>JARQOC010000009.1:120185644-120801185 GCA_033576535.1 Allobates femoralis
TAATCTTGAGTTGCTCTGTTTATCTTGATCACGATTCCCACGTCCGTGTGCTCATATAACGCTACCTGGGTTGGTTTCTGACCCAATATAAGCCCGACCACGGACCGGACTTATATTAAATGAGAAGCTGGTGGCAGCATTTGTGCTTGGGGTTATTCAGGGCCTCTGGCAGTGACGGGGTGGAGGAGATTATATGTGCTTCTAGCTGCGGGCTAGAAGGCATATACCACACTCACTGAGAGGTGCCTTGATAAACCAGCACAGGCAAGGCAGCTGCGGCCCTTCTTTATCCTCAGGCATTTCTCTGACTGACCTGGGTTTAACAGGAGGCGCTGTGGAGCTGCCAGGTTCAGTGGTTTCCGATTTCTCCACAAGTGGTGGCAGCGGTGGGATCAAGATAATAGTGTTGTGGACCCAACTCCCTAACACTAGGGACTGCTGGCAGTAGCTTTTGCTGTCAGGGTCCTAAGATCAACTCAACACTAGGCAGTCAGAGTGCAAATATAAGGTGTGTGGGTGCATCAGGTTGCAGCTGTGTGTCAGTGACCAGGGGTGCTAAACTGGCCCAGGGTACCAGGAGCCAAGCGCTGCAGAGGGCACTTGCTGTGGCTGATATGCAAGAGGTGGTGGACACTGTTGTTCTAGGCGAGGAGGAGTCCATGCACGGGTCCTCAAGGAGCCAATCTTCAGTGACCGACTCTGCAGTGGGGCCAATACCCCCTGTCCTCAGCCCCGCAGTGGGCAGATCACCACCTGCTGGTCGCTCCAGCCAGATGGGCTCGGATGCCCTTTTTCGAGCTGCCTGGCTCGACTTGAAGCTGGAGACCAGGGCGCCTACGAGACCCTCATGGCAGCTGCAGAACGACGTGAGGCTGTGGAGCGTGAAGCTGCAGAACGACATGCAGAGCGTGAAGCTGCAGAGCAACTTGCAGAGCGACATGCAAAGCGTGAAGCTGCAGAGCGACTTGCAGAGCGACTTGCAGAGCGTGAAGCTGCAGAACGACTTGCAGAGCGTGAAGCTACAGAGTGCCGTGAGGCTGCAGAGCGCCAGCACCAGCTCACCTTGGCTCAGCTCGGGATCTCGCAGCCCGTTCCAGCCAACCAGGAGCCCAAGCCACCGAAGGTCCGAGTTGAGAACTTTCCCCTTCTGGAGGCAGGCGGAGACCTGGATTCTTTTCTGCTGGCCTTTGAGCAGACCTGTAGGCAGTACAACCTGGACTCAGGCCAGTGGGCCCAGTACCTGACCCCCCGACTGAGGGGTGACGCCATAAAAGCCTTGGGGGACTTCCCTGCAGGGGAGTCACCAGACTATGCGAGCATCAAGCAGGCCCTGATCCGACAGTTCAACCTCACCGCAAGAAGTTCCGAAGCCTGCAGAGGGGTCCAAAGGATACCTGGACCGACCACATGCGGGCCCTCCTGAGAGCAGCTGACCACTGGATCAAAGGTTTGGAGCGCAGCACAGCCCAGGAGATCCAGGAGTTGTTCGTGATGGAGCAATTCCTGTGGAACTGTCCTGAGGACCTCCAACAGTTCATCCGCGACCGGAAACTGAAGGGGGCCTGTGAGACCGCGGTCCTGGCGGACGAGTACACGAACAACCGAGTACCTGAGACCAGGAGGACCAGCAGCAGCACCTGGAGAGGGGGTAAGCCCAACCCTGCACCCGTGACCCCAGCCCCCAGAATGCAGGGGGCAGCCCCTCTATTACCCCCTGTTCCCCTCTCCAGATTGGCAGCAGAACCCAGACGGTGTCACCTCTGCAACCAACCAGGACACTTCAAGGCCATGTGTCCTCAGCGCCATAAGACACCGTCCCCAAAAACGGCCACTGTTTTGTGTGTGGGTGGGGGTGGTGGTAGGTCCCTTGACAATTTTCAACCCGTCACCATAGGCTGCTCAGTGGCCATGGGACTGCGGGACACCGGCGCAGAGATGACTTTGGTGCGACCAGAGATGGTCTCCCTCCAGGACTTGATCCCCGGAAAGTCCCTCGCCGTCTCCGGAATTGGAGGCGTGGAACCCGCATTGCCTGTTGCCAGGGTTTATCTGGACTTGGGTGCGGGGAGGGGAGTTAGGGAGGTGGGGGTCTCTGCTAATATTCCGGCGAATGTATTGCTTGGGTCAGACTTGGGGCGGCTAGTGTCCAAGTATGTGGCCACTGATCCCCCCCCCCAGTTCTGATCCACCAGAATGTGCACTGTCCAATATTGAAAGTGTTGATGGGGATGATGTTACTAATGATGATGTTGATGATGTTTGCAGTGACACTCCACACAACACAGCACACAAAGGGCTGACAGTGACAGGGAGGAGGGAGGAAGATAAAGAGAAGTGTAGAACGGCCTTAGGCCAGGATCAGCCAGCACACCTTTTGTTCTCAGAGGGGAAACAGAGGGGGCTGAGGGGGCTGAGAGCTGCAGAAGGAGCAGACACAGATGGCTGTGACACTGCTCTCTGCTGTAATCAGCAAGGTATTGTAGCCAAGGAGCCAACGATCGAGGTCGGAGTACCCACAGGGAATGTGGTGCTGCCAGGTAAGGCCCAGACGCTGCGCTCTGAGGAGCTGCAAGGGGTGGAACATGTCGGGGAGTATGGGGCTGTCACAGGAGAAGTGAAGCCACCAGGTGAGATCCCAGGGCAGGAACCCCCCACCTCCGGGATGTCAGGAGGCCAGGATAGTCCGCCTGAACCGGCGACTTGGTCAGGAGCGGAGGGGAAGCAGGCATTGCCCATGGTTACAGCAGCCATAGCTGCTGTCACCAGGAGTGGGGGTGCCAGAGCCCAGGGGACCTCGGGGAGGTCCGACGGCTTCCCTCCTTCAGACCAAGTGGCTGCGGAGTCAGACGGAGGCCAGGAGACAGGTCCCGGGGACCTGACTATGGACGGGGTGGTCCCATCCACTCTGGCCATGTCTAGTCAGGAGTTTCAGGCTGCGTTAGAAGCAGATGACAGCCTGAAAGTTCTTAAGGACCAGGCGGCGCAGCCTCCCCTAGAGTCAAACCGCGAGCGGGTGGTCTTGGACCAGGGACGGCTGTACCGAGAAACGGTCCAGCAGGGCTCACCGGAGGCGTGGCCCAGGGACCGACAGCTAGTGGTACCCTATCCATTCAGGGCGGAGTTGTTGCGGGTTGCGCATGAGATTCCGATGGCCGGACACCTGGGGATCGCCAAGACCAGGTCCAGGCTCTCTCAGCATTTCTACTGGTCTAAGTTGGGGACCGACGTGGCCGCCTACTGCCGTTCGTGTGATACCTGTCAACGAGTGGGTAAGGTGGGGCGGAACCCTAAAGCGCCCCTAGTCAACCTGCCAATCATTGACGAGCCTTTCCGGAGGGTGGCGGTAGATCTGATTGGACCGCTGTCCACTACCAGCCGCTCTGGGAAACGCTACATCCTAACGGTAGTGGACTATGCCACACGGTACCCAGAAGCGGTAGCCTTGTCCTCTATCCGGGCTGACAAGGTGGCCACCACTTTGCTGGAGATTTTCTCCCGAGTGGGTTTTCCCCACGAAATGCTCACTGACCGGGGGACTCAGTTCATGTCGCAGCTGATGGAGTCCCTCTGTCGGCAAACACAGGTGCAACAGCTGAAGGCCAGTCCGTATCATCCACAGACGAATGATCTGTGTGAACGGTTCAATGGCACTCTGAAGCAGATGCTGAGGATGCTGGTCGACTCCCATGGGAATAATTGGGAGCGGTATCTGCCGCACCTGCTGTTTGCCTACCGGGAGGTCCCCCAGGCCTCAACAGGGTTCTCGCCCTTTGAGCTCCTGTATGGACGACGTGTGCGGGGGCCCCTGGCCTTAGTGAAGGAAGCTTGGGAAGGGGACTTGGCTTCCCCCGGAGTGTCAGTTGTTGAATATGTCATGCAGTTCCGGGACAAAATGCAGGCCTTGACGCAGCTGGTGCACGACAACATGGAGCAAGCCCAGGCCGACCAGAAGCGGTGGTACGACCAGAACGCTTGCGAGAGGACCTACCAGGTGGGTCAGAAGGTGTGGGTACTGGTCCCTGTACTGCAGAACAAGCTTCAGGCAGCCTGGGAAGGCCCATATCTCGTGCACCAGCAGCTCAACCCTGTGACGAACCTGGTCACCCTGGACCATGCCCGTGGGAGGCGTAAGGCCTTTCACGTGAACATGATGAAGGCTCATCATGAGCGGGAGGCCTGCACCCACCCAGTGTGCAACCTGCCCGAGGAGGGGGAGGCAGACACCCTCCTGGACATGCTCGCCCAGGTTAAGGCGGGAGGGTCCATTGAGGATGTGGAGCTTGGCCAACAGCTTTCGGGGGACCAACGGTCCCAGCTGTGGGCCACCCTTCACCCCTTCCGAGAGCTGTTCAGCAGCCTGCCCGGAAGGACTCAGTCTGCTGTCCATCATGTGGACACTGGGGATCACCCCCCGATCCGGCGTTCAGCCTATCGGACTACTCCCGAGGTGCAGCAGCAAATGCGCCAGGAGATCGATGAGATGCTGAAGCTGGAGGTGATCCAGTCATCCAACAGCGCGTGGGCCTCACCCGTAGTCCTCGTCCCTAAGAAGGACTGAACTACCCGGTTCTGCGTGGACTACCGTGGGCTCAACGCTGTCACAGCCACCGATGCGTACCCTATGCCGCGCATCGATGATCTGCTCGACCGGCTGGCAGGGGCAAAGTACCTGACCATAATGGATCTGAGCCGGGGGTATTGGCAGATTCCCCTGACCCACCAGGCACGGGAACGCTCTGCCTTTATTACCCCTTTCGGACTGTACGAGTCCATGGTCATGCCATTCGGCATGAAGAATGCCCCTGCCACTTTTCAGCGGATGGTCGATATCCTGCTCCAGGGACTCCAAGGGTACGCGGCTGCGTACCTAGATGACATTGCCGTCTTCAGCCCCACCTGGGAGGATCACCTGGAGCATCTGGCGCAGGTGCTCAGGCGGATCCACCAGGCAGGTTTAACCATCAAGCCAGAGAAGTGCCAGCTGGGCATGAGTGAGGTCCTTTACCTGGGTCACCGGATAGGCAGGGGGACAGTGAAACCAGAGCCTGGGAAGGTGGAAGCCATCACCTCCTGGCCCACCCCAAGGACCAAAAAGCAAGTGATGTCGTTCCTTGGGACTGCTGGGTACTATAGGAGGTTCATTCCACACTATAGTGCCCTGGCGAAGCCCCTGACGGACCTCACCAGGGCAAAGCTGCCATCTGCGGTCAACTGGACCGCTGATTGCGAGGCGGCCTTCCACGCACTCAAGGCTGCCCTCTCCAACTCCCTGGTACTACAAGCCGCCGACTTTGCATGGCCGTTTGTGGTACAGACCGACGCCAGCGACTTTGGCCTCGGGGCGGTGCTCAGCCAGGTTGACACCACAGGTCAGGAACATCCTGTTTTGTACCTGTGCAAGAAGCTATTGCCGAAAGAGGTGGCCTACTCCACGATGGAAAAGGAATGTTTGGCAATTGTGTGGGCCCTGCAGCGTCTGCAGCCATACTTGTACGGACGCCACTTCATCGTGGAGACGGACCACAACCCCCTCAGCTGGTTACACTCGGTCTCTGGGACGAACGGGAGGTTGCTGCGCTGGAGCCTTGCGCTCCAGCAATACGACTTCACCATTCGCCACAGGAGGGGCCGGGACCATGGTAACGCTGATGGGTTATCCCGGCGAGGGGAGGTAGCGGACGGGCGTGCGGGGAACACAGGAATGTGCTACCCCCTAGCGCCCTCTAAGAGGGGGAGGTGTGATGAATATTGGTAAGGAATATTGCCATATTCCATTCCTCCCAGAAAGCAATTGATAAGGCACATCTCACTCACAAGGAGATAAGCCCCCACCTTTGCAAGGCAGACGTCATTCATCTCTTGCAAATAGCACAGTAATTAGTATGTAGATGGAAGCCAACTGTCCACACAACAGGACTCATCCTTAACTTTGATATGGTAATCAGGTAGGTTATTGGAGCTTCCTAACAAATGGGGTTTTGCCAAAAGGTGACACGTCCCATACCACTGTGAGGCCAGGAGAGAGAAGACTGGACGGAGCCGTGACTATAACAGTAATATCTCATAAGCCGTCCACCCTGTGATACTATCGAATATAAAAATGAACTCTACACATCTAGGCGGTGACAAGCATGGTATTAATATGAATGTAGGACGACTGTAAGCCATCTAAACAGGATATTGGCTACTAGGCTGCTACCAGAGTAGCCATGTTTCATATCCAGACGAAGATAAAATCATAACTAAAAATATGAAAGTATTGTCTTCAGTCTGCGATGCCCATGGACACTGCTAGGTCAGCTTATGGAATTTGGGTGTCCATATCTGCCCTCAGTGGGGTGGGAGTTGTGAGACAGCCCAGAGGTGCGAGATGGGTGGAGACAGGGGTTAACCCATAGTGTATAAAAATCTTCTGCTCCATCTCCACCTGGTATTTCTTCTGAATGGGCATTTTTCCACCAAGGCCAGAGATTACCCAGGAACAGATTGGTGCCACGCCGCCCTTGTGGTGCCATCAGCACTAAGGTAACTGATCACATGTGTGTGTAATTCTGTGTATTCCATTTACCCTTTCATTGGCATATCTGACTGTAATATTTGTAACATCTGAATAATAACTGTAAATATTAATATCTAGTGTACCATTAGGGTGATTAAATATATAAATTTAATCTTGAGTTGCTCTGATTATCTTGATCACGATTCCCACGTCCGTGTGCTCATATAACGCTACCTGGGTTGGTTTCTGACCCAATATAAGCCCGACCACGGACCGGACTTATATTAAACGAGAAGCTGGTGGCAGCATTTGTGCTTGGGGTTATTCAGGGCCTCTGGCAGTGACGGGGTGGAGGAGATTATATGTGCTTCTAGCTGCGGGCTAGAAGGCATATACCACACTCACTGAGAGGTGCCTTGATAAACCAGCACAGGCAAGGCAGCTGTGGCCCTTCTTTATCCTCAGGCATTTCTCTGACTGACCTGGGTTTAACAGGAGGCGCTGTGGAACTGCCAGGTTCAGTGGCCGATTCACCACACCTAGTTTAAACTCCTCCTCCAACCTTCTAGCCATTTTCTTCCCCAGCACGGCTGCACCCTCCCCATTGAGGTGCAGCCCGTCCCTAGCATAGAACCTGTAGCCAACAGAGATGTTGGCTCAGTTCTTCAGGAACCCAAACCCCTCCTTCCTACACCAATTCCTGAGCCACTTATTTATCTCCCTAATCTCCCGTTGCCTATGTGGTGTGGCACATGGTACAGGCAGAATTACAGAGAATACTACCTTGGAGGTCCTTGCCTTAAGCTTGCAGCCTAATTCCCTGAAATCATCTTTAAGGACCTTCCACCTACCTGTAAGTTTGTCATTTGTGCCAATGTGCACCATGACCACTGGGTCCTCACCAGCCCCTCCCACTAATCTGTCAACACGATCAGCGATGTGCCGGACTTGAGCACCATGTAGGCAGCACACTGTTCGACAATCCCTGTCTTTGTAACAGATTGCCCTATCTGTTCCCCTAATAATTGAGTTCCCCCCCACTATTAGCACCTGTCTGGCCTGCCCTGCTTTCCTGTTTTCCCCCTTACTGAAGCTGACACTCCTCCAGCTTTCAAAGGACATGCCTTGCTGCAGCAGTGCTATCCCTGAACTGACACCCCCCTCATCTGCCAACTTAGCAAATTTATAGGGGTCTGCCAGATCAGGACTAGCCTCCTTGGTACTCTTCACACTACCCCGCCTTCTAACTGTCACCCAACTAGTTGCCTCACTGTCCTGCAGCTCCATGCTACCATCCTGCCCCACATCTATCCCAGTGAGCAGCTGCTCAGTGAGCAGCAGACTCCTTTCCATAATGTCTATGGATCTCAGCGTTGCCAGTTGTTCATTTAGATCCAGTATCTGGGCTTCCAAATGCACAACGTGGTCACATCTCACACAGCAGTATGCACCCTCGACCGGCTTTTCAAGGATTGCACACATGTTGCAAGATGTACACTAGATGGCATTGTCAATTATGGAGCTCATTTCCTAATGGGGTTTGCACCAGACAGAAATGAAAAGTAAAAAGAAACGTAAAGTATTAATAAAATACTACCAGCAATTCAGTAATTCCTTCCTTCAACTCCTTGGAGTATGTAGTGTGGGATCCCATAGAAAATGTTGATTATGAAAGGACACCCAAAATGTTCTGACAAATCGACTAGAGCAGAGGTCTCAAAAACGCGGCCCGTGGGCCGCATGCGGCCCCAGGGGCTTCTCAGGCGGCCCCCGACACAGTGGACACTGAATCATGCCGGCTCCCGGAAAATCTGAAGACTGGATTATACTGCAGGGGAGGTGATAGGGCTCTGGAGCCTGTACGGGGGCTGGGAGAGGCTGCAGGAGGCAGCGGGAGACCTCCTGCTACCGCTCATATAAAATGCATTGCCGCTGTTCATCACCATGGTGCTGAAACCGCACGGCAGTGATGGGCTGGGGGAGCAACGCATATTATATGTGCCTGCTCCCCCTCAGTGATGGCACATGCCCCCCCGTGTTCCATATGGCCCCCCATGCTGCTGCCCAGAGTAAAATAAAAAAGCTTTACTTACCTCCTCCAGCGATGTCCTCCCGCTGTCTCCCCACTCTCCCTGCTGCCTCTGTGATTGGGCACGCAGAGATAATGTCTTTCTGCTGATCACATGACCAGCACTGAGAAGCAGGAAGTGGAGGAACGCCGCTGCAGGAGAGAGGGTGAGGAAAGAGCATGGGGGCCATCCCCAGGGCAGGGGGGATGTGTGCCAGCCACAGGGGACGTGTGCCAGTCACAGGGGACGTGTGCCAGTCACGGGGGATGTGTGCAAGCCAAAGGGGACGTGTGCCAGCCACAGGGGACATGCAAGCCACAGGGAACGTGTCCCAGCCACCGGGGAAATGTGCCAGCCAAAAAACACTTGAAAAAGATCACTATCTTTGTAATGACCCTATAGAATATATGCATTTCACTTTTTGTATTAAATTACTGGGAAAAAAATTAAGGTAAAAAATTTTTGTACCTTGTTAACCAGACGTTAGAAAAATGTTAGAGTTCGAGAGTCCTAAGTAGTTGATACCTTTTAATAGCTAAACATGCATATTCAGCCATACATATGTGTATATATGTGTGTATATTCAGAAATTGTGTCATTATTAAGCCTGAAGAAGAGACCTGAGTTGTCTTGAAAGCTTAATATTATTCACCATCTTTTCAGTTAAGGGCCCGTTCCACGCTACGATATAGTCAACGATATCGTTTTTTACGTCACGGCTTTTTGGGTGGTGCAACGACGTCGAACAACGTCGTTGCGTGTGACAAGTAGAAACGATCAACGATAAGTTGGCTGATAGTTTATCACAGGTTTGACCAGGACCTTAAACCAGACGATGATCGTCCGTCCAACCTGCAGCATCGGTGTTTGTGACACCTTGATTACGATGTTGTTAACGACCTAGCCTTTTCAGAACTGAAGGACGTAGGCAATCAAACGACGCAAGTATTGTTCGCTTGTTGCGAAATCGTTGCTGCGTCGTTAAAGATATCTGTACATGTGGCATTTCACTAGCAATCATTGAACGACGTTCAAGCGATGTAGGTCAAGTCGGATCGTTGGTCGGATCATTTGACCATTGAAGCGTGTAACCCAGGCTTTAGCCACGAAAAAGAATCTGAGACCTCAGTGGTTGATACCATTATTTTTGAAAAAAGTTAACTTTTTTAACGATATTCTGATTCATTGAGATGCATCTGTATATATGGTGATTATGAATAATAAATTATATGGTCCATTTATTGTATCTCATATTTTTGCTGTATGCTGAGGATATGTAGGCTCAGGATAAAGAGGACGTTTCATCAATGTACCTGTGTTGAACTGGCCAAACATTTTAATAATAGTGGATGCAGAATGGAATAAAACTTTGTTTTATTGTTTCAATTCTCCATGCCGAGACATTATCAATTAAAGCAATTGGCACTTCATGAGTTATCACATAGATTTCACTTAGGGCCCCTTTACACACTGAGACTTTCCAGCGATACCACCAGTGATCCGACCTGGCCAGGATCACTGGAAAGTCTCTCTGCAGTTGCTGGTGAGCTGTCAAACAGGCAGACTCACCAGCGACCAGCCAGCAGCGACATAGCTGGTAACCAAGGTAAACACTGGGTAACTAAGCAGCGCACTGCTTAGTTACCTGGTAATTACCCTGATTACTAGCGTCCTCCCACTTACAGGCTGGACTACGCTGGAGGACACTTGTAACCAGGGAAAACACCGGGTAACTAAGCAGCGCACTCTGCTTAGCTACCCGGTGTTTAGACACTGGGCACTGGTAACCAGGGTAATGTGCGGTGCTGGGCACTGGCTGTTAGGTCACTGGTCATTGGTCTTTCACTGTCACACGCAGTGATGCTGGCTGACCAGCGGGAGACCAAGGACCCAAAAAGGATCCTGAACGATGTGCAGCGATCAGCGACCTCACAGCAGGGGCCAGGTCGCTGATGCGTTTCACACACTGCAACATCACTGGAGAGTTCGCTGTTACGTCACAAAACCTGTGACGTTTCAGCGATATCGCTAGCAATGTTGCAGTGTGAGAAGTACCTCTAAGGGCATGTACTACTTCCTCCAGTATAATGTTTACCAATCACAAGCAGACTGCAACACTGGAGAATGAACACACCTCCACCATAGTTTTGAGCAGGATTTTCATTGTGTGAGATGTAATCACAATTGTCTGTTGTGCTCAAGCAACTTGTGATCACTCTACAGTGAAATCAGAGCTGTCCTTTTATGTCACACAGCTAAGTAGTCTGTTCTGGGTTATTCCTGTGAGACATAAGGACATCCACTGGTATCCATACAGAGTGATTACATGTTGACCTAAGCACAATATACATAAGTGTGATTACTTTGTTTTTTTAATTTTTACTTCTGTGTTGTCGCCTCTTTGAAGAAACCTTTTTACAATTTTCTCCTTTTTTACATAATATTCTTTATCATCAATTCAACTCATCTTGCAAAAAATAAGCCCTCACATGACTGTGTCACCTGAAAAATAGAAAATGATTTTCTGTCAAATATGCTGCTACAAAAGCATTTACCGTAAGTGAAAAGCATTTTTTATTGAGTAAATGTAGCAAAACCTAAAAAAAAATATAGATGTCATATCGTTACACTTATTCATTCGCAAAATAAAACCGACTTGTGACTTCTACTGTAAGGGAAACTTGAACTACTGTTGATTTGTGCATTCTGTCTCCCTAGGGTCCTGGATTAGATTTATCCTGTGCTCTATACTGATTATATCGGGTTTCCAATATAAATCTCTGGAAAACAAAAACCATGATTCAGATGCAACCGTGGCAGATTCTTTCACTATAATGTGGCAGGTGAAGTCACTTTGGACTCAGTCTGGCCTGTAATCCTTCAGTGTCAGGTTTTAAGGCATACACAAGTATACAGCGGCCACAGTTTCATACACCTCTGAAAAGATGGACACCACTGAAGAGAGGCCAGACCGAGTCCAGAGTAACTCTGTTTGACTTATTATTGACTGAAACTGTGAGGGAGTTTCAACTGAATCATGTAATTCTGAGATGTAGATGAGAACCCTGTTGTAAGTATTCAGCCTAGAGCACAGGATAAATGTGAACTGAATCTTAAGTCATTGAAGATATGTAATCTAAAATGCTTCCAATAACACTCAACCAACAAAATCACTACTCAGGTATGTCATTGTAATGAATCGGCCACACTACCTGACAGCTCTATAGCACCTCTTCTGAACTCAGGCTAGTCAGGGAACTACCGGAGGATAAAAGAAGCGCCGCAGCTGCCATGTCAGCACTGGTTGATTAAGGCACCTCTCAGTGAGGGTGATATATGCCTTTTGGTCCGCGACCAGAAGTCCACATAATAACCGCCACCCCATCACTGATAGAGGCCCTGAATAACTCCAAGCACTAATTGCTGCCACCAGTTTCTCGTTTGATGTAAGTCCGGTCAGTGATCGGGCTTATATTGGGTCAGAAACCAACCCAAGTAGCGTTAAATGAGCACACGGACGTGGGGGTTTGTGATCAAGACAAAAGAACGACTCAAGAATAAATTTATATGTTTAATAGCCCTATCGGCACACTAGATATTAACATTTATATGTACAGTATTATAAGATATTACAAAGGAATACAGCACTATTGTGCGCCCTTTCCTTTTTAGTGTTTATCCGTAAGATTATGTGAGTGCAGCAAGTTGTAAAAACCACTCACATGTTCAGGTTGTGAGATGTCACAACCCCCTCATAAACCTGTGACAACTGTAGATGTCAAGTTATACGGTATGCAGCAGTCCTCCCACGGATTGAACATTCAAAAGTGCTTAGGAGAAAAGGGATTAAGAACTGCGCTCCCGCTCCAAGGAATTCAATGATTCAGGTTGTTAAAAATACAAATGGTGGTTTATTACGCGTTTCAGGGTCTAGCCCATTCTTGAGATAACACCACACGAAATAAGATGTACCATCTTATTTCGTGTGCTGTTATCTGATGAAGGGGCTAGACCCTGAAATGTGTAATAAACCACCATTTGTATTTTAAACAACCTGAATCATTGAATTCCTTGGAGTGGGAGCGCGGTTCTTAATCCCTTTTCTCCTAAGCACTTTTGAAAGATATTACAAAGGTTATAATCAGTTATGCAAATAAAAGATAAATGAGATACACGATATGCACAGAATTACAGACACTTGTAATCAGTTACCTTAATCAGGAACCACAAGGGCAGCCTTGGCCAACCTGGTTCATTGGTATACTCTGGGCTTGATGAAATTATGGCTCTTCAGAAGAATACCAAATGCCTTTGGGCTGTCGTCTCATAACTCCCACCCTCAGAGTTGGGACATGAGATTTCCAAAAACTATTATGGGTCATACCTTTGCCTGTCAGCATGATAGGCGAAAGACAATGCTCTCATTTTCGGTTATGATTTTAGCTTGCCAATGATATGACACAAGACTACTCTGCTGGCATCCTACTGGCCAATATCAAGTTTAGGATACTTACAATCATCGCACATTTATGTAAAAATAAGTGCGATGACCGTCTGAATCTGTAGATTTCATGTTTATGCTTGACATATTTATAGGAGTGACAGATCATGAAATATTAAAGTTATTCTTCGTCTCTGGCCTGTCCGGGCTATGGGAAAGGGTTTCCTTTCAATACCCAGGCTGAGGAAATTAGGTTTGTGACTTCTCTGCAGCACCACAGAGGAGAGTCTTCCTATGTATAATGACTCTGGGTACAAAAGTAAATAAGACCGCACCTCACAGATTGGTATTGTTCAAAGTGTCCTCTTTATTTTTGCCCCCAAACGAGCGACATTTCAATCAGATATCTTTATCAACCATTGAGGCGCTGTCTTATTATTTATATGTCTTTATGGTCCAGGTTGGACTCCCTGGAAATGGACGTGCGCCTTGTTATGGATAACAGCTGTACCCGGTAAAGCCTTGGTGCTGTGACTCTCAAGTTTTTTTTTAGTGTCTGGGTGCAAAAGTGTCCTGTCCCTGCATTCATCAGAATCCTCCATGGTGTGGCCAGTTTGCTAGGAAATTGGCATACTCATGCTAACATACTGACTTAGGCGAAAGGGTGGGGGCCTCTCCATGAAGGGAGTTATGGTGGCCTTGAACAAAATGGCTGCCGGGGGAACAGTGCTTTATTCCAATAGTCATCTCTTATTGTAATTATAAAATTACAGTGTTGGCCAAAAGTATTGACACCCCTGCAATTCTGTCAGATAATACTCAGTTTCTTCCTGAAAATGATTGCAATCACAAATTCTTTGGTATTATTATATTCATTTAATTTGTCTTCAATGAATAAACACAAAAGAGAATGAAGCAAAAAGCAAAACATTGATCATTTCACACAAAACTCCAAAAATGGACCAGACAAAAGTATTAGCACCCTCAGCCTAATACTTGGTTGTACAACCTTTAGCCAAAATAACTGCGATCAACCACTTCCGGTAACCATCAGTGAGTTTCTTACAATGCTCTGCTGGAATTTTAGACCATTCTTCTTTGGCAAACTGCTCCAAGTCCCTGATATTTGAAGGGTGACTTCTCCAAACTGCCATTTTTAGATCTCTCCAAAGGTGTTCTATGGGATTCAGGTCTGGACTCATTGCTGGCCACCTTACAAGTCTCCAGTGCTTTCTCTCAAACCCTTTTGTAGTGCTTTTTGAAGTGTGTTTTGGGTCATTGATCTAATGGACGACCCATGACCTCTGAGGGAGACCCAGCTTTCGCACACTGGGCCCTACATTATGCTGCAAAATTTGTTGGCAGTCTTCAGACATCATAATGCCATGCACATGGTCAAGCAGTCCAGTGCCAGAGGCAGCAAAGCAACCCTAAAACATCAAGGAACCTCCGCCATGTTTGACTGTAGGGGCTGTGTTCTTTTCTTTGAATGCCTCTTTTTTTCTCCTGTAAACTCTGTGTTGATGCCTTTGCCCAAAAAGAGAGAACATTTTTCCAAAACATTTTAGGCTTTCTCAGGTAAGTTTTGGCAAACTCCAGCCTGGCTTCTTTATGTCTCGGGGTAAGAAGTGGGGTCTTCCTGGGTCTCCTACCATACAGTCCCTTTTCATTCAGACGCCAATGGATAGTACGGGTTGACACTGTTGTACCCTCGGACTGCAGGGCAGCTTGAACTTGTTTGGATGTTAGTCGAGGTTCTTTATCCACCATCCGCACAATATTGCATTGAAATCTCTCGTCAATTTTTCTTTTCCGTCCACATCTAGGGAGATTAGCCACAGTGCCATGGGCTTTAAACTTCTTGATGACACTGCGCACAGTAGACACAGGAACATTCAGGTCTTTTGAGATGGACTTGTCGCCTTGAGATTGCTCATGCTTTCTCACAATTTGGTTCCTCAAGTCCACAGACAGTTCTTTGGTCTTATTTCTTTTCTCCATGCTCAATGTGGTACACACAAGGACAGAGGTTGAGTCAACTTTAATCCATGTCAACTGGCTGAAAGTGTGATTTAGTTATTGCCAACACCTGTTAGGTGCCACAGGTAAGTTACAGGTGCTTATTTCTTTGAAGTTGCTGGGCACAGCTGCAGCTCTCTTCCCCACGCTCCAGGCTGGCGCTCACATGGACACCGCCGTCACACTGCCTTGCTGCTCCTGGTCATGTGTGGTGCACATCCGGTCACAAGGTCATTGCTTAGCAATGGGTATATACAGAGGCAGCAGCACTCACCAATCTTCCAGTCGTTTCTTTATTATACAAACAGCATAAAAGGCGATCATCAGAGGTGTTTACAGGGGATACAGGGGGAAGGATGGGATGTCCCTCAAGCGACGGGCCGTTTCACGCCCACCACAAGGCGCTTCTCCAGGCTACGGCACCAAACGGCCCGTCGCTTGAGGGACATCCCATCCTCCCCCCTGTATGCCCTGTAAACACCTGTGATGATCGCCTTTTATGCTGTTTGTATAATAAAGAAACGAATGGAAGATTGGGGAGTGCTGCTGCCTCTGTATATACCCGTTGCTAAGTTACAGGTGCTGTTAATTACACAAATTAGAGAAGCATCACATGATTTTTCTAACAGTGCCAATACTTTTGTCCACCCCCTTTTCTATGTTCGGATTTGTGATTGCAATCATTTTCAGGAAGGAACTGAGTATTATCTGACAGAATTGCAGGGGTGTCAATACTTTTGGCCAACACTGTATAAGGAGTTTTCTCGTTACTGGTTGTACAAAGGTTCTGTAAAGTGAAATAGTTTCTCTAACAGAAATCCGGCAAAACCCATGCTGTCAAATCTAAACGCATCACATTTTTCTGAGCCCCACAATGTGCCTAAACCACAGTTACCATCCATGTTTGGCATTACTGTAGCCAGGGAAAAGCACTTATTTTACCGGGTGCATGTCTCCAGAAGCCCATTATGCATTGGACTCTGAAGGTACTGTCACACACAGCAATATTGATAGGCAATTGCACTGGCAATTTGCTGGTTGCAGTGAAATCATGGACACATTGTTCCATTTGTACACCGCAACAAAATAGAACAATGTGTCCATGATTTCACTGCAACCAGCAAATTGCCTAGCAATATTGCCGCGTGTGATGGTATCTTTAGGCCACGTGCACACGCTGAGTATTTGAGTTTTTAACCTCAGGATTTGTAGCCAAAACCAGGAGTAGATGATTAAATACAGAAGTGGTGCAGGTGTTTCTATTAGACTTTTCCTCTTATTGCTCCACTCCTGGTTTTGTCTACAAATCCTGAGATAAAAACTGAATTAGTCCTTACCGGTAATTCCTTTTCTTGGAGCCTTCTACGACAGCATTGGAGGATGTCGTGCACGCCCTATTGGGGGACAGGAACACAGAGAGGTTAAAAGCCTCTCCCCTTCCTCAGTACTCCAGTGTATTACCAAGATCACCCTTAGCCATGGATTATCTGATACAAACCGGAACCAGACACCAACAAGGGGGGGAACTGATGCTGTCATGGAAGGCTCCAAGAAAAGGAATTACCGGTAAGGACTAATTCAGTTTTCTCCATTCGCCTTCCACGACAGCATTGGAGGAATACCACCGATACTCCTCAGGGTGGGACTATTGCCTGTAGGACTTTCCTACCAAAGGACAGATCCCGACCGAAGGACAGATCTAACCTATAGAGGCGAGAAAAAGTGAGGAGAGGCTACCACGTAGCCGCTCTGCAAATCAGCTCCGATGAAGCTCCAGCCTGCTCCATCCAGGGAGTAGCAGCAGCCCGAGTTGAATGAGCCTTCAACCCCACTGGAGGAGCAAGGACCAGAGCGACATAGACCTCACAGATCGCCTTCTTGATCCAGGAAGCGATGGCAGCCTGGGAAGTCGTCTTCCCTGTATTATTCCCAAAAGCCGAACAAACAGGTTCTGATCTAACCTCCAGGAAGCAGTCTCACGGAGGTAGAGGAGGACAGTCCAACGAACATCCAAGGAGTGAAACACGGCCTCAGCCGCATTAGCAGGAGATCGACAAATTGAAGGCAGAACCACATCCTGGCACCGATGGAAAGCCGACAACTTTCAGAAGAAAAGATGAATGCAACCGAAGCGTAATGCGAACAACGGACACCACGAGGCACGGAGTCCAGACAGAGAGTGCCTGCATTTCACCAACTCTGGGAGCAGAAGTGATGGCCACCAAAAACGCCACCTTGTGAGAGACGTAAGGGATGCAGCAGACAAGGGTGCAAAGGGACTTCGAGCAAGCCCTTGGAGAACAAGCATCAAATCCCAGGGAGGGACAGAAGGCCGAATCCGGGGACGCCACCCCCAAGCAGAAGTAAAAAACTGCTTGAGCCATGGAAGGGAAGCAAGATCCTGGGCAAAAACCGCCCCAAGTGCCGACCTCCGGACTTAAAGAGTGCTCGGCCGAAGCCCCAAATCCAAGCTACGCTGCAAAAATCCAAGAGTTGGGCCACATTAGGATAATGCATGGTCGGGATGGAAGGAGCACACCAGGACAGGAACCGATTCCAGCCCTCCCGTAACTAGCGTTTGTCCCAGGCTTCCTGCTCTGCTGAAGCGTGCGGATCACTGCCTGGGAGAGACCCTTGGTCCTCAGGATCCCGGCCGCAACAGCCAGGCCGCCTGAATGAGCCACTGAGGGCCCGGGTGAAACAGAGGACCCTGGACAGTAGGTTGAGACTGGGCTAACATAATCGGTCCCTCCAAGCCCAGGTCTCGGATGGCGTCGTACCATGCCAGTTTGGGCCCCAGGGGAGCCACCAGGATAGTGTCACCCACTCCGCCCGAATCCGTTTCAACGTCTTGGGAAGTGGCGGGATTGGAGGAAATGTATACACCAACCGGAAGTCCCAGGGATGGGCAAAAGCGTCCAGCCCCCGAGGATGGTCCAACCGCGTCAGGGAGAAAAAGGTTGGCACCTTTGTATTCGAGCCCGAAGCGAACAGGTCGATCGAAAGGACACCCCACCTGTCCGTAAGAGAGCGAAATACTTCCGGATGGAAGCACCATTCTCCTGGGTGGACCTCCGTGCGGCTCAAGAATCTGCCTGTACATTGGCCATTCCCTTCAGATGTACTGCCGAGGAGGAGAGAAAATGGCATACCGCCCACAAAAAGAACAGTCTTGCCAGCCCCTGCAAGCGTAAGCCACGAGTACCGCCTTGGTACCGCAAGAAGCAACCGTAGTCACATTGTCTGACAGGACCTTGACATAATGACCCCGGAGAACGTGAGCTGCAGCAAGAAGCGCTTCCTCCACTGCCAGAAGTTTGAAGACTGGCGACTGACTGAGCGACTCCAAATCCCCTGGAACGGTGTGCGAACTACCATCGTGCCCCAACCGGAACCGATGGCATCAGTGGGAACAGAGGTCACAGGAAGGTGTCTGGGATTCATCCCCAGGAAAGCGAGGTTACCACCCGCCCCGGGGTCCGGACCCGCAAGTTTAAGGAATCCTGACGTCTGTCCCAGGAACTCAGCATGTGTTCCTGGAGCAGTCGGGAAGGAGCTGAGCCCATGTTACTGACTGAATGCAGGCCGTCATGGCCCCTAACAGGGACATTGCTTCCCGCAAGGAGGGCGACCCCCTTGCCCGGAAGCGAGTCAGATTCACGCGGCGCAAAAGCTGATATGCCGCAGGAAGGAACGAGGTCTGTCTGGAGGAGGCCAGCAAGACTCCCAAAAATTGACGTCGGGTTGCAGGCACCTGTTCCGATTCCCGAAGATTGGGTACCCATCCCAGGGACTGAAGAATCTCCAATGTGTTGGAGACCTTTGTGCGCAGAAGCACTGCCGAAGGAGCCACCACCAACATGTCATCTAAATAGGGAAGCATACATATCCCCTGGGTCTGGATGAATGTGATCGCTTCCCCCATGAGTTTGGTAACCTCTGGGCCGACGAAATCCCAAAGGGCAGCACATTAAGCCGAGAATGGACCGTCCCGCCTGCCCCGGAGATCGTGAATCGCAGAAAGCGCTTGTGGGACGGGTGAATGGGGACATGAGAATACGCGTTCTGGAGGTCCACAACAACCTGGAGTAGCGCCCCTGGCCCTCCTCTCCAGGAGGAACCGAGGACCCCACACCCGAATCCAACAGGTGTCGCAGACCCGACAAGAAAAACCGTGCGAGAGTCCCCCTGAGGAAGGGAGAGGACTCGAAGACACGGAGGGGCTGGCTCTCGAATTCCAAGCGTAGATCCTCCCAAATGGTCGAGAGGATCCAAGGGCACAAGGATATTGCTTGTCACTGTGGCAGAAACCGCAGGAGCCGCCCCGCAATGGGGAAGGCGACCTTGTTTAGGGGGCGGCTGGTGATGCCGCTGCTGGGGGAGCAAGATATTACGGGTTTTGTCCCCGTACTGGAATGCCCAGTGACCAGACTTACCATTCCCTTTAGACTGGGAGGGTTGGCTGCGCTCAGGCCAAAAGGACTGCCTCCGAAAGGGCTCCTGTTCCGGGAGACACCTTTTCCGGTCTGACACCTTTTCCAGGATGTCATCCAATGCTCTTTGCAAGGGGAGGCCACACAGCTGGAGCTTAGACGTGACCTCCCCATTCCACCTTGTAAGCCACACTGCCCTGTGAGCTGTGTTAGCCAACACTGCGCACCTGGCGCCAACCCGGAACGACTCAGCAGAGGCATCGGCCAGGAAGCCCGTAGCACGTCTCAGAAGTGGAATGGAGTCCAAAGCTCCTCCCTGGGAGTACCCTGCAGGATGAATTCTCCCAGCTGGGTGAGCCACTTAAAGAGAGACCTGCTCACATGTAGAGGAAATGTACACCGTTAAAGACATAGCTGCCGCCTCCCAGGATATTTTGAGGACACTCTCCATTTTACGAACGAGGGGGTCCTTCAACCGGGAGGAATCTTCAAAAGGCAATGCGGTCTTATATGCTAAGCTTCCCAAATGGAATACTGCCATAGACCTTCATGTTAGAAGTCCCATTGACTTTATAGAGACTTCCATAGAGATTCCTATTGGGTCTCTCATGAGGTCTCCCATCCAGCCCGTGACTGAGGCTCCTGCTGCTTAGCTTCAGCAGTGTGTCAAGGGCATGCACAATGGGTTTACAATAGCAGCTGATTGCTACCCTGGCCACCTGGATGTCCACCTTCGGGACCTCCCAGACAAAGTCATCACCCTCCAATCCTCTCGGATGGGGTGAGCCGCTTAGCCTTCAGGCCTCTGAACATTTAGTCCTGCACAGAAGAAGGGGATTCCACCACCTCTACTCCCATGGTACAATGGACAGTGTCCACCAATGCACCCATGGACTCCATGGAAAAATAATAGTGTCCAGATTCTCGTGTCTGGACAGAGGCAACAGCGGCAATATCCTCGCCATCCTCTAACGCTGAGCTCTGGCCAGCCTCCATGAGATCCACAGAGTCACAATCCTGGAGCTTCCTCTCTTACGGAGGGGAAGGCCCGGAAGCTGCAGCAAAACCCCGCAGTGCCGAGATAGAAGCCTGCACCTCTTCCCTAATGGATTGGAGCTCCTCAAGCAAGGATAGGGAGTCCATCCTGACAACACTGTCAGTCATGGCCGACACCTTGTTGTAGGAAGAGGGAAATTTTGTGCCGCAGCCACATTATTGCTCCCTTTCACAGACGGCCCTCGTCTCCCTATAGACAAAAAGGGAAGAGAAGGGGGTCCCAGTGTGAGTGCAGGGCTTAAATAACTCTACCCCTTGTGACCACCCCCAGAAACACTTACATGAGCTGGGGGAACGCTGGGCTCTGCAGAAGCAGAGGTGGAAGCCTATCACCTTCCATGTTTCAGGGATCAGCCTTACCTGGGTGTAGCTTCCGGCGGGTACTTATCCAGAAGTACCGTGCCCCCAACGAGGAACACCTGTTCCCTCCCTCCTCCTGGTCACCGGCCGCGGGCAGTAGCGCGCGAAAGTCCTGCTGGGTTCCCTGGAGCCGCGCCCAGCCTGCCACAGCCCTTACAGTAGCCACCGCCCGAAACCGGAAGTGCCATCCCGGAACCTGAAGTGCCACACCCGAAACCGGAAGTGCCTCCACGGCACCTCTGATGCATGCCCCAGGGACCGCAGCTGGAGGAGAGAGACGCCGGAGAGCTGGACAGGCCTCCGGCGTTGCAATACACGGCCTGCTTTGCCCCGTAGGACGCAGGAAGGCCGGATGGTCCCACCACGGGAGCCCTGAGAAGGAGGAGGAGGTCGCCCCCGACGTCCATCCCTGGCCCGGCTGTAAGTACACCCCAATGCTGCCTCTGCCGGCCTGACAGCACTGGAACCTCTCCATGCCCCAAGGGGGACAGGAAGACACTGGAGTACTGAGGAAGGGGAGGGGCTTTTAACCTCTCTGTGTTCCTGTCCCCCAATAGGGCGTGGACGACATCCTCCAATGCTGTCGTGGAAGGCGAATGGAGAAAAACTCATTAAATACTGAACATGTTCACCCTTACAGGGTTTGGGTCTGGGTATGGATAATTATTGTCAGTGCTGACTACAATAACTGATATCCACAATCTACCTTTATCTTGATTAAATATATATAATTATATTTAAGTATATACTGGCGAATTAATGAGAACAAGACTGTTAATAAAGAATTATTTATTAAACACCCAAAAAGTGTACAATAATATAAATATATTCTAGCTAGCACAAATAACACTACTAGTACACAATACAATAATACAATTATGTATACACCCACATTTCCAAATAATTATATCCCACCCACATTACCTAAACATACATGCACACTATATTAATTCATTATAACCACCCACCTGACACTAACTATCCCTGATATTAAGGTTTAACAGACAGCAAAGCAATACAATGAAGGGTTAACACAGCAATACAGGGGTTAACATACAGTATAGCAATGCATGAGTAAGCAAAGGGTTAATATAAGCAGGAAGGAAAGCAAGGGTTAACAAAGAGTGCAGAGTTAAAGAGGACCTGTCACCAACCATACATGGTGATCTAATTACAGTACTGAATGCAGCATGTCTGCTGCATTAAGGCAAGGGGTCCCCCAGCCCTTAAGCCAAATAGGAGGTGGCTTGTGGCTGGAGCCAAAGGGCATTTCACACCCCCTGTATGTTTAATCCTCCCACCGCTGCCTCCCTCATACCAATCATTGCCTCCCTCGCCTGCTGCATAGTACACAGAGCTTATTGCAGTGCTGGCCGCTTTGCCCTGCCTCCTGCGGTGACGTCACCGCCTTTCCCTGCCCTGCTCCATGGTTAACATGGAGCAGGGTGGGTATAAGCGGTGATGTCACAGCAGGAGGCGGGGTGGCTGGCCTCCTGCTGTGACATCACCGCTTTTCCCCGCCCTGCTCCATGTTAACCATGGAGCAGGGCGGGTATAAGCGGTGACGTCACCGCAGGAGACGGGGCAAAGCGGCCAGCACTGCAATAAGCTCTGTGTACTATGCAGCAGGCGAGGGAGACAATGATCGTCATCAGGGAGGTGGCGGTGGCGGATTAAACATACAGGGGGTGTGAAACTGCCCTTTGGCTCCAGCCACAAGCCACCTCCTATTTGGCTCCAGGATGTAAGTTTTCTAAATCAATTATCTCGGGGTACAGGGGGCTGGGGGACCCTTTGGCTGAATGCAGCAGACATGTTGCATTCATTGCTGTAATTAGATCACCATGTATAGTGACAGGTCCTCTATAATTGCAAGAGAACAGCAGGGGGGGAAGGAGAGGGTTAATACATTCAAGGGACAGATTGATACTTCTGCTGGATGCAGCTGAACACAGGATGATGTCTTCTGGAAGTTGCAGGAACACTGGACTATGAGAGAGAGGGGGGAATATGGAGGAGGTGGGAGACATGCAGAGGAAAGAGAAAGAATAGAGAAAGGAGGGCAGTGTACAAAGCTGAGGTCAGAGTTCCAAGAGACCACAAGTGTGTCTCCAATCATTTTAACCTTTCCCAGCTTCTGTGTATGTGTCTACACTCCCTCATACATGCACCTGCAAGGCAGTGGACAAGTGCACGCTCTCACCATGCACTCTTTTGAAATGGCCTGGAGAAATTATTCACCTAGAAAATGGCTCCTGACAGAATAATTGATTTATTGTCTCTAATTCTGGTAGTTTGGGACTTCTCAAGGCCACTTCACACACACAGATATCTGAGTCCAATATCTGAACAGATCTCTGGTTGCAGTGAAATCATGGATACATTGCTCCATTTTGTGGCTGTGTACAACATGGAGCAATGTATCCATGATTTCACTGCAACCAGAGATCTGTTTAGATATTGGACTCAGATATCTGTGTGTGTGAAGTGGCCTTCAGATTATATCAGATGTTCTTTCAAAAGCTTGGCATTTGTTAAACCTGTTTGGCAATGGAAAGAATGTCTAAAGACCCAGTTATATATGATTAAGGGTAAGTTCACATTACCCGGCGGGTTGGTCGGCGGCGGCTGGGCGGGACCCGCCAGGAAGCTCCGGCGCCGTCCACCGGCTTCCTGGCGGGTATGTGCGGGCGGTATCCGGCGGCTGCCCAGCGGGTTCTCGGCGGCGCTTCTGCAGCGGCTGGAAGCAGCACATGATTCTGCTTGCAGCCGCTGCAGAACCGCCGTTTTTTAGAACATGGTCATTCTTTGCTAACCCGCTGGGAAACCTGCGGGTTAGCAACGGATGACGCTATGTAACCGCCGGTGTGTGCACTGCCTTGGGCTGTTTACATTAGTTTTAATGTTAATCCAAACGCCGGTTTGGATTAACATAAATTAACATAAAACTAATGTAAACAAAACGGCGGTTTACACTGGTAAACCGCCGAAAACCCGGCCAGTGTGCACTTACCCTAATGCAAAGCAGTCTGTGGAGCGCTCAGGAAAGGCAGGCAGGGTGAATTGATGATAAAATTTAGGGTGCCATCACACGGATCAATGTGTTTAACGATCGCAGGAGCGATCTTGCATGGACGATATCGTTCGGATGATAGTTCAATATCGTTGGTGAGCTGTCACACTTGTAGATCTTCCGAACGATACGCCAACGATCAAGCGACCCCTAAATCGATCTAACGATCCAGCGATGGATGTTGATGGTTATTCTGACGGCGTCACACTGCAACGATCTGAAGGAATATGTTCTTCAATGTGGGCGTTTACTTTGTCATGGACTCCAAAATAGGCGTCCCTGATAGTTGTTGCGTCCCTGCGGCACCTCCACTGCACGCTCTGCTGTCCCCCCTGCACGCTTACCTATCGCTCCGTCACTGGCCCTGGTCCGGGGATTCAGGGTCCCAGCCGGCCGGCGGCGACCCCAGGGCTCCAGAGTGTCAGAGTGCCACTTGTCAAGGGGCCAGGGTTCGGCTTCCACGCTGCTGCATCGTCCTCCTGGGGCTCCTGCTGCCTCACTTCCTCCCTGAGCTCTCAGTAGGGGGCGGGCACGTGCTCTCAGCCACTCTTAAAGGGCCAGGGTTCCAGTCTGCCCTGCCCCGCCTCTCAACCAATCACTGAGAGGCAGCGGGGATATAAGGTCCTCATTCACTTCTGGACATTGCCAGGGCAACTTCTACCTTCTTGAAGTTGCTAGTCCAGGTCTTGTTATGGTTCTCCTGTTGTGTGCTTTTCCTTACCCTTGTTTTGTTCTCTTGCAGTTGGATACCTCCGTGCCTGTTCCCTGCTGCTCTCTGTGTTTCCTGGTTTCCCAAAGGACCCCTTTCTGCACCTCCGTGTCTCCCTGCTGTCGGTTCCTTCCCTTGGGTCGGTTCAACACAGGTGTCCGCCTCTCTCGGGCCCCCCTTAGCCTCGTCCAGGAGAAATCCCTGTATAGGGGTCACTCTTGCTGGACTCCTTTGGAGGTGTTTCCGGTGAGGTGGTCCTGTGGCCTTCCCTTGGGGTGTTTTGCCCACTGCTGTTGTTGTGTGCAAATAAATCTTTGAAAATTACCTTCCTTGTCTGGTTCTCTCACTCATCCTGGTATCAGCATCCGCATTATCTGCGGTCCAGTAGCATCAGATCCATCTGTAGAGCGTGACAGATTTTGCCCAGGCCATGGACCCCGCTGATGCCAGGTTTGATGCCCAAAGAGAGCTTGCCGGCCTCCCTCAGAGCCATGACCACGTTGTGTCCTTTATACAGTCATTGGAGGGCCGCTTAGAGGCACTCCACACCTCTGACCCTTCTTTTTCTTCCCAGATATTGGGTCTGCACCAAGAACTGGACCACCAGAGGGAGATACAGAGCAGGATGCTGTCCTATATGACATCCGTGGATGGTCGACTTACCAGCTTACAGAGGGCAACAGCCTCCCAGAGTTCTGGCTCCATGTCACCCTCCGGAGCCATAGCGGGTGCTGTTTCTTCTCCCCGGCTATGCCAGCCCACCAGGTACTCAGGGGATCCTAAGTCATGCCGGGGGTTTCTCAACCAGTGTCAACTTCATTTCCGGCTGTTACCACACCAATACCCTACGGACGAGGCCAAGGTGGCGTTCCTGGCGTCCCATCTGGAGGGCGAGGCATTGGCTTGAGTTAATCCGGTACTGGAGGGAGAGGATCCCATTGTGTCAGACCTGCGGACATTTCTGGCCACCTTCCGCAGGATCTTCGATGAACCCGGACGGGTCGCCTCTGCTACCGAGGCCCTCTTCAGTCTGCAGCAAGGTAATCTGTCTGTCGGTCAGTACGTGATACAATTCCGTACTTTGGCTTCTGAGCTTCGCTGGTCCGATGAGCCCTTGATCGGTGTCTTCCGTTGGGGGTTATCCGTGCGTGTGAAGGACGAACTGGCGGTACGGGATCTCCCCAGTTCCCTTAACGAGTTCATCACCCTGGCGATCCGGATAGACCGTCGTCTGCAGGAGCGGAACAAGGAGAGGACTCAGGAGAGGACAAAGGAGAGAAGACCCCCCCCCGCTTGGCTCCCACGTTCCAGCGGACCCTTCTTCAGGTACCCCCGGCTTCCTCTTCAGCCCACGAGCCCATGGAGGTGGACCGCGTCAGGTTAAGCAAGGGAGGAGAGGCTCACCCGGGGCCTTTGCCTTTACTGC
Source organism: Allobates femoralis (assembly GCA_033576535.1). Lineage (NCBI taxonomy): Eukaryota > Metazoa > Chordata > Amphibia > Anura > Aromobatidae > Allobates > Allobates femoralis. The sequence continues at coordinate 120,211,730 of JARQOC010000009.1, forward strand.
GGTGGATCCGGACACTTCCGTAGGCAATGTCCCAAGAGACCGGAAAACTCCTCCACCTAGGCCAGGTAAGAGAGGCCAACCTAGGTGAGGGCGACTCCTCTCTACCACTTACTATTTCCATCCAGGTAAAGATCGGTGACGAACGCCATTCGGAGGTGGCTTATCTTGATTCCGGGTCTGCAGGTAATTTCGTACAGCTGGAAACGGCGCAACGTTATGGTATTCCCATACTACCCCTGCAGCATCCCCGCATCATCACCTCCGTCGATGGGAGACTTAAAGAGATAGTTCGTTAGTTCTTCCTTTGTTCGATAAACTCCATAAGCTGCGTCTTCAGAACCAAAAGTGGGTTTTATTCGGGCAGGAAATCATACAGAGATATATGGCAAGGCAATATGACAGGTTTCAGAATGGCAGGCACGCGTGGCACACAGGATGGAAAAGTGTCGCCCCGCCTGTCTAAGGCAGAGGATTTTTATACAATTTTCTGCCATTGGATAACGTTAGTGGCCATTATTTTCAATGGATACGTAATGACCTCATCCTGACAAAGGCAATACTTACATTTCACATAGAATATAGGTTGACATGAAAAAAGCACACTAATTTCATTACTAACTACATACTACACTTAAGTTTATCCATACAAATTATCTCATAATAGCCTTTTTGGGACCAAGCACAAATCACAACTTATTGACATTAATTAGCTCTGTTCTTGATTATATGAAACGTCATATGGCCTTGGGGGATACCCTACACCGTAAAATATCCTTCAGAGTTGAGAAAAAGGAAAATATAGTGAATTGGTTAACTATTCTCATGATGAGCTTTTGGTATATGCTCGGACCAAACCTAATTAGCTCCATGCCTGTTTTTCTTCCAGGGCTTGATCTCTTTTATTACCTGAGACCTACAGCAAAATTTCAGTAGTTCTATTTTTTTCAAGCTTACACTAAAACTTTACACAACACAATATGGCTGACGAAGGCCTTGGTACTTATGGCTTCCGTCTAACTATTGACCATTCTCTAACAAATCCCCCTGTTGTACTTATGGTAATTTGATAATTTACCCGAAATACAAATTGTATATGAGTCTAATCCTAGTTCTCATATATGGTATTGAGGGAATGCATAATTTCGTACACTCCCTGGTCAGTAGGAGTGTTGGGAGGGACTGAAGGTACCCTTGGGAGAAGGGCCCTAACAATAGGTGTACCACCTACAAGTGAGCGTGGTCTGGCAGTAGGTACCCTACCCGCGCCAGGTCTCCGGTATGGTCTGATAGTACCACTTTTATGTGTTATTACATGAGCCTGAAAGTTATGTAGTTCCTCAACATGAGCTAGATTCTTTTTGAAAAACTTTTAAACTTTTAGGTTACTACCTATTAAACACATATAGGAAAAAACAAACAAAGTAGCCAAAAAAAACAGTAAATATCACCAACGTAAGAGTTCTTAAGTATTAATGAGTCCCGTTACAATCTTTCAAAAATTCAAAAATTTTCTTTGTTCCATGGCTCCTAAGGTCCTATTGACAGTTCAGGTGTGGGCAAATAGTCCTAAAAAGAAGCAAAAAACAAAAAAAATCATCACAGAAGTGAAAAAAAACCTAAAGTGTCTGAGTCCCAAGTCCCATAACAGTCTCTGAGTCCTTTGATCCATGGCTCTTGATCTTGTTCTGTTCCCTCGGAGCTTTCACGGTCTTCCCCCTCGATCACACTGTCCGGGTCCCACTGGATGGTGTGAGATGTCATCTCCAGGGAAACAGGCGGATTCATGGATCCCGATCCAATAGGGGACCTGAAAAATAAAATAAAAGCGCAGTATCAGTTCTCACCAGCATCACTAGGATTCTCAACTGGCAGTATAACAAGCTTTCATTGATCAATGTGAACAATTTTAACACCTTTTTCTCTTGGCTTGCTAATCCTTAGCACTCCCAAAACAGTTGGGCCTATCACCTGTGTGATAACAAATGGGCCTTTGTAATTGGAATCCCACGATCCTTTTTTTCCTAAGATTCTTGACCATGAGCTAAGCTCCCACAACAAATTTGGACTCATATAATTTTTGTGTAGGCTCTACACAACTGTACTACAGCTTGCTGCGGGCTGGGCAGCACAATGTCACTAGGCAACAAGACAGGCATCTGTCACACCCCAAGCTTTGCCTGTAAGCAGTGTTTTTTATGGTCACATGGGGGTCTGCAGAATCAAGGGTGAAAAGCCAATTAAAGTGCATGTTTTAAATTTTCAAAAGCCTGCAGGGCGTCTCCCTCTATTGTGATCATTTTAAACTCATTTTTAATACCTTTTAGGAGATCATACAAAGGTTTAGTAAGGCAAGCAAAATCTAATATATAAAGCTGAATGTGTGCATGTATGTGTGTATGTGTGTATATCCGGGATTGGCATCTACACCGTCGCAGCTACAGCCGCAAAATTTTGCAGAGTCACACGTCTGGACCCCGGGAGCGTCATAGGCTATGTTGTGAGGCGACATTTTAACCCTGCGCGTTCCAGTTCACCAAACAATTTTGCCCCTATCTACATAATGGGGAAAAAAGGGAAAGGAAACGTGTGGGAGGAAAATCGACAGCTGTCAGCTATAGAGACAAAATTTTGCACAGTCACACGTCTGGACCCCGGGAGCGTCATAGGCTATGTTGTGAGGCGAAATTTTAACCCCGCGCATTCCAATTCACCAAACAATTTTGTCCCTATCTACATAATGGGGAAAAAGTGAGAGTTACCAGTTGACAGTTGTGAATGAGAAGGACTTAATGATAGCGCCAATGACTAACAGCACATACCAGCATATAGTCACTAAGGTGGGGCCCCAACATGAGATATTCACCACACACAGGGACATGTATACACACCACACGCACACATAGGGTAACAGCAAGTGTATAGTCGCTAAGGTGCAGCCCCAACATTGGATACTCACCACGCACCCGAACAAACACACACCACAAAGACACACACACACCCCCAAGGGGACACACACACACACTCTATAGCGACACATGCACTCACCACACACACACACACCACAAAGAGACACACACCACACAGACCCCCCCCACAGGGACACACACACTTAGCCACCCTATAGGGACACATGCACTCACCCCACAGGGACACACACACCACAAAGAGACACACACACACCACACAGACCCCCCCCCACAGGGACACACACACATACACACCCTATAGGGACACATGCACTCACCCCTCAGGGACACACACACACCACAAAGGGACACACACAACACAGAGACACACACACCCCACACAGACACCCCCCCCACAGGGACACACACACACATACACACCCTATAGTGACACATGCACTCACCCCACAGGGACACACACACACACACCACAAAGAGACACACACAACACAGATACACACACACACACACACACACACACACACACACACACACACACACACACCACAGACCCCCACACAGGGGCACACACATACACACCCTATAGGGGCACATGCACTTACCCCACAGGGACACACACACCACAAAGAGACACACACAACAGAGACACACACCACACAGACCCCATCCCACAGGACACACACATACACACCCCAGGGACACACACACCACACACAGACACAGATGTGCACAAATCACCTCACACAACTCGCCTCATACGTGTGCTATCTTTATTTTCCAAACATAAACATCTGATTAAAAACAGCCAATGTGCAACACATGTGCCATATAGGGAATTAAGGCAGATGTCAGTCACATGAGCTGTCTATTATGTGTATGTGTGAGGTAACATATACTACCCGGCCAGGGGGAGGGTTTACTGTTGGCTGGAGATTTATTAGGCTGCCTATAGCAATCAATCACAGCTCAGCTTCTATTTTCCTACAGGTCATTAATATGACATATTCAAATTCTATTTTGTTATAGCTAACAGCAGTTATTTATTAACCCGGGCGTAGCCGGGTACTACAGCTAGTTTTCAATAAATTCTCTGGAAAAATTCACAAGACCTAGGAACTTTCTGAGTTCTGTGATATTGATTTGGCACAGGTACAGCTTGAATGTTTTTTCTTTATTCTGTCTTGCATTGGTCTCATACCCTCTTTTGAAACTGACACATTCAAATATTTAACCTCTGGTTGCATTCAGCTGTACTCTGCCCCAACTCACATTTAATATTGAGTTGCACAATGCATCACAAATATTGAACTAAATCTCTTTGTGTTCAGTTTCACCAACAATTTGAGTCCATAAATTTTAAATCAAGAAATCATTGACATATTGCAGGACTTTTTGTCTCCGCACCCCAGTGGTTCCAATACCTGTGCCAACACCTGATGGAAATAAATTGGACTAGAATAAAACCCTTGGGGCAGGCGTGTGAACAGGTACTGGACATTTTCAAAGCTAAATGCAAAATGGAGAGCTGACTCAGGTGTAATATGTACATAGAAAAAGCCATTTGCAATATTCAAACAAGTGATAAAACCTGACATTCACTCCTCAGCTGTGACATCACTTCAGGTACCGAGATGTGCTGCTGAGGGGTGTATTTATTTACAAGTCTTAAATCCATGGCCATGCGATAGCTACCATCCTCCTTTTTTACAGGCGGGATTGGGCTGTTGCACGGGGAGTTGCGCCGTACAATCACGCCCTGTTGTTCCAATTCACTGACAGCAATCCTTATGTAAGGAATTGCTTCATCAGAAATATGGTATTGGGGCTGAAAGGGTGGTAGACGGTCGCTGTCAATCTTAATTAAAATTTGCATCAGTCCGCAATCTGTACGTTTTGAAACCCATAAATGAGGAAAAGATTGCACCAATTCATGTTTCAAAGCAGTGTCTGCAACATTTATCTCAGGCATGTCATCATCATCAACTGAGCACAAACTAGCAACGGTTAATTTATGACTGTGACATTTTCAACTCTGCAGCATCCATAATAACTGAACAGACAGTAGTTCTTTTGTCACGCCATAAGACCTTATTACACAAATCAACAATGATACCCATGGCTGACAACACATCTGTCCCAATAATGGAGTACTTCAATTGCGGACTGATCCAAAATTCACACCGAATGCCTCTGCATTTCAATGTCCCTGTGTCCTGAAATTTCAGGTTTACTGGACAACTCCTCGTTACCTGGATGCAAGATCCCTCGAACCCAAGGAGTGTAGACCGGGGGGGCGGTATCTGCAACTTGTGTCCAGTCACTGACACTGAAGTGGCAGTATCAATCAAAAAATCTTTCCAATTTTTGGTACCCTCTATTCTCCCTCTGACATAAGGTTGGCCATCTCGGCCTAGGGATAATTTGGCCAAGAGGCACAGGGGAACAGGGGGGTCATGGCATCAATCAGTACCGGCAGAAGGAAGCCTAAAAAAATCCACCAACCTCACCAGAGGCAATTCTAACGGCCCACTGCTGTCACCTCCGAGCCGGACTGATCGCCTGAAAGAGCCATTTCCTCGTGCTCCCTCAGCTCCTGAATCAGTGGAGCATAAGGGTGGGAGGAATCCCTCCCGGAGGAGGGTGAGCTCTCCTCACAGCATGGATCTGTCCGCTGGGATGGACAAGGGTCGCATAATTGGGTGACGGGACAAAAGGCTCCCGTAAAACAGGGTTAACTATCTGAGGACCATTGTACTGCTGGCACGGTTTGGGGCCGTTAACCGCTGGCTGTCCAGGATATGGAGCAGGATATGGAGCACTGGCTCCCTCACACGGATCTCGGGACATTGTAGAGGTAGGCTGCTGCTGCACCTGTGGATCATCCCTGGGAGCTAAATGGGAACACTGACGTCTAAGATACCCTGATTGCCCACAAGGATAACATACAAGAGGACCCATGGAGTTCCGAGGTGCTTCTGCCGACTGGGACCAGCCCGCTTTCGGCAGTTGATCATAACCCCAGGAAGTCCTGGTCTCCTGTCCACAGCAGATGCCATTCGGGCAGGGCTATATGCAAAAACATTTGTATCATTGCCCTTAGTCTAGGATGGCATTTTCCCTAACAATGGTTACCAATGCCCTAATTTTGTCCTCCACAAATTTAGCATTATGTAAAATTCCTAACTTGCAAAACCTTTCCAAGGATTTACCTTTCCAAAGATTCTCTACAATCTGTTCCATCAGATCATAATCATCTTTCTGATCTATTCTATCAAAAAATACTTATCAAACGTTACACACCAGGCAGCCCATCTTCTAATTCTAAGATAATTTCCTTTCCTGATTCTAAAGGATTCTAACAACCATGGATGGATTTTTTTCCTCCCTTCTGTCTCCCTGCAGCCGCTGTATCTCATACCCCTCCCTTTGTGATACTACTACTCCTGTAATTGTATCAGTAGCTGCTGTGTTCTCTCCATACACTGCTCCACTGCCCCTCCCTGTGTAACCACATTAATGTTGTCTATGAAGCTGTCTATCACTAGCCTGATCTGAGCTATAACTAAGTTACACAAAGCTGCTATTCGGCTGCCCTTTCTGCTAATAATTTCTTCTTGTCAAGATGTCTACTTTCTTATGTGAACCACTGCATACAATTTAACAAGTGGTTCAGCATTAACCCTGTCACGCCCTAGGGGCGAACGAGACGTGGACCCGCTGGACCGCTGCCGGAGCGGATGCTGATACCAGGTTAGGGAGAGAGAGCCGGACTAGAATCTATATTGCATAAAGGGTTTTATTGAAACACGGAGTCTACTCCTAGGGAAGGCCACAGGGCCCCCTCACAGTTCCGTCCTCCGGAGACGCCCGGGAAGGCCTTGACCCCTATACAGGGATTTGCTCCCAGCACGGAGCTCCGGAAGGTCTGTGAGCGGGAGTACCCGTGTTCAACCGACCCCAGGCGGTAAAAGAAAAACAGAGGAATAACACAATAATGCACGAAACCCAAAGAACAACAAAAGTAGTAAAAATGAAGAACACTACGGAGGCAGGCCTGGAGGAAGGCTAGAGAACCAACACCAGGACGGTCCAGATAAGTGGCAGAGGAGCTGCACGGAAACAGCACGGAGAATCGCGACCACCACGGAGTCCGGTCCGGGGGAGGTCCAGGGAAACCACACAAGGACGGTCCGGAGGAAAGATAGTGACGCAGCACGGAGCAACACGGAGGCAGAACAGCGACACTGCAACAAGAACAAACAGATGAATGTTAAATACTGCAGAATCACAGCATACAATAGGACCAGGACCGGCAACTTCGGGATGAATGAAGTGAACCAGCAAGGTCTAAGAGTAAATGCACACCTGCAACAAGAACAAACAGATGAATGTTAAATACTGCAGAATCACAGCATACAATAGGACCAGGACCGGCAACTTCGGGATGAATGAAGTTGCCCCGGCAAGGTCCAGAAGCAAGTGCACACCTTATTTACCTGCTGCCCTACAGGGACTGGCCGGGAGGCGGGGCAGCATAATTGGCCAGCTGGCCCTATAAAGGTAACAGAGAGAGCGGCCCCGCCCCCTAGTGAACACACCGAGGGGAAGCAGAGCGGGGCGTGGTCAGGGAGCGACAGTCTGAGCAGCAGGTGTGCGATGGAGCACCCCGGAACCCCGGGATCGCCTGCGGACGGCCTGTAACCTGGAACCCCGACCCCAGAACCGGGAAGGAAGGGTAACTGCACGGGAAGAGGGACGAACCGGGTGCGGGGCGGAGGCGCTGGACCGCGGGGCAGTTACAAACCCCTTCTAGCGATGAGCTTTTGATATATGCTCGGACCAAACCTAATTAGCTCCATGCCTGTTTTTCTTCCAGGGCTTGATCTCTTTTATTACCTGAGACCTACAGCAAAAGTTCAGTAGTTCTATTTTTTTCAAGCTTACACTAAAACTTTACACAAGACAATATGGCTGACGAAGGCCTTGGTACTTATGGCTTCCGTCTAACTATTGACCATTCTCTAACAAGACCCCTACAGGACACGATAGCAGGTGTCACAGGTGAGGTGGAGATACAGGTCGGAGCACTCCACACTGAGCGGCTCTCCTTCTACGTATTGCCGTCTCTTTCTCCTCCGTTTATGCTCGGCTTGCCATGGCTCCGCAGTCATGAACCAGTCCTGGATTGGCGTATGGAGAGGTCCTGCGGTGGGGTCAGGCTTGTCACAGTCGGTGTCTGCTCCCCGTTCATCCCGTCCAGATGCCTCCCTCACCGGCGGCCTTGCCCGGTCTACCATCAGCCTACTGGTCCTACGCTGATGTCTTCGACAAGAAGGAGGCCGAGACCCTTCCTCCTCACAGACCGTACGACTGTCCCATCGATCTGGTACCAGGGGCTTCGCTTCCGAAAGGCCGCATCTACCCGTTGACCCAGGCAATGGCCGATTATGTTAAAGACAGCCTGGCGCGGGGTTTCATCCAGAAATCCACATTGCCCGTGGGTGCAGGGTTCTTCTTCGTAAAGAAGAAGGAGGGGACCTTACGGCCATGCATTGATTATCGGGGTCTCGATGCCATCACCGTGAAGAACAAGTACCCGCTGCCCCTCATTCTAGAGCTCTTCGACCAGCTGTACGGATCCCGGGTCTTCACAAAGTTGGATCTGTGTGGTGCCTACAATCTTGTCCGGATTCGAGCAGGCGATGAATGGAAGACAGCATTCAACACCCGGGATGGGCACTACGAATATAAGGTAATGCCGTTCGGATTGTGCAATGCTCCTGCGGTATTTCAAGAATTTGTGAATGACGTCTTTAGAGATCTCCTCTATGTCTGTGTCGTAGTCTACCTAGACGACATCCTGGTGTTCTCCCCTGATCTTCCTACACACAGGCGAGACGTCCGGCGGGTCCTACTCCGGTTACGGGAGAACCGGTTGTACGCGAAGTACGAGAAGTGCCTGTTCGAACGGACTTCCTTGCCCTTCCTGGGATACGTGATCCCCGCTGCTAGTCTTGAGATGGATCCAGAGAAGGTATCCTCCGTCCGGAAGTGGCCTCGACCAGTGGGACTTAAGGCCATCCAGAGATTCCTATAAACCAGATAGACTTTTTTGTGTTTAAGGAGCGCTTACACAGGGATTTAGAGAGTTTAAAAGATAACTTAGCTTTTATTCACAACGCGTTTCAATGGCGGAACGCCATCTTCATCAGGTGATGGTTAAAACAAACAAGGGAATTTACCTTATATAGATACTAGCCTACAGCCAATCACATCAAATTGGCAGTGCTGGGTGCTTTAACCCTTACTATACTTGACAGCTGTGTACAGAAGCTATAAAATAATGCATTAAAACAATTATATATAGAAGAAAAATAATAAAATAATAAAATACTATAGAATACAATACATCATGGAATAATTGTGTCACAAATACTCCATCAAGATGCAAATCTAAAAAGATCTTCAAACAATCTTAAAATTCTTTAAGGCAATCTTTACAATATAGACTAAAATGCATACACCAAGTGTGTATACACCTCTGCATAAAATTATAAAAAACACGACATATATGTGCAATAACAAATAACATATACACACCCATATGCATGTGTGCACACAGATGAGCGTACGCTCGTCTTAAATTCTTTATACATATGCTGCTATTGGCATCTAACTATGAGGATACGAGACTGTTTATGAAAATATGGACATTTTTGCCTACTATAAAGATGACTAGAAAAGGGCCAATGAATATGCATTTTCATCACATAACCTGGGGATGTCATTAGCCAAACAGAAACACATTATTTGGCCACATTTTCAATAGAGAGATATAAACCTTCTGGATATAATGTACCCAATTTGTATATCCAGTAACTCTCTTTTTAATAAGAGCATTATAACAATCCTGTATATTGGTAGGGATCCAATCTATTATATGTAACTTTAAGCTCCTGGAATCCTTCTGATGATATAGGCAGTAATGTTTGGAAATGCTATGCTGCATGAATCCATTTTTAATATTGTGACGGTGTTTATTCATCCTTGCATGTACACACTGGATTGTGCGTCCCACATACTGTAAATTGCAAGGACATGAAAGCAAATACACCACATATGATGATTGACAATCTAAATGGAATCTTATTTTAAAGGTCTCATCAGTGGTATGGGACTGAAAATCTGTAGCACCTGATAGAATCATTCTACTGCATAGACATCTCGCTGAATTACACATATAGCAACCCGGATTTTTCCTCGTTGCCATTTCTTCTCTCTTTATTACATTTTTCATTTCTGTATTACTGCGAGATACCATATTTTTCAAACTTTTATTTCTTCTGTAAGTAATGAGGGGTTTATCAGGTATAAATTTTTTCAGGATAGGATCGGCTTTCAGGATAAACCAGTATTTATCCATTAGTCTTTTGATTCCCAATCTGGATTGGTTAAAAGTAGTAATCAGCCTTACTTCATTTACCGTATATACTCGCGTATAAGCCGAGTTTTTCAGCCCAAAAATTGGGCTGAAAAGTCCCCCCCTCGGCTTATACGCAAGTCACTGTATACTGTATACACTGTATACAGTGTATACAGTATACAGGCCCGCCCCCATCAGTATATAGGCCCCCCCTTGCAGCACAAACCTGTAAAGGAAGAGATTAGTATACTTATCACTGTCCCACTGCCACTGTCCCGCCGCCGTCATCGCGCTCCTCCGTCTTCATCCGGCTTCCTCCGGTCGGCGCAGGCAATGACGTCATTGTCTGCGCGCCAGAGGAAGCCGGAAGACGCTGGATGAAGACGGAGGAGCGCGATGACGGTGGCGGGACAGTGATAAGTATACTAATCTCTTCCTTTACAGGATTGTGCACCAAGGGGGGCCCTGTATACTGATGGGGGGGCTGTATACACCTCTGGGGCTGCTGTATACTACCTCTGGGGCTGCTGTATACTACCTCTGGGGCTGCTGTATACACCACTGGGGCTGCTGTATACACCACTGGGTCTGCTGTATACTACCTCTGGGGCTGTATATACCTCTGGGGCTGCTGTATACTACCTCTGGGGCTGTATATACCTCTGGGGCTGCTGTATACTACCACTGGGGCTGCTGTATATACCTCTGGGGCTGCTGTATACTACCTCTGGGGCTGCTGTATACTACCTCTGGGGCTGCTGTATACTACCTCTGGGGCTGTATATACCTCTGGGGCTGCTGTATACTACCTCTGGGGCTGTATATACCTCTGGGGCTGCTGTATACTACCACTGGGGCTGCTGTATATACCTCTGGGGCTGCTGTATACTACCTCTGGGGCTGCTGTATACTACCTCTGGGGCTGCTGTATACTACCACTGGGGCTGCTGTATACTACCTCTGGGGCTGCTGTATACTACCTCTGGGGCTGCTGTATACTACCTCTGGGGCTGCTGTATACTACCTCTGGGGCTGCTGTATACTACCACTGGGGCTGCTGTATATACCTCTGGGGCTGCTGTAAACACCACTGGGGCTGCTGCTGTATACTACCACTGGGGCTGCTGTATATACCTCTGGGGCTGCTGTATACCACACTGCTGGGGGCTGTATACCTGTGTTGGGGTCCACCCTCGGCTTATACGCGAGTCAATAGGTTTTCCCAGGTTTTGGGGGCAAAAGTAGGGGGGGTCGGCTTATACACGGGTCGGCTTATACACGAGTATATACGATAATTTATCCTCATCATTGGTTTGTTTTGCTGTAATTTTCCCCAAACATGCATCTTGAGATAATACTCTTGTTTTAGAGAATGCATCAGCAAGGATTTTGTTATGATAGCCCTTCTGTTTGAACCTCGGTTTTAAAATTCTCGATTCTTTATGAAAATCTACATCATTGGAGCAATTCTTCCTGATCCTCCAGTATTGCCCGTAGGGTATATTTTTGATCCAGCCGGGGAGGTGTCCACTATCAAATCTCAGGTAACTGTTAACATCAACAGGCTTGAAGTGCGTGGATGTGGACACACTCCCCAGCTGGTCAAGGGCAATCTGGAGGTCAAGGAAATGGATTGTTGTATCTGACATATTTGCAGTTAGTTGTAAACCCCAGGGGTTGGTATTAAGTTCTTCTATGAATGTTAAGGCTTCAGCCCTTGAGCCATCCCAAATTAAAAACAGGTCATCAATGTACCGTCGGTAGAATTTTATTTGGCCCACAAACCGAGACTGCGCAATGAGGACGGACTCGAAACAACCCATGTACAGGTTGGCATAGCTGGATGCGAATCGCGTCCCCATCGCGCAGCCACTGATCTGTCTATAGAAAACACTTTCAAAAGTGAAAATGTTATTCTCCAGAATGAACTTAATGGCAGCGAGAATGAAAGAACGCTGTTCCTCAGGTAACGATTCATCTGATCTTACATATTTTTCAATGGCCTGTATCCCTAAGGGCCCTTTCACATCAGCGTTTTTTTCAAATCGCGCAAGATGCGGTGAAAAAACCGCATCTGCCGCGATTACCGCATACCGGCTGCACTTGCGGCACGGTTGCGGCGCAATTGCGGTAAACGCCATACAATGTATAGGCGGACTTGCGGCAGGTGCGGCAAGTGTGGTTTTGGCATTGGCGGCAGGTGCGGCCGCGAAAAAAAATGCTGTCAGCCGCGGTTTTTTTTCGCGGCCGCACCTGCCGCAAGTGCCAAAACCACACTTGCCGCACCTGCCGCAAGTCCGCCTATACATTGTATGGCATTTACCGCAATTGCGCCGCAACCGTGCCGCAAGTGCAGCCGGTATGCGGTAATCACGGCAGATGTGTTTTTTTCACCGCATTTGCCGCGATTTGAAAAAAACGCTGATGTGAAAGGGCCCTTAGTTATGTGGGATATTACTATATAGAGAAGTTACATCCATCGTGATTAGAAGGCATTTATTAAATGAAGGAGCATTCCTTAAAAGTCTAATCAGCTCCGATGAGTCTTTTAGATAAAAATCTAAACTGATAACAAATTTTTGGAGGAACAAATCTATATAATGGCTCAATTTGGCCGTTATCGACTGAATTCCCGAGATAATGGGACGCCCTGGGGGGTTGTTTGGATTTTTATGTAATTTCGGTAAAAAATAGAAAAAAGGAACCCTATATCTGGGAATATCAAGGAATCTTCTCTCCTCCTTATTTAGGATTCCCATTTCCCATGCTCTTTTAATCAGCAAATTGTATTTTAGGAATATAACTACTGAGGGATCAGAATCCAATTTGAGATTGTGAATACTATCACCCAAGATTCTCATACCCTCATTAATGTACCGCCACCACGTGACCGAAGGGCGGGCGCATTCCTCTGAATCACCGCTCATACAGCGGCCCCTCCATCTATGCAACACCGAGGTTGTGCGGGGACAGCACAACCTCCTAAGGTGAGAGACCATCTGGAGTGACCTCTCTCCCCTTCCTCCTAAAGGCAGTGGGTCCCTCTCATTAGTGCCTCTCTCCTCCTTTCTTTTCACATATCCAGAGATTCCTGGGCTTCGCCAATTACTACCGGCAATTCATCCCGCATTTCTCTGATCTGGTCAAACCCCTCACCTCGTTGACTCGGAAAGGGACACCAGCCAAGGTATGGACCCCAGAAGCCGAATCCGCCTTCCTATCGCTCAAAAGCGCTTTCTCCACAGCTCCTGCCCTCCACAGGCCTTTGGCGGATAAACAATTCTTTCTGGAGGTGGACGCATCCTCATCCAGAGCGGGAGCCGTGCTCACCCAGAGGACCACCACTGGGCGCATGGTAACTTGTGTTTTTTTCTCCAAGGCTTTCTCTTCCAGTGAACGGAACTACTCCATAGGCGACCGGGAACTGGTTGCCATCAAAATGGCTCTGGAGGAGTGGCGGTACCTCCTAGAAGGCACAGTACATCCTGTAGTGATCTACACCGATCACAAAAATCTGGCCTACCTACAGTCAGCCTAGTGACTCAACCCACGACTGGCTCGCTGGTCCCTGTTCTTTGCCCACTTCAACTTCCGTCTTCACTTCCGCCCGGCAGCCAAAAACATCAAGGTTGACGCCTTGTTCAGGTCCTTCCTCATCGATGATCAGGAGGAGGAGCCACGCCCCATCATCGATCTGTCTAATCTCTGCATGGTGGCTCCGCTCCGTTTGTCTCAGCCGCCCCCAGGTAAAACGATGGTTCCCGAGGCCGATCGAGAGCGTGTTCTTCGCTGGGGTCATTCCTCCAAACTCGCTGGCCATGCTGGACTAATGAAGACCCTGCAGCTGATATGTCGGCATTATTGGTGGCCACGGATGCGCCAGGACGTCACCGACTTAGTCTCAGCTTGTTCTTCCTGTGCCCGTAACAAGACGCCCAAATGGTTGCCCGTCGGACCTCTCCTGCCCTTACCGGTGCCCTGTGAACCCTGGAGACACATCGCCATGGACTTTATCACCGACCTCCCGCCCTCCTCCGGCAATACCATCGTGTGGGTCGTGGTGGCAGGTTCTCCAAAATGGCTCATTTCATTCCGTTGCCCGGTCTGCCTTCTGCGCCCAGACTAGCTGAGCTGTTCGTCCTCCACGTTCTCCACTTACATGGTCTTCCCTCTAACATTGTTTCTGACAGGGGTGTTCAGATCGTGTCCAGGTTCTGGCGGTCCCTCTGCAACAAGCTCGATGTCGCCTTGGACTTCTCCTCAGCCTACCATCTGCAGTCCAATGGGCAGGTCGAACTGGTGAATCAGGTGTTGTCCGGCTACCTGCGACACTACACCACGACGATTGGGCAACCTTACTACCCTGGGCGGAGTTCTCCTACAACAATCACACCGGTGAGTCCTCTCGTTCCACGTCTTTCTTCATAGTGTATGGACACCATCTGAGGATCCCGACTCCCATGGCCATCACAACTCCTTCTCCGGCGGCTGAGGCGGTGGCAAGAGACTTCTCCAAGATCTGGGATGAGACACAAATAGCTCTGGAAAGGGCATCGAGACGGATGAAGGACCACGCCGACAAGCGGTGCCTGGATGCCCCCCTGTTCCAGCCAGGGACAAGGTATGGCTCTCCTCCAAATACATCCGCCTCAAAATTCCCTCTTACAAGCTGGGTCCTCGATACATTGGTCCTTTTGAGGTCATTCGCAGGTTGAATGAGGTGTGCTACCAGTTAAGGCTACCCCCTACTCTACGGATTCACAACTCTTTTCACCGTTCTCTCCTCAAACCTTTGGTCCTCAATCGCTACTCACAGGATACGACCGCACACCCTCCGCCAGCCTCTGAATCCGACGTATGAGAGGTCAGCGCTATCCTGGATATGAAGAGGAGGGGTCGCTCTATGTGGTACTTGGTTGACTGGAAAGGGTTCGGTCCGGAGGAACGGTCCTGGGAGCCTGCAGAGAACATCAACGCTCCGTGTCCTCCTGCGCAGTTTTCATGCCGGTCTGCTTCCGGGGGGCGTGGAGGGGGGTACTGTTGTGTCCCTGCGGCACGGCACCTCCACTGCACGCTCTGCTGTCCCCCCTGCACGCTTACCTATCGCTCCGTCACCTGCCCTGGTGCGGGGATTCAGGGTCCCAGCCGGCCGGCGGCGACCCCAGGGCTCCAGAGTGCATCGCCGCTTGTCAAGGGGCCAGGGTTCGGCTTCCACGCTGCTGCATCGTCCTCCTGGGGCTCCTGCTGCCTCACTTCCTCCCTGAGCTCTCAGTAGGGGCGAGCGCGTGCTCTCCCTCAGAGCCATGGCCACGTTGTGTCCTTTATACAGTCATTGGAGGGCCGCTTAGAGGCACTCCACACCTCTGACCCTTCTTTTTCTTCCCAAATATTGGGTCTGCACCAAGAACTGGACCACCAGAGGGAGATACAGGACAGGATGCTGTCCTATATGACATCCTCTCACTCATCCTGGTATCAGCATCCGCATTACCTGCGGTCCAGTGGGTCCTCACATCAGATCCGTCTGTAGAGCGTGACAATAGTGTTTTTGCACGCCCTTGCAACTCTGATTGGTGGACCAAAGTGCGTTCCCATTGTTCTGTCTTGTCGTGCAAGTTGGCCAATAGATTTGCACTGTCATTGACTTGCTGTGCTTGCAAATGGGCGTTGTGTTTAGTGAAACAGATGTATTGATTTTGCTTTCAAGCGCTCGCCAGCACCAGCTGCTCCAGCGACATAATTAAGCATTCATGACGCTGTAGTGTGATTAAATGGGTGTGGCGT
Organism: Allobates femoralis; assembly: GCA_033576535.1. Lineage (NCBI taxonomy): Eukaryota > Metazoa > Chordata > Amphibia > Anura > Aromobatidae > Allobates > Allobates femoralis. The sequence continues at coordinate 120,227,864 of JARQOC010000009.1, forward strand.
CATGGAATAGACAGCCAGACGACAGATGGACTGGTCACCTGCCTGCGTTACAATTGGTTAAACGTACTTCAAAATGAAAGCGCACAGGAGCACCTGCAGGGAGTTGTGTTTTTTTGCCTTAGTGGAAGCTTCTCCTCGGGACTTCTGTGCTGCTGTAAACGGTAGGGGTGCTGCGCTGTAGTCACTGAATATGTATTGTGTTGCAACTGTTTCAAGTTGATGTGGCTATAATTTATTTTGGGATATTGTGCATAGCATGATGTCTGATATGTTTTTGGACAACATAAACAATCCCTATCCATTTTTTCGATTTTACACATAGTGAGAGCTGCTGTGCCTATTAATGTGGGAAAGGACACTTCTGACTTTATGGTGTAAAGGGTACATTAGCATGTCCCCAACCCAATGTAACAATGGCACTGGCTCAAGCTTTAAAGGTTTATTTTTGAAGGCTAATACATGTTGAGAATGTTGAAAATGTGCTTCAGTGGCTATGCTGTGTAATTTGCAGTGAAGATTAAAACATGAATTGCAATCAGAGTTAATAATGTGTTTGTCCAAATTTAGTGTTTTCAAGGACCCGTCACGTGGGGCAACATCGCAGGCGATGTTGGGGTCAACTCAGGGACGTGGACAAGTTGCGGCCATGTAGGCGCAGAGTTGGCCAGTATGACAGGGCCATATCAACGGCAATTGTTGCTTCACCAACATTGCCAGGTTTACGGACAATGTCCTCCAAACTACCATGTTTGCTGAGGCGATATGCCTGATCGCAATTGGTAAGGCGCAAACCCACGCTGCCTATCTGCAACATTGTGGCTTGTCGCTTGCTAGGTTGCCGACAAAACACTGACCGATCCCGCAGCAACTTGTCCCCGATTTTGATGCGGCTGACATCTCCCTGGTGATGTTGGCCCGATCGCACGCTCCTGCGCATGGTCAACAACATTGCCTGAGATATTGCCCCGTGTTACTGGGCTTTTACTGTTTGCCATAGTCAAAGAGTAGACCTGGCTCACTGGGTTGTTAAGGTGCTCTTGAGAAAAAAATCGTACAACTATATAATATCTCAGGCACACAATAAATGAATAGAGAAAAATATTGCATCAATTCCTGAATTTATTATTTTGTCTGGTCAGTGTAAGGAACGTTTCGGTTTAATTTAAACCTTCTTCAGCCAACTGACACTGTACAACATAAAGATAAGAAATGTATATAAGTACATGATAATGTGACAAAATTCATAACAATCATGGGGAAGAAAGTGGGGGGAAGGGGGGGGGGGAGGGAAAACATTTCAAAATAAACATTTGGCAATAAACAAGGCAAAAAACCCCATTCACGTAGTCATTCTGAGAAATAACATGGATGCATCCTCAAACATTGGGTTGTCAGGTCCTTTAAGTGAAATCCATGGTAACCAGAGATATGCTGGTGATTTGTCCATATCTGTCAGACAGAGGTGTATACCTGAGGAAGGAGACCCTCAGGAAAATAGGGTTTTTACAAGAACGTGGGTTCAGCCTTGTACTGAGAATCGATGGCAGCAGGTCCTTAAGTACCTGTAATCATAAAAAATGGAGGTACAAGAAAGCGAAGGAGAAATGCAAAATTCAATTTAAACTCCTAATAGACAGAGGTACCGAAACCTCATATATAGGGAGGTACTCAGGCTAGCAGTTACCTACTACTCATGAGACATGACCACCGTGCATATATGGTCATTCAAGTGCCCCTTGGTCAATGTGGACCTGTGAAAGGGTCAATTGGTCCTATAAAGATAAAGGGTACATATGTCACTCTATGAGGAGATGTACTAGTATAGATTCCATAAGGTTATAAAACCAGAGAGAAAAAAATAGTCAAAAAAACATATAACCTCAGTAGGGTCCAAGTACACCCACTATGGTACCGCTGCTCATATTTCAGAAACAACTAAGGGGAACAAAAGATAGAATATAAAAGGGAAGGTAATCCCAAATGTGACTATCAATTCAATTCACAGTCCCTACGGGACACACTAATGGTGTTTACTAATGGAGGTGATATACCTTTAAGGTGAGGTCAGGCCGGTCTCTGGCAAATAGAGAGAGGAAAGAAAGAAAATAAGTGATTGGAACAATCTCACCAAAGTCTGTGCTGTGCTTCTCAGGTGCAGGTGCCTACCGTCCGGTCAGGGGAGTGTGGGTAGCGGTAATGCCGCTGCCTCGGTGTTTATCTAGGAAAGGGGTGGGTGTAAGCACGGCTTCCTGCTTCCGCCATCTGGAACGCAGGGAGCCGCTCGGAACGCAAGCCGCGCATGCGCGTTAGTGTCGCGGTGTTTCTTATTCATTATCAGCCTGTCAGACCAGTGTAGTGGATCACGCACAGTCACAGACTGTATTAGTAGATCTGCAGAGAAAAGAAACAAAGAAGGAAATAGAAACCAGGCATTAATGGCATAGAAAACAACAGTTATAAGAAAAACTTTACATTAGTGTGTCAACCAGAGGGGGAATATGGAATAAGATAACCAGATAATCATTGGGCTCAAATAATGATACCCTAATGGGATGTATCCAACTCTCCAATATGATATGCAAAAACAAACAGCAGTACACAGAGTCCTATGGAAACATAAAAGTGTAAAACAACATAAAGGATATTAGTTAGACATTCTCTATGTGACACCTTAAAATGGTTCTAAGAATAAACATATCAGGTAAGGCAGACCTCACAATATAGTGGAACTTTTGAGTCCGAAATCAACGCTATTCATTCTCAATATTTAGGGTCATATTCCCTATTTAGACCCAAAGGGGACAATGTTTGTAGGGTGTGTATCCAATATAGTTCTCTCTCTTTGAGTCTGGCTATACGGTCACCCCCCCGGCGGCTGGCAGGAACATGGGTTCGAATGTGGCACCCCCTTACGCCAATATATTTATGTCATATTTTGAACATCGACATATTTATTCACATATTTTGACCAGGACACATGTGAAACTCTGGAGAAGGTACATTGATGATGTTTTTATGATTTGGAAAGGTACATTAACTGAATTGGATACCTTTTTTGAATATATCCATTCTAGAACCCTGGATTGACCTTCACCAAACACGTAGGACCACGGGAAGTTAATTTCTTGGACACTCTTGTCTGTGTTGATATGATGGGCGACTTCGAAACAGATCTTTATGTTAAGCCCACCGATAAGAACAGTCTACTGAGATTTGACAGTTGTCATCCACGACCCCTGAAAGAGGCCCTCCCACACTCACAACATATGAGGGTGTCGAGAATTGTCTCAAATCCAGACAAGCGAGCCATCAGACACTCTGAGATGGAAAGGAAATTTAGGGACAGAGGGTATCCCAAATCCATTTCATCATTTCACACAGACTCCACTCCACGCACTAAGCAGACGGGCCCCTACGTAACTTGTGTCAATACCTACCACCCGTTCTCAACATGTTTTAAAAGTATAGTCAAAAAACATTGGCCACTGTTGGGCCTATCCTATCCCACCGTCCCTGAGTTTAGCAGACCTCCACTTTTCTGCTACAAAAGAGCTCCCAATCTCAAGAACAGATTAATCAGGGCCGACATAGGCTCCTCTAGATTACTCCCAAGGCAGACCTTCCTAGCAACACCTAAACGGGGCAACTTCCCATGTTTGGGTTGTCTTCAATGTTCATACATGACCAAAGGTGACACGTTCACCCACCCTAGGACTGGCAAAAGATATTCCATTAAGGAATTTTTTACCTGTAATTCAAGCTACGTGGTATACTTGATTAAGTGCCCCTGTGGTCTCGGATATGTTGGAGAAACTATCCAACATATCCGAGACCGAATAAGCAAACACAAATCTACCATTAGATGTGGTCAGAATCTCCTACCGCTCCCACATCATTTTATGACCCATAATCATGGGATTGCACAATTAAGATTTCAGGTCATAGATCATGTTCCTGCCAGCCGCCGGGGGGGTGACCGTATAGCCAGACTCAAAGAGAGAGAACTATATTGGATACACACCCTACAAACATTGTCCCCTTTGGGTCTAAATAGGGAATATGACCCTAAATATTGAGAATGAATAGCGTTGATTTCGGACTCAAAAGTTCCACTATATTGTGAGGTCTGCCTTACCTGATATGTTTATTCTTAGATCCATTTTAAGGTGTCACATAGAGAATGTCTAACTAATATCCTTTATGTTGTTTTACACTTTTATGTTTCCATAGGACTCTGTGTACTGCTGTTTGTTTTTGCATATCATATTGGAGAGTTGGATACATCCCATTAGGGTATCATTTTTGAGCCCAATGATTATCTGGTTATCTTATTCCATATTCCCCCTCTGGTTGACACACTAATGTAAAGTTTTTCTTATAACTGTTGTTTTCTATGCCATTAATGCCTGGTTTCTATTTCCTTCTTTGTTTCTTTTCTCTGCAGATCTACTAATACAGTCTGTGACTGTGCGTGATCCACTACACTGGTCTGACAGGCTGATAATGAATAAGAAACACCGCGACACTAACACGCATGCGCGGCTTGCGTTCCGAGCGGCTCCCTGCGTTCCAGATGGCGGAAGCAGGAAGCCGTGCTTACACCCACCCCTTTCCTAGATAAACACCGAGGCAGCGGCATTACCGCTACCCACACTCCCCTGACCGGACGGTAGGCACCTGCACCTGAGAAGCACAGCACAGACTTTGGTGAGATTGTTCCAATCACTTATTTTCTTTCTTTCCTCTCTCTATTTGCCAGAGACCGGCCTGACCTCACCTTAAAGGTATATCACCTCCATTAGTAAACACCATTAGTGTGTCCGTAGGGACTGTGAATTGAATTGATAGTCACATTTGGGATTACCTTCCCTTTTATATTCTATCTTTTGTTCCCCTTAGTTGTTTCTGAAATATGAGCAGCGGTACCATAGTGGGTGTACTTGGACCCTACTGAGGTTATATGTTTTTTTGACTATTTTTTTCTCTCTGGTTTTATAACCTTATGGAATCTATACTAGTACATCTCCTCATAGAGTGACATATGTACCCTTTATCTTTATAGGACCAATTGACCCTTTCACAGGTCCACATTGACCAATGGGCACTTGAATGACCATATATGCACGGTGGTCATGTCTCATGAGTAGTAGGTAACTGCTAGCCTGAGTACCTCCCTATATATGAGGTTTCGGTACCTCTGTCTATTAGGAGTTTAAATTGAATTTTGCATTTCTCCTTCGCTTTCTTGTACCTCCATTTTTTATGATTACAGGTACTTAAGGGCCTGCTGCCATCGATTCTCAGTACAAGGCTGAACCCACGTTCTTGTAAAAACCCTATTTTCCTGAGGGTCTCCTTCCTCAGGTATACACCTCTGTCTGACAGATATGGACAAATCACCAGCATATCTCTGGTTACCATGGATTTCACTTAAAGGACCTGACAACCCAATGTTTGAGGATGCATCCATGTTATTTCTCAGAGTGACTACGTGAATGGGGTTTTTTGCCTTGTTTATTGCCAAATGTTTATTTTGAAATGTTTCCCCCTTCCCCCCACTTTCTTCCCCATGATTGTTATGAATTTTGTCACATTATCATGTACTTATATACATTTCTTATCTTTATGTTGTACAGTGTCAGTTGGCTGAAGAAAGTTTAAATTAAACCGAAACGTTCCTTACACTGACCAGACAAAATAATAAATTCAGGAATTGATGCAATATTTTTCTCTATTCATTTATTGTGTGCCTGAGATATTATATAGTTTTACTGTTTGCCATGGCAGATTGAGTTGGAATCTGCTGTAGCAGAGATCCAAGATGGTTGCGGATGGAGGAGGCTGTGTTTAATAGCTCTCCTAGAAATCCACCACCATCCGTGCCATCCAACCTCAGGAAGGCTCCTAAAACTTGAGAGGGGTGACGCAGAACATATATACCGGCTCCCCAAGCTCTCATAGTGACTTGCTGGTGACTGGGACCCTCCGGGAGCTGAGAGGCAGGGCGCACCACGAGCAGCTGCAGGGCCTGCCAGACGCCATCTCGCCTCGGGGGAGCTTAGCCCCAGGGAGATAGTGCCGAGCTGTCAGCTTGCAGGCGGAACACCGCGCTGCTACCTGCGGCTGAGGAGAAAGGAGGCACCGGAGCGGGAGAGTGCGGGTGCCGCTGTGAAGTGGGAGACCGGATCCGGGAGCACACTGTGAAGTGCAGGCCCAGGAGAAAAAGCGGGAGCGAGCCGCCTGGAAGCACCACAACCCCCAGGCGACCTGAAACCACTTGAGAGTTCTGCTGCAACTACAGGAACTGGGTGAGTGAGAGCCGGTGTCACGGGAAGGGAGAAGCGGAGGTTTACCCGACAGAAGAGGAGACTGGGGATTGAAAACAGGGACACTAATCACCCTAACCCCTGGGACCCAGACCACCCATTAAAGGCAGATTGGGCATCTATATATAAGTCTAAGATCAGGCTGACCTTCATCAGCCGTGAGACCTCTGTGACCCTGTTGTACCTGGACCTGAGACCGGCTCCAGAGCCATAGCTCCATAAATGTCGCCTCTCTGATACAGAGGAGTGACCGTAATCTCCACATCTGCAGCCTTTTGAGCACCAAAGAGACTGCAGCAGCTCTGACACTTGTGTGATTGAGGCAGGAAGGTGCCTGACTGGGAACAGTCCCTTAGAGACTTAAGCACTTTAGACCCTGTTGCAGCCTCACTTGTGGGGGCCCGGATTTAGCCTTCCACAATAACCACTCCTAAGCCATCCTGAGCAAAAATCTGGAGTATTTCATACACTTCAGAGGATCTCAACATTACTTTTCTCAAACATCTTAATACCCTAACTATGCTGTATTAGCCCCTTGAAGCCAGCAGGAGGAGCTCCTTGACTACATTGAACTATACCTAACCATTCCAATTGCTCACTATCATAGGGAAAACGGGCACCAAAACCCCGAAAGGGCTGTCCAAAACCACTAAATCTGTCATGCAAGCAGATGTCGATAAATTGTGGAAAAAGCAAGCCACGTTAAATGACATAGATACCACTTCCAAATTCCCGGACTCAGCTCTGGCTGAAGAATCGGAGTCTGATCTAGAAAGTGATTCTGAAGCAGGGCCGATGGACAAAGACACCTTAGTTACCCGCTCATTCATCACACTTATACTGGCTAAAACATTAGCTAAATCACTAGAGCCAATTGGAAAAGAGCTAGCTGATATTAAGCGTGACCTTACCCAACAAGGACACAGAATAGAGATAATTGAAAACTCTCAATCCAAACTAATACTATCTTAAAAGGCCTACAAATACATGAAAACCTACTCCACACGGTCAATTCAACCTTAGAAGATCATGAAAATCGGGAGAGGCGCAATAACATAAGAATAAGAGGCCTCCCTGAATCAGTAGCAACTGAAACCCTTGAGAAAGCAGCCACTGAAATTTTCAAAAGCACCCTACCAGAGGAAGATAAAAGGGAAATTGACCTGATAAGAGTCCACAAAGCTCTCAAACCGAAACCTGCCCAGGGGGAACAGCCACGAGACGTAATCTGCCGCTTTCTAGATTACAGAGTTAAAGACCTAATACTACGCAGAGCCCGGGATCAACAGACTGTTATGTATGAGGGCTCCTCACTTAAATTGTTCCAAGATCTCTCAGCTGTCACACTGCGCAAAAGAATAATGCTGAAGCCGTTTACCGACATCCTTTTGCAGAAAGGTCATCGATTCCGTTGGCTGTTCCCCTTCGGTATTTTTATAACTGCAGGGGACAAGAAACTCCAGGCCAGAACCTCAGCAGACATAAAATTAACCTGTGAGGAACTGGGGATCGTCTTGGATAGCTATCCGGATCTAGAGTCATTCCATTCTGCTTCTCTGATCAAGCCGCTACCATCCCTACCGTCATGGCAAGTGGTTACAACCCCTAAGGCCCAGAGACTAAAAAGGAAGGCGGCAAAGACTCCGCCCTTAAAAGACCTGGGTGACTCTACCTGATTCATGACTTTTCTCGCTGCAGTAACATTCTACTACAGTATGTCGGGTTGACTATCTTCCCCGGCTTTGGTCCCTTCGTATTCACCTAAGGCGTCAGTCCGGGAACACATTGCTACCTAACTTTGCCTTTTGAGCAATCCAATGTATGCCTTGCTTTTGGATCTCGGGGGGAAAACCACGCCAGTGTCGAGAACCACGTCAAAATTTCCCATTCGGGACCCATAATCTTAACAGGGATACCTGTTACGCATCGCCATTCATTGGATAGCGCGGATTATTGGAACTTTTGTTATTATGCTCACTAACCCTTTTCCCCACCCAAAACCCTCCCTCCCTCCTCACTTATTTACCCTTCCTTTTCTCAATCCCCTTGATACCTTACGTCCCCATCTCCCCCATCCTCCCTTCTACCCTACTTACTTGATTTACTCCTCACTTGAGGCAAGAAGATGTAGTTACGTTTTTTGCATTATTTGAGTAGCCTTCTAATTTCTCCTCCGAGCTGGCTTTGGCGGATTGCTGAAGTCTTACACAGATGAAACATAGTATTATAAATAAGTTAATATATGCATATAATCTTTTGAAAGTTTTACTGTTTTTTCCCCCCTCTTCTTTTTTCCATCTATTCTATCCTTCTCTCTATCACCTTCTTCCCCGGGGGACGAGGAACCTGTGGAGACGAACCGAACTGCACGAACTACACCAACAAACACCATGGAAGGTGCACCTGAGGTAATGAAATTTGCTTCCCTAAATGCACATGGCCTTAACTCTCCCCACACAAGACGCCACACACTGCACCGTTTGAGACAACAAAAAATACAAGTTATTTTCTTACAGGAAACACACTTTAGAGCAGACAAGTTACCTAACCTAGACCGCTCGGGCTACGATAAATGGTACCATGCTACTTCGACACAGACGAAAGCCAGAGGCACCTCATTGGCCATAGCCACGGGTGTGTAGTTTCAGATGAGAGATACTTCAATTGACCCCCAGGGACGTTACGCCTTGGTCAAGGGTATGTTGAATGGAACGCTAGTGACGCTATGTAGCCTATACGCCCCAAACAAAAAAACAGCAAAATGGATTAGAAAAACTTTGGCTAAAATAGAGAAATTTAAAGAGGGAGTTCTGGTGATGGGCGGCGACATTAATACATAGTAACATAGTAACATAGTTTTTAAGGTTGAAGGAAGACTTTAAGTCCATCTAGTTCAACCCATAGCCTAACATGTTGATCCAGAGGAAGGCAAAAAAAACCCCATGTGGCAACACTAATCTCCACATTGGGGGAAAAAATTCCTTCCTGACTCCAGATACGGCAATCAGACTAATTCCCTGGATCAACGCCCTATCAAAGAATCTAGTATATATAACTGGTAATATTATAGTTTTCAAGAAAGGCATCCAGGCCCTTCTTAAATGTTAGTAGTGACTCACTCATTACAACATCATGTGGCAGAGAGTTCCATAGTCTCACTGCTCTTACAGTAAAGAATCCGCGTCTGTGATTATGATTAAACCTTCTTCCCTCCAGACGTAGAGGATGCCCCCTTGTCCCAGTCTCAGGCCTAAGAGTAAAGAGATCATTAGAAAGGTCTCTGTACTGCCCCCTCATATATTTATACATTATTATAAGATCACCCCTAAGCCTTCGTTTTTCCAAGCTAAATAACCCCAAGTTTAATAACCTGTCTTGGTATTGCAGACCCCTTAGTCCTCTAATAACTTTTGTCGCTCTTCTCTGGACCCGCTCTAGTTCAGCTATGTCTTTCTTATACACCGGAGACCAGAATTGTACACAGTATTCTAAGTGTGGTCGCACTAGTGACTTGTATAGAGGTAAAATTATGTTCTCCTCATGAGCATCTATGCCTCTTTTAATACATCCCATTATTTTATTTGCCTTTGCAGCAGCTGCCTGACACTGGCCACTAAATGTGAGTTTGTCATCTACCCATACACCCAGGTCTTTTTCAGTGACAGTTTTGCCCAGTGTTTTACAATTAAGCACATAATTATACCTTTTGTTTCCTCTGCCCAAGTGCATGACTTTACATTTATCCCCATTAAAGCGCATTTGCCATTTAGCAGCCCAAGCTTCTAGTTTACATAAATCCTCCTGTAATATAAAATTGTCCTCCTCTGTATTGATTACCCTGCAGAGTTTAGTGTCATCTGCAAATATTGAGATTCTACTCTGTATGCCCCCTACAAAGTCATTAATAAATATATTAAACTAGCTGTGAGCCCGATGCAAATGCATCGGGATTCTAGAACGTACGTTAATTTGATTATAGTAGTTATAGCTGTTAGACTAATGCAAATGCATTGGTTGTCTAGAATATGTTTATTGTTTTTTTAAAGATTTTTAAATAATCCAATTATTCCAATGACATCTTTACAGCAACTACATATATTTGTATTGTTGATATCATATAAGGAAAATTGAATAATTATGTTGTAAGGGTCTTAGAACACAAAGTAGCAATACTTCTTAATGCATCAATCATTAAAATTGATGAATTAATAACAGTAATAGGTGTATCAGCCAGTTTGTGTCAGCCCACCAATCGCGTCAAGATGCCCTTACGCCTGGTGAGTCCTAATCTAACTAAATCCGAATTGATATAATTTAAATATTTTTTATACCTGAATTTTTCTTAGATTTTTTGAGGATTGTGATGTAAATAATAAAATTTTGTAAATTGATACAGAAGGAGTTACCAGCTACAGACTTGCAGCAATATCCATGCAATAACAAAAAAACTTGTAGTTAACCTACGGTAAATGGAGTTAACGTAGCTTCAGCAGGTGCATAAGATGCATCGACTAACTAACCACAGGTGACTGCAGTTGATGTGGATGACACTGCCGCAACTATGTTGTCTGCACAAACCGCAAGTTAAGTACAAATTACATATATGCAATTATGAAAATTACAGCAAGTATGTTGTTGGTGAGTCCTTCATGATCAATTATTATCATTTAGTATATTCCTCAACAAAGTGAAAAAATCTAAGAAAAATGGTGTGGTAGAATCTAATTAATAATTTATGTTTGTCCCTATCTATCTAAACATGTGGAACACACCTTGCTAATGAGATGTGTGTGAACAGCCATCCCACCCGTCTCTTAGCTGTTCACAAAAACCTCTCCCTGTAAAGAGTGACAATGAAATCTCTCAGCACATATAGTGCTGGAGCTTGAAATAGTGGTTTCTATCACCCACTGTAGAAATGTGGATGATACACATCTCTCATATTATTTTAAATGTGTGTTCACAAAAATATAGTAGAAATCAGTATATAAAAGAATAAAATGTAAAACAGTAAAAAATTTTTTTTTTTTTTTTTCAAAAGATAAATAAACAGAAGAATAGTCATAGGGAAGAGTTCAGTGCAAAATATTCTTGTAGACAATATTTTTGGTAAATACTTTGTCACTGTTAGGCAGCAATTTTCCTTGGATTGGAGTGTCCACCACTTTCACTTTTACATTGGATCGTCTTCTCACTCTTGAAAAAGCCACATACAATTGTCCATGTCCAAAAACAGGTTCTGGCAAAAAAATCCCTACTTTCTCAAGTGTTTGTCCTTGGGATTTGTTTATTGTCATGGCAAAAGCTGGCTTCAGAGGAAATTGGCGACGTCTTAACTTAAAAGGCAAGCCGGTTTCTGATGGGCACAAATCAATCCTGGGAATGAAAACCACATTTCCTCCAGCAGACCCAGTAATGACTCTTGCTCGAATCATGTTGGCAAACAAACCGGTGACAATTAAGCGAGTCCCATTGCAAAGACCTTTTCTGCTGTTGAAGTTCCTCAAAAGCATTACAATGGTGCCAATTTTTAATTTCAGACGATGAGATGGCATCCCCGTGGGTGTAAGTGAATTTAAAAACTCAACAGGGTATTGCTCTGGGTCCTCTGTCTCATCCGGATCAATGGAATCATCACTAATGTATTCTGTATACTCTCCAGCAATGCAATCCATGATCTTAGAGTTGACCTGATCCACATCATCATTTTTGGGGCAAAGAATGGCATGTGATGCTGCTGTATGAATGCTTTCATTGTCATTGACATCAATTACAATGTTTTCACCAAAAATGTCAAATATTAATGAACCTGTGCAAATCATATCTTCAGGGATTTCTATAACATCATCTCCAAGGTTATAAGAATTGGTCAATTGTCCATTTCCCAGCTGAAGTATCCAATTGCTGTATTCTGGATCAACAGAGCGCATGTTGTCAAGTAGTGGCAATTGAGTGAAAATCTGCCATTGTCTGGAATATTTAATGCAGCTCTCTACGATATCAGTTCGTGTTCCATGAGGAATAATAGGAAGACACTGACGAAAGTCTCCTCCCAGAACAATGACTTTCCCTCCAAAGGGTGTTTTATTTTTCTTCGAGATATCTTTGGTCATAACATCCTTTAATAGTTGGTCAATGACATGCAGTGCGTATTTAGATAGCATAGTGGATTCATCAATAATGAAAAGTTTAGTATTCTTCAAATGGTGTGCAGCATCAGTATCATTTTTGATTCTTGACACAGACGTTTCATTGATTGGAATAGGTATCCCGTAAAGTGAATGGATGGTTCTTCCTCCTTCCAATAAGTGCAATCCCAGTACTGGCAGCAGGTGACACAGTTTCTCCTTCTCCTCTTATTTGACGAATTAACAAATCATACAAATATGTTTTCCCACTGCCACCTGGGCCATCAATGAAAAAACACTTAGCTTGCTGACTTGTATCCTGTAATGCTTCATTTATGGCATTATAGGCCAAAAGTTGTTGTTGATTTAAAGTTTCTTTCATTTCTTGGGCTCTTCTAAACTCCTCCTCTTTGTCGTATTGTGGTTGTAGTTGTTGTTTTCTTTTGGGGCGTGGTAGATTAAAATCCGTAAAGCTTTTGCCATGAAATTTTAACACATTTTGAACATCTGTCATTGCATAGCCTTCACAATGCTCACAGTCCTCATTGTTAGGGTGATATGCACGGCAGTAATCTTCAATAAAATCTTTTTTAAATTCTTGCCACAACTCCAATGGATGAGCAGGAGGACCAAAGATACATATGTAAGCAAACATATCCCGAAGCTGTGCAGGCATGTTTAGAACACAGCCATCCAGTAAGGTATTTCGCCAAACACTGTCATCCAAAAGTAATCCAAGGGCTATTGCTGCCTGTTTAAAAGTTGGGTACTCGACTTCATTAACGGTCTTAATGTGCTCAAAACTTGTTGCTCCTTTTACATGTAGTAACAACAACCGTAAATAGTAGCGTTCTTCATCTTTCATACTGACCGTATACATTCTTCCAATGACTGTTGTTCCACGTTTCTGCCTAATTTCCCATGCACCAGCTTTCCAGACATAGTGCTCAGGAATTTGGCGGTAGAAGTATTCATGAGCACGTGGGTCATTCTCATTCAGTTCAAAGTAGGCCATAAGAGTTGATTTTTTATGTGTCATGGCAGCAATGTTCTCAACAGAAGCATCTTCATGAAAATAAAGGGGTTGTGACTGTGGCAGATGTACGGCAAGGCGAACAATGCTGTGTGATTGTTTATGCATTGGATAGGCAAAAATTCTCCAAGCTGCCTCCGGTGCACTGACGTATCTTGAGTCCATAAATTGGTGAGGTTCATCATGTTGTATGTTTGTTTGAGAAATTTCCAGATTGGCTTTATCATGCCCCTTGTAAACATATTTGAATAGATACTTGACACTTTGAATGGATGCACAGATTTCCACATTTATATGACACTTATACTTTAATAGTAAGAAAGGGTTATAGGGAACAACCCAAGAATTATCAACCATGTGAGAACGTTGTGTAAATGAAGGTCCTGCATTGCGTTGATAAGTTGGGTAGGCATCGTGTGCTATTACAGTTTTTGGTTGGAAATCTTTTGGGAATCCTTTTTTACACTTTCCAATATCCATACATGGAGAATTGGGGTTCAATTGTCCACAGGGTCCATGAATCATATGTTGCATCACAATTTGATGGAGCACAGGATACTCGGATGGGTCAGGAATTTCTGCCCAAACAGTACGATCGACATCTACCTCAGTGCGTAATTTGGAATTGCTATCCAGAATAACCAAAATGTGAGCATGTGGTAGTCCTCGCTTTTGGAATTCTATTACATGAATCATTGCACAAATCTTGCCAAATAATCCACTGTTTATATCTTTTAATAGGGCTTCTAATTTTATTTTGAAGACACGGGCGACTAAATCCGGTCTGTGTTCCACCCTCTGCCATGGTTCTAAATTGTGGATAATCTCGCTCCATTTGGGATTACAGGTCATTGTTACAAAATTTGGACGGCCAAATTTTTATAACAATAGCCATGGCATCTTGATACCTCTGCTGCATGTTTCTGGGACTGCCTTCAAATGACGATGGTAAAATGACCGTCTTGCCAATAGGAATTCCTTTTTCAAAAGATTTTCTTTGCAGATGTTCCTGTAGTACGCAATAGTCTTCTACTTTTAAGTCTTTTTGATGTTGACGTATAAAATTTAAGCGATTAGCCTCAATTTTTATATACGCATCTACTAAATACTGTTGCGTTAGTTTTCCACCATTTAAAATAGGATTGAACCCAGGACGTACAGATAGCAAATAACAGTAATACTGCAATTGTGTAATTCTCCGTGGATTTTCACCTTGATGCTTCAGTCCCTCATGCCAGCCTTGTTCACCATGCGGAAAAAATAACGGATACAGTAAAGCATCTAAATTACTGTGGAGAATACTGACTTGCTGTGTTTTTGGGGCTAAAGGATTGTTTGGGTCAGGTTTGAGATGAATTAAAATGTCTCTATTGAAGGGTGGCTCTCCATCGGCATTTTCAAAGACCACAGCAACTTCATTAACAATTGGCTTATTATAACGTCTTGGGTCTTGTTCTCGATCCTGTTTAAGAGCCATGATGATATTAGGCATGACAGTACCATTTTCAATTGCCTTCTCCTGTTCCTCTTGTTCAACAAAACGTAACATTTTGTATGCGGAAACAAAAGGATTAATGCGATCTAATAAGTTAGCAATGAGCCGCATCAATTTAGGATGACATTTCTTATTTTCATCACACTGTAAACGTTGGTCATTAGCAGTGGCAGTATCTAAAATGTAGAGTTGGGCATAAGCAGGAGCTTGATCTGGAGCAGGATGTAGTGTTCCAGTACGGTGATAAATTTGGCCATGAATCCGGAAGCAATAAGGGCCATGTCCAGGTGGGGGAGCAATACTTGCACCCATAGAAGCAAAACCAAATGAACTATTAATACTTCTGATGTTATCCATCATATTCCGACTGTATGGACTCTGACCTTTAAGAATACATTCCAACATCTCTGGATACTGAGGTAACGGAACCTTGACCTTCCCCTTGTGACAACAGAGAGTATACTGTTTATCCGATGGCATCTCATCCATGAAAAGGGGCGGCGGCAGTGCGGACATGTGGGCGGCGGCTGTGCGGACATGGGGGCGGCGGCTGTGCGGAAATGGGGGGCCTGTTTGGACCTGGGGGAGGCTGTGCGGACATTGGGGTGGCGAGCTGTGGGTAGCGGGGAGCGGAGGCGGCTGTGCCGCCTCCGCTCCATGGTCCCCGGGGAGCGAGTTGCGGCTCAGGCAGCGACTCGCAATGGCCTCGCGGCCATTGCTCGCGCTACCTGAGCGGTAAATCGCTAAGGTTATGGCCGAGCCTGTGGATCGATTTTGGGCCAGCGACTCGCAATGGCCTCGCGGCCATTGCTCGCGCAGCATTGTGCGCTTCGCGCCCAATGTTAAATTCGTATCCACATGACGACATCGGAAAGTGCGCGCGGAGGGGCGCTTTTCCGATTCGCGATTATATAATAGATAGAAGCGGGCCCAACACTGACCCCTGTGGTACCCCACTGTTAACTGTGACCCATTCTGAGTGTGTTCCATTAATAACCACCCTTTGTTTCCTATCACTAAGCCAGTTCTTAACCCACTTACACATATTTTCCCCTATCCCCATTGCCCTCATTTTATGTATCAACCTTTTGTGTGGCACTGTATCAAAAGCTTTTGAAAAGTCCATATACACCACATCCACTGCATTTCCTTGGTCCAGTCCAGAACTTACTTCTTCATAGAAGCTTATTAGATTAGTTTGACAGGAACGGTCCCTCGTAAAACCATGTTGATAATGGGTCATGAGGTTATTTTTCTTCAGATACTCCAGTATAGCATCTCTTAGAAAACCCTCTAGGATTTTACCCACAGTAGAGGTTAAGCTTACTGGCCTATAATTTCCAAGTTCAGTTTTTGTCCCCTTTTTGAATATTGGCACCACATTTGCTATACGCCAGTCCTGTGGTACAGACCCTGTTATTATGGAATCTTTAAATATTAAAAATAATGGTCTATCTATGACAGTACTTAATTCCTGCAGCACTCTGGGATGTATCCCATCTGGGCCCGGGGATTTGTCAATTTTAGTGATTTTTAGACGATGCCGTACTTCCTCTTGGGTTAAGCAGGTGACGTTTAATTGAGAATTTTTGTTATCACTGATCATATTGTCTGTCATGGGATTTTCTTGTGTAAATACTGTTGAAAAAAAGTCATTTAGCATATTTGCTTTTTCCTCATCCTCTAGCTTTAAACCCTTTGATAGACACTTCTAAGCAAAAAAGTGTGTTGTCGGCGGGAGACCTAGCTGGAATTCAACGAAGCCTCAATGACCAACATTTAATAGACACGTGGAGTTGTCTGAACCCTGCCGAACGTGATTACACTTACTACTCGTTCCCCATAAGTCATACCATCGAATAGACTACATTTTTGTTCCCAAAGCTTACCTATCGAACATTAAAAAATCCACAATAACTCCTACCATTTACTGTGACCATTCTACAGTAATATAAGAAATGTCCCTGCGGAAACAACCGATAAAATGTAGATCGTGGCGTCTCAATGAATCGATACTAGCTGAAGGGTGTTCAAAAACGCATATCTGAAGCAATACAGAGATATTTCAACTTAAATGCAACACAAGACATGTCGGTACAGATGCTCTGGGAAGCTCACAAGTTGGTGATAAGGGGTGAGCTGATCTCAATCTCTTCCTATTTCAACACTAAACGACAAAAAACTTTAACTGACCTATATGACGAAATTGCGGTTCTAGAATTAGAACATAAAAGAAAACTTGACCAGCAGACGTTGAATCTGCTGTCAACAAAGAGACAACAACTTAAAGATCTACTTACACTACAGTCAGCAAAATATTATAGCTCATGGAAAAACAAAATGTACACCCACGGAGACAAAGCCTCAAAGTTCATGATTTCGCTGATTCGAAAAAGACAGGCCCGCACCCTAATCGGCTCGGTCAAAAATAATCGAGGTGTATGCTCAGATAATCCCACTCACGTGGAAGATGCTTTTTTGGACTATTATAAACACCTCTATGACCTGAGACCGGATGAAACCAAGGATCAAAATCAACTAAAAAAAGGCGAGATCAGGAATTTCTTGAGTAGCTTACAACTGCTGCTGGCTGATGAGTCGCCTCTACCAGCAAAATGTGGGAGGCGACCTGCCATGCATACACTAGGCCTGCATAGAGCACCATTCACACCTGATACATATGATGCAGAGTGTCTGAAAGCTACCCAACCGCTCCGCTGCCTGAGCATTGGGCCGCACAGTACGATGCTTCTGCACCACTGGATGAACGGCGCCCCTATGGGCCCACCTGCGCCCTGGATGGATAAAAAAGTGCAAAAGTTTTTTATATGATAAATAAAAAACCTTTATAGATGGGATTTTGGTTCATGTGTTGGCCCAAGACATTTAAGCTGATGACCCACGATCAAGGGATCCCATGCTCACCAGTCCTAACAAAATTGTACAAAAACTACTAGAAAAAAAGCAGCATCAGAAAAACTCACCATCCATGCCAAAGACAGAAAACCAAAAGCACTTACAGGACGCAGTCAGAGCCCAATTGTGGAGCAAGCCCAGCTGCTGGCTGATGAGTCGCCTCTACCAGCAAAATGTGGGAGGCGACCTGCCATGCATACACTAGGCCTGCATAGAGCACCATTCACACTGATACATATGATGCAGAGTGTCTGAAAGCTACCCAACCGCTCCGCTGCCTGAGCATTGGGCCGCACAGTACGATGCTTCTGCACCACTGGATGAACGGCGCCCCTATGGGCCCACCTGCGCCCTGGATGGATAAAAAAGTGCAAAAGTTTTTTATATGATAAATAAAAAACCTTTATAGATGGGATTTTGGTTCATGTGTTGGCCCAAGACATTTAAGCTGATGACCCACGATCAAGGGATCCCATGCTCACCAGTCCTAACAAAATTGTACAAAAACTACTAGAAAAAAAGCAGCATCAGAAAAACTCACCATCCATGCCAAAGACAGAAAACCAAAAGCACTTACAGGACGCAGTCAGAGCCCAATTGTGGAGCAAGCCCAGCTGCTGGCTGATGAGTCGCCTCTACCAGCAAAATGTGGGAGGCGACCTGCCATGCATACACTAGGCCTGCATAGAGCACCATTCACACTGATACATATGATGCAGAGTGTCTGAAAGCTACCCAACCGCTCCGCTGCCTGAGCATTGGGCCGCACAGTACGATGCTTCTGCACCACTGGATGAACGGCGCCCCTATGGGCCCACCTGCGCCCTGGATGGATAAAAAAGTGCAAAAGTTTTTTATATGATAAATAAAAAACCTTTATAGATGGGATTTTGGTTCATGTGTTGGCCCAAGACATTTAAGCTGATGACCCACGATCAAGGGATCCCATGCTCACCAGTCCTAACAAAATTGTACAAAAACTACTAGAAAAAAAGCAGCATCAGAAAAACTCACCATCCATGCCAAAGACAGAAAACCAAAAAGCACTTACAGGACGCAGTCAGAGCCCAATTGTGGAGCAAGCCCAGCTGCTGGCTGATGAGTCGCCTCTACCAGCAAAATGTGGGAGGCGACCTGCCATGCATACACTAGGCCTGCATAGAGCACCATTCACACTGATACATATGATGCAGAGTGTCTGAAAGCTACCCAACCGCTCCGCTGCCTGAGCATTGGGCCGCACAGTACGATGCTTCTGCACCACTGGATGAACGGCGCCCCTATGGGCCCACCTGCGCCCTGGATGGATAAAAAAGTGCAAAAGTTTTTTATATGATAAATAACCTTTATAGATGGGATTTTGGTTCATGTGTTGGCCCAAGACATTTAAGCTGATGACCCACGATCAAGGGATCCCATGCTCACCAGTCCTAACAAAATTGTACAAAAACTACTAGAAAAAAAGCAGCATCAGAAAAACTCACCATCCATGCCAAAGACAGAAAACCAAAAGCACTTACAGGACGCAGTCAGAGCCCAATTGTGGAGCAAGCCCAGCTGCTGGCTGATGAGTCGCCTCTACCAGCAAAATGTGGGAGGCGACCTGCCATGCATACACTAGGCCTGCATAGAGCACCATTCACACTGATACATATGATGCAGAGTGTCTGAAAGCTACCCAACCGCTCCGCTGCCTGAGCATTGGGCCGCACAGTACGATGCTTCTGCACCACTGGATGAACGGCGCCCCTATGGGCCCACCTGCGCCCTGGATGGATAAAAAAGTGCAAAAGTTTTTTATATGATAAATAAAAAACCTTTATAGATGGGATTTTGGTTCATGTGTTGGCCCAAGACATTTAAGCTGATGACCCACGATCAAGGGATCCCATGCTCACCAGTCCTAACAAAATTGTACAAAAACTACTAGAAAAAAAGCAGCATCAGAAAAACTCACCATCCATGCCAAAGACAGAAAACCAAAAGCACTTACAGGACGCAGTCAGAGCCCAATTGTGGAGCAAGCCCAGCTGCTGGCTGATGAGTCGCCTCTACCAGCAAAATGTGGGAGGCGACCTGCCATGCATACACTAGGCCTGCATAGAGCACCATTCACACTGATACATATGATGCAGAGTGTCTGAAAGCTACCCAACCGCTCCGCTGCCTGAGCATTGGGCCGCACAGTACGATGCTTCTGCACCACTGGATGAACGGCGCCCCTATGGGCCCACCTGCGCCCTGGATGGATAAAAAAGTGCAAAAGTTTTTTATATGATAAATAAAAAACCTTTATAGATGGGATTTTGGTTCATGTGTTGGCCCAAGACATTTAAGCTGATGACCCACGATCAAGGGATCCCATGCTCACCAGTCCTAACAAAATTGTACAAAAACTACTAGAAAAAAAGCAGCATCAGAAAAACTCACCATCCATGCCAAAGACAGAAAACCAAAAGCACTTACAGGACGCAGTCAGAGCCCAATTGTGGAGCAAGCCCAGCTGCTGGCTGATGAGTCGCCTCTACCAGCAAAATGTGGGAGGCGACCTGCCATGCATACACTAGGCCTGCATAGAGCACCATTCAACATGATACATATGATGCAGAGTGTCTGAAAGCTACCCAACCGCTCCGCTGCCTGAGCATTGGGCCGCACAGTACGATGCTTCTGCACCACTGGATGAACGCGCCCCTATGGGCCCACCTGCGCCCTGGATGGATAAAAAAGTGCAAAAGTTTTTTATATGATAAATAAAAAACCTTTATAGATGGGATTTTGGTTCATGTGTTGGCCCAAGACATTTAAGCTGATGACCCACGATCAAGGGATCCCATGCTCACCAGTCCTAACAAAATTGTACAAAAACTACTAGAAAAAAGCAGCATCAGAAAAACTCACCATCCATGCCAAAGACAGAAAACCAAAAGCACTTACAGGACGCAGTCAGAGCCCAATTGTGGAGCAAGCCCAGCTGCTGGCTGATGAGTCGCCTCTACCAGCAAAATGTGGGAGGCGACCTGCCATGCATACACTAGGCCTGCATAGAGCACCATTCACACTGATACATATGATGCAGAGTGTCTGAAAGCTACCCAACCGCTCCGCTTTTTTATCCATCCAGGGCGCAGGTGGGCCCATAGGGGCGCCGTTCATCCAGTGGTGCAGAAGCATTGTACTGTGCGGCCCAATGCTCAGGCAGCGGAGCGGTTGGGTAGCTTTCAGACACTCTGCATCATATGTATCAGTGTGAATGGTGCTCTATGCAGGCCTAGTGTATGCATGGCAGGTCGCCTCCCACATTTTGCTGGTAGAGGCGACTCATCAGCCAGCAGCTGGGCTTGCTCCACAATTGGGCTCTGACTGCGTCCTGTAAGTGCTTTTGGTTTTCTGTCTTTGGCATGGATGGTGAGTTTTTCTGATGCTGCTTTTTTTCTAGTAGTTTTTGTACAATTTTGTTAGGACTGGTGAGCATGGGATCCCTTGATCGTGGGTCATCAGCTTAAATGTCTTGGGCCAACACATGAACCAAAATCCCATCTATAAAGGTTTTTTATTTATCATATAAAAAACTTTTGCACTTTTTTATCCATCCAGGGCGCAGGTGGGCCCATAGGGGCGCCGTTCATCCAGTGGTGCAGAAGCATCGTACTGTGCGGCCCAATGCTCAGGCAGCGGAGCGGTTGGGTAGCTTTCAGACACTCTGCATCATATGTATCAGTGTGAATGGTGCTCTATGCAGGCCTAGTGTATGCATGGCAGGTCGCCTCCCACATTTTGCTGGTAGAGGCGACTCATCAGCCAGCAGCTGGGCTTGCTCCACAATTGGGCTCTGACTGCGTCCTGTAAGTGCTTTTGGTTTTCTGTCTTTGGCATGGATGGTGAGTTTTTCTGATGCTGCTTTTTTTCTAGTAGTTTTTGTACAATTTTGTTAGGACTGGTGAGCATGGGATCCCTTGATCGTGGGTCATCAGCTTAAATGTCTTGGGCCAACACATGAACCAAAATCCCATCTATAAAGGTTTTTTATTTATCATATAAAAAACTTTTGCACTTTTTTATCCATCCAGGGCGCAGGTGGGCCCATAGGGGCGCCGTTCATCCAGTGGTGCAGAAGCATCGTACTGTGCGGCCCAATGCTCAGGCAGCGGAGCGGTTGGGTAGCTTTCAGACACTCTGCATCATATGTATCAGTGTGAATGGTGCTCTATGCAGGCCTAGTGTATGCATGGCAGGTCGCCTCCCACATTTTGCTGGTAGAGGCGACTCATCAGCCAGCAGCTGGGCTTGCTCCACAATTGGGCTCTGACTGCGTCCTGTAAGTGCTTTTGGTTTTCTGTCTTTGGCATGGATGGTGAGTTTTTCTGATACTGCTTTTTTTCTAGTAGTTTTAGCTTACAACTGCCCAGCCTCACAGACTCCCAAAAGTCTTCATTCAAAAAAACCATTTCAGCTTTCTGAACTCCAGTCCACTCTGTCGGGGTGCCCGGCTGGGAAGTCCCCAGGACCGGATGGATTCACAGCCCATTATTATAAAACCTTCGCTTCCGCCCTACTCCCTCATCTTCTGGATTTGTTTAATGCAGTGCTGGGGAGTCAATCACTCCCTCATCACATGCTGGAGGCTAGTATCTCCTTAATTTACAAAGAGGGCAAGGACCCAGAACAATGCAGCAGTTATACACCAATCTCATTATTGAACGTTGATCTGAAGCTGCTCGCGAGCATGATTGCAAAGAGACTTGCGGTTTTCTTGCCCCAATTGGTTTCCCCGAACCAGACAGGTTTTGTGGGGGGGTGGGAAGGGAAGGATAACGTACATAAAATATTACACATAATACAAATTGCCAAGCATCGTAAACTGCCTCTAGTTTTATTGGGAACTGATGCGGAGAAGGCCTTCGACAGAGTGGACTGGATCTATCTCGAGGAAACTTTAAATGCCTTTGGCATTCCTTCTGTGATGGTTGGAGCAATATTGGTGATGTACCGTAGACCCACGGCACGCATTAAGATAAATAACGCCCTTACAGACACTTTTGAGATAAAAAACTGTACCAGGCAGGGTTGTCCGCTTTCGCCTCTCCTCTTTGTCCTCACTATGGAACCTCTCTTGGCTGCTATACAGTTAAGGGACGACTTAAAGGGCATAATTTTGCAATCCACACACTTTAAGACAGCGGCGTTCGCGGACGACCTGCTAATCATAATGTCGGATCCACTCCGTGGCTTCCCTGCTTGCATAGAAATACTAGAGTGCTTCGTTAATATGTCGAATTTTAAGGTTAATGAGTTGAAATCAGAAGCGCTAGCGATAAACATCCCTCATACGACGCAAACCAGACTCAAAGCACTTTACCGCTTTGCATGGCCCACACAATACATTCGATATCTAGGTGTTAAACTAGGGAAGAACAACAACGATCTTTTTACCGTTGCTTGAGGATGTAAAGAATACAATGCAATCCTGGAGGGACAGCTGCCTCTCCTGGATGGGGAGAAATAACTTGTTGAAGAGTTTAATATTGCCTAGATTCACGTACATATTTAACATGCTCCCTATTATGATACCAACGACTTATCTCAATAAAGTCAATTCCATGTTCAGCAAATACATCTGGCGCCAGAAGACTCCTAGAATTTCGTACAGAACACTATCGTTGCCCAATGATAGGGGAGGAATGGGGGCACCTGACAAAGAAGTATTACTACGCCCGATGATTTCAAGAGTGGTGGACCTTCTTAGAAAATCGAGAGATAAACATTGGATTTGGGGGGAAGAAGCATTGTCCCCGCTACCACTCAGGTCCCTCTTCCTCTCCTATGACTGCGGTCTAACCCCGCACACGATTCATAATATTCACACTAAAGCAACACTACACATTTGGTCGATACTAAAACACACGATACTACCCCCGCTGTCTCCCTTGTTAACTCTTGCAGACCTAGTGGCTTCTTCCTCAGGGAAGTTACCCGACACAGCAGTGACGCCACACAACTGGTCAGATTTGACCATTGACAAACTCCTGGTGGATGGATCTTTGCCAAGTTTAAATGATCTTCATAAGATGATGGGCTCTCAGAGCTTAACCTTTCTGCAATTCCGTTGTCTTCGTGACAAACTGACTCCCCTCTTGAGAATAGCGGATCTCACACGACCGATGACATCTTTTGAGACATTATGCGCTACTAACATCAGACAAAAGAAAATTCTTTCTACTCTCTACCAAATGCTACTGACAAGCGAATGCTGTTCTAAAAGGAGTTACATTGCCCACTGGGAGACAGACCTAGGTTACAAACTATCCCCAAATCAACTGAAATATATCTATAATTGTTCCCACGGCCCCTCGCAATGCGTGAAGGCTCAGGAGAACTCTTATAAAGTGATTACACGCTGGTACCACACGCCACTAAGAACCTATCATTGGCGGAGAGGAGACCCCACGGAATGCTGGAGATGGAGACACCAGAGGAGATTATTTACACATCTGGTGGACATGTCCTATAATCAAAGCCTTTTGGAGACAAGTGAGTGATTTTTATAAAAAGAATAACTAAAAGATCACCCCGGCTCACGGTGGAGACTGCATTGTTGGGTTTCCCTCTTTGGACGAATGATAAAAACATATCGAGACTAGCACTTAACTGCCTGACAGCAGCAAAGTTATTGATCCCAACACATTGGGGCACACCAGGCATGCCCACCACTCAGCATTTATTTGATAAAATGGACTCCTTATATAGAGTAGCATTGACAGTAGCAACTATATCTCACACTCAAAAATCATTCAGAGAAACTTGGTCTTTCTGAATTAATTTTAAGGAAAATGGAACGTTCACAGGTTGACACCCAATCCCTTTGACGATCAGGCTAGTCTTCAACACAGCTAACCTGATAAACAAACGGTTCACTCTCGTCCCCCCCTCCGGTCCCTCCAATCCCTCTGACCCCCCTTATCCTCACCCCTACTCTTCATATTCTCTCACTCTTTTCTCTTCTTGGTTCTCTAACTTCTAGATCAGTGATGGCGAACCTATGGCACGCGTGCCAGGGAGGGCACGCAGAGCCGTCTCCGCTGGCATGCAGCCTCGCCTCTGCACTGCACTGATCACTGCCGCAAAGCTGTTGTGTCGGAGTGGAGGAGACATTTCTCCTCCATCCGACACTCTTTTCTAGCCCCGCCTGCCCTCCCGGCATCACGTGACCGCAGTGACGAGATCGCGGTCAAGTGATGCGCGATCGCGGCTTCATGTAACCGCGGGAGAGGAGAGAACAGCGGTGGAAGCGGGAGTTATTTAGGTAAGTATGATCTTTTTTCTTTTTCAGGTATCAATCACATCCAGGAGGGGGCCATACTACAGGAGGGGGCCATACTACAGGAGGGGGCATGATGGGGCCATACTACAGGAGGGGGCCATACTACAGGAGAGGGCATAATGGGGCCATACTACAGGAGGGGGCCATACTACAGGAGGGGGCCATACTACAGGAGGGGGCATGATGGGGCCATACTACAGGAGGGGGCCATACTACAGGAGGGGGCCATACTACAGAAGGGGGCCATACTGCAGAAGGGGGCATGATGGGGACATAGTACAGGAGGGGGACATCTGGAGTGTCATCCTTGGTCTGAAATTGGGCCGGTTTTAAACTGTCAATTGGTTTAAGTTAATTACAATGCATAATATTTTAACATGTGTGGGCAGCTGCTTGATGTGACGGTTCATGGGTGTGATGGAATTTTTGCATTTCGTCGATTACCCTGCGTGTTATGTATTTCATTTTCAAAGCGTTAAACACATTGAGGCCAAAATCAAATTCCGCAATGCTGCCTTCATATAACTTAATCAAGTGGCCTGATTTCCAGAGCGTCCACACTAGTTCATACACACACTGTTGTAATGTGTACAATGTAGTGTGTACACATGCATTTTGCACAGTTACACAATGAGTTGTCCAAGTTCGAAAATGTAGTGTCCCCCCCACCCTCACATAACTACAGACATTGGTTAAAGGAGGTAACAGATGATCATTATGTATGGTCTGGATTTGGCATTTAAATTTGTGCTGATTGGTTGATTAATTGTGAAATGTGTATGGGCAATATATTGAATTTTTAACTTCTATTCTTTACTAATTTTAGGAGCAAGATGAATCCTCCTCAAGGGCTACATCAGTAGGGATTTCTGAGGAAAGCCAACAAACTAGTGTGGTTGAGGAGACAAGTCTGGATGAAAATTTGGAGCAGCCCCCTCGCATAACCCTCACAAGTTGGAGGAGAAGACAGACTTACCCAGCTCAATCATCCGAATTAGCAGATTTGGCAAAGAGGCTGCTGCTCCAAGAGCAGAAGGTGCCTCTTTGCGCCATTGCCCAGCTGGTGAATGAGCGTCTTCCCCATCTCGAGGAGGAGCACCGCATCCACCTCAAAAGGATGATCCACATTGGTGTGGACGATGCTCGGGCTGGGAGATTTACAGCAGCCACCAAATTTTGCCACCTCCCTGAGCAGTTGCCAGTCTCTCAGTCTTGGAGACCAACAATACCTGTGGCAGTCCAAGGCCACGATCTGGCTATGGGCGGGGGACCATCCTACCCTCCTCATAGGCCACCTACATTACTGTATGGGAGCAATGGGCAGCCTTCAAATACAAATAATGTATTAGATTCATCTGCACAACAGCAAGTTTTTCATCAGATGTAAGACATGACTATGTTTACTATTTTTGTGTGTGGACAACAATTTTTGTTTGACCATGTCTTAATTATTAATTAAACTTCTGAAGACTCCATGTGTGTTGTTGACCTATGGGGATACGGTAACGTAAAACCCAACAATGTTGCTTGTGCATATGTTGAACGTAATACACATCACCACACTTTGCAATGTTGACTTCACCATTTTAACCTTTTTTTTTGTTTGATCAACAGCATAGGTTTTTTTTTTGGGTTTGGGAAAGACTTCACTAAAACTCCTAAAAATAGTTGTGTGATGTACCCAGCAGGGGCCAGATCATTGTTGGTCACACAGAACAACATCGCTATTTGGATTGCTGTTGCGTCACCAAATACAAGACGCAACAGCGATCTACTTTGCAATCTCTTTATGTGTGACATGGCCTTAACTATGTGCTTCAAGGGAAATTGTCCTGCTGTCAGGCAACACCAGTTGATTAATAGTGTCACACATGGTAGCTTACGTTAATGGGTTTACAATTCTAAAGTCACAGGTTAGCCAGGTTGTCTTTCTGTACTTTTTTAAAAAAACATAAGTGGCTTTGCAATTAACAGCATTCGCAGGGCAAAATACAGGGTAAGAGAGACTGTAAAATATAAAAGGGTGGGGGACAAGAGGCGCAATAGTGCCCTATCACTAGTGACACTAATCGTCACCTGATGCAGTTGTGATCCCCACAACTGGTTTGAAGGCGTTTAGGAAATATTATTCCAAGCTGCTGCAGGACCTCCACCGACCACTGAACAGTGGTTATAATCCGTATAGGTGTATCACGGTCCGCGCTGCTCCAGGGCTTAAAAAACTCACCAAAGAGTCAGTCAGATTTCCATCCTTTATTCTCCTTCTCCTACGCGTTTCGGCGCCTAGCCTGGCACCTTCATCAGGGATATTACATCAAACAGTAACAGTGGAGATTTATAGCCCCAAACTTACAAAGAACAGGGTGTTGTCTGTGTACCTGTGATGTCATTTGCATCATCAAAATGGGAGGATCTCCTCATTTTCCCGCTCTTTTTATAAAAAGCTTAACCAGTATCCAAAGTCACTAAGTTGAATGTACATTCTATTCATAAAAAGACGACTTAAATGTCCCTGATAAAGAATTTTTAAAAATAATACATGAAATTGCAAAAATCAGCGATCAAAATATCTTCCTGATGCAAAAAATATAAAAAAAACTTTACATTACTTCATATGGGGTTAGAACCTGAGACTTCCACATCAGTGAGTATATATCCAGGTGATTAGTGGTATACACCACCCGCTCTTTAGATGTCAAAATTCTGGATAAAAGAGATAAAATACTGGAAGAATAAATCATTGCAAATAAAAATCCCATAAATAGACTAGTAAAACCGTAAGAGAAAATAAAAAATAAAAAATAAAGAATAATAATAAAAATGGTCATAAATATTTAAGGAATTGGCATTAATACATAAAAGAATTTTTTTAAAGGATTTTTATTAATACAGTATATACTCGCGTATAAGCCGAGTTTTTCAGCCCAAAAATTGGGCTGAAAAGTCCCCCCCTCGGCTTATACGCGAGTCAATACGGTCCCCCTCAAAGTTTGGCGCCCCCACCTCACTTGCTGGCCCCCCCCGCATGCAGCGCTGCGCATATACATTACCTGTCTAGCAGCTGTCACCCTCCGGTGGCGGATCGCGGCTCCTGGGCTCCAGGCTCCATCTTCCTCTCTGTCTTCCTGCTTTGTGGCCGCCGGGCTCATCGCGATGACGTCATCGCGACGCCGGCCGGTCACGTGACAAGCAGGAAGACAGAGAGGAAGATGGAGCCCGGAGCCCAGGAGCCGCGATCCGCCACCGGAGGGTGACAGCTGCTAGACAGGTAATGTATATGTGCAGCGCTGCATGCGGGGGGGCCAGCAAGTGAGGAGTAGCTGATGAGAAAAGAACAGGGATTTATCAAGCAGGCGCCTCAGGTTCTATTCCCATTC
This sequence comes from Allobates femoralis, assembly GCA_033576535.1. NCBI lineage: Eukaryota > Metazoa > Chordata > Amphibia > Anura > Aromobatidae > Allobates > Allobates femoralis. The sequence continues at coordinate 120,256,460 of JARQOC010000009.1, forward strand.
ACAACAATTGGTTTATGGTACTTCATAATGATATAAAAAATAATTATAATTAACTAGCTGTGAGCCCGATGCAAATGCATCGGGATTCTAGAACGTGTATTAATTTGATTATAGTAGTTATAGCTGTTAGCCTGATGCAAATGCATCGGGTATCTAAAATATGTTTATTGTTTTTTTAAAGATTTTTAAATAATAATCGCATCATCAATAGCAATAATATAAGCCATAGCATTATTATTAGCAGTAATAGCAGTATTAATAGCATTATTAGCAGTATTATGAGCATTAATAACAGTATTAATAGCATTAATAGCATTATTATTAGCATTAATAGCATTATTAATAGCATTATTAGCATTAATAATAGCATGAATAACATTATTAATAGCATTATTATTAGCATTAATAGCATTAATAATAGCATTATTAGCATTAATAATAGCATTAATAACATTATTAATAGCATTAATAGCATTATTATTAGCATTAATAGCATTAATAATAGCATTATTAGCATTAATAATAGCATTAATAGCATTATTAATAGCATTAATAGCATTATTGTTAGCATTAATAGCATTATTAATAGCATTAATAGGATAAATATTAGCATTAATAGCATTAATAGCATAATTAATAGCATTAATAACATTATTAATAGCATTAATAGCATTATTATTAGCATTAATAGCATTAATAATAGCATTATTAGCATTAATAATAGCATTAATAACATTATTAATAGCATTAATAGCATTATTATTAGCATTAATAGCATTAATAGCATTATTATTAGCATTAATAGCATTAATAATACCATGAATAGGATAAATATTATAGCATTAATAGCAATTAATAGCATTATTATTAGCATTAATAGCATTAATAGGATAAATATTAGCATTAATAGCATAATTAATAGCATTAATAGCATTATTAATAGCATTAATAACATTATTATTAACATTAATAGCATTAATAATAGCATTATTAGCATTAATAATAGCATTAATAACATTATTAATAGCATTAATAGCATTATTATTAGCATTAATAGCATTAATAGCATTATTATTAGCATTAATAGCATTAATAATACCATGAATAGGATAAATATTAGCATTAATAGCAATAATAGCATAATTAATAGCATTAATAGCATTATTAATAGCATTAATAGCATTAATAGGATAAATATTAGCATTAATAGCATTATTAATAACATTAAATAGCATTAATAGGATAAATATTAGCATTAATAGCATAATTAATAGCATTAATAGCATTATTAATAGCATGAATAACATTATTATTAGCATTAATAGCATTAATAATAGCATTATTAGCATTAATAATAGCATTAATAACATTATTAATAGCATTAATAGCATTATTATTAGCATTAATAGCATTAATAGCATTATTATTAGCATTAATAGCATTAATAATACCATGAATAGGAGAAATATTAGCATTAATAGCAATAATAGCATAATTAATAGCATTAATAGCATTATTAATAGCATTAATAGCATTAACAGGATAAATATTAGCATTAATAGCATTATTAATAGCATTAATAGCATTAATAGGATAAATATTAGCATTAATAGCATAATTTATAGCATTATTAGCATTAATAGCATTAATAATAGCATTATTAGCATTAATAATAGCATTAATACCATTATTAATAGCATTAATAGCATTATTATTAGCATTAATAGCATTATTATTAGCATTAATAGCATTAATAATGCCATTAATAGGATAAATATTAGCATTAATAGCATTAATAGCATTAATAGCATTATTATTAGCATTAATAGCATTAATAATAGCATTATTAGCATTAATAATAGCATTAACAACATTATTAATAGCATTAATAGCATTATTATTAGCATTAATAGCATTAATAGAATTATTATTACCATTAATAGCATTAATAATACCATGAATAGGATAAAATATTAGCATTAATAGCATTAATAGCATAATTAATAGCATTAATAGCATTATTAATAGCATTAATAGCATTATTATTAGCATTAATAGCATTAATAGGATAAATATTAGCATTAATAACATAATTAATAGCATTAATAGCATTATTAATAGCATTAATAACATTATTATTAGCATTAATAGCATTAATAATAGCATTATTAGCATTAATAATAGCATTAATAACATTATTAATAGCATTAATAGCATTATTATTAGCATTAATAGCATTAATAGCATTATTATTAGCATTAATAGCATAATTAATAGCATTAATAGCATTAATAATAGCATTATTAGCATTAATAATAGCATTAATAACATTATTAATAGCATTAATAGCATTATTATTAGCATTAATAGCATTAATAGCATTATTATTAGCATTAATAGCATTAATAATACCATGAATAGGATAAATATTAGCATTAATAGCAATAATAGCATAATTAATAGCATTAATAGCATAATTAATAGCATTAATAGCATTATTAATAGCATTAATAGCATTAATAGGATAAATATTAGCATTAATAGCAATATTATTTGCATTAATAGCATTATTATTAACATTAATAGCATAAATATTAGCATTAATAACAAATATTAGCATTAATAGCATAATTATTATCAGTAATAGCATTATTATTAGCAGTAATAGCATTATTAATAGCATTAATAAAATTAATAATACAATTAATAGCATTTTTTTTTTATTATTATTATTTTTTATTTAATTATTTATTATTTTTTATTTATATTTTTTAATTATTTTTTTTATTATTAAATTTATTATTTAGGCTGAGAGCCAGTTCTCTTTCAGGTCCGTGAAAGGGCTGATATAATTACCATATATTTAATTTTGTTATTATTATTTTATTTAATTATTTATTATTTTTTATTTATTTTTTTTATTATTTTTTAATTATTTTGTAATTATTTTTTTTATTATTAAATTTATTATTTAGGCTGAGACCCAGTTCTCTTTCAGGTCCGCGAAAGGGCTGATATAATTAGCATATATTTAATTTTTTATTATTATTTTTATTTAATTATTTATTATTTTTTTATTTTTTTTTATTATTTTTTAAATATTTTTTAATTATTTTTTTTATTATTAAATTTATTTATTTTTTTAAGTGAGAGTGAGACACAGTTCTCATTCAGGTCCGCCTTTTTTTTTCCCCATTGACATACATTACCGGTGTGTCAGCGATTTTATGGCCGGCCACCTGGTTCTATTTGTCGGCCCTAAAATCGCGGACACACCGCTAATGCATGTCTATGGGCAGTGAGCTCGAATTCTGATTGGTCGGCGTTCAATCCGAAATCGGGCTGACTGCCCATAGAGATGCATTAGCGGTGTGTCCGCGATTTTAGGGCCGACAAATAGAACCAGGTGGCCGGCCATAAAATCGCCGACACACCGGTAATGTATGTCAATGGGGAAAAAAAAAGGCGGACCTGAATGAGAACTGTGTCTCACTCTCACTTAAAAAAATAAATAAATTTAATAATAAAAAAAATAATTTAAAAATAATTAAAAAATAATAAGAAAATAAATAAAAAATAATAAATAATTAAATAAAAATAATAATTAAAAAAAAAAAAAAATGCGGACCTGAATGAGAACTGCGTCTCAGTCTGACTTAAAAAAATAAATAAATTTAATAATAAAAAAAAGAATTAAAAAATAATTTTAAAATAATTAAAAAATGAGGGGCTCTTCTGATTGGCTGAGGGCAGTATACAGCGACCAATCAGAAGAGGGCCTCAGATCTCATTGAGATAGAATGGCGGATTTTTCGTCCATTCTATCTTAATGAGAAGGAAGAGGTCGTCGGAGGTGGAAGTTTGCGAAAAGAAGACAGAAGATCCCCGGGGCCGGACGAAGAGGCGGAAATGGCGGAAAGAAGAGAGAAGACCCCCGGGGCCGGAGGAAAAGGACGCCTGGCCGGACGGAGGACTTGTGGATCGGACGGACGATCAGATGACTTGAAGGCATGTAAGTGATCGACGGGGACGTTAGGTTAGGGGACGGCGGGGGCTTCGGGTGTAGGGCGTTAGGTGTTAGCGCGAGCGGCGGGGGACAGCGGCGGGAGCTTAGGAAGCGGCGGGGCTTAGGGAGTAGGGGATGGGCGGCGGGGCTTAGGGTGTATCGGTGGGTGCTTAGAATGCGGCGGAGCTTAGGGGGTAGGGGGGCGGAGTTAGGGGGTAGGCGGCGGGGCTTAGGGGGTATCGGTGGGGGCTTAGGATGCGGCGGTGGTTAGGGGCGGCTGACTTAGGGGGTAGGGGGTTAGAAGCGGCGGACTTAGGGGGTAGGCGGCGGGGCTTAGGGGGTATTGATGGGGGCTTAGGATGCGGCGGGGCTTAGAGCGTAGGGGCTTAGGTGCGGCGGTTCTTAGGGGGTTAGGTGCGGCGGGGCTTATAGGGTAGGGGCTTAGGTGCGGCGGGGCTTAGGGGGTATTGGTGGGGGCTTAGGATGCGGCGGGGCTTAGAGGGTAGGGGCTTAGGTGCGGCGGTTCTTAGAGGGTAGGGGCTTAGGTGCGGCGGTTCTTAGGGGGTAGGGTGTTAGGTGCGGCGGGGCTTATAGGGTAGGGTCTTAGGTGCGGCGACGCTTAGAGGGTAGCGGCTTAGGTGCGGCGGGGCTTAGGGTGTAGGGGCATAGGTGCGGCGTGTCGGGGCTTAGGGTGTAGGGGTGCGGCGCACTTAGGGGGTAGGGGCTTTGGTGCGGCGGGGTGGTTTTGTTGCGGGGTGGCTGTGCGGACATGGGGGGGTCTGTGCAGAGATGGGGGTGGGTGTGCGGATATGGGGGGGGCTGTGCGGAGATGGGGGGGGCTGTGGGGACATGAGGGTGTGTGTGCGGACATGGGGGGGGCTGTGGGGACATGAGGGTGTGTGTGCGGACATGGGGGGGGCTGTGTGTAGATGGGGGGGCTGTGCGGACATGGGGGTGGGTGTGCGGACATGGGGGTGGGTGTGCGGACATGGGGGTGGGTGAGCGGACATGGGGGTGGGTGAGCGGACATGTGGGTGGCTGTGCAAACATGGGGAAGTCTGTGCGGACATGGGGGGGGCGACTGTGCGGACATGGGGGGGCGGCTGTGCGGACATGGGGGGGCTGTGCGAAGATGGGGAGGGCTGTGCGGACATGGGGGAGCGAGTTGCGGCTCAGGCAGCGACTCGCTCCATGATCCCCGGGTAGCAATTTGCGGCTCAGGCAGCGACTCGCAATGGCCTCGCGGCCATTGCTCGCGCTACCTGAGCGGTAAATGGCGAACGTTGTGGGCAAGCCTGTGGGTAGATTTTGGGCCAGCGACTCGCAATGGCCTCGCGGCCATTGCTCGCGCAGCATTGGGCGCTTTGCGCCCAATGTTAAATTCGTATCCACATGACGACATCGGAAGTAGCGCGCGGAGGGGCGCTTTTCCGATTCGCGATTATATAATAGATTAAAAACAACTATTAGAGAAAAATGTGTTAGAAATATGCCATAATCCTTCCAAAAATTATATTGGCTGAGAGGTGGCTCAACAGAAAAAATGTTTGAATCATTATCTATTGACACCCAAGGTTCTATTCCCAACTGGGGCACATAATAGAAAAAGGGAGGGAGGGGAATGCTATAACCAATAAATTTGGCTATATCTACAAGAGGTTCAGCATCTTTCAGAAATTTCCTTATGATGTAATAAAAAATGATGAATTTTAAACCTGCAATCTGCAGAGAAGACACAAGAAGGCGCTCTATGGGTCATTACATTGCAGGATCCCAAAGGAAAATCCCATGGAAAAAAAGGTATAATGAAACAAGTGTATTACAAAGCTCTCACCACAAGAGGTGCGAAATAGCATTCCTTATAACAGAAATTAGGAGCAGCTGATCCATATTAATAAAGATAAAATAATAATATCCTTGAATATGTGTATATGTGATAAGTAAATAAATATGTGCAGTCAAGATGTATAAAGACAATTTATAGTGAACTAGCTGTAGTACCCGGCTACGCCCGGGTTAATAAATAACTGCTGCTAGCTATAACAAAATAGAATTTGAATATGTCATATTAATGACCTGTAGGAAAATAGAAGCTGAGCTGTGATTGATTGCTATAGGCTGCCTAATAAATCTCCAGCCAACAGTAAACCCACCCCCTGGCCGGTCAGTATATGTTACCTCACACATACACATAATAGACAGCTCATGTGACTGACATCTGCCTTAATTCCCTATATGGCACATGTGTTGCACATTGGCTGTTTTTAATCAGATGTTTGTTTGGAAAATAAAGATAGCACACGTATGAGGCGAGTTGTGTGAGGTGATTTGTGCACATCTGTGTCTGTCTGTGTGGTGTGTGTGTCCCTGGGGTGTGTATGTGTGTGTCCCTGTGGGATGGGGTCTGTGTGGTGTGTGTCTCTGTTGTGTGTCTCTTTGTGGTGTGTGTGTGTGTGTGTCCCTGTGGGGTGAGTGCATGTGCCCCTATAGGGTGTGTATGTGTGTGTCCCTGTGGGGGGGTCTGTGTGGTGTGTGTCTCTGTTGTGTGTCTCTTTGTGGTGTGTGTGTGTGTCCCTGTGGGGTGAGTGCATGTGTCCCTATAGGGTGTGTATTGTGTGTGTGTCCCTGAGGGGGGGTCTGTGTGGTGTGTGTGTGTCTCTTTGTGGTGTGTGTGTCCCTGTGGAGTGAGTGCATGTGTCCCTATAGGGTGGCTATGTGTGTGTGTCCCTGTGGGGGGGTCTGTGTGGTGTGTGTCTGTGTTATGTGTGTCTCTTTGTGGTGTGTGTGTCCCTGTGGGGTGAGTGCATGTGTCGCTATAGAGTGTGTGTGTGTCCCCTTGGGGGTGTGTGTGTGTCTTTGTGGTGTGTGTTTGTTCGGGTGCGTGGTGAGTATCCAATGTTGGGGCTGCACTTTAGCGACTATACACTTGCTGTTACTCTTTGTGTGCGTGTGGTGTGTATACATGTCCCATGTGTGTGGTGAATATCTCATGTTGGGGCCCCACCTTAGTGATTATATGCTGGTATAGGCTGTTAGTCTTTGGTGCTATCATTAAGCCCCTCTCATTCACAAATGTCAACTGGTAACTGTCACTTTTTCCCCATTATGTAGATAGGGGCAAAATTGTTTGGTGAATTGGAATGCGCGGGGTTAAAATTTCGCCTAACAACATAGCCTATGACGCTCCCGGGGTCCAGACGTGTGACTGTTCAAAATTTTGTCTCTATAGCTGATAGCTGTCGATTTTCCTCCCACATGTTTCCTTTCCCTTTTTTCCCATTATGTACATAGGGGCAAAATTGTTTGGTGAACTGGAACGCGCAGGGTTAAAATTTCGCCTCACAACATAGCCTATGACGCTCCCGGGGTCCAGACGTGTGACTCTGCAAAATTTTGCGGCTGTAGCTGCGACGGGGTAAATGCCAATCCCGGATATACACACATACACACACACATACAAACATTCAGCTTTATATATTAGATGAAATAAAACATGGATAAAAATAGGTATGAATAAGTTAATATAGTATTATAAGAATAAAATGGTGAGAAATCTTCATAATAAATCTATAAAAAGAATTAATAAAGGGAATTATATATGATTATCTTCCTCTCTGCTAAAATGAATTGGGTATGAACCCAAACGACTGTATTCTTCAACTAAACCACAAGATGGAGCTCAATTTGGTACCCAGTATAACTTCTGGAGTCAGTTTCCATGGACACAGGCATAGAAAACTGTGTGCTGCAAATTTCCGCCTCCAGGGGCAGCAAAATGCAGTTCTTGTTGCTAAAATGTGAATCATTGTGAAATGTGAAAGGAAGAAGTTCAGATATCTAATGTGCATCTATCTACTCTATAATTGCCGAAGGCACGTTTGTGTCGGACCCCGGCACGCCGTGGCTTTGTCACTATGTGACGTCACCACGGCGAAGCATTGGCCGCGTAGCGGCCAATGCGAGTCGCTGGCCTGCGCGAGCAATGGCCGCGAGGCCATTGCTCGCGCAGCCTGAGTAGGAGCACACATTCCCCATTTCCCAGTATACCCCTCAGGACCGGAGCGGAGGCGGCGGTCACCACCCGGAGGGCAGAGTGAGGAGCAGCAGCAGCCGGGAGAGCGGCGCCCCCATTTCCCAGTATACCCCTCAGGACCGGAGCGGAGGCGGCGGTCACCACCCGGAGGGCAGAGTGAGGAGCAGCAGCAGCCGGGAGAGCGGCGCCCCCATGTCCCGGGGGCGGAGGACGGGGACGAGGCGCTCTGCTCCCGGTGGCGGAGGACGGACGAGGCGCTGTACTCTCCGGGCTCCTGTGTGAGGCGGCGGGTGCAGGCCCGGCTCCCGGTCACTGTCTCCGGTGAGGCTGGGAACTCTGCCCGGACTCACAGAGCCCGCTGTGGGAACCTGCGGCCTCTGACTGGACTCAGTCTCCAGTCTCTGCGCCAGAGAGGGAGGAGGAAGGGAACAGGAGGTGCCGGCACCCAGAGCACCCCGAGAGCAGGAGCCATCCTGAGCTGTGCACACCGTCCTGCTCACTGATGAGGAAGCAGCTGGGAGAAAGCACAGACCGCATCCTCCATACTTCACAGCGTCCGCTCCTCTCTGCAGTGCTGGCACCGGCCCAGGGACCTTATACTGAGGTGATGGAGAGGATGCTGGCAATGGAAGTAAGTATTTCGCCGCCACTCTGCCCCCCGGCCTCTGCTGACCACTCTGTCCCCCTTGATCTCCGTTGACCACTTTGCCCCCCTGGCCGCCGCTGACCACTCTGCCCCCCCTTCCCTCCACTGACCACTCTGCCCCCCCTTCCCTCCACTGACCACTCTGCCCCCCCAGCCTCCGCTGATCACCCTGCCCCCCGACCTTCGCTGACCACTCTGGCCTCCCCTTGGGCCTACGCTGACCACTCTGCCCCCCCCGTTCTCTGCTGACCACTCTGCCTTCCGTCCTCCACTGATAAACTCTGCCCTCCGTCCTTCGCTGACCATTCTGCCCTCCGTCCTCGCTGACACTGAGCCACCGTGCAGTGCTGACCACTGAGCACGTGCAGTGCTGACCACTGAGCCACCGTCAGTGCTGACCACTGAGCCACCGTACAGTGCTGACCACTGAGCCACCGTACAGTGCTGACCACTGAGCCCCGAGTGCTGACCACTGAACCACCGTACAGTGCTGACCACTGAGCCACCGTACAGTGCTGACCACTGAACCACCGTACAGTGCTGACCATGAGCCACCGTACAGTGCTGACCACTGAGCCACCGTACAGTGCTGACCACTGAACCACCGTACAGTGCTGACCACTGAGCACGTACAGTGCTGACACTGAGCCACCGTACAGTGCTGACCACTGAGCCACCGTACAGTGCTGACCACTGAGCCACCGTACGTGTGACCACTGACCACCGTACAGTGCTGACCACTGAGCACTGTACAGTGCTGACCACTGAGCCACCGTACAGTGCTGACCACTGAGCCACCGTACAGTGCTGACCACTGAGCCACCGTACAGTGCTGACCACTGAGCCACCGTACAGTGCTGACCACTGAGCCACCGTACAGTGCTGACCACTGAGCCACCATATACAGTGCTAACCACTGAGCCACCTACAGTGCTAAACACTGAGCCACCTATACAGTGCTAACACTGACCACTGAAAGCTGACCACGAGCCACCGTACAGTGCTGACCACTGAGCCACCGTACAGTGCTGACCACTGAGCCACCGTACAGTGCTGACCACTGAGCCACCGTACAGTGCGACACTGAGCACGTACAGTGCTGACCATGAGCACCATATACATGCAACCACTGAGCCACCATATACAGTGCTAAACACTGAGCCACCATATACAGTGCTAACCACTGAGCCACTGTACAGTGCTGACCACAGCCACCGTACAGTGCTGACCACTGAGCCATCGTAGAGTGCTGACCACTGATCCACCATATACAGTGCTAACCACTGAGCCACCATACACTGTGCTAACCACTGAGCCACTGTACAGTGCTGACCACTGAGCCACCGTGCAGTGCTGACCACTGAGCCACCGTACAGTGCTGACCACTGAGACACTGTACAGTGCTAACCACTGAGCCACCATATACAGTGCTAACCACTGAGCCACCATATACCGTGCTAACCACTGAGCCACCGTACAGTGCTAACCACTGAGCCACCGTACAGTGCTAACTACTGAGCCACTATAAATCTAATTTATAATTGCCTTAGCGCACTTCCGGCATTTTCGGGTCAACTTCCGTTTCGTGACTGGCTGCGCAAGCAGCACGCCACACACAAAGCAGTGGCCGCGTAGCGGCCATTGCGAGCCGTAGCAATGCGCGAGCAATGGCCGCGAGGCCATTGCGAGCCGTTGCCGGATGCCTCTGTGCCTCTATCATACTTACCACCAGATCGCACCCGCCTACGTCTTCCTGCATCTTCCTCTGTCCTCCATCTTCCGCCCGCTATCTTCTATGTCGCTGCCCCGTACATATTGAAACCAAGATGGCGGCCGGGAAGTATCACGAGAGTTCCCGGCCTCCATCTTGGTTTCGCCCTGTTCACAGTGGCGACATGCAAGATGGCGATGGAAGTAAGTATTTCGCCGCCACTCTGCCCCCCCTGGCCTCCACTGACCACTCTGCCCCCCCCTCCCCCCGCCTCTGCTGACCACTCTGTCCCCCTTGATCTCCGCTGACCACTCTGCCCCCCCTCTGCCCGCTCTGCTGACCACTCTGCCTCCCCCCCGTTCTCTGCTGACACTCTGCCTTCCGTCCTCCGCTGATAAACTCTGCCCTCCGTCCTCTGCTCACCACTCTGCCCTCCGTCCTCCGCTGACCACTCGCCCTCCGTCTCGCTGACCACTGAGCCACCGACAGTGCTGACCACTGAGCCACCGGTAGTGCTGACCACTGAGCCACCGTACAGTGCTGACCACTGAGCCACCGTACAGTGTTGACCACTGAGCCACCGTACAGTGCTGACCACAGAGCCACCGTACAGTGCTGACCACTGAGCCACCGTACAGTGCTGACCACTGAGCCACTGTAGAGTGCTGACACTGAGCCCATATACAGTGCTAACCACTGAGCCACCATACACACTGCTAACCACTGAGCCACTGTACAGTGCTGACCACTGAGCCACCGTGCAGTGCTGACCACTGAGCCACCGTACAGTGCTGACCACTGAGCCACCGTACAGTGCTGACCACTGAGCCACCGTACAGTGCTAACCACTGAGACACCATATACAGTGCTAACCACTGAGCCACCATATACAGTGCTAACCACTGAGCCACCGTACAGTGCTAACCACTGAGCCACCGTACAGTGCTAACCACTGAGCCACCGTACAGTGCTAACCACTGAGCCACCGTACAGTGCTAACCACTGAGTCACTGTACAGTGCTAACCACTGAGCCATCGTACAGTGCTAACCACTGAGCCATCGTACAGTGCTAAACACTGAGCCACCGTACAGTGCTAACCACTGAGCCACTGTACAGTGCTAACCACTGAGCCACCATAAAGTGCTAACCATTGACTCACCGTATACAGTCTTAAACACTCAGCCGCCATACAGTGCTAATCACTCAGCCACCTTATACAGTGCTAACCACTGAACCACCATACTGTGCTAACCACTAAGCCACCGTACAATGCTAACCACTGAGCCACCATACTGTCCTAACTACTGAGCCACCGTGCTAGTGCTAACATTGAGCCACCATACAGTGCTAACCACTGAGCCACCTTACAGTGCTAACCACTGAGCCACTGTACAGTGCTAACCACTGAGCCAGCATACAGTGCTAACCACTGAGCCACCATAAAGTGCTAACCACTGACTCACCGTATACAATGTTAAACACTCAGCCACCATACAGTGCTAATCACTCAGCCACCTTATACAGTGCTAACCACTGAGCCACCTTATACAGTGCTAACCACTGAGCCACCTTATACAGTGCTAACCACTGACCCACCATACTGTGCTAACCAATGAGCCTTCATACAAAGTTAAGCACTCTGCCTCCATATAGTGCTAACCACTGAGCGGCCGTATACTGTGCTAACCACTGAGTCACCCATACTTTGCTAAACACTAAGCCACCGCGCAGTGCTAACCACTGAGCCACCGCGCTGTGCTAACCACTGAAACACCATACTGTGCTAACCACTAAGCCACCGTACAATGCTAACCACTGAGCCACCATACTGTCCTAACTACTGAGCCACCGTGCAGTGCTAAACATTGATCCACCATACAGTGCTAACCACTGAGCCACCGTACAGTGCTAACCACTGAGCCACCTTACAGTGCTAACCACTGAGCCACTGTACAGTGCTAACCACTGAGCCAGCATACAGTGCTAACCACTGAGCCACCATATACAGTGCCAACCACTGAGGCACCATACAGTGCTAATTATAACATTTTCAAATAATCCCCATAGAAAGTATAGGGGGACTTGCGGCAGGTGCGGCAAGTGCGGTTTTGCACTTGAGGCAGGTGCGGCCGCTAAAAAAACCGCAGTCAGCCGTGGTTTATTTAGCGGCCGCACCTGCCGCAAGTGCAAAACCGCACTTGCCGCACCTGCCGCAAGTCCCCCTATACTTTCTATGGGGATTATTTGAAAATGTTAAAAAAAAATAAAAAATATTCTAGACACCCGATGCATTTGCATCAGGCTCACAGCTAGTCTATTATATAATCACGAATCGCAAAAGCGCCCCTCTCGGCGCTACTTCCGGCGTGGTCATGTGGATACGCGCGAAGCATTGGCCGCGAAGCGGCCATTGCGAGCCGTTTTAAGCCGACTCGCAATGGCCGCCAATGCCGCCTTTGCTCCCCGCTACCCACAGCCCACCTCTGACTATGCAGCTGCCCCCGTGCCTCCCCCCCAGCCCCGATCCACAGCCCAGCAACGCTCCCCACACCCGCACCGACCTCCAGCACCGCACACCCCCCCCCCTCACTGCCCGCACACCTCCGCCGCCAGCCCCCATCCACAGTCTAGCACAGCCCCCCCGCAATGTCCGCACAGCACCCCCCCAATGTCCGCACAACACCCCCCCAATGTCCGCACAGCACCCCCCCACAATGTCCGCACAGCACCCCCCCACAATGTCCGCACAGCACCCCCCCACAATGTCCGCACAGCCCCTCCCCCCCAATGTCCGCACAGCCCCTCCCACCCCAATGTCCGCACAGCCCCCCCCGCCAATGTCCGCACAGCCCCCCCGCCAATGTCCGCACAGTCCCCCCCCGCCAATGTCCGCACAGCCCCCCCTGCCAATGTCCGCACAGCCCCCCCACCAGTGTCCGCACATCCCCCCCCGCCAATGTCCGCACAGCCCCCCCCCCCGCCAATGTCCGCACAGCCCCCCCCACCAATGTCCGCACAGCCCCCCCCGGCCAATGTCCGCACAGCCCCCCCCCCCGCCAATGTCCGCACAGCCCCCCCGGCCAATGTCCGCACAGCCCCCCCCGCCAATGTCCGCACAGCCCCCCCCCGCCAATGTCCGCACAGCCCCCCCCGCCAATGTCCGCACAGCCCCCCTCCCGCCAATGTCCGCACAGCCCCCCCGCCAATGTCCGCACAGCCCCCCCCGCCAATGTCCGCACAGCCCCCCCGCCAATGTCCGCACAGCCCCGCCCGCCAATGTCCGCACAGCCCCCCCCGCCAATGTCCGCACAGCCCCTCCCCCCCAATGTCCGCACAGCCCCTATCCTCTAAGCCCCGCCGCACCTAAGCCCCTACCCCCCCTACCCCCTAAGCACCGACGCACCTAAGCCCCGACCCGCCGCACCTAAGCCCCTACCCCCTAAAACCCGCCCCACCTAAGCCCCTACCCTCTAAGCCCCGCCGCACCTAAGCCCCTACCCCCTAAGACCCGCCGCACCTAAGCCCCTACCCCCTAAGCCCCGCCGCACCTAAGCCCCTACCCCCTAAGACCAGCCGCAACTAAGCTCCTACCCTCTAAGCCCCGCCGCACCTAAGCCCCTACCCCCCTACCCCCTAAGCCCCGCCGCACCTAAGCCCCTACCCTATAAGCCCCGCCGCATCTAAGCTCCTACCCTATAAGCCCCGCCGCATCTAAGCCCCTAACCCCTAAGTCTAAGTCCGCCGCACCTAAGCCCCTACCCCCTAAGTCCGTCGCACCTAAGCCCCTACACCCTAAGCACCGCCGCACCTAAGCCCCGACCCGCCGCACCTAAGCCCCTACCCCCTAAGCCCCGCCGCACCTAAGCCTCTACCCCCTAAGCCCCGCCGCACCTAAGCCTCTACCCCCTAAGCCCCGCCGCACCTAAACCCCGACCCGCCGCACCTAAGCCCCTACCCCCTAAGCCCCGCCGCACCTAAGCCCCTACCCCCTAAGACCCGCCGCACCTAAGCCCCTACCCTCTAAGCCCCGCTGCACCTAAGCCCCTACCCTATAAGCCCCGCCGCATCTAAGCCCCTACCCTATAAGCCCCGCCGCATCTAAGCTCCTTCCCTATAAGCCCCGCCGCATCTAAGCCCCTAACCCCTAAGTCTAAGTCCGCCGCACCTAAGCCCCTACCCCCTAAGTCCGTCGCACCTAAGCCCCTACACCCTAAGCACCGCCGCACCTAAGCCCCGACCCGCCGCACCTAAGCCCCTACCCCCTAAGCCCCGCCGCACCTAAGCCCCTACCCCCTAAGTCCGTCGCACCTAAGCCCCTACACCCTAAGCACCGCCGCACCTAAGCCCCGACCCGCCGCACCTAAGCCCCTACCCCCTAAGCCCCGCCTAAGCCCCTAGCCCCTATGCCCGCCGCACCTAAGCCCCTACCGTCCGCCACCGCCCCGCCGCACCTAAGCCCCTACCCCCTAAGCCCCGCTGCACCTAAGCCCCTACACCCTAAGCCCTGCCGCACCTAAGCCCCTACCCTCTAAGCCCCGCCGCATCTAAGCCCCTACCCCCTAAGTCTAAGTCCGCCGCACCTAAGCCCCGCCGCACCTAAGCCCCTATCCCCTAAGCCCCGCCGCCTCCTAAGCTCCCGCCGCTTTCCCCCGCCGCTGTCGCTAACACCTAAGGCCCTACACCCGAAGCCCCCGCCGTCCCCTAACCCAACGCCCCCGTCGATCACTTACATGCCTTCTTAGTCATCTGATCGTCCGTCCGATCCACAAGTCGTCCGTCCGGCCAGGCGTCCTCTTCCTCCGGCCCCGGGGGTCTTCTCTCTTCTTTCCACCATCTCCGGCTCTTCGTCCGGCCCCGGGGGTCTTCTGTCTTCTTTCCGCCAACTTCCAGCTTCGACGTCCTCTTCACTTCTCATTAAGATAGAATGGACGAAAAATCCGCCATTCTATCTCTATGAGATCTGAGGCGCTCTTCTGATTGGTCGCTGTCTACTGCCCTCAGCTAATCAGAACAGCACCTCATTTCCCATTGACATACATTAGCGGTGTGTCGGCGATTTTATGGCCGCCCACCTGGTTCTATTTGTCGGCCCTAAAATCGCGGACACACCGCTAATGCATGTCTATGGGCAGTCAGCCCGATTTCTGATTGGTCGCTCTCTGCTGACGCCGACCAATCAGAATTCGACCTCACTGCCCATAGACATACATTAGCGGTGTGTCCGCGATTTTGGGGCCGACAAATAGAACCAGGGGCCCGGCCGTTAATTCGCCGACACACCGCTAATGTATGTCAACAAATAAATTTAATACCGTATATACTCGCGTATAAGCCGAGTTTTTCAGCCCAAAAATTGGGCTGAAAAGTACCCCCCTCGGCTTATACGCGAGTCAGTGCTGTATACCGATGTATACATCGGTACATACCGGTGTATACATCGGTATACAGCAGCCCCCGTAATCCAGGGCCCCCCCAGCCTCTCTCCGGTCACCTGGAAAGGAAACTATACTTATCAGTGTCCGCTGTCCGCGCCCGCCGCTGCCGACATCGCGATCCTCCATCTTCATGCGGCGTCTTCCTGTTTCTGTGCTCGTCGCAGCAATGACGTCATTCCTTGCGACGCGCACAGGAAACAGGAAGACGCCGCATGAAGATGGAGGATCGCGATGTCGGCAGATGCGAGCGGGCGCGGACAGCGGACACTGATAAGTATAGTTTCCTTTCCAGGTGACCGGAGAGAGGCTGGGGGGGGCCCTGGATTACGGGGGCTGCTGTATACTACCGCGGGGGCTGCAATATACTACCACTGGGGCTGTATACACTGCTGGGGCTATCTGTATACTGCTGGGGCTGCCTGTATACTGCTGGGGCTTCCTGTATACTGCTGGGGCTGCCTGTATACTGCTGGGGCTGCCTGTATACTGCTGGGGCTTCCTGTATACTGCTGGGGCTGCCTGTATACTGCTGGGGCTTCCTGTATACTGCTGGGGCTGCCTGTATACTGCTGGGGCTGCCTGTATACTGCTGGGGCTACCTGTATACTGCTGGGGCTGCCTGTATACTGCTGGGGCTACCTGTATACTGCTGGGGCTGCCTGTATACTGCTGGGGCTGCTGTATACTGCTGGGCTGCCTGTATACTGCTGGGGCTTCCTGTATACTGCTGGGGCTGCCTGTATACTGCTGGGGCTTCCTGTATACTGCTGGGGCTGCCTGTATACTGCTGGGGCTCCTATATACTACCACTGGGGCTGCTGGGGCTCCTATATACTACCACTGGGGCTGCTGGGGCTCCTATATACTACCACTGGGGCTGCTGGGGCTCCTATGTACTACCACTGGGGGGGCCTGTATACCACACTGCTGGGGGCTATATACCTGTGCTGAGGTCCACCCTCGGCTTATACACGAGTCAATAGGTTTTTTCCAGATTTTTGGGGCAAAAGTAGGGGGGTCGGCTTATACACGGGTCGGCTTATACACGAGTATATACGGTAATAAAAAAAATAATAAAAAAATAATTAAAAAATAATAAAAAAATAAATAAAAAATAATAAATAATTAAATAAAAAATAATAATAAAAAAATTAAATAAATGCTAATAATATGAGCCCTTTCAGCGGACCTGAAGGAGAACTGTGTCTCAGGCTCAGGCTCACTTAAAATAATAAATAAATTTAATAATAAAAAAAATAATAAAAAAATAATTAAAAAATATTAAAAAAATTAAAAAAAAATAATTAAATAAAAAATAATAATAAAAAAAAAAAAAATAAATGCTAATAATATGAGCCCTTTCAGCGGACCTGAAGGAGAACTGTGTCTCAGGCTCACTTAAAATAATAAATAAATTTAATAATAAAAAAAATATTAAAAAAATAATTAAAAAATAATAAAAAAATAAATAAAAAATAATAAATAATAAAATAAAAAATAATAATTAAAAAAAAAAAAATGCTAATAATAATGATATTACTGCTAATAATAATGCTATTAATGCTAATAATTATGCTATTAATGCTAATAATAATGATATTAATGCTAATAATAATGCTATTAATGCTAATAATTATGCTATTAATGCTAATAATAATGCTAATAATGCAAATAATAAATAATGCTAAGAATAATCATATTAACGTCATTAATAATGCTATTAAGGCTAATTATCATGCTATTTATGCTATTCAAAATGCTATTCATGCAAATAATATTGCTATTAATGCTCTTTATGCTAATACTAATGCTATTAATGCGATTATTTCTGCTATTAATTCTATTATTTATGCTATTAATGCTATTAATAATGCTATTAATAATGCTATTAATGCTATTAATGCTATTAATAATGCTATTCATGCTATTAATAATACTATTAATGCTATTAATGCTAATATTAATGCTATTAATTCTATTATTAATGCTATTAATGCTATTAATAATGCTATTAATGCTAATAATAATGCTATTACTGCTAATAATAATGCTATTAATGCTAATAATTATGCTATTAATGCTAATATTAATGCTAATAATGCTAATAATAATCATATTAACGTGATTAATAATGCTATTAAGGCTAATAATCATGCTATTTATGCTATTCAAAATGCTATTCATGCTAATAATATTGCTATTAATGCTCTTTATGCTAATAGTAATGCTATTAATGCGATTATTTCTGCTATTAATTGTATTATTTATGCTATTAATGCTATTAATAATGCTATTAATAATGCTATTAATGCTATTAATGCTATTAATTATGCTATTCATGGTATTAATAATACTATTAATGCTAATATTAATGCTAATAATAATCATATTAACGCGATTAATAATGCTATTAAGGCTATAAATCATGCTATTTATGCTATTCAAAATGCTATTCATGCTAATAATATTGCTATTAATGCTCTTTATGCTAATAGTAATGCTATTAATGCGATTATTTCTGCTATTAATTCTATTATTTATGCTATTAATGCTATTAATAATGCTATTAATGTTATTAATAATGCTATTAATGCTATTCATGCTAATATTAATGCTATTAATGCTATTAAGACTAATAATCATGCTATTAATCCTATTAATAATGCTTTTAATGCTATTTTTAATTCTATTAATGCTATTAATAATTTTATTAATGCTAATAATGCTATTACTCCTCATAATAATGCTATTAACGCTATTATTTATGCTATTTATGGTAATAATGCTATTCATACTAATAACAATACTATTATTAGTACTATTATTGCTATTAATAATGCTATTAATGCTAATAATAATGCTGGTAATGCTAATAATTATGCTATTAATGCTAATAATAATGCTATTAATGCAAATAATATTGCCACGTTCTAGAATCCCGATGCATTTGCATCGGGCTCACAGCTAGTATTAAATAAATAATGATAGAATAAATAAATAAATAACCAATGAATTAATAAAAGTGAATTGATAAAAGTGAATATATACTGGAGAAAAAACTCCTAAAATAGATCATTACATGCTGTGAAGACAAAGCTGTGGTTCTATGAAGAAAATATGGTTAAAATCATCCTGCTGAGATCTTTCAATGTGTATGACGTTCCCATATACATAGGAAAAGGGAGCAAAAATACATATTAACAGGGAAACTATATCAGCTCTGTAATTAAGTTCAACCCTTTTGGTTTTAAGGTATTAAGGCTGTATATCCAAAACTTCTCTTTCTTTTTGAGTACCTCAAATCTATTATTAGTCTCAACTGGAACATAGTCTATCGGGGTGATTTTAATCAATGTTGGATCCCTATTGTGGTACTTATCAAAATGATAGGATACACCATGCAGTTTGAATCCATGTTTTATGTTACTTCTATGCTTATTTAATCTCTCATGGAGTGGTCTAATGGTCCACCCTACATATTGTAGATGACAGGGGCATTCTAACAGATAGATGACATGGTCGGTAATGCAATTCATGTTATGTTTTATTAAGAAGGTTTTATTCGTTGATGATGAATTAAACGAGGACACTTTTTGTATATTTTTGCAGCACAGACATTTTTTTCTTCCACACTTTGAGGTGGTTTTTCCTATTTTAGCAGGTCGTATTGTGGGTTTATGCTGTGCAAGGCGGCTCGGAGCTATTATACTTTTTATATTTGGGGCTCTTCTGAAAGTTATGCGAGGTTTCTCAGGTATTATCGTTTTTAATATGGGGTCATTCTTTAGGATGTGCCAATGTGAATTAAGGCAATTTTTTATAGCTTCATGATTCTTGTTGTACGTGGTGATAAAATTAAGCATGTGTTTATTCTGTGTTGTTTCTTTCGGCTTAGGGGTTAGTAGAGTTTCCTGACTCATTTTTCCACAGAGTTTTTGACCAGTTTCTTTGGATACTTCCTATCCAAAAACCTTTTACTTAATATTTCAGATTGGATTTGATAATCACCCTGATTGGAACAATTTTTCTTTATGCGCCTGAACTGTCCTGCTGGTATGTTCCTCAACCACTTGGCATAATGTCCACTTTCGTAGTCAATATAAGAGTTCCTGTCTGTTGGTTTAAAAAACGTTTTTGTACAGATAATGGAATTCTCTACAAAAATTGTTAAATCCAAAAAGTTAACAGTTTTGTCATTTATAGTCGGTTCAAAACCTAGTCCCCAATCATTCTGCAAGATAGACGTGATAAATTTGTGCACATCACAGAAATCTGTGTCCCAAATGAAAAAGATATCGTCTATAAACCTCTTGTAGATAATCAAGCCTTTCTTATAAACGTCATTCAACATATACAATTTTTCAAATACCCCCATGAACAAGTTCGCGTACGAACATGCGACCTTTGACCCCATCGCTGTTCCATGTCTTTGATAGTATATTTCACCATTGAAGTAAAAAAATTGATGTGCAAAATGAATTTCAAACCATCCATGATAAATGCCATCATTGAACTATCCATTTGTAGATCCTGCTTGAGAAAGAATTCCACACATAGTAATCCTGTTACATGACTAATGTTGGTATACAATGATGCTACGTCAAGGGTGACAAATATATATGAATTTTTCCATTCAAGATTTTTAAGGAGTTTTATAATGTCGGTGGAATCCTTTATGAAACTGTCTAGTTCTACCACATGCTTCTGTAAAGTTTTATCTATAAACATAGCAAGTTTACTAGTTAATGATCCTATCCCTGATATTATTGGTCTGCCGGGAGGGTTTGTCAAGCTTTTATGGACCTTGGGTAAGTGATAGAGAAAAGGTGTTGTGGGTTGGGTTACTGTAAATTTTTTTTTTACATTTTTGCTGATTATTCCTTTCTCTGAAGCATCCTTAATCTTTCGGTTATAAATTGTAGTTAGTTTCGGATAGGGGTTGTCTTTGATTTTTTTGTAGTATTTTGTATCTTTAAGCAGTCTATTAGCTTCTTCCATATAGACAGTTCTATCCTGTATGACTATGCCACCTCCCTTGTCAGCCGCTCTTATTACGATGTTTTTGTATTTTTGAGGCTTTTCAAAGCTGCTGTTTCTTTTTTTGTTAGGTTATTCCTAATTTTTACTGTGTTATTTGCTTTTGCCAGTGAGTCTTTATTTAAGTCATTTAGTAGGAGATCCTGAAATGTTTCTAGAATATGGCCTCTACTTTCCAACGGATAAAAGCTGGACTTGGTTTTAAACAAATCAGACTTATCATCACTATTAGTACCATAGGAGTCTGTACCATCCTTATTAGCTTCTAATGCAAAATGCCTTCTCAAGGTAAGTCTGCGTATGAATCTATGTACATCAATAAATAAGTCAAAGTTATCAGGTTCATTGGAGGGACAAAATAGTAGACCTTTGTTCAGTAGTGATATTTCCTCATCTGTGGGTACATATTGTGATAAGTTGATGATGTTACTGTCCTTTTTGTCAGGGATCTCTAATCTACAAAGCTTATTTTCACTTTCTTTCTTCTTTCCTTTTCCTCTTTTTCCTCTTTTTTTCTTTTGCCTCCTACAGTGTTGAAAAACTTTGTTATCTCCTGGTTTACATTTTTTGCTGCTGCTAAAAAAGAAACCAGTCCATTATTCTGATTTTTTGAGTTATCTAGGATTACTCTTTGGTTATTGGAAATATCGATCAAACCATGTGTGTTATCTATGTCACACATGATCAGATCCTTTCCATTTTCTTTGGGATTTATTGGCTGTTCAGGCTTTTTGATTTTCCCGTCATACTGGATATTATCATGCAATTCAATGGGTTGTAAAGGTTTCTCTCTATTTATTTTGTTAATTAGTTCCTTAATTTTCTGCAGATGTTCCTCATCACTGTTCTTAGTTGTTTCTGGTGTCTTAACAATCAATGATGTTTGACCTCCCTCAGTCATATGTATTTGTGCAATTTCTTATCAATCTGTCCCAGGACTGTTACATCATTATTTATTCCTGGTTTTAAAGTTTCGTTTTTCTCAGCATTATCTATATCTATATACCCATCCTCATCAAAGATTTCATCAGCCAGGAGGCCTGAATAGTCTTTGCTACATGTTTCTAATTCTTCTAGTTTGTCCAGCTCATCTTCATTGAGAGATTCTATGTTATGGTGTATATGTGAGTCTACACATGCTTCTTGGTTCTTTTTAGACTCTAGTGTAATCTGTAGTGTTGACCCTTTTCCTTCATTCATGGTGTTTGATGCTGGGGTCTTACCAGAATCCACCTTTTTGGAAATTAGTGGGTGTATTGATACACAGTAGTTTTATTAGAATCAATGATGAATTTTTGATTTTTATTATTATTGTTGCTGTTCCTCCCATAGTTATTTCCATAGCTATTCTTTCTCCTGGAACTATTGGAAAACATTCTCTCTTTCTGTTCCTTTTGTACTGATGGTGTTCTATTTCTCTTAAACGTATTATTTTCTGTTTTTGGATTCCCCAAAGTATAGTCCAGCCTATCTCTGTTTAAGTGTCTTGATTTCCTCATGATCGTGTCATGTTCTATTTATAGTAGGTTGGTGCTAATATTTGAATAAATCCTCCTGTATTCAATATTATATAACAGATAACAGAGATAGGCTGGACTATACCATAGAGCGCCTTCTTGTGTCTTCTCTGCAGATTGCAGGTTTAAAATTCATCATTTTTTATTACATCATAAGGATATTTCTGAAAGATGCTGAACCTCTTGTAGATATAGCCAAATTTATTGGTTATAGCCTTCCCCTCCCTCCCTTTTTCTATTATGTGCCCCTGTTGGGAATAGAACCTGGGGTGTCAATAGATTCAAACATTTTTTCTGTTGAGCCACCTCTCAGCCAATATAATTTTTGGAAGAACTATGACATATTTCTAACACATTTTTCTCTAATAGTTGTTTTTAATTGTATTTAATTAATTATAATTATTTTTGATATCATTATGAAATACCATAAACCAATTGTTGTGAATAGAACCTGAGGCGCCTGCTTGATAAATCCCTGTTCTTTTCTCATCAGCTACACCCCAGTTGCAATAGTGGGATTATTTTTCTCCATAATCCTCTTCCTCATATATTTTTTCTCTTTACAAAAAAAGTTTTTACATAGGGATTTTGATTCTATACGGATTATTTAACTGTTTTATATACACCATCCTTTTTTAGTTTGCGATACAGTAATACATATGTTCTCCATTTTTAATACTTTAATATATTAATAAAAATCCTTAAAAGATTTTTTATAATGTATTAATGCCAATTCCTTAAATATTTATGACCATTTTTATTATTATTCTTTATTTTAAATTTTTTATTTTCTCTTACGGTTTTACTAGTCTATTTATGGGATTTTTATTTGCAATGATCTATTCTTCCAGCATTTTATCCCTTTTATCCAGAACTTTGACATCTAAAGAGCGGGTGGTGTATACCACTAATCACCTGGATATATACTCACTGATGTGGAAGTCTCAGGTTCTAACCCCATATGAAGTAATTCTATGGGCGACGCCCAAAGGAAAGCAAACCCTTCACGTATGCTCCCATCAGTTGGCTATGGCAGTGTATATGTTTCAGCAAATCAAGGTGCAAGTCCAGCACCGCTGCAAAGGATGGTATATCTGGAGGGTAGAAAGAACAACTGTTAACATGATTGTGGGCAACTCACATGCCTTGCATGCCTTCGTACCTAACGCAGCATGCATCACCAAATGAAAGGCTGCCAGTATGGTGTCATCACTATATATTTGCAAAGCACATTGGTTTGTTACCAAGAGCAAATTCACAGACGCAGATTCTTTACTGTAAGAGCAGTGAGACTATGGAACTCTCTGCCACATGCTGTTGTAATGAGTGAGTCACTAGTAACATTTAAGAAGGGCCTGGATGCCTTTCTTGAAAACTATAATATTACCAGTTATACATACTAGATTCTTTGATAGGGCGTTGATCCAGGGAATTAGTCTGATTGCCGTATCTGGAGTCAGGAAGGAATTTTTTCCCCCAATGTGGAGATTAGTGTTGCCACATGGGGTTTTTTTTTTGCCTTCCTCTGGATCAACATGTTAGGCTATAGGTTGAACTAGATGGACTTAAAGTCTTCCTTCAACCTTAAAAACTATGTAAAAATAATTAGTTAATGTACATTTCCAACATGAGCCAAGTGTTTGATGCACAGGACCTCCATGAGCTGTGAAAAAGCCTAACTTTACAAATCCAAAGGGTTAACAGAAGGTGCTGGGTTTCATAGATTCACCGCGCTGACCTCCAGTGAAGACAAACAGAGGGATAGATAAAACTCTGTTTAATGGGTAATTTGCCTTACCGGTTTCGTGATCTCAGTTATCACTTCATCAGGGCATCAAGAGCAGCAGTATTAACAAGATATATATACACACAACAACATTATATGACCCCAGCCCTCAATTGTGATGGTGTTTCCTGTGGGAACGCCCCCTTCACACATGCAGGGTGGATAACATCTATTAAAAGACATATCAATAAAAATAATTTATTAAAACACCACACCTATTACAAAGACACTCTCCAATTCACAAATTAAATAAAAATGCACCAAGATCCACATGGGATTCGATCCGGCACCTCTAAAACTATAAGTTCATGGAGCCAGCATTAGACCACTAAGCCATCCACATAGATAGAAAGACTCAGTAAGTGTATGTAGGGAGAACATACCCACTGCGGATTTAAAAAAGATATATCCATTACATGACCCCACCCATTCAGGTATGAAGGTAGCTCCACTAGGAACGCCACCCTCAAACCCGCTGGGTGGACAACATTCATTAAAAGGCATTTCAATACAAAATAATATACCGTATATACTCGTGTATAAGCCGACCCGTGTATAAGCCGACCTCCCTACTTTTGCCCCCAAAAACTGGGAAAACTTATTGACTCGCGTATAAGCCGAGGGTGGACTCCAGCACAGATATACAACCCCCAGCAGTGAGGTATACAGCCCCCAGCAGTGTGGTATACAGGCCCTCCCAGTGGTATACAAGCCCCAGTAGTATCGTATACAGCAGGCCCCCAGTGGTATTCAGCAGGCCCCCAGGGGTATATACAGCAGGCCCCCGGGGGTATATACAGCAGGCCCCCGGGGGTACATACAGCAGGCCCCTGGGGGTACATACAGCAGGCCCCCGGGGTACATACAGCAGCCCCCCAGGGGGTACCCAGCAGCCCCCAGGGTGTACCCAGCAGCCCCCAAATGCTGGCACTCGCCCCCCTTGTAAGGGCCCCCCCCCGCTGCTTCTTTTACCATCCCGGTCTTCTGCTCAGCACCGCTCCTCGGTGCTCCGTCCTCGCTGCTCCCGTCCTGCTACATCCGGGATCCCCGGCCGTCGCGCGATGACGTCATATGCCTGCGACGGCCGGAGATCCCGGATGTAGCTGGACGGGAGCAGCGAGGACGGAGCACCGAGGAGCGGCGCTGAGCAGAAGACCGGGATGGTAATATAACCAGCGGGGGGGGGCCCTTACAAGGGGGGCGAGTGCCAGCATTTGGGGGCATATATGCACTGCTTCCCCCTGCCGCTGATTGACAGGGGGAAGCAGTGCATATATAATGAGCGGCCCCACGTGACGGGGCCGCTCATACAGCAGCCTCCCCCCACCTCCTCCAGCCTCCACAGCCCCCACCACGCAGCCTACCGTATAGACCCGTGTATAAGCCGAGGGGGAGACTTTTCAGCCCAAATTTTGGGCTGAAAAACTCGGCTTATACACGAGTATATACGGTAATACGGTAATCTATATAGCATTAACATACCACACATGAAAAAAACATAAAAACCTCTCTAAATCATAAAATTAAAATTTTTTTATAAAATGCACAATGATCCACAGGGGATTCGATCCGGCGTTTCCAAAACTATAAATTCACTGGGCATGCATTAGACCACTTAGCCATTTGAGTTGATTGAAAGCTTATTTCAGTCCTAATATGTGGGGAGAACCTACCTATTAGGAATTTGAATATTTATTATTAAAGGGGACCTGTTTTCTATTATTATTCAAATTACCCAATAAACAGAGTTTTATCTATCACTCTGTTTGTCTTCACTGGAGGTCAGCGCGGTGAATCTATGAAACCCAGCACTTTCTGTTAACCCTTTGGATCCTTACCTTCCTGGACACCTGCTGCGACCATAAGAGAGAGCGGAGTTAGTTGGTTGTGACTTGCACAACCAAATCAGGTGAGTCCTTCCACTAAAGGGGGGCACTGAGGTTATTGGTACAAAAGGAAATTACTCTATGTGCGCTCCATTTCCCTTTTTATCATAACTTTACAAATGTAGCAATTGTATTATGGACCTTACTGCCTTGGTATGCCAATAAAAAAAAAAGGGGGCACCCCTGTCATCCTTCTTCTGTGCTCACTCCCTTCACATCTTCATGTTGTTAACTGTATTTAGCCTGATCCCCCCCCCAAACCCTAATAGACAAATCCACTCCTTGGTATCTTCCCCAACAACAGCTATGATTAAAAAGTCCACCATCAATAGTTACTCGGTTTAGCCTTTGAATGTACACTGTCCTTTGTGTTAGACCTCCAGTGAATACTGTAGTGTTTTGGGTGACTGAGTTTGTAAACACTTCAAATCCATGTGCAATCACAAATAACACAAGTAACATACAAACATATATGTACCCTTTCCACATCTCGTCCCATGCCTAATGCAAGTTAATCATTCCCGCCAGGCATGGCAGCTCCCTCGCACCTAGGAAATGTCTTTAATGTAGTTTGACATCAAATGCATACAAATATACACTCTGTCCTCCCTCTGCCAAGCCAATCATTGTGTAGCTGCTTAAGTGATAGTTACTTTTTAACATCTCCAACTCCACATCCCAAACAACGCTAAAACTGGTGACATCCATACAGGGCCGGCATTAGGGGGGGCAGACTGGGAACTTGCCCAGGGCCCCCACCCTCTGAAGCGCCCCCAGCAGGGTCCTACACTAATAATGTTGCTGCAGGTTTATCAGTTCTTCCCCGCTCTCCTTCCCTGAGAGCAGTGCGCGCTGAATATCACTCCCATCTGCGGCCTCCTGCCGCTCACTCTGCGTGCTGATCGGGACACTGATACCACACGCCACGCGCGGTATCACTGCTCTGCACTGTTCCGGTATTCAGTATTGCAGGAGGGCGGTGCTGCAGTGGAGCCTTACACTGATTGGTTAAACTACAGCCAATCAGTGTTAGTTTTGACTGCACTCTGTCCTTTGGATTAGTAGCACAGCAGGGAGCTGTGCTGTGATTGGTGGAGCCCCTGCCTCCTCATCTCTTCATTCACTGGCGCTAAGATGACGAACATAGGGAATCCACTGCTCCCTCCTGCATCACTATCTGGGCCAAAGTAAGTTACATTGGCTCCTCTGTTATTATCGTTCTTTAGAATGAGGGCTCCCAGTGTCTGCAGGGTCAGTGGGGGTGACACAGTATTGGAGTGGGCCCTCAGAAAGGAGCGAGTGAGGGCCCCCTGTACACAAATGCAAGGTTTGAATAAGGAAGCAGCATTTCATTGGCTGCTCCACAGAGCGAGATACAGGGAGAGCTGCTGGAGCACTGCACTGTAGCTTTATATTAGTACTCTATACACTGCTATCCCTGGAGGGTGGGTGGGGAGGGGTGCCAGCACTGCTACATCACCCTGAGCGCAGGAACTGGGGGAAAAATGTGAAGGAGGAACATGCTGCCTGCTGAGTGCTGAGCTAGGGTGTGCAGAGCTGCCTGATAATGAGAAGAATTCTATTACACATTGCAAACACTTATCTGCTGTGCACACACCATGTACACCTCATTTTCCAACAGATAGAAAATAACACTATGCATAATATGAGAATAGCAGAGCTCTATGTGTGTGTGTACTGTCTAGCTATGAATCTATCATCATCTATCTATAATCATCTATCGCTCTATCTATCTCTAATCAATTCAATGTATCTATCATCTGTCGGCTCTCCTGTGTGGTGTAGTATATAGAGGATCTGGCAGCTCTCCTGTACGGTGTAGTATATTTCACCAGTCTGAATTCAGCGCTTGTAAATGTACCCTAAATGTCTGAGTGTGACGGTGCAATATGTGAGCATTTAGGTCCCCACTTTAACCTTTTGCCCAGGGCCCCACTTTGCCTAAAACCGGCCCTGCATCCATACTCAACATTGGCTCACCATACCAGACCTCACATAAATATCCCTTGCGAACCCAAGCCTCCTGTAATAGGCCATCCTCTACATTCTACATTAAGGCATAGTGAGATACAAATGGCAAAGTTACATTGGCTATTAATATCAAACATTACAGAGTATTTGCGCATTGCAACGTTTCAATGCTCCCCCAAAAAATGGCCTGCCATTACAACCCGAAAAAACCTAGACACACCACACACCGCAAGGGAAAACCAAACACACCTTCACCTAATTCTCTATCCCCACCTGCACCTTGAACATTAATACCTCTGGTCAACATTCTCTTCTCCCCTCCTGTATATTGCAAGCTACAGTAAGCTCATTTGTATTGTTGGTTCAACTATGCTCTTCTGGCCTACCCATTACCATGACAACACATGGGCCTATGTCAGCAAATTACACAAACATGTGCTCAAACAAATGAAATCTTACTGTGTGTGTTAGGAACTATACTTAAGTGGAGCTGGCGCGCCTTGTGGATCACTTGGCCCTTCTGCTGTGGCATTTGTTTCCAAAGGCAACACGAATTCGTCCTGGCCTAACATGACAAAATAAACAATTAAAAAAATGGCCTGCTGCATGTAGCAAACTGTTTGTCAAGCTTTGCCCTACAAACCCTTTTCCAAATGTATGTGTGAAAGTTACCAGAAGAGCCACCAAGACAATGCTGTATGGGTGCTTCAGGGGAAAAGCTTCCCTCAGGGGACACCACAGGTGTTTCCACTTCAGGTGTAGGGCTGACTCCAGATGCAGGTGAGCCCTCTTCTGTGGTAGAAGCTGCTGGTGACAGTTTTGGCTTGTTCTTTGGGGAGCCAGCTGATGGTGATGGGCTCCCTGATGGGGCAACAGAGGCAGTGGCCGAAGATGCTAGAGCGTGCGGTGGAGGCATGGGGGCAGGAGATGGTGCCTGCTCTGGACTTTTGTGTTCGCCTGTAAGTCAAATGTAAACCAGCAGTGTCATAATCACAACAGCAAGAGTGTAGGAAACAAAGAAAGGAAAGGTTGCTAGTGGTGAACTTGTCCACATTATGTTGAGGTGATAGGTTTCTTTTGAAGAGACTATTAATGTAGTATGGTTATGTGTTCCGCTTAGGTGACATATGTTGGAGCATGTATTATACTGCCTAGATCAGTCACATATGCTTTACTATTGATCAGACAATGTAGTGTTGAACATGTTATCACACACTATAATGCATTGGCCTGCCTCCAGACTTGTGGCCCCCTGGCCAGCGTGATGAGACGGAGATCCGCAAGGTGTCGGCAGCCAGCGCAAGCCCCTATGTTTGTAATGTGAGCGCACGTTGCTGCGCTTCACTGCGCATGACCGTGCCCTCCCATTCATTTCCGTGAGTGATTTGTATGCAGGTGGATATCTGCGCACAAATGAAACACTGTTGGCCACACCAGGAATGCCACATGTTGCATTTTGGTTGTGGACGAGAGTGTGTGATTTGTGCGCAGGCATGCGCCTGTGCATGCAACATGTATGGCAGTGAATGGGAACGCACGGTCATGCGCAGTGAAGCACAGCCCCGTGCGCTCCCATTCCAAAGATACAGGCTTGCGGGGGCTGCGGTCACATTGCGGATACCCTCTACCGAACGCTGCCCAGGGGTCCGCAAGTGTGAACACAGCCTTACTGTGGGTAAACAAATATAGGGTCTAGGGATGGGTGAGTCTACTCGCTAGGACTCGTTACTCGGCGAGTAGTAAGGGACTCGCAGGACTCTGTACTCGGCGAGTTTCCCAGCGATTACTTTCACAGTAACGAGTCCAATGCAAGTCAATGGCAATCCTAGTTTTGTCAGAGTTTACTTTTTCTCACTCGCTAGACTCGCTATATCACATCTCTATGTAGCTTGAATCTCCCCAAAACTTTTAAACAATCGCACCGCTTCACGGATACCCGCTGTCAGCAGAGAGTCTGAGCGAGTCTACGAATCCGAGTCCTGTATACTGTATTCAGGACTCGCAAATACAGAATCTGTTATGTTCCGGCAAAGCTTCCGAGACAGCCTAGCGTGTTAGGTCAGAAAACTTGTGAAGATGGACAAGCATGTTAGCCAATCATATTCAGTAATGCCACAGCCATGTTGGTTGTGGCAGGACTATGATTGGCTTCTGTCCATCGTGATGCCTATGTCATGTATGCGAGGCGAGGCTGTATATAAAAGAGAAAGACACTAATGAGCCATGCACACAGTGAACAGATCTGTAGGACACTGTTCACACCACCAAAAGACTGAATCACAAAAAACAATCAGAAAAACGTGCAAAAATACTCTGTTATAAAGATAAAAACTGTAAAAAGCAAGTGCTGCATAAAAAAGTGATAAAAAACAGGGTATTTAGTTGATACGTTTTTTGCAAAAAATGTATACGAAGCCGCTCTACCAAACGTCAAGGTAACCCGTATCAGAGCAGTCCCTATCTGTGTGTTCAAAAAACCTGACCATGTGAATAGTTATCTACATGAGCCGGGTCCAGACAGGTCCAGTGTCTGACACGGATTGACTGCAGAAGACGGCTTCCATGTGCAGGACCCAAAGGGAGTGGTGGGCGGCTCCCTTATCTTGCAGAAACAAGAAACCCTGTTTTTTATCACTTTTTTATGCAGCACTTGCTTTTTACAGTTTTTATCTTTTTAACAGAGTATTTTTGCATGTTTTTCTGATTGTTTTTTGTGATTCAGTCTTTTGGTGGTGTGAACAGTGTCCTACAGATCTGTTCACTGTGTGCATGGCTCATTAGTGTCTTTCTAGTTTGTTTCTTGTTTCTGCAAGATAAGGGAGCCGCCCACCACTCCCTTTGGGTCCTGCACATGGAAGCCGTCTTCTGCAGTCAGTCCGTGTCAGACACTGGACCTGTCTGGACCCGGCTCATGTAGGTAACTATTCACATGGTCAGGTTTTTTGAACACACAGATAGGGATTGCTCTGATACGTGTTACCTTGACGTTTGGTAGAGCGGCTTCGTATACATTTTTTGCAAAAAACGTATCAACTAAATACCCTGTTTTTTATCACTTTTTTATGCAGCACTTGCTTTTTACAGTTTTTATCTTTTTAACAGAGTATTTTTGCACGTTTTTTCTGATTGTTTTTTGTGATTGAGGCTGTATATAAGCCTTGCCACTGCCATTTTCTCCACATTCCTGTGAGATCTGACCTAGTGCAGGGTGAGGTAGATGCTGGAGCAGATCATAGGGAGTGTCAGTCAGTGTAGGGAAACTTAAAAATTCCTTATATTTAACCCAAACAGCTCTTCTGAGAGCTACCAGGAGGACAGAGGAGTACTGTGTAGAGGACTGTAGGAAGGCAGGCAGGGAGGAGCAGCCTTACAGGGCACACAGGACTGACCTCATAGCTTAGCTTACTCACTCAGCTGTCCTAATAACTGAAGTCAGAGGCTTAGCTGAGGTACTATTTCCTATTTTTTTGCACCTGATAGATTTTGGATCATAATAACCCCTTCAGTTTTCTTTTCTCTGTGGCAGACCAGTGCGTTGCTGCTCTCCTAGCTGCAAATAGCACGTACGCCACCTACTTGTGCGACTACTTGTGCGCACTTAATAATTTTTGCAGGGACTAGTGTGCTGCTTCACTGACAAGTGTTAGGACGCACTTAACCCGCCAGCAGGTGATGCCTACAACAACACCTAACTCAATCTCGGTGGCTGTGCGCACTTAATAATTTTTGCAGGGACTAGTGTGCTGCTTCACTGACAAGTGTTAGCACGCACTTAACCCGCCAGCAGGTGACGCCTACAGCACCACCTAACTCCATCTCGGTGGCTGTACGCACTTAATAATTTTTGCAGGGACTAGTGTGCTGCTTCACTGACAAGTGTTAGCACGCACTTAACCCGCCAGCAGGTAATGCCTACAGCAACACCTAACTCCATCTCGGTGACTGTGCATTTGTCAGCAATGTCACAAAAACCACAATTTCCCAAAAAAGAGGTTGCAAAGTGACGGGGACGAGGTCGTGGCCGTAGCAGTCGTGCCCAAGAAGGCACTGGTACAGGTAGACAGACGAGGATTGATAGATCTCTCTTTCTCCCGTCTAAAATTCCCAGTACTCAACAAAAACGTGTCTTGAGGCCGGAAGAGCATGACCAGATAACATCTTGGATGGCTGATAACACCACTGGTTCTTGCAGTACACAATCGTCCTTGCCAACACAGTCTAGTGTCGCTACAGATAACGCAGGGCCATCCAATCCTCAAAGTCTTCCTATTTCCTCAACCCATCGGCAGCCAGAGGAAAAATTTGGAGCCCGACCTTGGTCACTCCGATGATTTATTTGGTTCTTATCAGCCCTCGATTGCATCTGGCCTTTCTTTGTCACTGCCTGACGAGATACTTGAAGAAGACGTAATGTCTATTCATGGCCAAAGTTTTGAAGCACCTCGTACTGAAGAAAGCCACTTTCACCAAAGGCATACAGCATCTCAGGAGGTGGATGATGATGAGGATGATGAGACACACATCTCATCTGGCCAGCCTGCTCAGTCACGTTATCCAGAAGACTTTGAAGAGGAAGGTGTGGATGATGAGACCACAGATCCTACCTGGACTCTTGGCATGCATAGCCAACAGAGCAGCCAGGAGGAGGAAAGTGGCTATGTACCACCGCCAAAAGCACCAAGGCTTACTCCTTTCTCCAGAACACAAACTGTGACAACAGTTGCCCAAATTGTGTCAACTGTTGCACAAACTGTACCAACTGTTGCACAAACTGTAAACACAGTTGCCCAAACTGTGTCAACAGTTGGTGTTGTACAGAGTCATCCTCCTCTGCCTCCAATTCAACATAAAGGACGAAAAGCCATTGTCTGGCAATTTTTTAAGGATGCGACATCTGTACCAAATATGGTTATCTGTAACATCTGCCATGCAAGGCTAAGCAGAGGCCTGGGAAAAGGAAACATGAGCACCAGCAGTATGCGTAAGCATATGTCTGTTAAGCACCCAATTCAGTGGTCTGCCCATCAGGGTTCACAATCAGTGCCTTCTGATCCCAACACTTCCAGGCCACCTCAGATCCATCCTTCACCAGCTAGTGTTCAGGCATCAGCTCCTGCTCAAATGTACTCCTCCCAAGCTGCGGTACAAGAGAGACATGACAGTAGTTAAGCCACTGGTCAGTGTGCGCCAAACGTCCAGTTGTCTGTGCCACAGCTGTATGAAAGGCAGCGGAAGTACCAATCGACACACCCATTTTCCCAAAAAGTGACTGCGAAAATTGCAAAGTTGTTAGCTGTGGAAATGCTGCCGTTTAGGCTTGTGGGTACAGAGTCTTTTCGGGAGTTGTTGGCTGTGGCAGCACTACGATACTCTGTACCCAGCCGCTACTTGTTCTCACGTAGTGCCGTACCCGCGTTACACCAGCACGTTGTTACCAACTTAAAGCGTGCACTAAGAAATGCTGTAACCGCCAAAGTCCACCTAACAACGGACACGTGGACAAGTAGTTGTGGACAGGGCAGATACATCTCAGTAACGGCTCACTGGATCAACCTGGTGGACAGTGTCCCAACTTCTCAAAGTGGATCATCTGAGATACTACCAACTCCATGCATAGTGGGCACAACATCATTCCGGGTGGCTGCCTCATCATATATGTCCAGTACACAATCTGCTTCTGCAACTTCCTTGTCCACTGCTGAGCTGCCCGCACCATCACGTCCAAGTTGGGAGCTTTGCAGTAGTGCTTCAGCAAGGCGACAACAGGCTCTTCTGAAGCTTATCTGTCTAGGTGACACACCTCACACTGCAACTGAGCTGTGGAAAGGTCTTAAGCAACAGACTGATGAGTGGCTGGCCCCACTGCAACTACAACCAGGTCTTGTTGTCAGCGATAACGGACGAAACCTTGTGGCGGCACTAAAGCACGGTAACCTTGTACACGTGCCTTGCCTGGCTCACGTGCTGAACCTTATAGTTCAGAAATTCCTGAAAATATACCCCGAGTTATCTGACCTACTGGAGAAGGTGAGGCGAATTTGCGCCCATTTTAGACATTCGTACACAGCAGTTGGAAGTCTTTCAGCCCTTCAAAACAAATTAAATTTGCCTAAACACCGGCTAATTTGCGACATGCCCACGCGATGGAACTCAACATTCCATATGTTGGCAAGGTTTAATAAGCAGCAGAGGGCAATAGCGGAATATCAGCTGCAACATGCCTGTCACCACGGAAGTCAGACCAGACACATTAGTACTTTCAAGTGGGTCTGGATCGCTGATCTTTGCGAGTTGCTGGAGAATTTTGAATACTGCACCAAACTTGTCAGCGGTGATCAGTCCATTATCAGTCTCACCATCCCCCTGCTCTGTTTGCTTAAAGAATCGCTCCTGAATCTGAAAACAGAATCTTTGAGGGCCCAGCGGATGGCTATGGAGCCAGAATTTAACATCGCTGATCCTAGCCAGCCAAGCCAATATCAGCAGGCTACATTGGGTCTGGAAGAAGAAGGTGATGAGGGTGATGATGAAGAAGATTCATTTTTCTGTGGTACTGATGTGAAGCCTGATGGTACTCCCAACCCTACGTTTATGTCGGTACAGCATGGGTGGGCTGAAGAGGAGGAGGCGGAGACCGATTTAGAAGCCATGATGAGTAGTGATCCTCATTCTGTTGTAACCGAGGAGATGAGTCTTTGCAGCTTAGCACACATGGCTGACGTAATGTCTCAATGTCTCTCCCAAGATCCACGCGTCATTCACATCTATGCCAGCAACCTCTACTGGTTGTCAACCTTTTTGGACCCACGGTACAAAGACAAACTTCCGTCGCTGCTGTTGCAGTCACCCAGGGGCTTAACAATGGATTTTTTCAAGAGTGTTGTTGTTGACAATTTGATGTCCATATTACCGTCTGACTCCGCTATACCCCGAAGAACCAGCTCTTTGCAACAGCAGCCTTTGGTTGGGACACAAACATCATCAATGTCAAGAAGAGGTGGGGATAAGATGTCCACCAACTGGGCGATGTTCAACAGACCTTCCGATCAACAATGGATCATGCCTACGGTCACCTTGACTAGGAGACAACAATTCTCCAACATGGTGAACGAGTTTGTCAGTGACAGTACCAGCTTCCTAACCGACCCTTCTGTACCCATTAATTACTGGGTTTCCAAGCTTCACACTTGGACACAGCTCGCTTTGTATGCCTTGGAGGTGCTGGCCTGCCCAGCTGCTAGTGTGACATCAGAGCGTGTTTTCAGTGCCGCTGGGGTATAGTCACTGATAGAAGGTCACGGCTTACTACTGAAAATGCCAACAGGCTGACTCTCATTAAGTTCAACAAGGACTGGATATCATCGCAGTTCGTAAGCCCCCCAGACGACAGTACCCAAATGTAGAGTAATCTAATCATAATTAATATGATTGGAATATTGCGCTTTTAACTTTATGCCCTTTTAAGACAGGAAGTATCGGCATCTCCCTCAGCTCAGACGATGTGATAAGTCATGTTCCTGCAACATTTGCTGCATGATAACAAAACTACGCAATCAGTAAAAATCATTTTACTTTACAAGTGCATCCGCTTGTGAGCATTTTTCTTTTTTTTTTTTTTTTTCCATTCAATACAATACAGCCCCTTGGGCTAATTTGTTGAGGCAACAAGCCTATGGCTGCATCGTGAACGTTGCTTGTACTATGCTCTTAGGACAAGCAAGAATATAGTATGGGCCACGCGCCCTCCTCTATTTCTAAAAAGAGTTTATTAAGCCCTTTGAGCTAATTTTTTGAGGCAACAAGCCTATGCCTGCATCGTGGACGTTGCTTGTACTATGCTCTTAGGACAAGCAAGAATATAGTATGGGCCACGTGCCCTCCTCTATTTCTAAAAAGAGTTTATTAAGCCCTTTGAGCTAATTTTTTGAGGCAACAAGCCTATGCCAGCATCGTGGACGTTGCTTGTACTATGCTCTCAGGACAAGCAAGAATATAGTATGGGCCACGGGCCCTCCTCTATTTCTAAAAAGAGTTTATTAAGCCCTTTGAGCTAATTTTTTGAGGCAACAACCCTATGCCTGCATCGTGGACGTTGCTTGTATTATGATCCTGCTGGAGCCTGGCGAAGGGTCCCACTGTAGGCTATGGAGATAACGCGTAGACGCGCTGTGTTGCAAGTAGACGTCCCAGCCTCTCGCATCTGTGTTCCTAGTGTTGTTGCCATAGCGAGTCATTAAGTAACCCCCCCCCCAAGCACAGGCACTATTTATTTGTCAGCAACATTTGTATGTGGAGTCATGATTTTACACATACTAACCAAGGTGTCTTCATGCGCCATGCGGGCCGTAAAGTACTTGCTAATGATGATGACTTTAAGCCCACCCACAAAACAACGTACACATCCATTCCCTGAAAAAAGACAGACACAAAGCAGTTTTTTCAAAATGTGTATTATCACGCCTTAATGCCAAAGATGTCAGATAGCTTTTAGAAAGCTCACAAACGCAAAAAAAACCAAACAAATAAAACAGAAAAAAAACAGAAAAAAACAAAAAGAAATTGTGCAATGCACTTTTTGGATAACAAAAAAAAACAAAAAAACAAAAAAGTTGACCCTACAGCTGGTGGTAGGTGGGCTGATTGTGTGGGGTAGCCTCTACCGGGCCACCATCACCCTGGTCCTGGAGGAGGTCCAGGGCCCCATGGATAGCCTCCCCCACTTCTATCAGCTTCTATCAGTGACTATACCCCCAGCGGCACTGAAAACACGCTCTGATGTCACACTAGCAGCTGGGCAGGCCAGCACCTCCAAGGCATACAAAGCGAGCTGTGTCCAAGTGTGAAGCTTGGAAACCCAGTAATTAATGGGTACAGAAGGGTCGGTTAGGAAGCTGGTACTGTCACTGACAAACTCGTTCACCATGTTGGAGAATTGTTGTCTCCTAGTCAAGGTGACCGTAGGCATGATCCATTGTTGATCGGAAGGTCTGTTGAACATCGCCCAGTTGCCCTGTAGGGTGGGTCATCTGGGCCGGTGTGTCGAAATGGCCTTGGGTTGGGAGGTCCATGTTGGGTGGCCACAAAGGTTGTATAGGCATCTGGGTCGGCACATAGCTGTCCCGAGGTGTGGGCCTGTCTAGCCTGTTGGAGCTCGACTGCTGCCACCCCTCCAAATAAGTAAATACCTGGCCAGGGTGGTTTGGGGGCCGACAGGCATCAAGGACAATGTGGATTGCTGACCTTGCCCGCAGTCGTCTCTCCAATGGAATGAGAGCCAGGAAAGGTATGAGACTGCAGGCAAAGTCAGCATCACATTGTCCAAGGTGGTTATTTTGTGCCCCCCGGATCAGAGCATGGCTGCTGGGGTTATGGTGACTCCCCACACTGCTGCCAGTTGGCCATCCAGCTTCGTCCACTGCCGGAGGTTGGTTTTGGTGGGAAGACCGTTGTAGTGGCCCTTCAACCTCCT
Organism: Allobates femoralis; assembly: GCA_033576535.1. Classification (NCBI taxonomy): domain Eukaryota; kingdom Metazoa; phylum Chordata; class Amphibia; order Anura; family Aromobatidae; genus Allobates; species Allobates femoralis. The sequence goes on from JARQOC010000009.1 coordinate 120,293,980, forward strand.
CATCTTGTGGCCGGCCATGCCCAAAGGTGGTGGTGGTGGTGGTACTCCTTGCTCCTCCACTCCAAGTGGTGGTGGTTCAGGGGCCTCCCTCGCCTCTTCAGGCAGCTGTGCTGGTGGGTTACCACGCCGCCTGTGGTAGTGAGCAGCTCTGTGGGTAAATACAAAAAAATTTGGTGAATCGGTTGCGTTTGGAAACAAAACCATAGGCCAAACATAAAATGTGCACACTTTTTTGACTCAGTGTATCTGTGTATTCTGTCTCTTTTCATTGTTGGCCTTAAGATGGAATTGCAGCAAATACATTAAGGACATTTTGGCTCATGCCTCAACCAATATTCTATGTGTGGGTAGTGTTGGTCCTCGATTTTTTGCCATTACATTAGAAATGTAATAATTTGTCTGCACTATTACACTGTGCCCTGCCTTAGGCAGGACAGCTATTTAGGCATTTGAAGACATATTAGTGGCCACAACTATTGCTTTGACTTTTTGTTGAAACTTTATGTGGACAAAGCTATAGCCTGACACTGTGAGGCAAACACATTCTTCAGGGTTGTTTGCCATCAGATGGACACAAAAAGACGCAGTGTGGGCGGCCTTGGTCTCAATGCACATAACCCAGATCTATAGGGCAGATGAGCAAGACAGGAAATGGAGTCCTGTAGCATTCGGCGTTAGTGGCCTACACTCCTTTTTGCTGCCATGTATGCTAATCAGGAATGTCTTGGTAAATAAAACACACAAAACAGATGGCTTGGCTTTTGAAACGACTGTAATGGACATAGAGTATGGGGTTGTTTTTGAGCAGCATGTCACACATCGTTGGTGCCAAACAAGGTGGTATGCACAGATGGACAGTTTTACAGTTATTCCAACGGGGCCGAACAAAAAACCGGGAGCAGCAAGGGCAAACTTCGGGTTTCCTAAAGGACCTTGGACATAAAAGCCTGTTGCACTTAAAATATGGCCCCCTTTAGTTTGATTTTATAGAGCATTAATACACTATGTTTTCCGAAGAATTCGTAATGTGGCCATCAGTGAACGGAAAAAAAAAAAAATTCACATGTGGGCCCTAATATCTACACCATCACCTTGCAGCCCCAAATATACCCATGGGAAAACTCACCCACACATATTTGTAGTGATACAGGGTATGTCCTCAAATGTGTGTGACTGTGTCAACAATCTGGGATGATGTACAAACAGTTTAGTGCAAAAGGGGTATATCCTTGCATTGTTATTTAGCTGAAAAAAACACCCACAACTAAATGTGTAGGGATGTATGTGGCCCTTATGCAAGTCGAGGCCATTAGGAACTGATACAAATGAGGCTTATGACAGGCAAACCAGACAAGGCCACACACCTTAGAGGCCATTGCAGGGAAGAACATGGCTTTGTTCCACAAACATGCCAACAATAATAGCTAATTGTGAGGTCACGGAACATTGTGTCTGCCCACCCTGCAGAACATTGCTTATTTGTCCCAACGTCACAATGTGGCTATAAATGTGTATGTCCTGGATCATTGCCAAAGGTAATAGAATTCTGTTGCACCATGGCAGAAACAAACCCCAGTGTGGGTATGTAAACCACCACACTCATTATAGAGCTTCATACGTAGACTGTGTGCCCTTGTGGACAGGGTCCTCTCCTCTTGTACCTGTATGACCTGATTGTCTTCATGGACTGTTTTTTGTTGTTAACCCGTATCCTCATGTAAAGTGCCATGGAACCTAATGGCGCTATATAAATAAATAATAATAACAATAATAGTACACAACAGTGCAGCAGACACATACCTTGGCATACGGACCACCGGTTCAAGGAAAGACAACCGGTCGTAGTGGCGATATATCGGCCCTGGATCTGCTTCCGGTCCCCCCTCCGAGATCTTACCGTGTTGCCTTTTGTGCTGATCCCGACAGCTCCTCCACCGTTTGATAAGCACGTCAACTGTGAAATGATTTCAAACCGGGTTTAGACCTCTGTAACATTTGAAACACTAAAAGTATGTGTACAAATCAACAATAACATTTTATTCATGTTGTGTGTGTAATGTGTATACAAGGCATAGTGACACGAGAGTGTGGAACATTATCAACAGCATTACGGACATTGAGCTCACGTGGCCATAATCACAAATGAGGCAGGGCACATATCAACGCATAGAGAATGTAATAGTGCGGGCACCAGACTCTGCTCATTAGTGGTATTTATATACACCCAACCCCCTGGCCTTCAGAGCCAGGAGGACCAGCCCTTAAACTAAGTGTACTATTATAGGCAACCATGCGACGGCGCATGATAACACATTGAGGACCCTGTATACCCTACTATGGGGGCCCTGTATACCCACTGCTGGGGGCCCTGTATACCCACTGCTGGGGGCCCTGTATACCCACTGCTGGGGGCCCTGTATACCCACTGCTGGGGGGCCTGTATACCCACGGGGGGCCTGTATACCCATGGGAAGGCTGTATACCCACTGCTGGGGGCCCTGTATACCCACTGCTGGGGGCCCTGTATACCCACTGCTGGGGGCCCTGTATACCCACTGCTGGGGGGCCTGTATACCCACAGGAAGGCTGTATACCCACTGCTGGGGGCCCTGTATACCCACTGCTGGGGGCCCTGTATACCCACTGCTGGGGGCCCTGTATATCCACTGCTGGGGGCCCTGTATACCCACGGGGGCCCTGTACACCCACTGCAGGGGGGGCCTGTATACCCACTGGGGGCCCTGTATACCCACTGCTGGGGGCCCTGTATACCCACTGCTGGGGGCCCTGTATACCCACTGCTGGGGGCCCTGTATACCCACGGGGGCCCTGTATACCCTACTATGGGGGGGCCTGTATACCCACAGGGGCCCTGTATACCCTACTATGGGGGGCCTGTATACCCGTGGGGGCCCTGTATACCCACTGCTGGGGGGTCTGTATACCCACGGGGGCCCTGTATACCCTACTATGGGGGGGCCTGTATGCCCACAGGGGCCCTGTATACCCTACTATGGGGGGGCCTGTATATCCACGGGGGCCCTGTATACCCACTGCTGGGGGCCCTGTATACCCACTGCTGGGGGGCCTGTATAACCCATGCGGGGCCTGTATACACACTGCTGGGGGGCCTGTATACCCACTGAGGGCCCTGTATACCCTAATATGGGGGGCATGTATACCCACTGGGGGGGCCTGTATACTCTGCAGGGGGAGCTGGATACTCTGCTGAGGGGCTGTCTACCAGTGATAGCCGCTGTATACCAGGATGGCGGTCAATATGTTTTCCCAGTTTTTGGGGGCAAAAGTAGGGGGGTCGGCTTATACACGGGTCGGCTTATACACGAGTATATACGGTAAATGCAATATAACGTGTGAACACATTTAACTGACCCATATTGCTCTGTGCATCCTGGCCACTGCGATGGAATGCAGGGAACATGACTTGAGCAATCTCCCTCCAGGCTGTAGTCCGCTGGATGTTATCCCCATAGGCAGGGTCAGTGGGCAGCCAAAGCAGGGGCCGAGCCTCCACCAGGTCAATTAACTGCAGCGTGTTGACACGGGCCATGCTTGCTCTGTGTGTGTGTGTGCTCAGCTCGAGTTATCTTATTTCCTGTTTGCTAAAAGCATGCTGTGTGCTGGAGCAAATCGCTTGCCTCGCGTCATCGGCGCAAAATAAGACAAACACATGCGAGTTTGCCCTCGAACACAGCAGCAAAAAACTGTTGCGAGTGGGATTTCCAAAACGGCAATGCGAGCGCTTTCCGAGACACATCTGCGATCTTTAAATCGCACATTACTCGCTATTACTCGCTTCCCCATTCATTAACATTGGACTCGCTAGACTCGCAACAAGTAGCGAGTCCCGGGCTCGGACTCCCTAGAGTCAAATGATTCCGAGTAATTTAGGACTCGCCCATCACTAATAGGGTCACATAGCACATCTGATCAGCCATGTACATATGGCAGCCTTGCCAGCACTACACTCACAATACATTTTTTGAGTTTGTCTACCTGGGCCCTAATTTACTTTCATACACATTGCATACCGAAGCACACAATACACTGTTGGTTGGGAGTGTGTTAAGACACGCACTAAAGTTGCTGGTTTATTATGTGACATTTTGAAAATGTACCACCGTGTGCTACTAATAACACAAACAATGAACACCTGTGGTATAGTGATGATGTTTCAATGTTGTATAAATACACACTCCCTTAAATAGCCCATCTAATGCTTCAACATCAGCTTACTGCTGTGTCCTATGTGTATGTGTGACAGACATGTTCAGCCAAGAAGTGTAGGGTTGCTGTATGGCCTTATAGGCAGCCCCTGCACATATACTGTTTGGGTACATCACCAACATGGATTGTTCTTTTGCTATTTCAAAAGCATGGTGATACATGTTTGTGAAGGCAAAAAGGAAGCCATGGCTCTATGTTAATCCAAGTTACTCAAACTTACTACGATATCTCTGAATTTTCGTGCGAATTTCTTGCAGCCGGTCACGTGTCTTATACTTCATGTCTGCTATTTTTTTCATTATTTGTTTAGGGGTGCGCTCTACCCCCAGTCTACGCCAGAGAGCCCTCTGCACCTTTAGGATAACTGCCCGCTAATGAAGTCCAGGGTGTTCATGGTGCAAACTGCACCAATAGTCGCTCCTGTCCAGCATATTAATGAGGAGAATTAGCTCCGTCTCTCCCCAGGGTGCAGCTCGCCGCATGCCAGCCATGTTGCTTCAGGGGTGTATAATGCTTCTGAGCTGCTGGCTTCAACGGGCGCACGCGTTATGACATCACGACGCACGCTTGTGACGCGGAAGACGCCGGAGAGTCCGCAAAGGCACAACTGTATGACGACGCCAAAAAAGAGTGACACAACTGCGTAACGAAAAGTCCAGACGTGAACGTCCAAGCATCACCACAACAAGAATGCATTACAGAGACAGTGTGTTTATGAAAAGCTACGTTGCACAGGAATAAAACATTTCACTTATCAGACCATATTTGATATAGCTAGGACAGAAAGCACACACATTTGGAATAATGTGTATTTATATTATATAGTTGTAACCCCACCACAAAAATTCAAAAATGGCCCTTAGACCAACTAAAAGCTACACAAAAGTAAAAGCTGCATGGGATACCTTGATGTGAATTAGTTCGTTTTGGCATATCTGGCTAAAATCAAGATTAGCTTTCAGAAATATTAGCTGGATAGCCAATATTTTTCTTTTTTGCCCATCAGCAATGTTTGAACAAACAAACTGTGATTGGTGTCAATTTTAGATGTATGACTCATTCCCTTCTTCCTCTGTTTATCCTTTCACATCCTTTTACCAGCAAATCCAAACAAACTATTGTTACCAGTAAACCAACTGAAACAGTATTACGCAAGGTTTTTGACATCACACTTAAGGGTTTACAAAAAACAGGTATTAACGGATAACCTCATCTAGCCATGTGTTTTGCTTAATAAGCAAACCATAAACAGACAAAAATACTGCGCCAAAAAATAATCAATCAAGGCCATTAAAGCAACCAAATTGTGGTATCTTTGAACCAGTTGTCTTAGCTTATGTTCGATGTGTGACCTTACAAGGTCACATTTACACCCAAATTGCATGGGTGTTGTGAATTAGGACCTCAACCTACAAAACCTAAATATTGGAAGACAGCCAATGATAGGTCAATCGGCCCAACACTAGCCCAGACATAATGGCCAGTCCTACCTACAGCCACGCACAAGTAACATATGCATTGCAAACACCTTACATACCAAATACACATTCTTTACCTTCCGTGAGTAGCAGCCCAATGGCAGCATATTCTTGGCTAAACATAGGCATGTTTGCAATGATGATCCTGACCAAAGTAATCTAGTGAACTAAAGGTTCATCTATTTGCGCACACTCACCTCACTGACGCTGTGGTTGCTTTGGACTATGGGTGAACAGCATCACATGCACAGGGTGGCACAGGTTTGAAATGTCAGACTTAGGTTGGAAGCATGTTTGACCTAAGGAAAAGGACAGAATGCCATTGTTTTTAGATAAGCTAAAAACACATTATTTTGAGTGAATTAATGGTGTCTTGTTTGGCGAAAAACAAATGTGAAACGATCCCCAAACTCTGACACACGCAGAGACTCCATGTTACAATATGATGCCATGCCCTGTGTGTCATGATGTAAAAACCTTTGCCAGAATGTTGCACCTTGAAAAATTTGGGCCTGGAGGACACAACTTGCACATTAAGAATGTATTATGGCCTTCATGGGCCAATAAATGCAACACCATGGAACAGTGAAGATAATACTGTCAAATATCATTAAATTCCCATTCTGACAGTTTACTGTGAGACATCAAAATTGGCTTTGAAAAAAGACACTGGGCAATGGTCTTGCAGATTACTCCACATTACTGTAAGTACAGCAGGTGTTTGGTTGTCCACTCCGAAAGTCTTTATTGTGTGGAGTGGTGAACTCTTTGAACTACCAAACGCAAACGACAATTCAAACAAGAGACCTGAGCAGTAGCTGCTGTAAAAGGTTACACTCACCATGATTGACACCGATTACTTTTGGAGGTTAAAAATTCAAAATTTGGACAAAAAAAAAAAATTAAGACAAGTCATGCTGCCAAGCTACAGCACCAGGACCATTGAAGTAAGAGCAGTACTGGTCTCTGTTTGACCTGGCCTGCTGCAGTCTGACACCATGTCCCAATGGCTGGAGTGGCGCTAGACCAGGGTCATCCGCACGCCAGTCCCCCACAATGAGTTCACCCGTGGTGGGATCAACATTTTCAACATTACTACCGGGCACGGTAGATGTTGAATCCTGACGCCTCAGGAAGTTATGGAGGACACAACATGCCAACACTACTATGTCAATAGACTCCAGCTTCATATTGATTGGAGTATGAAAGATCCGAAATCTATTGGCTATGATCCCAAACGCATTCTCAACCACACGACGTGCCCGGGATAATCGATAGTTGAAAATGCGTTGTTCTGCTGTTAGAGTCCTTTGGGGATATGGCCTAAGTAGGTTGGAGTGAAGTGGAAATACTTCATCAGCCACAAATGCAAAGTTTAGATGTTCGATGGTGTCTGAATTTGGGGGCAAGTGGAGTCCACCATTCTTCAATTATTGGCCAAAGCTCGTGTGGTCCAATACTCCACCATCTGACACACGCCCGTTCATCCAAACATCGACATTGATGAACTCATAGTTGGCATTGACAAGGACCATGAGGATCACACTGAAATATCCTTTAAGGTACCTTTACACGCCGCTACAGAAGGTTGAAAACAACCGGGTTTCGGAGACAAATGTATCTGGCACCATCAAATCAACCCGAGGTAGCGGCGTGTAAACTAGCTCGTTGCCACCCGTCACTTTCGGCACCTGTTTCAGAGCAGTGCTCTAAAACAGGTTGATTTCAACCCGATGGTAGCGGCGTCTAAATAAGGTAAGGTAAAGGTTTTTTCGCCACCTAGTTAACTCCCTGGGGCGTGACAGCCTCCTGGAATATGCCCCCATTCAGTGATCATTGGTGGAAGCTCCTGCGTTACGACTGGTTGTTGCTGCATAGGGCGGCATATTTAAGGAGCTGACCAGTTACACTACACAATTGCAATAGCGTCATGTATTAGCCAGCCTTCCTGCGCTGGCTGGCCAATCATGATGGTATTGCATTGTCCAATCATCGTACGAGCGTCTCGTAATCCACAACTCTGGTACGCCTATGTGTTGTCCCTGCTGCCCCAGGTCCTCCCATATTACCTTCTGTAGCGGCGTGTAAATGAGGGACGGTGCTCTACAGAAGGTAACTTGTGGCACCCGGCGGTGCCTCCAGAGATAGATTAAACCTTCTGTAGAGCACCTTGTAGCGGCGTGTATCGGGTACCGTTTGCAACCGTTGGTACGTGCTCGTGCACGTGAAACACCCGGTTGTTGCTAACCTTCTGTAGCGGCGTGTAAAGGTACCTTTATAGTTAAAGAAAAAAAGACCCGCTGTTATGGGGTTGCGTGATCCTGACATGCTTGCCATCCAATGCCCCCCCCCCCCAGAGTTAGGAAATTGCCACTTGCGTTCAAATTCATGTGCAATTTGCAACCAATCTGCAGAGTTTTGAGGCCACCCCATATGTGATGGTGCAAGGGCCCTTACAATTGCCTCACATGTCTCGGGGATGAGGCGGCTCAGCAGGGGCCGAGAGATTGCTGCAGCATACTGCAGGTCTGTCATTGATCGGCCTGATGCAAGGAACCGCAGAGTCACAGCCAATCGCTCCTCTGGTGACACAGCTTGACGCATAACACTGTATTGTCGGACAATATATGGCTGAACATTTTCCAAAAGGATTCGGAAAGAATCCTCAGACATGCGGAGATAGTTTCGAAAGTCATGCGGATGGCGACCCTCCAGCTGACGAAGCAGCCGCATGTGAGTCAGGTGACGCCTTTGCAGGAGCCAGTCATGAACCCAAATGCGACACCGTCCTCGTCTCCGCTGACTCACGGAAATGGCCTCCAGCCGAGAAACCTCCAACAACAATGCTGATGCAACCACTATCCGCTCTGCTGCATTCATGATGGCTTAATAAGACGTAGATTCGAATCTCTGAAAAACATAAACATACAATTTCAACTAATTACGGTAGTCAATTTAACTTACAAAATAAAAAAAAAAAAAACAGTTAAGGAAATAAAATATGTCAAGGGAACCTGTGAACTCAAACAACACAGCACAAATATGTGGGGTGATTGTTTGAAAGACTCTAGTACGATGCCTCAATGTGATTGCTGCGGAACAAGACAGGTGAAGGCAGGAGTAGGGATTGCCATGGTGTGACTGACAGACTCCTTCATAATAAACTGCCAACGCAGCATAAGCAAAGCCACACATATATGATGCAATGTGTAGGGTAGCAAAAACCGGACCTCTTCACAGTTGTATATTCTCCTACCTGGATGTAGGAAAGTCACAACACACAGTGTCTATACATTCCCCATTGCATTGTTTAAAAGCCAGCTGTAAAAAGTCGCTGGCTTTTAAACAATGACCTCCACACGTATATATTTTCCAGATGGGAAGCCAAATCATAAACACAGTGATGCGTTTTCGGGCGCACAAGTGTTACGAAAGTTAACAACAAGACAAAAAAATAGAGGGCGAAGGAAAAGAGTAGACATATTTTGAGCCACCAGGTGGAAGGGGTACACAATCAAAACCCTACCTCATGAACATCCCAAATCAGAACTTCTAAAATGGCGCCTGGAGGACGACTCCACGACAGCCAATGGTAGCGCAAAACCAAAAACCAATAGGCGCAGACTGGGCGCGGTTAAACAAACGACCAGGCACGCCTACTAAATTTGGAGAAGCATCGATGATAAACAGAGTCACATCGTTATCGCGACGTCACACGCGATGAGGCAGCAGGTTAAATGAACGTTAATTGAATGATAAACGACGGATTTGAGGTCCTGCTTACAAATCTTCCACCAAACAATCAAGCGATTTTACAATCAATGATCGCTCATTTACACGCAACGACGAACAAACGATATCGCTCAAGCGATGAAAAATCGGGATCGCTTAAGCGATATCGTTCACAAAATTGATCCATGTGACGCGGCCCTTAGCTTATTATTATTCTCCTTCACAGCCCAAAGACCCAGTTACACACACAGATAATAGTGCAGAGATTGTTCACAGATCTCTGGTTGCAGTGAAATCATGGATACATTTGTTCCATTTTGTGGCTGTGTACAAATGGAACAATGTGTCCATAATTTCACTGCAACTAGAGATCTGTGAACAATCTCTGCACAATTATATGTGTGCGTAACTGGGGCCTTAAAGGACACCTGAGTGATAATCTATCACTGCTGACATGTAGGCACAATTACTTCAATGTGGGCACATACACATACACACATTATATATATATATACACACATATACATACACATACATATATATCTAATATATAATCACCAATAATATGTGTCACAGACATCCGTCGCTTATGTCGCTATCACACAATGCACCGCGGCACCATTGTGGGATAGCGACACAAGTGCCAAAAGTAAGTGACACAGACCTCATCGCTACTGTCGGGAGATCAGCTGCACTAGCCGCTGATCTCCCGACGGTATTCGTGGCTCATCACCCGCCGCACGGAGGTCAGCGGCGATGCAGCCAGGAGATGAGCAGTGCGGAGGTGCCCGCCATATTGGAACACCCAAGTTATGGGGATTTAGATATGGCAGCCGGGATTCAAATCCCCCGCCAAAGCCGTCTTCACGCACCAATAGCGCTGATTGGTTGCCGCCGACCACGGCGACCAATCAGCGCTGTTGGCGCGTGATTTAAATCGTGCTTCGCTGACTGGTCGCCATGATCCGATGCTCAGCCAATCAGCAGCGTGGGATTCAAATCTCCCGCCAAGGCGCGAGCCGCTTCGCTGATTGGTCCGCCGCTGACTGCGGCGACCAATCATCGGCGCGTGATTTAAATCGCGCTTTAACGGTGGTTGGCGGCAACCGATCAGCGGATTTGAATCCCTGCCGCCATATCGGGATACCCATAACTTGGATGTTCCAATATGGCGGTCGGGCACTTCTGCTGTGAGCAGCCAGGAGATGAACGGCTCGACCACAGCGCGTGATTTAAATCGCGCTTGCCTGATTGGTCACCGCTAACTGAGGTGACCAATCAGTGAAACGGCTCGCGCCTTGGTGTGAGATTTGAATCCCACGCCGCTCAGCCAATCAGCGGCGCGGGATCCAAATCTCCCACCAAGCTGCGCGCCGCTTCGCTGATTGGTCGCCGCGGTGGATGGCGACCAATCAGCGGTCTTGGCGTATAATATATATGCCGCTTCGCTCATTGCCCGCGCCGACAAATCAGCTAAGTGACGCGGTATTGGCCGGAGATTTAAAGCTGGCTCAGCTCAGTAGTTAGCACTGTATGGTGGAGTTTCTTACAATGCTCTGCTGGAATTTTAGACCATTCTTCTTTGGCAAACTGCTCCAGGTCCCTGATATTTGAAGGATGCCTTCTCCAAACTGCCATTTTTAGATCTCTTCACAGGTGTTCTATGGGATTCAGGTCTGGACTCATTGCTGGCCACCTTAGAAGTCTCCAGTGCTTTCTATCAAACCATTTTCTAGTGCTTTTTGAAGTTTGTTTTGGGTCATTGTCCTGCTGGAAGACCCATGACCTCTGAGGGAGACCCAGCTTTCTCACACTGGGCCCTACATTATGCTGCAAAATGTATTGGTAGTCTTCAGACTTCATAAAGCCATGCACACGGTCAAGACGTCCAGTACCAGTGGCAGCAAAGCAACCCCAAAACATCAGGGAACTTCCGCCATGTTTGACTGTTCTTTTCTTTGAATGCCTCTTTTTTTCTCCTGTAAACTCTATGCTGATGCCTTTGCCTAAAAAGCTCTACTTTTGTCTCATCTGACCAGAGAACATTCTTCCAAAACTGGGACCAAAACAATGGTGAATCTCTTCCCAGCACAATCCCATAAGGTAGAGTCTTCACCACTCCGACCACATGGGTTACCTCTCCACACTGAGTGGAAAACATCACCTCCGCGGAGGTCTCCATGTATACATTTGACCCCGATCCTTCCCCCCCGTGGGCTCCAACCCGGGGAGTAATGACCCATGAACCAGAGTCACCAACTGCCGGAGTCCAAGAGAGCCTCCGCTCTGTGTCCATTAACGAGCACCGGGCACATCTGGGGTTCCATCGTGGGAACAACCGCATCTGCGGCGAGCACAGTGTTGGCATACATAGAAACCCGGCGTGTAAACTCGCAGTCCATGGGTTCAGTAGTCAGAGGACAATAGGCCGCCACATGTCCTGGCCCTTTGCATCGCCTGCAACACCTAGCAGTGGCACTGCCAGTCTGGAAGCCCCATCGAGGGGAGCCTGGTCTCCTGCTGGTCTCACTCCGGAGTACCCCCTCAGCGGGAGCTTGTGTAGGACGGTCCGCAGCAAAGGGACGTGCACCTTTTCCCGACTCCGGAGGCCGGCGGGACAGACGCAGGGGGGCAGAGTCCCATATGAACTCCTGGGTGGCTGTATACCCCTCAATCAAACTAACCATCTGGTCCAGGGTCCCCGGGTCCCCTTACCCCACCCAACGCTGTATAGCGACTGGCAGAGTTCGCACCAGCCGGTCGATCACCACCCTTTCCACCATCTGGCCCGGAGACAAGAGCTCAGGCTGGAGCCACCGTTTTACCAGTTGTAGTAAGTTATGAGATTGAGCCGGTTTGGATTCCACAAAGGACGAGGAAAACACCCGTTGGGCCCTCACATAGGTATTGACCACCAGTCGAGCAAGGATCTCACCTTTTAGTTTCCCGTAGTCCTGCGCATCCTACCAACTGAGGTCAGAATATGCCTTCTGTGCGTCGCCCATCAGGAATGGCGCCACTGCTTCAGCCTACTGGCTGGCTGGGAGACCTTCCCACTCCACGGTGCGCTCAAAGACGGTGAGGAACGCTTTCACGTCGTCCTCCTGAGTCAGCTTTCTCAATGCCGATTGGACCCGGTCCCGGGCCTCACGCCGTTCCGGGAAAGGCGCTGGTGGCGGGTCTCGCGGTGCCATAATTTGCTGTAGGAGCAGTTCATTGGTTTTCTGTTGTTGCAGAAATTGCTCCTGTTGTCTCTGCTGGGTAAGCACCAACTGCTTTAATAGCAACTCCATATTGGCGGCAGACCGGAACTGTAACTTGGCCAGCTTGAGTATGGACATGCAGGCCATGGAATATCCCGGAGTTCAGGCTACCCGCATTCTCCACCATATGTGAGGTAGCGCCCCGATTGCAAGACACAAACTGCCGTGAGCCCGGTATCAGTTTATACAGTACCCGGATTTATTCATGAGGCACAGCAGTGGCACAAGTTGCTGGGTTCCGGGACGCAGCCGGGTACAATGCATACATCTCCTGGACAGTAACACGGTCCCTTCAGGTTAGGAGTTCTCTCTGGTCTAGGTCGCCCTGGGCTCCCGGGTTAGGCCGTGTTGTAACAGCACACAGCCTCTCACGCCCTGGACCTGACCACTCAGCAGTCCCTTCTGCCTCAACTCAGGCCGAAGCTCTCCACAGGGGACTCCGCCCCGTCTCCTAAGCTAGCTTTTAACCTCGTGTCTCCCTCCGGGGAAAACCTACAAGACCCGGACTGGAGTGGACCGTCCCTCCATCCTATATTCCATACCGGGTTCAATACGTGACAGTACACATTCTGGGGGACACATAGCACCCCTCGCATATGATCCCCCTCATTGTCTCACAACACTTTCAACTGGTTAACTATCCACTTAACTTGCTAACATTCCCTATAACATGATGGGATCTGACCTAGGTTACTACAAGTGGACCTCCGCAGTACAGGTACTTCTGATTGTCTGGTCTGGTTGCTAGTGTCTACTGCTCATGTTGCGGATGTACTATCTACTATTCTACGTGTAGACCTACATATCTCAGGTATACCAGAGTGCTGTCTTAGACTCACCGTGGAACTGACAATTTCACCATTAGCAGGGGGTTGATTTTCTTGTTCTTCTGCTATTGCTGGTGGTTCTTCAGCTTCTAATGGTTCAGGGGCTACACATTGTGGAAATGTTAATACAGGGACTACTCTTGGCCCCATTCATCTGAGTCCAAGTTTTGGGAAAGTCTACAAGCACTGTATGGATCATTTCTTCTTTCTGATTCATGGGTTTAGGAAGATATGGGACTTCTATTCTGTTTTTCAACTGATCAGGACATTTCTTTAGATGGTCTCTTGACACTGCTGCTGAGGTTTCTCCTCCATCCTTACTAACTAAGCAGCCCTTGGTGTTGTCAAAGTTTGAAGGCAATACGGTATATGGCTCTGCCTCCCATTGATCATCCAGTTTATTGGTTCGTCGCTTTCTCTTTAGGACTTGCTCTCCTCTTGTTAAGGGAACTGCAGGGGCTTGTTTGATATAGGCTCTCTCGTCTGTCTCTCTCTTTTATTTTTTTTTTTTAACCAATATGTTTTTATTGAAAAAGATAATGATATACAGACATTTCCAAACAAAGCAATGCAAGGTCAAAGGCATTACAAAGACCAAAAAAGGAAGAAGAATTATAAGGGAGGGGAAGGGGACAGGAAGGGGAAAGGGGGGAAAGGCAGAATGTAATGCCAAAGACTATCCACCAAAGACTATCCACAGGAAACAATAAAAGCAATCAAATAAGCATAGAGGTCTAACTAGTCGACTGACAGAGGCCATTGGTTATTGCAAACGACGAAGATACCTAGGGGTCCCACCAGGTTAGCACCTTGTTCTTTTTGGTGAGGCTATTAGCTGTGACCGATTCATAGCTGAAATGAAGATTGATTCAAGTGATAAGCTCTTCTTTAGAAGGAATTTGAGAAGATTTCCAATACTTGGACATACACTGTCTCGCTGCAACTAAAATGTAAAGCCCCCGTCACACCAGGCGACAGGGCTGGGGATGTCGGCGGTAAATGGCGGGTGCGCGCATGTTTTTGGCGCCTGCCAGCGTCGCCGTCGCTCGTTTACATGGGGCGACACCTCCAGCCCCGCACCGACGAGCTGTTAGGCGGCATCGCCAGGGGGGTGTCTGAAAACCCCAGCAGCAGTGCAGGACAATGGGAGCCTATGGCTCCCATCGCCTGACAGGTCGTCGGCGCCTGGTTACATGGGGCGATGTGTACACATCGCCCCATGATGGTTGTAATGAAATGGACTCCTTCAATTTAGAACATATGATGATTTCTTATGTAACCCAGACCATATTATATATAGGCTTGTAAACTTGTAATGGCCAAGGAGAATTTCCTACAGTATTTTCATAGATTACTGTGGTTTAAGTTTAGCATGGTAATGTAATTATCTAACTTGTTTGTCACTGAAGGCCAGAGAACTTAATTATGCTAATCGTTCATTGTCTATTACCCTGTGAATGTTGATTCTATGTACATGGCTCCAGCCACTATTGTTTAAGTGTCATTGATTGCAGACTCAATGTCTCCTACTAACATTCCATTGTAAGGACTATGTCAATCAGCATGTCACTCTACCTTGTCAGGAGTAAAATACTTCTAAAAATATGTTAAATGAGACTTGAGGTTCAGCCAATTGCAAAGACAGTGTTAGTGCACCAATCGTGATGTCCCCAATATCCTACAATGAGGGCTGAGGGTATATAAGGAGGACTGTTCACTTTGACCAGAAGATTAGAGATTGAAGAGTGGATACAGGCAGCTAATCTAGGGTCTTCGGGTCCGGTTAGCGAGCCATAACGCCAGGCCTAGGCATTTCGGTGCCGACCAAGGGGACCAGAACATGGACTATAGATCCACAACGACTTCAGCATCGGATTATCGGATTCGGCTGTGATAAAGACTGCATAAGGATAAGGAAGCAACCCAGGTTGGGACGATACAGTCACCTGGCTACAGACTTTGCTGTGCTCCATTCTAAACCCTGGTGAGCCAGCGGAAGGGTGAGACTCTGTTGCCTGTTACATTGTTGTGCTTTGCTGGTTATGCGTTATATTCTGTTAACTGTTTGGGGATCCAATAAAGCCTTAATATTGTGATTCCCTCACCCTGTGTTGTCTGAGTAGTGTTCCGCCCACGGTTAAGGAGCTCGGGCGTTCAGTTGGGGATGAGCCCTGGTCCACGCTGTCTTTGTAAAGGCGGCTGGGCCTGCGGACGAGAGCACCCACTGACCCCCGGGTCTCCACAATGGTCACCTGGTTTCAGAGCACTGCTCTGAAACCAGGCGACCGCCCGACACCACCGACATCGCCGCTTTACATGAGGCGACGTAGGGGCAATGACGCCGGCAATAGGCCATGCTCCTACGTCACCTCTGTAATGGGCGGCGATGTCGCCCGGTGTGACGGGGGCTTTAGAGATATTGTCGGCTGAAGAGGAGTAGAGATGATCACCAACGAGACACCCAACAGAGCCAGCTGGCCAGACAAAACAAAGGGTACCTTAATGACGTCAGCAATAACAGTTTCTACTTGACGCCAAAAGGGCTGAATTCGGGAACATTCCCACCACGTATGAGCCATGGTGCCTTTGTTATTACAATTCTTCCAACATAACGGAGATAACTTGGGGTAGAACTTAGCTAACTGGGTAGGAGTAATGTACCAATGTAATTGAATTTTTTTCCCCTGCTCAAGATGATAGATACACAAGGAAAACTTAGTGGAATGAATTACTGCGTTAAGCCAGTCCTCAGATGTAGCCGAGAAGGAAAGAATGGATTCCCATGTAAACATAACGGGTAGTTTATCTATATTGCCGTGGGAAAGTAACGAGTGATATAAAACAGAGATACCATGTGGGATCTGAGTGTTAGGTTTAAAATATCTTTGTGCCGGGTCATCAGTAAAGGAAAGGGGGCCCCCAAAGAGATGATGAGCATTCAAAAAATGGTGGATCTGCAAAAATTGGTAAAAAGTAGTTTTGGGTAGGGAATATGTATCAACCAGCTCCGAAAATGATCTAAGACCCGATATGTTATAAAGGTCAGAGATTCTATGGATGCCCCGCTCTATCCACGTAGAGAGAGAGAGAGGTTATCAATGATGCTTTCAATAGATTTGAGGGAGATGTGTCTATACAAGAATTGAAAATGAATGGGGCATAGTGCAGTCCAAAATTTCAGCACAGACTTCATAGAACACAAGAGAGGACCACGAAGGGTGGGCTGAAGTACATGAAGTTCCATCAAAAGTCTGAGGGAACCCCTGAAGGGAAATTGAGATTCAATTAGGAACCAAGGCAAAGACAAACCTCCCTCCCACCAAATTTTAGCTGGCTCTATGATATAATTGAACCCTGGGAACCCCCAACCCACCTCTAGCATATGGTAATGTCATAATTTGATGTTTGATTCTATGGGATTTGCTGTTCCAGATAAAACGGTCTATAATAGTCTGAAATGCTGAGATGTACTTAGAAGGAACAGCTAAGGGGAGGCATCTGAAGAGGTAAATCAATTTGGGGAGAGTTAACATTTTGGTTGTTTGAATTCTCGCCATCCATGATAGAAATTAATGTGAGAAGTGATCCATTTCCTTTTTGATCCAGAGAAATTATGGGAGTGTTTTATTTTTACAATTTCCTTTTTGATGTCTGACAGGGTTGTTTCACAATTAATGCGGACAATGTCAGAAATGTGGGTTATTTTAATCCCTAAGTAGGTAAAACCCGAGGGAGACCAAATGAAGGATATTTTGCTTGTATTTGCATTTGAAGGGGAGTTGGGAGAAATAAAGGAGACATAGTGGATTTGGTCAAATTGAGCTTAAACAGGGAAGCCGAGGAGAACTGATGCAAGATAGAAGTGACAGCCTGCAGGGAGTCAAGAGGGGCGTTGCATGTCAGGACAACATCATCGGCGTACAGGCCGATTTTTTGCTCAGTCTTTCCAACCACTATGCCTTTAACATCTGGGCATTGTCTGACGATGGCAGCTAGAGGCTCCATGACCAGAGCAAAGATGTTGGGGGAGAGGGGGCAGCCCTGGCGGGTTCCATTAGTAAATAGGAAATACACGGGACTTAAAACCCGAAGCCCGAACCGAGGCACAAGGGTTCGAACAGAAAGCCATAATTGCTCTGAAAACCCAACCCACCAGGCCAAATCTTTGCAAGGTGTCAGCAATGTACCCCCAGTATACCCTGTCAAAGGCTTTTTCAGTGTCAAGTGACAGGAATACACTGGGGAGGCTCCCCATCTCTACCACATCCGAGAGATCAATCATGCGCCTTGTGCCATCTCTAGTCTGTCTACCAGGCACAAAGGCAGCCTGATCTGGGTGAATAAGTGAAGGGAGGACAGACATCAGCCTATTGGCCCAGATTTTAGCGAAAATTTTGATATAGCAATTTAACAATGCTATTGGGCAAAAATTCCCAAGAGACGTCATAGATTTGACTGGTTTAGGGAGAGTCGCCATAGAAGCCTCCAAACCTCCCCCTCTGATGCTGACCTCTTCAAGCCAGTTGTTAAATAAGCGTAAGAGATATGGAGAGAGGATTGGGAGAAATTGAGCATAATAAGGGAAGGAAAACCCAACCGGGCCAGAGGAAGATTGCCTTTTAGCAGCGCGGCAACTTGGGAGATTTCAGATTTTATGATGGGGGCATTAAGATGGGACAGTTGATCTGTAGAGATTTTAGGTAATTTCTTACTGTCTAGGAAGGCAAATATCGAGGTTTTGGAGGGTTGTATGGTGTTAGAGTCAGAACTAAGATTATAAAGTGAGGTATAGTAAGTAGCGAACTCCTCAGCAATATGTATTGGATTATATACTCGTGAGCCGTCAGGTTTAATCAAGTAAGGGATTTTTGACTGGACTTCCTTCTTCTTGACCCGCTTAGACAATAAAGCACCCGCCCTGTCACCCATCGAGTAATATTTAGCTTTAGCTTTCCTCATGTCGTTCTCTGCTTTGTATAAAAGCAGGTGACGAATGTAGATTCGTGATTTAGATAGTTCTGTCAGCAAATGTTGAGAGGGGGATTGTTTATGTTGAAATTCTAAACGGGATAAAGTGTTGAGGGCCAACTGAAGAGTGAGGTTATGCTTTTTTTTGGATATCGCTGTTATTTTAAGAAAAACTCCCCGCGCTACAGCCTTGTGGGCAAACCAGAGGGAATCGTCTCGAACCTCTCCGGTGTCATTAGTGGAAAAGAATTCCTTAAGGCCTGTTCAACTAATTGTGAGTTTGCTTGATTGACTAAAAGGTATTCGTTAAGACGCCACTGTGCAGGAGGCCTAATGGCGATAGGGTCCTCCAGACGGACAGACACCGGTGCATGGTCAGACCAAGAAATATTATGTATGGATGCAGAGATGCAGTGGGGCAAAGCAATGTCATCCACCAGTACATAGTCTATCTATTATATAATTGCCTAGAATTCTATTTCCGGCCGTGGCTTTGTCCGGAGATAAAATGTCCGGAGATAAATGTCCGGAGATAAGTGACGTCACCAGCGTCACCAGCGTTTACTACACCCGCTCAGGGTGGACCAAGATGGCAGCCCTAAGCGGAGTGGACCTCAGGAAGGTCCGCTGCGCTTAGGGCTGACCACCGGCGGACATTTATCTCCGCCGCCGCGCCGCCGGAACGAGCCGGGGATCTTCGTGCCGGGCAGATCCGCGGCTCAGCTCTGGGGAGCCGCGAGCCAGCAGGGATTTGCCCGATACCGCCGCCGCAATCAGATTCAAGCCGGGGCAAAGCGCCATCTTTAAAAAGCTAAGAAGTGAAAAAAAATTTTTAAAGATCCCGCTGGATTTCAAATATGGCGCCGTGCCCCGCCCCACTCTTCTCATTGGTCGCTCGCGCCTAGCGCCGAGCAATGAGAAGAGCGCCGCCATCTTTTACATTTTTTTTTTAACACTCTAAACGTACCTTTACACGCCGCAACAGGATGGTGGCAACAACCGGGTGCTTCACGTGCACGAGCACGCACAAACGGTTACCACCGGTATTCACACCACCTTTACACGCCGCAACAAGGTGTGCTAAGGTAGGTTACATCTATCTCTGGATACACCGTCGGGTGCCACAAGTTACCTTCTGTAGCTCACCTTACCTCATTTACACGCCGCAATAACAAGGTAATATGGGAGGCACAAAGGCAGCAGGGACAACACATAGGCATGCCACAATTGTGGGTTACGAGAATTCCGTACGCTGATAGGACAAAGCAATGACATCATGATTGGGCAGCCAGCACAGGAGGCTGACTAATACATGACGCTCGAGCAATTGTGTAGTGTGAGTGGTCAGCTCCTTAAATATGCCTCCCTATGCAGCGACTACCAATCGTAACGCAGGAGCTTCCATCAATGATCGCTGAAGGCGGGATGTTTTCCGGAGGCTGTGTCACGCCCCAGGGAGTTATCTTGGTGACGAATATACCTTAGGGTACCTTTACACGCGGCTACATTTCTAGGGTGGCTACAGGTAACTTACTGGTTACAGTGAAATCATGGAGACAAGGTTCTATCTTGTTGCTGTGTACAAATGGAATAATCTCTCCATGATTTCACTGCAACCAGTAAGTTACCTGTAGCCACCCTAGAAATGTAGCCTCGTGTAAAGGTACCCTTACCCTACCATATTTACACGCCGATACAGCCCGATACAACCCGCAACCATCGCCTTGAAATCCACCTGTTTTAGGGCTCTGCTCTGAAACAGGTGCCTCAAGTGACGGGTGGCAACAACCGTGTTCACACGCCGCAACAGCGGGTTCATTTGGCGGTGCAAGATACATTTCTCTCATGTACCCGCTTGTTGCCACCATCCTGTTGCGGCGTGTAAAGGTACAATTAGATTTTGAAACATAACTCCGTGCCGCCGCTTGAATCTGATTGGTCGCTCGCAAGCGAGCGACCAATCAGAATTGCGGCGCCAGTACCGGGCAAATCCCGGCTGCCTCGCGGCTCCCCTGAGCTCAGCCACGGATATGTCCAGCACCGAGATCCCTGGCGCGAGGTAGCCGGGAGCCGAGCTCCGGCTACCTCGCGCTCGCTCCGTGCCCCGCTATTCTTATTGGTCGCTCGCGGCTGCCGGCGACCAATCTGAATAGCGCCGCGATTTATGGCGCCATACTTCAAATACACTGTACTCAGTGTATTTGAAATATGGCGGCATAGTGCGCGCCGCTATTCTGATTGGTCGGCCCACTGAAGACGCCGACCAATCAGAATAGCGGCGCGATCAATGCCGCCATATTTTAAAGACACTCAGTACACTGTATTTGAAGGATGGCGCCATACAGCGCGCCGCTATTCTGATTGGTCGCCGCCTTCAGCGCGCCGACCAATCAGAATAGCGGCGGACGCTATGCCGACATATTTTAAATACACTGAGTACAGTGTATTTGAAGGATGGAGCCATACAGTGCGCCGCTATTCTGATTGGTCGGCGCGCTGAAGGCGGCGACCAATCAGAATAGCGCCGCGCTCTATGGCGCCATCCTTCAAATACACTGTACTGAGTGTATTTCAAATATTGCGGCATTGATCGCACCACTATTCTGATTGGTCGGACCGCTGAAGGCGCCGACCAATCAGAATAGCGGCGCGATCAATGCCGCCATATTTGAAATACAATATTTGAAGGATGGCACATACAGTGCGCCGCTATTCTTCAGTGCGCCCACCAATCAGAATAGCGGCGGCTGCTATGCTGCCATCTTTGAAATACACTGAGTACACTGTATTTGAAGGATGGCGCCATACAGCGCGCTGCTATTCTGATTGGTCGCCGCGCTGAATGTGGCGACCAATCAGAATAACGCCACACTCTATGGCGCCATACTTCAAATACACTGTATTCAGTGTATTTCAAATATGGCGGCATAGCGCTCGCCTCTCTTCTGATTGGTCGGCGCCTTCAGCGCGCCGACCAATCAGAATATCGGCGCGCTGTATGGCGCCATCCTTCAAATACACTGTACTCAGTGCATACAACCCGCCACTATTCTGATTGGTCGGCGCGCTGAAGGCGCCAACCAATCAGAATAGCGCCGCGCGCTATGTCGCCATGTTTGAAATACACTGAGTACAGTGTATTTAAAGTATGGTGCCAATTGATTTCTGTATCATTTATGCTAATCATAGTGTATGTTATACCGTTCTTTTATTTGCAAACCAATAAAAATATTTGAACATAAAGTATGCTGCCATACAGCGCGCCGACCAATCATAATAGCGGGCGCGCGCTATGCCGCCATATTTGAAATACACTGTAGTCAGTGTATTTGAAGTATGGCGCCAAACAGCGCGCCGCTATTCTGAATGGTCGCTAGTAGCGACCAATCAGCATAGCACGGCGCCAACGGCGGAGCAGGCACTATGTAGCCGGGAGCCGAGGTCGGCTCCCGGCTACCTCGCGCCCGCTCCGCCGGCGCGACGTTGCCAGGACCCGACCTCGGCTCCCGGCTACCTCGCGCCCACTCCGCCGGCGTGAGCTAGCTGGAGCTGACTTCGGCTCCCGGCTAACACGCGCCCGCTCCGTGCCCCGCTCCGCTATTCTGATTGGTCGCTCGCGGCTGCCGGCGCCATCTTTAAAACCTATTTTGTAACATCAGATTCAAAACATGGCGCCGTTTCTTGCGGTGCGCTTCTGATTGGTCGGCGCCTGCCGCGAGCGACCAATCAGAATCGCGCCGCACTGCGACACACTCCGCCCGCCATTTTAAGGCGCGCATTTTGATTTTTTACCTCAGACACCGTTTCTACTGCATGGAGGCGGTCCCAGTGACGTCGCACTTCAAGCTGCTGCCTAATTTCGTCAAAAAAGAGCTAAGACCATTTACCTACACTATATATATTTCGTTGTGAAGTGGTTCAGTGACTTTTTCACACCAATATTGAACTTCTGTTTGGTGTTTTCTCTATATATACTGCCTATGGTTCACTGACTGTTATACTGAGAGACTGCCGTTTATTAACCTCTTCTGTGCCAACTCTGCACACTGGGTATATTGCTCTATTATTTGCCACATAAGGACATTGTCCATTATTGCTGAGCAATTGCTCTGCAATAGAAACTGCCTATTATTAATATCTGCATTCCTGCAAAAACTATTGCCTATTATTAACTGGCTATTTTCCTACTACCTGACGCTGCATCTTATTAACCTGTTGTTTGCCACTACCACGCTTAAAGCTCTTTACCTTTGCCAACATGAGCTCTAATAGCAAGTATACTAATGACACACAGCCAAAAGCTGCTGATGCCGCACGTAATATCAGGTGTGATAGAAAGTATACTAATGACGCAGAGTAGGGATGGGCGAATCTACTCGCTTAGGACTCGTTACTTGGCGAGTAGTAAGGGACTCGCAGGACTCAGTACTCGGCGAGTTTCCCAGCGTTTACTCGCACGAGTCCAATGCAAAATCAATGGCAAACGCTGACAAAACTAGGATTGCCATTGTTTGCATTAGACTCGGATACTGTGCCAGTGATAGCAGGGAAACTCGCAAAGTAACTGCTGTTTCTTTGTGAGCCGAGTCCAGCTGTCTTCTCTGTGCATCTCCAGGGTCCTAGAGCCCGCCTGCTCACAGACATGATGTAGCAGAGCTGAGATTGTTCTCAGTCTGCTCATTCCCTGTGCATAGACATCTTTATCTATGCACAGGGGATGAGCAGAGAGGACATCGCGTTTTGGACTGCGTCGGACGGAAGAGGATTTTTTAAATTAAAGATAGAGTCCCTAATGGCTTTTTTTTTTATTTCAAATAAAAATTTTTCTCTGTGTTGTGTTTTTTAACCCTTTATTGGAGATTCTTAGTGGCCGGGTCAAACATAGCCTGACATTAAGAATCTCGGGCTTAATACCAGCTTGTATAACAAAGCTGGTATTAACCCCTTTATTACCCAGCGTGCCACCGCCACCAGGGCCGCTGGAAGAGCGGGGTTCAGCGCCAGAGGATGGCGCTTCAATGAACGCGCCATCTTCTGGGGCGGCTGCGGGCTGCAATTTGCAGCGGGGGGTGCCCAGAAAGCTTGGGCATCCCTGCGCTGCGGATTCCAGCCCCCTGCTGATTAGCTGTACCTGGCTAGACATAGAAATTGCGCGGAGCCCCACGCATTTTTTTTAATTATTTCATGAATTTCAGAGTCAGAGTCTCAGAGTCAGAGTCTCAGAGTCAGAGTCTCAGAGTCAAAGTCTCAGAGTCAGACTCAGAGTCTCAGAGTCTCAGAGTCAGAGTCTCAGAGTCAGAGTCTCAGAGTCAGAGTCTCAGAGTCAGAGTCAGAGTCTCAGAGTCAGAGTCTCAGAGTCTCAGAGTCAGAGTCTCAGAGTCTCAGAGTCAAAGTCTCAGAGTCTCAGAGTCTCAGAGTCAGAGTCTCAGAGTCAGAGTCTGAGTCTCAGAGTCAGAGTCTCAGAGTCAGAGTCAGAGTCTCAGAGTCTCAGAGTCAGACTCAGAGTCTCAGAGTCTCAGAGTCAGAGTCTCAGAGTCAGAGTCTCAGAGTCAGAGTCTCAGAGTCTCAGAGTCAGAGTCTCTAAAGGTACCGTCACACAGGGACATATCGCCGGCGATATTGCCGGGGATCGCGGGAGCGCGCATCCCTGACAACATCGCCGGGGAGCTGTCACACTGAGCAACTTACCGGCGATGTCGCCGGCTAGTTGCCGCGGCTATTGCTCGCTGGGTTGCCCAGCAACCCAGCGAGCGATAACCCGCAATGTTGTAGATAGGCGGAATCGCCCGTAACATTGCGGGTTGCCGCGTTACACAGGGCGATCAGGCAGAATCGCCTGAGCAACATCGCCAGGTTTCCCAACATTGTTGGGAAACCTGGCGATGTGACTCAGGCGATTCATCGCCTGATTATCGCCCTGTCACACGCGGCAATTCGCCGCAACCTGACCACACCCCTCGGTTGCCGGCAACATCGCCGGCGATATCTCCCCGTGTGACGGTACCTAGAGTCAGATTCAGAGTCTCAGAGTCAGAGTCTCAGAGTCTCAGAGTCAGAGTCTCAGAGTCTCAGAGTCTCAGAGTCAGAGTCTCAGAGTCTCAGAGTCAGAGTCAGAGTCTCAGAGTCAGAGTTTCAGAGTCAGGGTCCGAGTCTCAGAGTCAGAGTCTCAGAGTCTCAGAGTCAGAGTCTCAGAGTCAGAATCAGAGTCTCAGAGTCAGAATCAGAGTCTCAGAGTCAGAGTCAGAGTCTCAGAGTCAGAGTCAGAGTCTCAGAGTCAGAGTCAGAGTCTCAGAGTCAGAGTCTCAGAGTCAGAGTCTCAGAGTCAGAGTCTCAGAGTCAGAGTCTCAGAGTCAGAGTCAGAGTCAGAGTCTCAGAGTCAGAGTCAGAGTCTCAGAGTCAGAGTCTCAGAGTCAGAGTCAGAGTCTCAGAGTCAGAGTCTCAGAGTCAGAGTCAGAGTCTCAGAGTCAGAGTCAGAGTCTCAGAGTCAGAGTCTCAGAGTCAGAGTCTCAGAGTCAGAGTCTCAGAGTCTCAGAGTCAGAGTCAGAGTCTCAGAGTCAGACTCAGAGTCTCAGAGTCTCAGAGTCAGAGTCTCAGAGTCAGAGTCTCAGAGTCTCAGAGTCAGAATCTCAGAGTCAGAGTCAGAGTCAGAGTCAGACTCAGAGTCTCAGAGTCTCAGAGTCTCAGAGTCAGAGTCAGAGTCAGACTCAGAGTCAGACTCAGAGTCTCAGAGTCTCAGAGTCTCAGAGTCTCAGAGTCAGAGTCTCAGAGTCAGAGTCAGAGTCTCAGAGTCAGAGTCTCAGAGTCAGAGTCTCAGAGTCAGAGTCTCAGAGTCAGAGTCAGAGTCTCAGAGTCAGAGTCTCAGATTCAGAGTCTCCCCCTCAGAGCCCGATTCAGAGTCTCACCCTCAGAGCCAGAGTCAGAGTCTCAGAGTCAGAGCCAGAGTCAGAGTCTCAGAGTCAGAGTCTCAGAGTCAGAGTCTCAGAGTCAGAGTCAGAATCTCAGAATTTCATGAAATAATTAAAAAAAAATGCGTGGGGATCCGCGCAATTTCTATGTCTAGCCAGGTACAGCTAAGCAGCTGGGGGCTGGAATCCGCAGCGCAGGGATGCCCAAGCTTTCTGGGCACCCCCCACTGCAAATTGCAGCCCACAGCCGCCCCAGAAGATGGCGCGTTCATTGAAGCGCCATCCTCTGGCGCTGAACCCCGCTCTTCCAGCGGCCCTGGTGGCGGTGGCACGCTGGGTAATAAAGAGGTTAGGGCCAGCTTTGTATTATCAGCTGGCCCTAAGCCCGAAATTTATGGCGGTCATGCCAATATTAGACATGACCGCCATGAATTTCTATTAAATTGTTTTAAAAAAAACACAACACAGAGAAAATTTTTTATTAGAAATAAAAAAAAAAGCCATTAGGGACTCCATCTTTAATTAAAAAAATCCTCTTACGTCCGACGCAGTCCAAAACGCGATGTCCTCTCTGCTACATCCCCTGTGCATAGATATAGATGTCTATGCACAGGGAATGAGCAGACTGAGAACAATCTCAGCTCTGCTACATCAGGCAGCAGGCAGGCTCTAGGACCCTGGAGCTGGGGCAGCCAGCACACAGAGCAGACAGGACTCTTATCTGTGCAAGTTTCCCAGCGATTACTTACACAGTAAACGAGTCCAATGCAAATAAATGGCAAAACTAGGATTGCTTCAGGCTGAAGCTTCCGAGACACATCTGCGATTTGTAAATCTCACACTACTCGCTATTACTCGCTTCCCTATTCATTAACATTGGACTCGCTAGACTCGCAACGAGTAGCTAGTCCTGGGCTCGGACTCGCTAGAGTCAAGCGATTCCGAGTAATTTAGGATTCGCCCATCACTAACGCAGAGCGAAAAGCTGCCGATGCCGCACGTAAACGCAAACAGCGTGCTAACAACAGTACACAGGACACATGCAAGACCCTGGACACTGTTATGTGTACTAATGACACACAGCTAAAAGCTGCTGATGCCGCACGTAAGATCAGGTGTGATAGGAAGTATATTAATGACGCAGAGCTAAAAGCTGCCGAAGCCGCACGTAAGGCCACACAGCGTGCTAACGAGACTACAGAGGACAGATGCAAGCGACTGTTAATGCTGCTTTCATTAAACGCGTCACTAATGAGTCTTTTGAAGAAAAAACTAATCGATTAACTAATAAAGCTGCTGCTGCACGCCGTCAACGTTGCAAACATAATATTTCCACGTCCTCAGTCATAGATTCTGCCCACAATACAGCTTCTAGGTCTGCATTCATTGAAAGTGCGCTGCCTGAACCTCCTGCAACCGTTGGTAAATCTGCACGTAAGCACAAACACTGTCCTACCGACACTCCAAATGATAAACGCCGTCACCTGCACACCGTTAACTCTGCTTATAATACATGCTTCACACCTGTCTCTTCTAAGGCAACAAACAATCCATTACCAAATGCAGCTGCTGCACGCCATGAACGGCGCAAAAAACCGCTTGCACCTCCACATTGATAGACCCTGACCACGAAACACCTTCCAACTCCTCAGTGATTAAATCTGTGGACAGTGAAGATCCTCCACCAGGTCCACGCTTTATATATGTTGGCTTACAGAATGATTCCAATGCTCTGTTACCACAACCTCTACATCCTACAGGTTTTACTAATGATGACAGTACTGTAGTAGAACACACCTGTGGTCCTATGAACTATTTATGTCAACATTGTGAAGCATTCCATTTTAATGCTGAGATACCAGCAGATAAAAATTTTACTCTGTGTTGTCACAAGGGTAAAGTCCATATACCTATACCCCAATATTCCGAGGTCTTTAAACGATTGCTGACAGGGGAGAGTGAGTTCAGTAAGAATCTCATGGAAAACATCCGTAGTATTAACAGCTCATTTGCTTTCGCCTCCATGGGTGCCAATATTTCCCCTCCACCTGGACATGGCCCTTACTGTTTCCGCATACATGGACAAATATATCATCGTACTGGAACACTACATCCCTCTGATGATCAAGTTCCAGCTTATGCCCAACTGTATATTTTGGATACCGATACTGCCAATGAACAACGTTTAAACCAGGGGTCTCAAACACGCGGCCCCCGGGCCGCAAGCGGCCCGCCTGGCTTCCCACTGCGGCCCGGGGCACCTTGAAGAAATAACATGCCCCGGGCCTTTGTGAAGGGAGCCGCCGCGGTACCCGCTTTATAGTGACTTCCGGGTACCGCTGAAACAAGTGCCATGATCGCGCCTGTACATTCAAGCAAGCAGGTGGCCGGTGGACCAATCAGAAGCCTCCTGTCACAGGAGGCGGCCGGCGGACCAATCAGAAGCCTCTTGTGACAGGAGGCTTCTGATTGGTCCGCCGGCCGCCTCCTGTGACTTTTCCCTATGGGCCGCCCACTAATGTGGTGCGTGGGCCGCCCGCTCCTATGTCCGCACACTGCCAGAGGAGTAAGGCCAGAAGTGTGTGGCCTCTTGCCGCATTAAATCATTTGCCGACGAGCGGGCACATCATTCAGGGGTGGGGCCACGGACGTGAAGGAGGCGGGGCCGTTTACCTAAAGCAGGCGCCCTCTCACACCAATCAAGATGAAAGGTGCAGTACCCAGGCCCTCCCACCTCAGCTGATCATGTGACCCCTGATGACTTCCCTCCATGTGACATCATGACAGGTCCTGTGTGTGAGTATCATATCTGTGTCTGTCTGAGTGTCTATCTGTCTGTCTGTCTGTCTTTACACAACACTAAATAGTATATACAGGTCCACACTACATGCTCTACTAGTGTGCTTATATACTGTATATATATATATATATATAGTGTGGACCTGTATATACAGTATAGTGCTGAGTATACAAGATATACAGCAGCACTCCAAAATGTGTACAGAGCCCCAAGTGTTTAATGTGCAGAGCCCGCAGTGTGTAATGTGCAGAGCCCGCAGTGTATAATGTGCAGAGCCCGCAGTGTGTAATGTACAGAGCCCGCAGTGTGTAATGTGCAGAGCCTGCAGTGTGTAATGTACAGAGCCTGCAGTGTGTAATGTACAGAGCTCGCAGTGTGTAATGTGCAGAGCCCGCAGTGTGTAATGTGCAGAGCCCGCAGTGTGTAATGTGCAGAGCCCGCAGTGTGTAATGTGCAGAGCCCGCAGTGTGTAATGTACAGAGCTCGCAGTGTGTAATGTGCAGAGCCCGCAGTGTGTAATGTGCAGAGCCCGCAGTGTGTAATGTACAGAGCCCGCAGTGTGTAATGTGCAGAGCCCGCAGTGTGTAATGTGCAGAGCCCGCAGTGTGTAATGTGCAGAGCCCGCAGTGTGTAATGTGCAGAGCCCGCAGTGTGTAATGTGCAGAGCCAGCAGTGTGTAATGTGCAGAGCCCGCAGTGTGTAATGTGCAGAGACCGCAGTGTGTAATGTGCAGAGCCCGCAGTGTGTAATGTGCAGAGCCCGCAGTGTGTAATGTGCAGAGCCCGCAGTGTGTGATGTGCACAGAGCCCGCAGTGTGTGATGTGCAGAGCCCGCAGTGTGTAATGTGTAGAGCCCGCAGTGTGTAATGTGCAGCATCAGAAAGTTTTCCTGCGGGCAGAGTTTGCGCTCTGTTCTTCCTAGTCCCTCCATGGATTCTGTTCCTCTCTGCGCCCAGCACTGGACTTTCTGCCGCCACCTTTCATCTTTCCCCATCTTTACGATCTGGCTGAGTCTTGGCTATCTCTTTAGCACAGCCTCCTGGGTATGCTGGGTATAATTCTCCTGTCTACTGAGTCTAATACTCAGTATCTGTATTATTGTGTATATATATACACTGCACAGTACCACTTCTTCTGTCCTGTATACAGGGTGTGATCCTCAGTATCTGTATTATTCTGTATATATACACTGCACAGTGCCACTTCTCCTGTCCTGTATACTAGGTGTAATCCTCAATATCTGTATTATTCTATATATACACTGCACAGTACCACTTCTCCTGTCCTGTATACTGGGTGTAATCCTCAGTATCTGTATTATTCTATATATATACACTGCACAGTACCACTTCTGTCCTGTATACTGGATGTAATCCTCAGTATCTGTATTATTCTGTATATATATACACTGCACAGTACCACTTCTCCTGTCCGCTGGGTGCTGGCAGTTGCCAGGTGCCGCTTTACGCCGGGTGCTGGCAGCTGGCAGCTGCCACCTGGTGCTGGCAGCTGCCGGGTGTTAGCGGCCACTGGGTGCTGCCGGGTGCCGCCTAATGCCGGGTGATGGCAGCTGCCGGATGCCACCTGGTGCCGCCTCCCAGGTGCTGCCGGGTGCCGCCTAGTGCTGGCGGCTACCGCTGGGTGCTGCCGGGTGCCACCTTTTGGGTGCTGGCGACTGCCGGGTGCCACCAAATGCCGGGTGCTGGCAGCTGCCGGATGAAGCCGGCTGCAGACTGGTGCCGGCAAGTGGGAGACCGGGAGCCACAGAGGAAGAAGCGGCCGGGATGAAAAGAGTGGAGTCAGGTAAGGCGCTGTTACAGCCGAAGATAGCAGCCTGGGGAACGTGACCGCTGAAAGTGCCTAGGGCGGCAGGAACTCCAAATATGGCCCTATGTAAGTGTGTCAATGTGTGAGTGTGTGTGTTTGTGTGAATATGTCTGAGGATGTATGTGTGAGTGTGTGTGAGTGTGTATGTGAGTGTGTGTGTATATGTGTGAGTGTGCGGGTGTGTATATGTGTGAGTGTGAGCGAGAGAACAAAAAGAACAGAGACCAGGTTGTGGGGACTTCTCTACAAAAAGGCGTTGGGATGGGGGACATTACTACAAGATGACAAGGGAGGGAACATTACTAAAAGATGTGGACATTACTACAAAATGAGGACCAGGATGGGAGACATTAATATAGGATGGGGACCAGGATGGGGCATTACTACACATATGGACCAGGGAGGAACATTACTACAAGATGGAGACCAGGGCGGGGGCATTACTACAAGACGAGTACCAGGATGGGGGTCATTAATTTAGGATGGGAACATTACTACATGTAGGGACCAGGGAGGAACATTACTTTAAAAAGGGCACCAGGATGGGGACATTACTACAAGACGGGGACCAGTTTGGGGGACATTACTACATAAAGGAGATTAGGGTAGGAACATTCCTACAAGAAGATCAGGATTTGTACTTTACTAGATTGAGCAAAAAATTCTGGTATTGCTAAAATGTCACTAAGGGTACCGTTACACGTCGCAACATTGCATGCAGTTTCACAGGCAATTTGCTGGTTGCAGTGAAATCATGGACACATTGTTCCATTTGTACACGGCCACAAAATACAACAATGTGTCCATGATTTCACTGCAACCAGCAAATTGCCAGTGAAATTGCATGCAATGTTGCGATGTGTAACGGTACCCTTAGTCCTACAAGCGATGCGGCCCCCCGATATCAATTTTTTTCTACATGCGGCCCACCAACCCAGCTGAGTTTGAGACCCCTGGTTTAAACTGTCAACGAAATCAAAAATGTCATCCCACTTTGATGAGTATAATTGCTCTTCAATTAGACAATGTAAATCCCTTTGTTGCTGCTTACAAAAGTTACGGGATGTGGAACATGAAGAACATCTTAAAGCTGAAGCTAATGGCACTCTCATGCCAAATATCATCATGGCCCTTAAACAAGATCGGAATCAAGACCCTCGCCGATATAATAATCCAACTGTCAATGAAGTTGCTGTCGTATTTGAAAATGACAATAGAGAGTCACCATTCCATCGTGATATTTTAATACATTTAAGACCTGACCCCAAAAACCCTTTGGCACCAAGAACACAACAGGTCAGCATTCTACACAGTAATTTAGATGCTTTACTCTATCCTTTATTTTTCCCTTACGGAGACCAGGGCTGGCATGATGGACTCAAACATCAAGGGCAAAGTCCACGCAGGATTACACAACTGCAATATTATTGCTATGTGCTGCCTGTCCGCAATCAGTTTAATCCAATCCTGAATGGTGACAAACTCACTCAGCAGTACTTAGTGGATGCTTATGTGAAAATCGAGGCTAATCGCCTAAATTATATCCGTCAACACCAAAAGGATTTGAAAGTAGAGGATTATTGCGTACTCCAGGAACATCTCCAGAAAAAATCTATTGAGAAGGGCATCCCCATTGGAAAAACGGTCATTTTACCATCTTCGTTTGAAGGCAGTCCCAGGAATATGCAGCAGCGGTACCAGGATGCCATGGCTATTGTGACTAAATATGGTCGCCCTGATCTATTCATCACCATGACCTGTAATCCGAAATGGAGTGAGATTACTCAGAATTTGGAACCTTGGCAGCGTGTGGAACACAGACCTGATTTGGTAGCACGTGTTTTCAAAATAAAACTGGAAGCACTCTTGAAAGACATTCACAACGGATTATTTGGGAAAGTTTGCGCTATGGTTCATGTAGTTGAATTTCAAAAACGTGGCCTTCCACATGCTCACATTTTAATTATTCTAGACAGCAACTCCAAATTAAGAACTAAGGAGGACGTAGACAATACCGTCTGGGCAGAAATTCCTCATCCTACCGACTACCCTCAGCTCCATAAAATTGTTATGCAACACATGATACATGGTCCCTGTGGAGAACACAACCCCAACTCTCCCTGTATGGATAATGGAAAGTGTACGAAAGGTTTCCCAAAAGATTTACAACCATCTACCATCATTGCTAAGGATGCCTATCCTACTTATCGCAGATCCATGGGTCCTTCATTTGAACACCATTTCAAGATGATTAATAATTCTTGGGTAGTGCCTTACAATCCTTTCCTATTATTAAAATACAAGTGCCATATTAATGTCGAAGATTGTGGTTCCATTCAAAGTGTGAAATATTTATTTAAGTACGTGTATAAAGGACATGATAAAGCCAATCTTGAAATTTGCCAGACGAACATCCAACATGATGAAACACATCAATTCATGGATTCAAGATATGTTAGTGCACCAGAGGCAGCTTGGAGAAAATTTGCTTATCCTATGCATAAGCAATCTCATAGCATAATTAGCCTTGCCGTCCATCTGCCTCATTCTCAACAACTCTATTTTCATGAGGATGACTCCATTCCAAACATCAAACAAAAGCTTCATACCAATTCTACACTTATGGCCTACTTTAATCTTAATAAGGACGACTAACATGCTCATAAGTATTTTTACCGCGAAATTCCTGAATGGTATGTTTGGTAACAGGGATCTTGGGAAAAAAGAAAACGATCAGGTAGCTCTATTATTGGCAGAATGTATACTGTAAGTCTCAAAGACCAGGAACGCTACTATTTACGGTTGTTGTTATTGCATGTGAAAGGTGCAACCAGTTTTGAGAGTCTTAAAACTGTCAATGGAGTCATACATCTAACCTTCAAAGAAGCAGCATTAGCACTTGGATTACTATTCGATGATAGTGTCTGGAGAAATACCTTACTTGATGCCTGTATTCTTAATATGCCTGCACAGCTTCGCGACCTCTTTGCCTATATCTGTATATTTGGTCCTCCAACTAATCCTCTTGAGTTGTGGGATGAATTTAAAGAACACTTTGTACAAGACTACTGCCGTGCCTACCACTCCAACATTGAAGACTGTATAAATTGTGAAGGATATGCTATGACAGATGTCCAAGATGTTCTAAAAGTTCACGGGAAATGTTATACTGATTTCAATTTACCACGCCCAGCTAATAAACCACAACTGCTCCCGCAGTATGATAAGGATTATGAGCTAAAAATAGCTGCTGAGATGAAATCTACTCTCAATGAGGAACAACTTTTGGCCTATGATACCATTAATCAGGCTTTAGAAGACAATAATGTAACATCCAAGTGCTTTTTCCTTGACGGTCCTGGTGGTAGTGGAAAAACCTATCTATATCATCTCCTCCTACATCTTCTAAGGGGCAAGGAGACATTGTATCACCTGCTGCCACTACAGGAATTGCGGCTAATTTACTACAAGGGGGACGAACAATACATTCTATCTATGGCATTCCAATACCTGTGAATGAAACATCTGTTTCCAGGATTAAAAATGATACCGATGCGGCTAAGCATTTGCATAATACGAAACTTTTTATTATTGATGAGTGCACAATGCTATCTAAACATGCCTTGAATGTCATCGATACACTTTTACGAGACATCATGACAACGAATGTGGCTAAGAAGGAGAAAACACCTTTTGGAGGAAAAGTTATTGTTCTTGGAGGAGACTTTAGACAATGTCTTCCTGTTATTGCTCATGGATCAAGAACAGATATTGTAGAGAGCTGTATTAAATATTCATAAACATGGCAACTTTTTGCTCGACTGCCGCTTATCAACAACATGCGCTCCATTGATCCTGAATACAGCAGTTGGTTGCTTCGACTGGGAAATGGACAGCTGTCAAATGAAGATAACCTTGGAGACGATGTCTTTGAAATTCCCCCAGACATGGTGTGCACTGGCTGTTTAATCACTGATATTTTTGGAGATAAACTTTCTATTGATGTGAATGACACCGAGAGCATAAATATTGCTGCTTCTCATGCTATTTTATGTCCAAAAAATGAAGACGTTGAGAAAGTCAATTCTAACGTCATAGATCTCTTGCCAGGTGACTATAGTGAAATATATCAGTGATGATTCCATCGATCCTGATGAAGCTGATGACCTCGACCAATACCCAGTGGAATTTTTAAATTCACTAACACCAACTGGAATGCCTTCACATCGGCTAACACTTAAAGTTGGCACCATTGTCATGTTATTATGAAACATTAACACCAAGAAAGGTCTCTGCAATGGTACTCGGCTGATTGTCACTGCGTTACATGCCAATATCATACAAGCTAAAGTAATTTGTGGCCCAGCAGCAGGAAATGTGGTATTCATTCCACGAATTGATTTGTGTCCATCAGAGACTGGATTGCCTTTCAAATTACGACGTAGACAATTTCCGATTAAGCCAGCATTTGCAATGACCATTAATAAATCCCAAGGGCAGACCCTCAATCGAGTTCGGATATATCTACCAGAACCAGCATTTGCCCATGGTCAACTCTATGTTGCATTTTCCAGAGTCAAACAGCGTTGCAATGTCAGGGTCAAAGTGGTCAATACACTACTTCAAGGACAATTACTGCCTCATAGTCCCAAAGTTTTTACATGAAATATTGTGTATGTTTTGTATTGTAAATGTTTTAGTTTAAAAAATTTTTTTGTTTTAGTTTAGTCATAGATATATTTAGTTTAGTGATAGATATATATATATAAAAAAAAAAATTAGTTTAGTCATAGATATATAGGACAAGAAAACAAATTAAAAAAAATAGTTTAACCATAGATATATAGATTTCAAGTACTTACGGTATTTAGGAAATAGCCACATAACATATATAGTTTTTAGTTTTAGATCTTAAATCCTTTATTTAGACAGTTCATAGTATATATATATATATATATATATATATATATATATATACATATATGAACACATGTTTAGTAAAAGATGATAGATGTGTATCATCCAAATTTATGGATTTGGTGATATGAACCACAATCTTAAGCTCCAGCACTATGGGTGCTGAGAAATTGGCATTTCTTTTTTCACCGGGAGAGGTTTTTGTGAACACAGAGAGACGGGTGGGATGGCTGTTCACACACATCTCCATCTCAAGGTGTGTTCTGTACAAATAGATAGATAGGTTCATAGATAGATAGAAAATTAGAGCTTTAGCTTTAACATCAGCATTTTTCGGCTATTTGTGGAAGTTTTGGTGGAAAAAAACACAATTTCTGCACTTGCTCCCTAAGGCCTCATCTACAGCACACTTGCCATACGCTGCATGCAATTTATATTGAATTTGTGGTTCACTTGCAGCAGGTGCCACATACGTGGTTACGGCAGTTTCGGCCGCAAAAACCGCACTGACCTGCGGTTTTGTAGTGGCTGCATTTCGTGCACCTGCCGAGGCCATGTGTGCCGCATTTACGGCAGGTTAACCGCAAGTTCCATGTACATTGCATCAGAATTGCTGCAAGTGTGTCGCAAGTAAGCCCTTAGGTGTCAAGTGCGGAAATTGTATTTATTACAGCTACAAATAGCT
Source organism: Allobates femoralis (assembly GCA_033576535.1). Classification (NCBI taxonomy): domain Eukaryota; kingdom Metazoa; phylum Chordata; class Amphibia; order Anura; family Aromobatidae; genus Allobates; species Allobates femoralis. The sequence goes on from JARQOC010000009.1 coordinate 120,329,629, forward strand.
GAAAAATGCTGCTCTAAAACAGCTTTTAGTCTTCATAAATAGGAATTAGTTAGAGTAGGGACCCATCAGACGTAGGGCCACCTTGACATCGTTTATGGGCAAACACAAACTGGCTGATACGTACAATATCAATATTGATTTTTTAAATTAAGCTACTTACTGAGTATCAAGTATTAACCAGTCGGTGTACCAAGAGCCCTACAATATAATAATTCAATTGTCCACAAATGATATTCATCCTACAACTATACATAGTTGATGAATAGATATCATCAATTAATTGTATTATTCTTAATTTTTTAAAAATAAACTATATATAGATTCTAAACTACCGCCATCTAGTTCTGCTATAAGTGCCATGTCTAGGGGACATGAAAGTGTAGTCCCTTTCATTGCAGTGAAGATATCTCCATATGTCGTGTAGGTTGTGAGATCTAACAAGAGGGCCCACCTCACCTCTAGATAGTGAAGAAGTTGAACAGTCCAAACTCTTGGACATAGGGATATTAAAGTCACCTGCAATTAGTTTATAACAATGCCGGATAGGATCTAGCGTCTGGAGGAAACCTCTTAAAAATTTAATTTGGCCAGAGTTGGGGGCATACATTGAGGCAATAATGTAGGGGATATTATTAATGAGGCAGAGAATTATTAGGAATCTACCAAGAGGGTAAGCTACAGAACAGATGAGCTGAAACGCAATAGATTTGCTAAAGAAAATGGCAACCCCTGCTTTTTTCGTTTTGCCGTTTGCAAAAAATTGGTGCGGGTACAGCCTAGAATACATTCTTACGTTATCATGTTCCAACAAGTGTGTTTCTTAAATGCAGACTACATCATGATGGGTCCTAGACAGTTGTCACCAGACCACTGATCTCTTGCCCGGTGAGTTAAGGCCATTCACGTTAATCGAATATAATGAGATACTCATGGTGGAGCATACAAGAAACGATATATAAGGGTAGATCTTTTGTGACGAAGGTGTAATGCATTTGCGGGTTGGTTCCATCCTGAGGTGCTGGGGACAGGAAGAGGAATGGGAAAAATTGGGAAGACAGACATGAAAACAAACAACAAGCAACAAATAACCAGAGAACCCGTTCAGGGTACACCCTGAAACAAAAAAGTGAAAAAAGTCACTTAACAGGGCACCACGCTGAGCAAGTACTAACAGCAGGTACAAAACTCAGCAGAGAAAAAAGTTCCATACGGGAAAGCAGCCAGGGAAATCGATGCTCTTTTGGCACTTCAGGCTACCTCTCAGTCAGGGTCAATGCGACATCTGCCACTTTGTCTGCCATCAGATCTTGGGGAGTCCATAACCGAGGAGGATCCAGGAGACATCAGGCCCCATTGGGACAGTATCTTCCGCGCGTGAGACGGGGTGAGGCAGGTGGTAATAGAACCATTTTTACGAATTAGGAGCATAGTCGGATAACCCCAGCGGTATATGATTCCTTCCTCCCTTAACATTCTGATGTATGGCAAAAAGGCCCTAAGGAGGGCCAAAGTTCCAGGCAATAAGTCCGGAAAAAACAGAAAATATGGGAGAATTGTTCCGGAAGTGTGTGATTGCTCCTTAAGGCTTGAAGAAAATCTTCCTTCTTTTAAAAAAAATGAATACGTGCAAGCACATCTCTTGGAACTGAGGGCCCCAGATTAGACGGTTTAGGAATGCGATGTATGCAATCGATTATAATGTCCTTCTTTTCAGCCTGGGGCAGGACCGCCATTATAAAATCCTGAAGGAACGCCCTCAAGTCCACACCACAATGGATTCATTTATTCCTCTCAATTTAACGTTATTTCTCCTGGACCTGTCCTCCAGGTCCAGGGTCTTAGATTGGGTATTCGACGCCAGCTGTTGTAAGGTATCATGAACATCCCACAACTCGTTGTGCAAAGCGATCAGCTCTGCCATCTTGTGTTCTAACCGGTCAGTGCGACACCCAAGCTCCTCAATATCCCCTTTTATGTCTGCCATCATAGATCTAATGTCCTCCTGGAGTGAAGACCTGAGGTCACTTAGCATGCCCCGCAGGACGCAAGCAGTCACCGGGGTATCAGACTGCTCAGCAGCAGCAGCAGTTCCTTTGGAAGGTTGTGAGCCACGTCGTGCTGCACGGGCTGCGCAAGGTGAAGGCGGCGCCATTTCAGAGCTGAGTGCGGGCCTGCAAAAAAATAGATAATACGCCTTGAGGGGTCACGGGAACCAGGCTTGGGTTTCCCCATGCACTCACCACTTGTTCCGGTGTCGGCAGAAAGCTGTTGTGGGAGTGGAGGAGCCATCCGTGCTGTGCTGTGAGCCGCTTCAGTGTCCCAGTGTCAATGCGGCCGTCTCCATGTGCGGTCAGGCCACGCCCCCCTCTCGTCTTTCTCTTGAGTCAGGTTTTTCTCTTGTACTTTATGGTATTTCTGTTGACGTTCTGCATCCCAATCTGCTTCTGGTGGGTGTGTTTCAGGTGTTAACAATCCCATATCTAAGTCTATGGGCAACTTGCCTGGTATTGCTCTCATCAGGTATGAGGGGTACAGTTGGTAGAACTCACAGGAACATGGTTGTACAAGTCCACTAAGTTTGGCAATTTTTCTGGCAACAAGCTTCTTTCTTCTAAGGGCAGTGTTGTCACGCTTCCGGGAGAAGGTGCCCTAGAGTGGACCCACTGGGCCGTGGTACCGAACTCCCCTGGGTGAGCTGATCCTAGTTTACCCAACCCCTATACAGGGATTGTCAGGGGCAAGCCCAGGGGGTATAAATACCACAGCAGCTAGTACCAGGGGGGCGGCTCGTAAGGTTAGCCAATACTAAGGAACAGAGACGTATTCCAGGTAACAGGGTACAAGGTTAGGAGACCAGGAAGGGAGCTACTGGGGAAGAGCACAGCAAGGGTTCCAGGACACAGAGCACAAGGAAGGCCTGACCAACAGTCAGCAAGGCAGAAGAAAACTGACTTAATAATCAGGCACCTCCCATCAGAGGAGGTGGCCTGATATACTATTGGAAGAGCAGCTATTGGTCAAGGGGAGTGTCAGGTTAGACTGTGCCGGCTCCTAGAGTCACAGGGGAGGAATGCACCTAGTGCGCCGCTGATTGATCACATGAATACGACCATAGTAAGGTGCTCATGTGTGAGCCTGGCGGTCAGCAGACAGGAAGGGAACCCGGCGACGGCTCCGAGACACAGCACGCCTGGACGCCGGGTGCCCGGTCGGCAGAGGAGCAGGAGATGCCGACCCGAGAGAGGTGAGCTGGGAATCAGTGCCAGGGGGTCTAACAGTACCCCCTACCTCACGCCCCCTCCTCCGAAGGCGCGCTAAGAACCTCGCAGAATGTGTGGCGCATCAATGTTCTCCCGTGGCTCCCAAGTCCTCTCCTCAGGACCAAAGCCAGCCCAGTCAATTAGGAAGAGGGTCTTGCCTCTACTCTTCTTCATGGCAAGGATGTCCTTGACTTCATAGACATCCTCGGAGCTGAGAGGCTGTGGCACAGTACCGGAGGAGGGATGATAGCAATTGAGCACCACCAGTTTCAACAGCAAGACATGGAAGGAGATAGGGATGCGAAGCGAGGCAGGTAGTCTCAGCTTGTAGGCAACATCATTGATGCATCCTAGGACTTCTAAGGGGCCGATATAACGGGGCCCCAACTTGTAGGATGGCACCTTTAGCCTGACGTATCTGGAAGAAAGCCATACTTTATCGCCCGTGAGAAAAGATGGCAAATCCAGACGTCTCTTATCAGCATGTCTCTTCATCCTGCCAGAGGCTTGTGTAAAAGCGTCTCTGGTCTCACTCCAGATCCTGGAGAAGTCCATGGACAATGCATCAGCTGCCGGATTGCCGGATGCTGAGGAGATCGGAAGAGGTAAACCAGGATGTTGCCCGAATACCACGAAAAAAGGGGATTTAGCTGACGACTCACTAGAGTGATTGTTGTATGCGAACTCCGCCCAAGGAAGGAGACAGGTCCCGGTATCGTGATGAGCGCTGGCGAAGTGCCGAAGATAAGTGGTGAGGACTTGGTTAATGCGCTCCACCTGCCCGTTGGACTGAGGATGATAGGCAGAGGAGAAGTCCAACGTGATGTCCATATGTTTGCACAGCGCCCTCCAGAACCGGAAGTGAACTGGACTCCCCTATCATACACGATATGGCGAGGAAATCCATGGAGATGGAAGATGTGTTCGATGAACCTCTTGGCCAACTCAGGAGCGGATGGTAAACCGGGCAAAGGAACGAAGTGAGCCATTTTGGAGAAGCGATCCACGACTACCCATATGACCGTACAGCCGGAGGAGCAAGGGAGGTCCGTAATTAAATCCATCGCTATATGTCACCAAGGAGCTGACGGGACCGGAAGAGGCAGGAGACGTCCAGCCGGCAACTTTCTGGACACCTTATTCCTAGCACAAGACGGACATGAAGCAACTAAGTCCTGGACATCTTGACGGACAGTAGGCCACCAATAGTGACGGGTGATCAAAGAGAGATTTTTTAACTCCAATGTGACCGGCAATTCTCGACGAGTGTCCCCATGACAGGACCGTCTTCCTCTGATAATGGGCGACGAATGTTTTACCCGGTGGAAGTCCAGCTACACGTAAGGGAGCCACAGTGATTATTTTGGTAGGGTCGACGATATGGAAGGGCTCATCTTCCACATCCGACGGCTGGAAGGACCGTGACAGGGCATCAGCCTTGACATTTTTACTGCCAGGCCGGAAGTGCAGTTTGAAATTGACACGGGCAAAGAACAGGGACCACCGGTACTGCCGGGGGTTGAGCCTCTGGGCAGACTGAAGATAAGCCAGGTTCTTGTGGTCGGTGAAGATAATGAACGAATGGACGGCACCCTCGAGGAGGTGTCACCACTCCTCCAGTGCCAATTTGATGGTCAGCAATTCACGATCCCCGATTGAGTAATTGCGCTCTGATGTGATAAATGCCTTGGAGAAGAACCCATAGGTGACTAACCGACCGAAGACGATTTCTGAGAGAGGACAGCCCCAGCTCCTATGAAGGAGGCGTCTACCTCTACGATAAACTGTCTGTTTGCCTCTGGTCAGTGCAAGGCAGGAGCCTCGGAGAAGGAGTGCTTTAAGGAGGAAAAGGCGCTCTCAGCCTCTGGAGTCCAGTTGCAGGCTTTTGCTCCCTTACAGATGAGAGCCGTGATGGGCTTAATCAAAGATGAAAAATGGGGAATGAATTGCCTGTAATAATTTGCAAAGCTAAGGAACCGCTGAATGGCCTTAGTCCCCACAGGACGGGGCCACTTCAGGACAGCAGACAGCTTCTCAGGATCCATCCATAATCTGGAATCAGAGATGATGTATCCGAGGAAAGGCAAAGAGGTCTGCTCAAAGACACATTTCTCCATCTTGGCGTACAACCGATTCCTCCTCAGTCGCAGGAGGACTTGCCGTACGTGCCGTCTATGACAGGATAAATCTGGGGAACAGATGAGGATGTCATCCAAATATACCACCACGCAGGTGTACAACAGATCACGGAAGATGTCATTGACAAATTCTTGAAACACTGCAGGAGCGTTACACAACCCGAACAGCATGACCAAATACTCAGAATGGCCGTCCCGGGTGTTGAAAGCCGTTTTCCATTCGTCTCCGGCACGTATGCGAATGAGATTGTAGGCTCCTCTTAGGTCCAATTTCGTAAAGATGCGAGCCCCTTTGAGCCTGTCAAAGAGCTCCTGAATCAGTGGCAGGGGGTATTTGTTCTTGACAGTGATGGCATTCAAGCCTCTGTAATCTATACATGGTCGAAGGGTGCCCTCCTTTTTCTTCACAAAGAAAAATCCGGCGCCGGCAGGGGACATGGATTTTCGGATGAAGCCCCTGGCTAAATTGTCTGTGATGTACTCGGACATGGCTTGTGACTCAGCTGGGGACAACGGGTAGATGCGTCCCCGGGGCGGTGTAGCACCCGGAACCAGATCAATAGGACAATCATAAGGCCTATGAGGTGGGAGGACCTCTGCCTCCGTTTTGTTGAAGACATCCGCGTACTGCCAATACGCAGCCGGTAAACCAGGAAGAACAGGAGCCGGTTGCGGGGAACCGGGTGGCAGAACGGACTGCAGGCACCTCTTGTGGCAGCGAGGGCCCCACCGCAGTACATCCCCTGAGCGCCAGTCCAGGACGGGTTCGTGAACCCGAAGCCAGGGAAGCCCGAGCAGCAGGACATGGGAAAGACCAGGCATGACGTAGAAGGCAATCTTTTCACGGTGTAGAGCCCCGATCTGCACCTCCACCTCCTCTGTCACTTGAGTGACGACCTCCTGCAACGGTCTGCCATCCACCGATGCAATCATGCGGGGCGTCACAAGAGGATGCCAAGTCGAGTTACCGCCTCTTGCTGAATGAAATTTCCTGCTGCCCCAGAATCCACGTATGCTAGCTCAGAAAAGCGTCTCTGCGGACGTAACACTCTGCGGGTGAGGGATGGAGAGGCATCGCTCTTGCCTAGGATAATCTCTCTTACGTGACCTAATAATAGAACAATTACCACGGTCTAGCTGTGGGCGCCCAGAAGTAGATCAGGAATCCTGTGCGGTAATAAGTCCTTTATTTCAGAAACCTCCTTCACCACAACATGTTTCGACGGTATGGTGCCGTCTTTCTCAAGTGGAATGGAGGTAGTAAAATGATTACAACACTATATAAAGCAACTAGATCTCCTATTGGACAACAATTATCTAGGTACACACCTAACTATTAACCTATTGGTGTCAGACAAGAAAAGATCCTAGTAACATGATTATATCTAACTATGTCTTCACTATATTAATTATTTATATTTGCATTGCTATATTAACCATATATATACTCTATCAAGTCCATAACAATAAAATTTGATAAGAATGAATAAAAATCACATTACATCCCATAAACAATACATATATATACATATATAAAAAAAATACATAAATAATAATACTACAGTAATAATAATAATAAATATTATATTAAAAATATATATATATATTTAATACCTAAAAAATAATAATATTAAAAAAGTATTAAATTATTATAATTAGATACAATATGATGAAAGGACTCCATACTGTATCTAAAATTGATCATCTAAGTGTGTATATACTGCTATAAATGGATTGGAAATTATATTTTAATTTTAATTTAGACCCACAGAATTGAAATAACTGTTTAACCGGTTTAATTCCTTGATACTTTTTCTATTGTTAGGTTGAGGCCCTCTGGATACAGGGTCCCCAATCTAAAAATCCAATAACTTTCCTTCTTGATAAGTCTGTTTAATCTCCCTTGACCCCCTTCCCGTATATGATCAATCACGGCAAGACTCATCTTGTTGGGGTCTCTTTGATGATACTTATCGTAATGTTGGGAGACACTATGTTGTTGAAATCCAGACCTAATATTCTGCCTATGTTTGTTTAAACGGTTATGAGTTGCCTGTATCGTCCTCCCCACATACTGCAACCCACAAGGACACTCCAATAAATAAACAATATAGGAAGATTGGCAAGTTAATCTATGTCTAATATCAAAGGTCTCCCCCGTTGTATTTGACCTAAATTGCTTAATTCCATCCTGCATTATATTGCAGCACATACACTTCCTGATGTTACAAGAATAACAGCCCCATTTCCCAACAAGTGGTGGAGCCAAAGCTCCTGAATTTTCAAATTTCCTCTTAATGTCACTAGGGGCTATTAAATTTTTTTAATTTTTATTTCTCCGAAAAACAATAGTCGGTTTCTTAGGCATCCTTATCCCCAAAAGGGGATCCTCTTTTAAAATAAACCAATATTTACTTAAAATGGATCGTATAAGGGTCCGAGATTGGCAGTAAGTAGTGATGAAACTCCATTTGCTTTTATCATCACTAGTGATCACTGTTGCTCTCTTGTTTGCCATCCTACTTAAGCAATTCTCTTGTGTCATACTCCTAGTCCTGAAGAACGCATCTTTAAGAATTTTTGTAGGGTAACCTTTTTCCTTGAACCTACATTTTAGAATAGATGACTCTGATATAAAATCTGTATCTCTAGAACAATTTTTACGGATCCGCCAGTATTGACCGTAAGGAATATTTTTCAGCCAACCTGGGAGGTGGCCACTATTGAACTCTAGGTAGCTGTTTACATCCACTGTTTTGAAATGGGTGGCGGTGTATAGCCCCCCTTCTTCATCAAACCTAATTAATAGATCCAAATACTGAATTTCAGATACTGAGTAAGTTCCGGTAAAAGAGATACCCCAATGATTGTCATTAAGTCTCTCCGTGAACCTCTGAGCTTCACAGACTGTTCCTCTCCAAATAATGAAGAGATCATCTATATAACGCCTGTAAAAAACTACCCCTTTCGTTTCAGATGGATAAGACGAATCTCCTAAAGGGGGCTGTGTGATGAGGACGGACTCGATTGCACCCATGAACAAGTTGGCGTAACTGGGTGCGAATCTCGTCCCCATCGCACAGCCCTTCTCCTGTTTATATATTTCTCCATTGAAGGAAAATACGTTATTCTCCAATATGAATCCAATTGATTTCAATAGGAATTCTTTCTGGGGTTCTAATAGATTCTCATCATTATTGAGTGTCTGCTGTATTGCATCAATACCGAAGGTATGTCCAATGTTATTATATAGTGCCGTCACATCTAGTGTGACCAAGACACATCCTGTCATCTTCGGGAGGGACCTAAGTTCACTAATCAATTCGGATGAATCCCTAAGATAAGACTCCAGTTCAACAACATATCCTTGTAAAAATAAGTCAACGTAATGTGAGAGATTACAAGTAACTGAATTACAACCTGAGACTATTGGACGAAAAGGGGGACAATTAGGGTCCTTGTGTATTTTAGGAAGGAAATACATTACTGGCAACCTATATTGGGCTATATCTAAAAATCTCTTCTTTTTTTATTTAGAATCTCTTTATCGTATGCCTCTTTGATCATATGTTTATATTTTCCGAAGATATCTATGCTCGGATCCTGTTCTAATTTTTTATAAAAGTCTGTATCATCCAATAGTTTTTTCCCTTCCTCTATATACCATTCTCTATCCATAAGAACTATCCCTCCCCCTTTATCTGCATTTTTTATCACCAATTCTTTATTATTCCTCAAGGTTTCAATAGCTACTCTTTCTCCCTTGCTCAAATTGTCCGTTATTTTGGGTTGTGTAATTGTCCTTAATTCCTTCAAAATAGTTGTTGAAAGGTTTCTATGTGGCTACCTTTATGGTGAACTGGATAGAATTTATCATTGCTATTCTTAATATTAACATGTATAAAGTCACCGCGACTCCTGATTAATCATATCTTTTTGATCCTCTTTGCTGCCAGTTTTCCTTTCTCAATTAAAAAATGTCTTTGGACCGTTAATTTTTGAAAGAAATCATTAGATCCAAATAGAGTGAAAAAAGATCAAGTTTAGATGTGGGGCAATAGCTAAACCTTTCTGAGGAGTGATTTTTCATCCTCTGTGAGAACATATTTAGATAAATTGAAAATTCAATTTCTTTGTCTGAAATCCTATATATATTACTAGCTGTGAGCCCGATGCAAATGCATCGGGTGGCTAGAATACTATACTTTATATGAGGATTACCGCAAGCGCGCACGCAAGTGTAACGACTCGCTGGCGCCGACCAATTAGAAGCGGGCTCAGGCAGCGACTCGCAATGGCCTCGCGGCCATTGCTCGCAGCTACCTGACCGGTAAATCGTTAACTTTGAGGCCGAGCCTCGGTTCGATTTTCGGCCAGCGACTCGCAATGGCCGCTTCGCGGCCATTGCTCGTACTCAGCCTGCGCGAGCAATGGCCTCGCGGCCATTGCTCGCGCAGGCAGCGACTCGCATTGAGCTCGTACTCAGCCTGCGCGAGCAATGGCCTCGCGGCCATTGCTCGCGCAGGCCAGCGACTCGATTGGCCGCTACGCGGCCAATGCTTCGCCGTGCTGACGCACAGAGTGCATAGCCACGGTCTTTTCGGGGACCGACACGGAAGTGCCAGGCAGATTATATGTAGATACTGAGCATTGCATAGGAGGGGTGAGGAGAGCGGAGGCTGGAGGGGAGAGCGGAGGCTGGAGGGAGGCAGAGGCTGAGGGAGAGCGGAGGCTGGAGGGCAGAGGCTGGAGGGGAGGGGAGGCTGGGGGGAGGCGGAGGCTGGAAGGGAAGCAGAGGCTGGAGGGAGGAGAGCGGGAGGCTGGAGGGGATGGCTGGAGGCGGAGGAGGAGGTGAGGCGGGAGGCTGGAGGAGAGAGAGGCTGGAGGGAGAGGAGGAGGCTGGAGGGGAGAGGCTGGAGGGGAGGGGAGGAGGCTGTAGGGAGAGGCTGGAGGGGAGAGCGGAGGCGGAGGTGGAGGGAGCTGGGGCAGAGCTGGAGGGAGCGGAGGAGAGGAGAGGGAGCGGAGGTGGAGGGGAGGAAGGGCGGAGGCTGGAGGGGAGAGGCTGGAGGGGAGAGCGGAGGCTGGAGGGCAGAGGCTGGAGGGGAGAGCGGAGGCTGGAGGGGCAGAGGCTGGAGGGGAGGCAGAGGCTGGAGGGGAGAGCGGAGGCTGGAGGGGAAAGGCTGAGGAGGTGAGGGGAGAGCGGAAGGTGGAGGGCAGAGGCAGGGGGGAGAGCGAGGCTGGAGGGAGAGGCTGGAGGGGAGAACAGAGCTAGAGGGGAGGCGAGGCTGAGAGGGGAGAGCGGAGGCTGAGGGGAGAGGGGAGGCTCGAGGGGAAGGCGGTGGAGGGAGAGGAGGCTGGAAGGCTGGAGGAGGCAGGAGGCTGGAGGGAGAGGCGGAGGCTGGGGCAGAGGCTGGAGGGGAGAGCGGAGGCTGGAGGGGAAGGCGGAGGCTGGAGGGAGAGCGAGGCTGGAGGGCAGAGGCTGGAGGGAGAGCGGAGGCTGGAGGAGAGGGAGGTGGAGGGGAGAGGCTGGGGAGAGCAGTGGAGGGCAGAGGCTGGAGAGGCTGGAGGGCAGAGGCTGGAGGGGAGAGCGGAGGCTGGAGGAGAGGCTAGGGGAGAGCGGAGGTGGAGGGCAGAGCTGGAGGGGAGAGGCTGGAGGGCAGAGGCTGGAGGGGAGAGGGAGGCTGGAGGGGAAAGGCTGGAGGGGAGAGCGGAGGCTGGAGAGGGAGGGCAGAGGCTGGAGGGAAAGGCTGGAGGGGAGGGGGAGAGCGGAGGCTGGAGGGAGACGGAGGCTGGAGGGCAGAGCGGAGGCTGGAGGGAGAGCGGAGGCTGGAAGCAGAGTAGGCTGGAGGGGAAGCGCTGGAAGAGCTGTATGGAGGGGAGTAGGGAGGGTAGAGCTGGAGGCTGAGAAGCGAGTTGGAGGCAGGGCTGAGATGGGAAGGTGGAGTCGGAGGCTGAGTGAGAGGAAGCTGGAGGAAAGGCTGCAGGAGGGAGGCTGAGCGACCTGGCTGGAGGGCAGAGGCTGAGGAAGGCTGAGAGAGGGAGAACGGAGGCTGGAGGGAGAGCGAGGTGGGGGGAAAGCGTAGGCTGAGGGCAGCGGAGGCTAGAGGAGAGTGGAGGCTGGAGGGAGAGCGAGCTGAGGAGGAGAGCTGGAGGGGAGGGCAGAGGCTGAGGGTGAGACGGAGGCTGGAAGGAGCAGGCTGAGGAACGACTGGGATTGGAGTGAGGAGCTGGCTGAAGAAGAGAAGCGAGGCAGGCTAGCGAGCTGAGGAACAGGCTGAGGCGGCCTGGGCGAATGGGAGGCGAGCTGAGGAGCGGAGCTGAGAGATGAGGAGCGGCTGGCAAGCAGGCGAGGCGAGCGAGCTGAGAGACGCTGGAGGCAAGCGGAGGCTGAGGGCAGAGCGGAGCTGGGGCAGAGCAAGCTGGAGGCAGAGCGAGGCTGGGGGCAGAGCGGAGGCTGGAGGGCAGAGCAGAGGCTGGAGGCTGGAGAGCGGAGGCTGGAGGGAGAGCGGAGGCTGGAGGGCGAGAGCGAGGCTGGAGGGCAGAGCGGAGGCTGGAGGGCAGAGGCTGGAGGGCAGAGCGGAGGCTGGAGGGGAGGCGGAGGCTGGAGGGGAGAGCAGAGGCTGGAGGGGGAGCGGAGGCTGGAAGGGGAGAGCAGAGGCTGGAGGGAGAGCGGAGGCTGGAAGGAGAGCGAGGCTGGAGGGAGAGCAGAGGCTGGAGGGGAGAGCGAGGCTGGAGGGGAGAGCGGAGGCTGGAGGGGAGAGCGGAGGCTGGAGGGCAGAGCGGAGGCTGGAGGGAGAGCGGAGGCTGGAGGGCAGGAGCGGAGGCTGGAGGGAGAGCGGAGGCTGGAGGGGAAGGCTGAGGGAGAGGCTGGAGGGGAGAGCGGGGCTGGATGGCAGAGGCTGGAGGGCAAGGGAGGCTGGAGAGGAGAACGGAGGCTGGGAGGGGAGAGCGGAGGCTGGAGGGAGGAGAGGCTGGAGGGCAGAGCGGAGGCTGGAGGGGAGAGCGGAGGCTGGAGGGCAGAGGCTGGAGGGGAGAGCGGAGGCTGGAGGGGAGAGCGGAGGCTGGAGGAAGAGGGAGGCTGGAGGGGAGAGTGGAGGCTGGAGGGGAGAGCAGAGGCTGGAGGGGAGAGGCTGGAGGGAGAGCGGAGGCTGGAGGCAGGAGGCTGGAGGGCAGAGGGGAGAGCGGAGGCTGGAGGGGGAGGCTGGAGGGGAGAGCGAGGCTGGAGGGCAGAGGCTGGAGGGGAGAGCGGAGGCTGGAGGGGAGAGGCTGGAGGGGAGCGGAGGCTGGAGGCAGAGGCTGGAGGGGAGAGCGGAGGCTGGAGGGGAGGCTGGAGGGCTGAGGGGATTGGCTGGAGGCTGGAAAGGAGAGGCTGGAGGGAAAGGCTGGAGGGGAGAGGCTGGAGGGCAGAGGCTAGGGAGAGCTGGAGGGGAGAGGAGGCTGAAGGGAGAGCGGAGGCTGGAGAGGAGGGCGGAGGCTGGAGGGGAGAGCGGAGGCTGGAGGGGAGAGGCTGGAGGGGAGAGCGGAGGCTGGGGGGGCAGAGGTGGAGGGAGAGCGGAGGCTGGAGGGCAGAGGCTGGAGGCTGGAGGGCAGAGGCTGGAGGGGAGAGCGAGGGCTGGAGGGAAGGCTGGAGGGGAGAGCGGAGGCTGGAGGGCAGAGGCAGGAGGGGAGAGGAGGCTGGAGGGAGAGGCTGGAGGGGAAGACAGAGGCGTAGAGGGAGAGCGGAGGCTGAGGGTGAGAGCGGGGGCTGGAGGGGAAGGCGGAGGCTGAGGGGAAGGCGGAGGCATGGAGGAGAGCAGGAGGCTGAGGGAGAGGCTGGAGGGGAGAGGCGGAGGCTGGAGGGAGAGGCTGGAGGTGGAGGGCGAGGCTGGAGGGGAGAGCGGAGGCTGGAGGGAAAGGCTGGAGGGGAGAGCGAAGCTGGAGGGGAGAGCGGAGGCTGGAGGGAGGAGGCTGGAGGAGAGCGGAGGCTGGAGGGGAGAGGGAGGTTGGAGGGGAGAGGCTGGAGGGAGAGCGGAGGCTGGAGGGAAGGCTGGAGGGAGAGGCTGGAGGGAGAGGCTGGAGGGAGAGGGGAGGCTGGAGAGGAGAGGCTAAAGGGGAGAGCGGAGGTGGAGGGAGAGGGAGGGCAGAGGCTGGAGGGCAGAGGCTGGAGGGGAGAGGGGAGGCTGGAGGGGAGAGGCTGGAGGGGAGAGCGGAGCTGGAGGGCAGAGGCTGAGGCTGGAGGGCAGAGGCTGGAGGGGGGAGGCGGAGAGGCTGGAGGGGAGAGCGGAGGCTGGAGGGAAAGCGGAGGCTGGAGGGCAGATCGGAGGCTGGAGGGCAGAGCGGAGGCTGGAGGGGAGAGCGGAGGCTGGAAGGGAGAGTGGAGGCTGGAGGGGAGAGCGGAGGCTGGAAAGGAGAGCGAGGCTGGAGGGCAGAGCAGAGGCTGGAGGGAGAGGCTGGAGGGGAGGAGGCTGGAGGGGAGAGCGGAGGTTGGAGGGCAGAGGCTGGAGGGGAGAGGCTGGAGGGCAGAGGCTGGAGGGGAGAGCGGAGGCTGGAGGGGAGAGCGGAGGCTGGAGGGGAGAGCACAGGCTGGAGGGGAGAGCGGAGGCTGGAGGGGAGAGCGGAGGCTGGAAAGGAGAGCGGAGGCTGGAGGGCAGAGGCTGGAGCACAGAGGCGTAGCTGGCATGCTCCGGGCCCTGGGGCAAGATCAGCACCCAGGACCCCCATGTGAGGACCGGGGGGGGGTGCTGTCAGACAGATGTGAGGGCCGGGGGGAGTGCAGACTCACCGCGGCCGGCGTGCGTGTGCTGTAGGAGGAGAGGAGGGGCGGGCAGAGCTGCCGGACAGGAAGTTCCGTCCTCCCTCCTCTCCGGGCGCACGGCGGGCGGCTGGTGTCAGCACGGGGCCCCCCAGGGGGTGGAGGCAATGGGCCCCTCATGCCGAGTGGCACGATGCGCTAGGCCCCCCTGCCCACCCGCTAGCTACGGTACTGGCTGGCGGGCAGACGGAACTTCCGACCCAGGGGGGCGCGGGCATGACACCGGCACAGGGGCACAGGCTCCGGAGCACTGTGTCAGCATGTGCTGACAGCAGCTGCTCCGGAGCGGGGGCAAAGGGGCACAGGCTCCGGAGCACTGTGTCAGCATGTGCTGACAGCAGCTGCTCCGGAGCGGGATGACAGGGGCACAGGCTCCGGAGCACTGTGTCAGCATGTGCTGACAGCAGCTGCTCCGGAGCGGGATGACAGCGGCGAGGGGTCGCAATGCCCGCTACGGGGCAATGCCTCGCACGTGGTGACGTCACAGTGTGACATAGCCACGGCGTGCCGGGGGCCGACACAAACGTGCCTACGGCAATTATATAGTAGATTATCCTCTGATGTTATACAAGTACTACTTTGGATTTCTTCTGTACAGTTTCCTTCTCCAGGGATTTTTCCCCTTCTTCTAGTTGATCCACTATCCCTTCCCCTTCTTCTGATCTTTTTCTTTTTGGGTGCCGCCCTGGAATCAACCGAAAAAACTGGGTAATCTTAGTGTCCTTTAAACCTGTATTTTTCTCCTTGTTCCTTGTTATAATCTCATCAAATGCAAATATAAATAATTAATATAGTGAAGACATAGTTAGATATAATCATGTTACTAGGATCTTTTTTTGTCTGACACCAATAGGTTAATAGTTAGGTGTGTACCTAGATAATTGTTGTCCAATAGGAGATCTAGTTGCTCTAAACAGTGTTGTAATCATTTTACTACCTCCATTCCACTTGAGAAAGACGGCACCATACCGTCGAAACATGTTGTGGTGAAGGAGGTTTCTGAAATAAAGGACTTATTACCGCACAGGATTCCTGATCTACTTCTGAGCGCCCACAGCTAGACCGTGGTAATTGTTCTATTATTATCTATCTTCTCTGGAGGACACGGCAGGCGCTGCTCGTAGTGGCTACAGGACCTGGATTACCCAGGCAACGCTTATACACAGGGATTTTAGGACCTGTCCGCGTCACTGCGTCCGGTCACATGGGACGCGAGGAGGCGGAGTCCGGATACTACTAGGAGTCTAGCGAGAGACCGGAGCTGCGATTCCCGCTTCTTCTCATAACACCCGGGTCAGGAGGAGAATCGTTCAACTCGTGTGGCTTAAACCATAGTTGTGCATGGACGGCGCAACTCGCATAGATTAGTAATTTAGCAGCTCACGGCTCTGTAATCTTATTGAGGATACTGCACCATTGCGCCCCCTATTTTTTCTTTTGTTTCTATTCTTACGTGACCTAGGCGGAGGACCTCTCCTGGTCTCTCAGGACAATACCGACACCGGGCGGATCTCCTCTCCATGGCGGTTTCACGGGAGCGCTCTTGGAAACGCAAGTCGATGGTGGTGGCTAGAGAGATCAAGTCCTCCAGCTCATCTGGGATATCCCGACCCGCGAGTTCGTCCCTTATCCTGCCGGACAGGCCATGCCAAAAAGCTCCGGTCAGCGCCTTGTTATTCCATCTCACCTCGGAGGAGAGGATGCGGAAACGAATGGTGTATTGCCGCACAATGAGCGTCCCTTGACGGAGGTTGAAGAGTGATTCCGTAGCAGATGTGACCCGACAGGGTTCATCGAAGATCCTCTGGAATGTCTCCAGAAAGATCGACAAGTGGAAGACCACTGGGTCTTCACGCTCCCATAGAGGGTTAACCCATGCCAGAGCCTCGCCCTCCAGGTGGGAAACCACGAAGGCCACTTTGACCCGATCGGTGGGGTACTGCATGGGCAGCAGTTCAAAGTGTAAGCGACACTGGTTGAGGAAGCCACGGCACATCTTGGGGTCTCCATTGTATCTAGGTAGTCTCTTGAGGCGAGGTGAAGGGTACGGGACGTCACCCGGGGACGGGTCATAGGATGCAGCCTGAACCGAGGCCATTGAGGCAGCCTGTACAGAGTCCAGATGATCGTCCACGAAGGATATGTGCGACAACCTGCCAGACTTCATGTCTTGTTGTGCAGACAGCTCCTGCTGTAGGCTCGCAGGCTGAGAGGCAGATGCCGGGTCGGAGGTTTGCAGGACGGCTAACCAGGTATCCATGGACTGAAGACAAGCCGCTATATGGCTCCGACTCTCCCAAAGATAAGCCAGCTCCTTTTGCGCTGAGAACGAGGTACCAGCGGGGTCCATTGTCTGATTATTCTGTCACGCTTCCGGGGAAAAGCGCCCTTATAGTGGACCCACTGGGCCATGGTACCGAACTCCCCTGGGTGAGCTGATCCTAGTTTACCCAACCCCTATACAGGGATTGTCAGGGGCAAGCCCAGGGGGTCTAAATACCACAGCAGCTAGTACCAGGGGGGCGGCTCATAAGGTTAGCCTATACTAAGGAACAGAGACGTATTCCAGGTAACAGGGTATAAGGCTAGGAGACCAGGAAGGGAGCTACCGGGGAAGAGCACAGCAAGGGTTCTAGGAAACAGAGTACAAGGCTGAAGGACAGGAATGGTGCTACTGGGGAAGAGCACAGCAAGGGTTCCAGGACACAGAGCACAAGGTAGGCCTGACCAACAGTCAGCAAGGCAGAATCAAATTGACTTAATAATCAGGCACCTCCCATCAGAGGAGGTGGCCTGATATACCATGGGAAAAGCAGCTATTGGTCAAGGGGAGTGTCAGGTTGGACCATGCCGGCCCCTAGAGTCACAGGGGAGGAATGCACCTAGTGCGCCACTGATTGATCACATGAATACGACCATAGTAATGTGCTCATGTGTGAGCCCGGCGGTCAGCTGACAGGAAGGGAACCCAGTGACGGCTCCGAGACACAGCACACCTGGACGCCGGGTGCCCGGTCGGCAGAGGAGCAGGAGATGCCGACCCGGGAGAGGTGAGCTGGGAAGTGGTGCCAGGGGGCCTAACAAGTGTCTTCAACAGGTCTATCACTACCTGATTCATCTTCTCACATGCCATTAGTCTGTGGATGGTACAGCGTTGTTCTAATCTTCTTGCATTCATACAAGTTACAAAACTCCTGGAACACCTTTGCCCCAAATGCTGTACCTTGATCAGTAAGTACCTGTTCAGAATTGCCATGGGGTTTGCAGAAATGAGTTTGGAAATCTTTTGCTGCAGTCTTTGCTGTCAGGTCTTTTACAGGCACTACAATCAGGAAACGTGAGTAGTGATCTACAATGCTGAGGGCATACACATAGCCTGACGGTCTTGGGGTCAACTTCACGTGGTCTAAAGCTACATGTTCAAGTAGCTGCTTGGTGACAATTGGCTGTAGAGGAGCTCTCTGACTATCACGATCCTTCCTTCTTTACGGCTTTTCTCATGCCAACTCAGTAGAAACTTTCACGTAACCGCACCTCAAGCTTCTTCCACCCAAAGTGTCCTGCTCCATCGTGGTATGCTTCCAGGATCATCTGGGCATCTCTCTTCGGGACCACTATTTGCCAAACAAATTCATGAGTACATGTGTTGATGTGTCGTCTGCACAGCTTAGCTTGATAGGTGAATAACAAGATAGAACCATGTCTCCATGATTTCACTGTAACCAGTAAGTTACCTGTGGAAAACCTGTTACCTGTAGCTGCGTGTAAAGGTACCATAAGGACCCCTTTACACGCGGCTACATTTCTTGGGTGGCTACAGGTAACTTACTGGTTGCAGTGAAATCATGGAGAGATTATTCCATTTGTACACAGCAACAAGATAGAACCTTGTCTCCATGATTTCACTGCAACCAGTAAGTTACCTGTAGCCACCCAAGAAATGTAGCCGCGTGTAAAGGGGCCCTAAGGCTTACTGCTGCCCTGCACCAGATTAACATTTCACTCCTTGGGGGTATTGCAATGGGTACCGGATCACTTACTCTTACACTGCCAACTTCTCCACCGTACAGCTCCACATGCTGCCTCTACATCAGGGCCTTTATATCTTTCTAAAGGATTCTCTACTGCCTGAGGTTGGCAGTTTCGGCAACTTATTGTATCAACACAATAATTTCCCCTAGGCAATTCTCAATGACATTAGTGCCTAGAGTAAGCATTGGATTACTTTCATGTCTGTCTACATCAACAATCATCATACCCTGGGCGGTGTTACATGCCCCACCTTTATGGTTACTTCCTTAAATCCCACCTGTGGCATAAGTAAACCATCTGCAGCATATATTGCAAAACTATCATCTGTGTGATGGGTAATGTCTGAATCAGCCCAGTACCGCTTGTAAAGGATATAAGGTATCGATGTCCCCTGTGATCCGGTGTCCAATAAAGCGTTCATGGGGATGACATCTAGCATGATAGGCAGGATCAGTCGTCCTCCCACATACTTGTCGCGCCAGTTCGGTGGGCCAGATGGTCTCATTCCACAATAATTATTGTACTAGCAGGTATAAAAATGCAGCAAAGAAATCTCATCCTTTAATAACACAAGCTCTCACTACACTAATTTTGGACACACTGAGCACAAGATAGCATCTGTCAATCACAGTAATGCTAGTAGCAAAAATGACTACGGCATTACTGGGACTGGCAGGCAATCGCTGCATGTTTAGTGGCTGAACATCAGGCGTCAAACGTGAGGAAGGAAATCGAATCTCACAAAGTCATGGCCAAAATACTCACATGTAACGAATATGTCAAACACCTTAATATCTGAGCGGATAATGAATACTGCTGAATATATTCAATCATCACTAGTAAAGATGTTCCAGATGGTGACCAGAATAAGGCTAGTGTCACACATAAGCCCTTGGTCTGTTTTTGGCATCAGTTTTTGCATTTTATTTCTAAGTCCAAAAACTGATGGAAAAACAGATTATATGTAAAAAACACCCTATCCGTTTTTTCTGCACCTAAAAACATTGCTAGGAACAGTTTTTACCCAAAAACGTTGCTCCCAATGTCTTTGGGTGCCGTTTAAAAATGGATCCGTTTTTTTTTAGCATTTTTGGGCAAAAAATGACTAAGTCCAAAAAATGTTCAGGGGCTCAGGAGGCTCAAAAAGCACCCAAAAAAAAACGGATTGGTCATGGAAAACACTTCCAAAAATGGATTGCTATGTGTGACCCTAGCATAATGCCCACAGGAAAAATGCCCACAGAAAAATTGCCCACATGGAAAATTGCCCACTTGGAAAATGGTCCATATGGAAAATTGCCAATTTATGCATCACAAAGTTTCAGATCTATGATATTTGAGGTGCAAGGTAAGGATGTTCACATGATATTCATCTGAAGTATCTTGGGTTGGTTCTACTGTACATTTCCAAGTCAATTGGGAGTTTTCCAGGTCTTGCTCGCATCAGGTATGCTGGTGCGTAGCTGGTAGAACTGACAGGGATGTGATTGTAGATATCCACTAAGTCAGGTAGCCTTTCTGGTCACTGATCTCTCTCGTCAAGTGGTAAGGTCTTCAACATATCGATGACAATGTTGTTCATTTTCTCGCACAGACCATTTGTTTGTGGATGATACGGTGTGGTTCTTATCTTCTTACACCCATACAATCCTAAGAACTCGTGGAATAGTTCTGACTCAAATGCTGGACCTTGATCTGTCAATACCTGATCTGGATACCCGTGTGGTCGACAGAAATGACTCTGGAAGGTCTTGGCTGCTACTTCTGCAGTTAAATCCTTAACTGGTACTACTACTAGAAACCTTGAGTAGTGATCAACTATTGTAAGAGCGTAGGTGTACCCTGTTCTGCTAGGTGTTAACTTCACATGATCGAGAGCCACGATTTCAAGAGGTTTCTTGGTAATGATTGGCTGTAGCGGAGCTTTCTGACTTTGCTGGTCCTTCTTTCTAAGGTGACACGGTCCACAGTTCTTACACCACTTTTCAATTGAACCTTTTATGCCGACCCAGTAGAAACAATCTTTTAACAGCATCTCCAGTTTCTTCCAACCAAAGTGTCCTGCATCATTGTGGTAAGCTTCTAGTATCATCTGGATCTCTCTTTTTGGGACAACTATTTGCCAGATTAGTTCATGGGTTCTGGGGTTAAGGTGACGTCTGCATAGTTTCCCTTGATAGACAAACAGTTTTCCTTTTTTTTTCCATAGGCGTTTGGCATCTTGCGTAGCATCTGAACTTAGACAGGAGTGCTCTTTGGTTATTAGTTCTTTGATTAAACTAACATCCGGGTCACTGTCTCGGGTCTCTTTCCAATTATGGTGGGATAACGGGTTCACTGTTCTCTCTTTACGTCTTTGACTTGCCTGATGACATGAGGCTGTACTTGGACAGTGGAAAGCTGGTAACCCTACCTCTTCTAGCTCGTCTACGTCTTCTCCTTCATCTGGTAAATTAGGCATTCTGGATAGGGCATCAGCGTTGCCATTCTTGTGACCTGCCCGGTAGTTGACAGTAAAGTCGTAGTTCGACAATCTTGCCATCCAACGTTGCTCCATGGCTCCCAACTTTGCAGCCTCTAAAGGGGTTAGAGGGTTGTTGTCAGTGAAAGCCGTGAACTTGGAAGACGCCAGGTAGTGCTTGAAACATTCTGTGATCGCCCAGACTAAGTGTCACGTCCTACTGACGGACCCCACACGTGGACCCACTGGACCGCGTAGAGCGGATGCTGATACCGGGTGATAGAGAGGCGGACCAGTACAGTAGAGTCAACAGGTTTATTTGAACAACAATAAAACAAGAACCAACGCCCCAGGGGAGAGCCACAAGGTCGCAGGACCAGAATACCACCGAAGGAGGCCCCGGAGCGCTTAACCCCTATACAGGGATACCGCTGGTACCAACCTCGGGGGGACCAATGAAGCGAACACGAGTGTTAAACCGACCCCAGGCGACGTGGTAACAAAACAGCAACCGGGTATAAAATAGGACACGGGAAACCGGGAACACTGAGAATCCGGAGCAGGACTGGAGACAGCGCTTCAGCAGGGAAGAGGTCCGGGAAGCAGACCGAGACCACTGGAGTCAGCGAGGAGCCGGCACGGGAGGAATCTGCGGGAAGGAACACACAGAAATCAGAAACCTAGCAAAATAAGGAACAACCTGACCAGACCAGGAATAGCAACTCCACTAGGTAGAAGTTGCCCTGGCAAAGACTGACAGGAAACAGGAAGCTTATATATCAGCAGGGCAGTCCTGATTGGCAAGACACAGAGGCTTGGTGATTGGCTGAGGGGAGGAGCATGATCCCTGCAGCCTCTCCAGCATACACTGATTTGGAGATGGAGTTTCATGCGCTCAAGCAGTAGCCTCGAAGTGAGGAGCTGAGCGGCGCTATTCCAGCAGAGGGCGCTGGAACCCTGCGGCAGACCCCCGAGGGGTTACAGTACCCCCCCCTCTACGCCCCCCCCCCAGACGGAAACCGGCCAGGAACCTGCGCAGAAGGCTCGGGGCCTGGACGTCCGCCTCCATGATCCCGAGGGCACCAGTAAGGGCAGAAGGGGCCCGAGGGCAGTTGCTTGGGCGTCTTGCGTGGAGCACAGGAGGAACAGGTGGAGACATAGTCGGAGACGTCCCGACGCATCCGCGGCCACCAGTAGTACCGACCGATCAAGCGTATAGTCTTCGCCACCCACGCATGGCCTGCGAGCCTGGATGAATGGCCCCAGCGAAGGACGTACCTCCGATCAGCCTCGGGTACCAGCGTCTTACCTGGTAGGGACCGACGGAGGGGTGCCGCCATGCAGGTGGTGGACGGATCGATGATGGAGCGTGGCTCCTATTCTTGACATTCGGACGTTGCTTGGGTTTCGGCAGGGTTCAATGGGTAGACACAGCCCTTCGGGAGTGGGACCCCCAGCACCAGATCAACGGGATAGACATAGGGTCCATGCGGAGGTAACGTCTTGGCCTCCTTCTGGTCGAGGACGTCAGTATACGACCGAGAGGCTGAGGGCTGCCCGGGCAGCGCTGCCAGGGAAGGTGGCAGCCGGAGGGGAGAAACGGGAAGAAGGCAGCGGCTATGGCACGCCTGCCCCCACCGCAGGACCTCACCTGTTCGCCATTCCAGTACTGGTTCATGAATGCGGAGCCATGGAAGTCCGAGCAGAAACGGAGGAGACAGGACCGGTAGGACATAGAAGGTAAGACGCTCAGTGTGACGAGGACCAACTTGTATTTCCACCTCTCCAGTGACACCCGTCACAGCGTCTTGTAAGGGCCTCCCATCGACCGAGGTGATGACACGGGGATGCTGCAGGGGGTATATGGGAATACCGTAGCGTTGCGCCATCTCCAGCTGCACAAAGTTACCTGCGGACCCGGAATCCAGGCAAGCCAGCTCCGAATGGCGTTCGTCTCCAACCGTAACCTGGATGGCAATAGTGAGAGGTGGAGAGAGCTTGCTCTCTGTTAGGTGGGCCTCTCTTACCTGCCCTAGATGGAGGTTCTCTGGCCGCTTGGGACATTGGCGGCGAAAGTGGCCAGACTCTCCACAATAAAGGCACAGGCCCCGAGTGATCCTCTCCTCCCTCCTCTGGGTCCGGAGCTAAACACGATCCACCTCCATGGCCTCGTGTCCTGCCGGAGGTGCCGCAGGTTCCGGAAGGAAGGGTCCACTCTCCTGCGTCCTCTCCTGCGTTCTCTCCTGGACCCGCTCCTGAAGACGACGGTCAATTCGGACAGCGAGGGTAAAGTACTCTTCCAGGGAGCTGGGCAGGTCCTGGACTGTCAGTTCGTCCTTGATACGGCTTGACAACCCCCGGCGGAAGACACCTACCAAGGGCTCATCCGCCCAGTGGAGCTCGGCAGCTAGGGTACGGAATTGGATGGCATACTGCCCAACAGACTGGTTACCTTGTTGCAGGGTCAAGAGCGCCTCGGTGGCAGAGGCCACCCGTCCTGGCTCATCGAAGGTCCTACGAAAGGTGTCCAGGAACGCCCGCAGGTTGGACATGATGGGATCCTCTCTCTCCAACAACAGGTTGAACCACGCCAGTGCCTCTCCCTCGAGGTGCGAAGCCAGAAACGCCACTTTCACCTCATCCGTCGGGTATTGGTGTGGTAATAACCGGAAGTGGAGCTGGCACTGGTTAACAAACCCCCGACATGCTTTAGAATCCCCGGTGTACCTGGTAGGCTGGCAGAGCCGTGGAGACACAGCTCCAGCCGGAGCTCCAGTTGGCTGCACGGAGACGGAACCTGGGCTTCCTATTGTCCCCTGTAGACTGGTAAGCCAATCATCCAAGGAGGACATATGGGATAACATTCGAGTCTGTATCACACTCAGACGGTCCAACTCCTGGTGGAGACTCAGCACCTGGGAAGAGAGAGTGGGATCGGTGGTAGAGGGCGCCCCCAAGCGGGCCTCTAGAGACTGAATAAACGCCACAACCTGGTCGTGACTCTGGCGGAGTGCGGCCAGCTCTCTTTGGGCATCAAACCTGGTATCAGCGGGGTCCATGGCCAGGGCAAAATCTGTCACTTCCTACTGACGGACCCCACACGTGGACCCACTGGACCGCGTAGAGCGGATGCTGATACCGGGTGATAGAGAGGCGGACCAGTACAGTAGAGTCAACAGGTTTATTTGAACAACAATAAAACAAGAACCCACGCCCCAGGGGAGAGCCACAAGGTCGCAGCACCGGAATACCACCGAAGGAGGTCCCGGAGCGCTTAACCCCTATACAGTGATACCGCCGGTACCAACCTCGGGGGGATCAATGAAGCGAACACGAGTGTTAAACCGACCCCAGGCGACGTGGTAACAAAATAGCAAACGGGTATAAAATAGGACACGGGAAACCGGGAACACTGAGAATCCGGAGCAGGACTGGAGACAGCGCTTCAGCAGGGAAGAGGTCCGGGAAGCAGACCGAGACCACTGGAGTCAGCGAGGAGCCGGCACGGGAGGAATCTGCGGGAAGGAACACACAGAAATCAGAAACCTAGCAAAATAAGGAACAACCTGACCAGACCAGGAATAGCAACTCCACTAGGTAGAAGTTGCCCTGGCAAAGACTGACAGGAAACAGGAAGCTTAGATATCAGCAGGGCAGTCCTGATTGGCAAGACACAGAGGCTTGGTGATTGGCTGAGGGGAGGAGCATGATCCCTGCAGCCTCTCCAGCATACACTGATTTGGAGATGGAGTTTCATGCGCTCAAGCAGTAGCCTCGAAGTGAGGAGCTGAGCGGCGCTATTCCAGCAGAGGGCGCTGGAACCCTGCAGCAGACCCCCGAGGGGTTACACTAAGGCTAGGAACTCTAACTTGAAAGAGCTGTAATTCTCCGGGTTCCTCTTTGTTGGACGGAGTTTTCTGCTGGCGTAGGCTATCACTTTCTCTTTGCCTTGCTGTTTCTACGCTAAGACTGCTCCTAAGCCTTTATTGCTTACATCCGTGTATAACAGGAACGGTAGATTGTAATCAGGGTAGGTCAAGATCTCTTCTCCACTTAGGGTATCTTTCTGCCTCTGGAAAGACTGTTCTTGATCTGGTCCCCACCCTAATGGAGGGCCTCTGATCTTGCCTTTCTTGGATTGACCTACCAGGAGATCTTGCATGGGCGCTGCCACCTTCGTGCAGCCTTTGACAAACCTCCTGTAGTACCCGACCAGTCCCAAGAATTGTCGTACCTCTCTGAAGGTGGTTGGCGCTGGCCAATTCTTGATGACTGTAACCTTGTCTGGGTTGGGTGCTACGCCTTCTGCACTGACGGCATGTCCCAGGTATTGGACTTTGGGTTTTAACAAGTGACACTTTAACGGTTTCAACTTCATACCATACTTGGACAACGATTCAAACACTTCACTCAGGTGTTGCAGGTGATCTTCATAGGTCTTGGAGTACACTATGACATCGTCCAGGTATAGCAGTACAGTCTCGAAGTTTCTGTGGCCTAGGCAACACTCCATCAGCCTCTGGAATGTTCCTCGTGCATTGCATAACCCGAATGGCATGCTGTTGAACTCACATAACCCCATTGGTGTCGTGAATGCTGTCTTCTCACGATCTTCTTCTGCAACGGAGACCTGCCAGTACCCACTAGTAAGATCCAAGGTTGAGAAGTAATTAGCAGACTTTAATGCAGCTAGTGACTCCTCTATGTGGGGTAACGGGTATGCATCCTTGTGTGTTACTCTGTTGATCTGCCTATAATCTACGCACATCCTCATACTACCGTCTTTCTTTTTAACCAGGACTAGTGGTGCTGCCAAGGGGCTACAACTATCTCTAATGACCCCGCCATTCTTCATGTCTTGTAGCATCTCTTTTGCTTTCTGGTAGTGTGCTGGTGGTATAGGCCTGCATCTTTCCTTAATGGGTGGATGTTTACCTGTGGGTATATGATGTTGTTCCCCTTTAATCCTCCCAAAATCAAGCGGATGCTTGCTAAACACTTGTTCATATTCCCAAACTACCTGATAAACTCCATTTTTCTGGTGAGAAGATATGTATGTTGTCAGTTCCTATACTGAGCTCCTGACACCATTTCTCTAGCTGGTTCTTGGAATCAGGTGGTTCGTCCGACACTGTCTGAGCTAATAATTCTGCTTCATGTATTGAGTTGTTATCTACATGGTACAGTTTTGCAACAGTGGAATACCTTGGCAGCTTTACTTCATCATCACCATAATTTAAGACACGTACAGGGACCCTTCCTTTTCGTACATCAACCACCCCCCTGGCTGTCAGGAGTGTAGGACTACTGTCAGACATCACTGGCTCCACTACTGCGTGGTAGTCCTGCCCTCTGAGGCCTACTGCTGCCTGACACCAGATCATCATTTCACTTCTTGGTGGTACTACAATAGGAATTGGGTCTGTTACACGTACGCTACCAATTTCACCATTTGACATTGTTACCTGCTGCTGATACACAAGAGCTCGGATCTCCTTCTGAAGAGCTCTCCTCTCGCCTGGTGTGGCGGTATCTGCACTCTGTTGGAGCAAAAACAGCACTTCATCTAGGCAGTTAACCATTACATTGGTACCCAATATCACATGTGGATCCCGCTCATTTGGTTTGTCCTGAACCTCTATATAAGTCCCTGGTTCTTTAACTGTACCCTCCCCACCTTTACTGTTGCCTCCCACTGCTCCTCTATCATTACGGGCAGCCCGTTACATTGGCTAAAATGTTCAAGTCAGGGTTTGGGGGTTCCAGTTCTATGTCGGTCCAGAACCGTTTGTAAAGGATACTCGGGATGGTGGTCACCTGGGATCCCGTATCTACCAATGCAGTGGTAGCGGTGCCGTCGATGATGATGGACAGGTACGGACGATCTGCCACGTACCTGCGTTCCCAGCTGGTCGGGCCTGTACTGTCTACTCCTGGGGTTGGCCCTCTGGTCCCAGGGGCTGCTCGTTTGAAGGGCAGAACCGGTAGATGTGTCCTTCTTTGTTGCACTTGCGACAGATGGGCTGTCCATCGGCACTGTAGCGATCTGTGGTCCTCCCTTGAAGTGGTGGTGTCCTCCTCTTCATCCATGGGATGTCGTCAGGGCTGTCAGCGAGCTGGATCTTGTCTTATGGCCTTGCTTCTGCCTTGGGTTGCCTAGCACCTCGGAGCTTAGCCACCTCTTTGGTCAGCTGGCGCACCTCTGAATACAGACTGTCAAACTGGTCAGGGGTCACAGCCTGCATGCTGGTTTCTACTGCTGGGGATGAGGAAGGTGCTTCTGGTGAGGGAGGGGTTTTAGTCCATTGCGTCTGTGGGGTTAAGTCTGGTACTGCTGGGAGCTGCTGTCCCCTAACAGTTAATTCTTTTAGCGTAGCAAACTCTGCATCAGGGTTTTGGAGAGCCCACCAGCGCGCTTGTTTCCTGTCATCGGGTAACTTGAGGTCCATTACAAATTGTTCAATAAGCGTTTTATTTTCATCACGAACGCCACCGGGATCAGCTTGTTTAAGAAGTCTCAGCGCCTCTTGCAGGCGTATGGGAATAACCTAGGACACTTTCCTGTGCCCCTTGCTTGCAATGGTAAAACAGTGTTAATTCAGATTCAGTATGATGCTCAAAAACTCTCTTTAGCTTTGTAAATATTTGTTCGACAGACTCCTGATCTTCCGCAGACCAATTTCGGGTTTCCAGCTCTGCTGCACCTGTTAACTGTCCCATTACTACTGATGCTCTCTGCTTACCGGTCATCGCGTACATCTCCAGCACGGTGCATATATTCCTCTGGAACGCATCTAGGGCACCTGGCTTGCCATCGTACTTGGGTAACCAGGCTGCATTGGGGACGTACGGCAGAGATATCGGCATTATCGGAGCTACTGGTGCAGGCGTCGGTGGCGGCATAGCGCCGCCGGGTGGATTGGCGCCTACGAGCTGTCCATTCGGAGTTCCTGCCGGGGCCGCAGGCAGGTTCACGATCGGGACTACTGCATTGTTGGGGTTCGGGGCACTCATTCTCGCTCCCCCCTAGTTAATCGCTGCCAGTCTCTTTTAAATCAATGGAAGTAGTCGGCTCGGCGGGCGGGGAGTGTAGCAGGAGTTTCCGGATCCGACTGCTGCATCTGGCGGATCTCGTCAGAGCATGGGGCGGGGCCTATCTTCGCACCCTTGCACTGTAATGCCCCCTTCTTTTCCCGCTCTGTGGCGCAGCAATGGCGGTTAAAATTTACAGTTCACAATGACAGTCAATAAATGGCGCACAGTACCCGGTTGCACCGGGCACGATATCCTGTTCGTGATGCCAGAATCTGTCTGGCCCAGGCCCTGGGGGTACTCAGATCACTCAGGCGCAGTCTGGAGGGAAAGTCACAGGTAGTGGTGCCTGAGGCCGTGGGCCCGGGGGATGCAGATGAAAAATGAGTGGAAAGAAAAATAATAAAAATGTCTGTCGTGACGCCACCTGTAGGGTTCCAGTGATGGCACCGGCGCTGCTTGGGCCTCCGGGGTGATGGGCGGCAGCAAGGTGGAACCGCTCCCTACAGGACGAGCGGGGGTCCCCGGGGCTGTTAGTTGTAGTGAGAGTTATTACAATCGTTTCTGTGCAAGGTGGGAGTAGGGGAGTGCAGTCAGTGTGGTGCAGATGGAAGGAGGGACACACACAGATAAAAGTCTTTTGGTACCTTTACTGGTGTTCTGTACTGGCACACTCGTCCGGAGTTGAGGGAAACACCTTAGGATCTCCACAGCGAGTAGGGTTGTAGGCCTCCTTGTCGGAGTGGCTCTGTTTGGAGTCTGGCAGGCATGGAACCTGACCAGATCGTTGCTTCTCTCTCTCTGTGATTCTCCACACCCGGGTTGCTGCACTGAGGGCTCTATATTGGGTTCCCGTATGGATCCTGGCTCACGGTCCCTGGCTCTCAATTGTTGGTGCTTTGGGCATCCTGGAAGCTAAACCTCCTTGTGGTGCTGGATTCTCTTCGGGGCCTATTTTCTCTCTCCCTGCAGCTCGGTCCCAGTAACTGGAACTCTAATGGGGTGAATCTGTATGACTCTTTTGCCCCCTTCTTGTAGCAAGTTTCTCTCCTCTGCCTTCGACTCCTACTCTGCGGGTCTACCACTATCTCAGGTGGTTACTGGTATGGGCCTAGCATGGCTCCAGTACCAGCTCAGCTCACTCAGCTCTTCACAGTTCTGTAGTGACTGCACACTCTGTTGTTTTCCCTCCAGAACTTGTATTTATAGGGGGAACTAGCTTAAGGCAACCAGTTGGGCTCCCCCTACAGGCCTGGGGTGAAAGGTGTTGTGTATTAGTGGGTTACTCGCTGTGAGAAATTCCTCAGTGTCCCAAGGAAGTCTGTGGTGACCTGGCACAGGGTGCCACACTTGCCTGTATAACATCTTACTGCACTGAACTGTAATAACGCTGCTAAAGTAAGTTCCAATAAAGTACCCAGTGTGAAGTGACTTTGCCTCTGCTGCATCTTATTTCCAAGAACTCATTCCTTTCACAGGATACCTGCCCCGCAGGTCCAGTCCTGCCTGCGGAGGACTACACTATCCCGGCCGCAATACCACCGACCTCCGGAGGACTGTGGCGGCGCTGGTGACATCTCACCAGGTACTGCAGGTGGCGTCACAACAAACTTGTACATAATCCTTGGAAATAATTTCCCCTTTTCAAGTGTCACCCAGGATACGGGATCAGGCACTGCCGCCATTCCCCGTGACAGTTAATCCTCTGCCGCCTGATACCCGAGTACCCTACGCCCTGGGGCTTGACACTAAGAGGGGCACACGACAGTACAACTGACTAGATTAGGAGTATAGAGGACCTCAAGAGGCAAGGCCATAGCCAAACCTCCAAGTTCGAACACCTACTAGACCTCATGGAAGACCTAGAGAACCATGACAGGTGGAACAACATCAGGGAGAGAGGCCTACCACAATCCATCCCTGCAAGGGACCTGGACACTACTTTCCGTGGATTCTTTAACGCCGACCGCAATAAGCCCAAGGGTATGCCGCTTGAATTGGATCGGGCACATAGATCCCTGGGTCCTCCTCCACCTGAGGGGGCCAGGCCCAGAGATATTATCTGCAGAGTCCACAACTTCAGAGCTAAAGAAGACATCATTGCAGGGGCCCGATCCCATAGCCCCCTATCATACCAAGGCAACCCTGTCCAACTGTTGCCCGTCCTGTCCCGCCACACACTGCAAAAGCGCAGGGCTCTTCGTCTTCTACTGGACGTCCTGCGCAGCAACAACACCCTGTACACCAAAGGCTTACCCTTCCACCTCCAGATACACAGGTAGGGCCAACTTTTCTCTGTAAGCCACCTGAGGGATATCCCAACCCTTCTGAAGAGTCTTGGGATGCAGTCCCCCAACATTAACATCACGAAATGGCCAGGTCTGCCCGGGGGAAGAAGTGGATCCTGGGCCCGGAGGGAAAAAAAAACCACAGCAGCATACAAGAAGGGGGGTGCTTTTGTAATGGATGCCCTCCACACCTTTCGGGTGGGCTGTCCTCTTAATTGTCTGCCGCCAAATATTTCAATTCAGTTTAGCCTTGATTAGTACATTCAGTCCATGCTGATAAGGAGCTTCTGCACAGTTAATTCTAAGACAGTGGAATTCTGAAAGGGGGGAGGATATGGAGAAAAAGAGTAGCAAAGGTTTATATAAACATAACATGCTGTTAGTACACTGGAAGATTTCTGAATGACTTTTATAAGAGTTAAATAAGTTATTAACTATTTATTGCCATGACATTCCCCCC
Source organism: Allobates femoralis (assembly GCA_033576535.1). Lineage (NCBI taxonomy): Eukaryota > Metazoa > Chordata > Amphibia > Anura > Aromobatidae > Allobates > Allobates femoralis. The sequence goes on from JARQOC010000009.1 coordinate 120,360,091, forward strand.
TTTTGGAGACATTCAAAATCTTACCCTAAATGTTTGCCCTAGGCGGCGGAGTGGGAAAAGGCAGAGGAGAGGGGAGGAGACTTCACCAACATTAAGACAAACTGTAATGTCGGAATCCCTTTGCAGTTGGCCTTAGCCGCACCCTAAACTGTCCCTACTCTATTTTCTAAGATGGGTCTCAAGTTCTTGTATTTCTCCAAGGGGTCTTGCGGCAATGGTATTGGCATCATTCTCAGGCGTATATTTCTTCTTCATCATCGGGGCCTTTGAGATCTGCATACATTGTTATCACTGTCTCCTTCATGGCGTGAGACATCACCTTCTTGATGCAAGGTATTACACAGCATGAAATTAGAGCCACTACGAATAGAACACAAAGGATTATTATGCCTAGTTTGATAAGTGCTCTCTGCCATCCATCCCGCCACCCAAACCAAGTGTCCCATGGATCCTTAACACGAGAATTATGGGCTAATTCTTCTGCCAGGTCTGTGAGTCCTTTTAGGGCTTTGGCTATACTCCTATCTACCCTTGGTCAGGATAATGTGGTCTGGCAGCGTTCTTTTGCCTGGACTGGTCTATATCCCCCATATTACCCATAGCTGTTGTAGATCTCGTGTCGTGTGCATCTGTTTACTATGGTGTAGAAGTCAAACTGATATGTGACCCTTGTAGCTGGGGTACTAACATGACCTCCCGTATAATCTCCCATATTCTCTTGTGACCTGCTCCCCCATGCTCTAATACTGAGTATATATATTAAGGAGCAAAACAACCATTTTTGGCTTCTGGATCTGGTGCCTTCTTGCAGTGGGATGCGTGGATCCATGTAGGCCTTCCTTCAACCATCACAGCCATGGAGGTGACCAGCAGGACTTGGAAGGGGCCGTCATATCTGGGATCAAGAGCACGTCTACTGAATCTTTTGATGAGAACCCAATCTCCTGGCTGGATCTGATGGATTCCTTCCAAGCTTTGAGGATCTGGGAGAGAGGAAAAAACTCAAGAATGTATTTTAGTCAAATGCTTTGTTAATTCAATAACAAACTTAGTCAAACTGTCATACTGTAGGGTGAACTGTTGGGGGAAATACAACCCTAGTCTGGGGGCACTTCCAAACAGAATCTCATAGGGACTTAGCTTAGTTGCACTAGCTGGGGTGTGTCTGACACTGAACAATGCGAGGGGAAGACTTTCATGCCACGGCTTCTCCGTTTCCTGTGCTGCTTTCAGCATTTATGCCTTTAATACCCCGTTTCCTCTCTCGATCCTTCCTGAATTTTTGGGATGATACAGAGAATGGAGGGCTAACTCTGTCCCCAGGGCCTGCCATACTTCTTTGGTCAGATTGGCTGTGAATGCTGGCCCTTGGTCACTCTCTATGGTGTCTGGGACCCCATATCTGCACACTATCTCTGAGAGGAGTTTCTTTGCAGTGGTTTTAGCACATGGGTTCTGCACAGGGAAAGCTTCCGGCCATCCAGAGAATATGTCCACGACTAACAGTGCATATTCAAATCCTCTTGAGGGCGGCATCTGAATGTGGTCAAACTGTATGCGTTTCCTTCTCTTCATTGGATGCTTGCTTCTGCAGGGTCAGGACCATGTTCTCCCAGGTTTGTTCATCCATCTTCTTCTTGTCCTGAGTCTTCTTCTTGTCCTGAGTCTGTCAAGAGATACAAGTTGGAGGGTTCTGTGATGAGGTTTCACTGCTGCTTCCTTAGCTGTCAGCCAAGTCATTCCCCATGGCTTCTCTTGAGGTCCCTCCAGTGTGTGCCTTTACCTTAAGTACCGCGACTCTTTCTGGCATCAGCAAGGACTCTAGCAATTCCTTCACCGCTCTATGGTGGCGTATTGGAGTTCCATTGGCTGTAATGAAGTCTCTCGCCCTCCAGATAAGCCCGTAGTAATGGCAGATGCCAAATCCATAGAGGGAATCGGTATAAATGTTCGCTTTCTTCTGGGCTGCCATCTTGCAACCTGCGGTCAATGCAACCAATTCTGCTTCCTGTGCAGACATGGACGCGGGTAGTGGTTTGGCCATCAACACAGTATCCTCTGTGACCACCGCAATACCCATGTGAAACCGTCCTTCTTGGTCCGCATATCTTGATCCATCCACGAAGAGAGTCAAATCTGGGTCTTCCAGCGGCGTATATGTGACTGTGTCAAATCCAGAGGTTTCTTGTCTCATAAGCGCAAGACAGTCGTGCTGAGCCAGTTCAAAGTCGGCTTCGTCTTCCACCAAAGTGTCAGAGACGTCACATTCCCCCCTTGGAAGAGGGAGGAGAGTTTCAGGGTTCAGGACATCACACCTGGAGATTGTCATGTTTTCTGGGAGTAGAAGGGAACATTGTAGCCGTAGGTTACGTGCAGCAGAGAGATGTTTAGGTTGGGTCTGGGCCAGAATGGCAGTGATATCATGTGGAGCCTTCACCTTCAGACAGTGACCCAGAATAACATCAGCAGTCTTATCCAGCAGTAGGTGAGTTGCAAAGACAGCTCTCATGCACGACGGTGCTCCACAGGCAACTGGGTCCAGTCTGGCAGAGTAGTATCCCAGTGGGCGCTGTCTCCCCCATGGAACTGTGTTAGGACTCCAGTGGCATGTCCTTTCTTCTCCATTACAAACAGGCAAAAGGGTTTCTTGTAGTCAGGAGTCCAAGGGCAGGAGAGCATATGATGGCATCCTTCAGCATATAGAATCCATCAATGGTGTCAGTTGTCAAACAGAAAGGATTGGGCACAATCGGAGTATCCAAGACTGTGGCTTCATTCACTGCCCGTAGATCTTGCACCATGTGAAACTTGGGAGTTTGTCCCTTTTACTTTTCTTCTTGACTGGAAACAGTGGGGTGTTGCATGGTGACTTGGTCGGGATGACTGCTCCATTCTTGACGTAGGGGGTCAGTTTTTGTGTGATAGCATCCGATTGGACAATTGAGAGAGGGTACTGGGGCTTACGGGGTAAGCAAGCTCTTTGTTTAAACTTGACTTCCACTGGCTGGACTGGGAGCCTTCAGCGGTTCGGCCGCAGACCTCCGTGCCACAGGTAGCCGGGCACAGCTACCTGACGCCCGATCGGGCCACCGGAGCTTGTAGCCGGGAGACGACCTCCGGTCATCTCCCGGCTACCTCGGGCTTGGCGCTCCACTCGCTTCGGCCCCACCGTGGTCCCGGGTCCAGTGGCGGAATAGCGGCACGCGGTGGGCGCTCTCGCGCCCACCACTCAGGGGTCTGGTGTCGGGATGGCGGCTCGCGGTGGGCGCTCTCGCTCAGGGGTCTGGTGGGCGCTACCGCACCCACCGCTCGCCGTTTTGACAGCACCTCGCGGTGGGCGCTAAAGCGCCACCGCTCGCCGCCATCTTGGATCACCCTGAGCGGGTGTAGTGCCCAAGCCACTTCCGTCATGTGACGTCATTTTTGTCCCTTGAAGACGGAAGTGGCTTCGGGTTTTATATATTAGATATATTAGATACTGTTATTTTCCATTCATCAAATTTAACATCTAGCATGTCAAAGGTGGTATCATACTACAGAGACCTTATAAAGATATAGTGTATGTGTTATATTGGATGATATATACTCTTATTTTTAAAGCGCAATAGTATAACTTAATGAATGAAATAATCAATAAAATTATTAAATAAGAAATGATGAAATGTCCTTAGTTTGTGTATATTATATTATTATATTATTGGAATTATATCACTCATATAGGATTTAATTTCTTTGTAGTGCATTAATGAATTGAAAAACCAGTTATCACATCTTATGTAGCCAAAAAAATGAAGAAAGAACAAATATGTGTGGGTCCCATATGATTGCCTCATCAAAGAGGAGAATGTTTAATTTATTAAAAAGCCAAGAAGCCAGAGCTGCATGTGGTTAGCACGCAATCCAAAAAGTGCATATGCGCATGTTAATTTGTAACTGTACTTTAAACTGAGACATTTGGCAAACAATTAATCAATTCTTTGAGCTACCCCGCCACGTCAGGCATTCTCAGCTGGGGCCGCCCTACTCTATGTTTTTAATATACACTGTGCCATTACGGCCTCCTGAATGCATTAAAAGTAGAACCATGGGGGGTGTGGCCTGAAGCTCAAGCTGGAAGGTTGCAAGTAGCTTGAGCTCCTGCCCTTCTGCCTGCAAAGCTATGGGAATTCAGCTCCACAGGAACTGAAGACCCACCAAAACTACAAGATTTTCCTTGGATTACCTATGGATCAACCTGGATAACCTTTTGGATCTTTATTTACTTAATTCCCTTGGATTTAACCACCTCTGGGCCTGTAAAGCTGTGGTTACATAAGACACCATGCTGCTGAATGAACAGCTGAGAAAGGGCTGACTCCTTGTGTAACTACTATCTGAAGGCTTGTTTTTTATCCTTGGATTTGATTTTAACCTGAACTTTATTTTCTGGATACTCTTGGACTTAGGGCAACTAGTCTTTTTTGGGAACTGAGCTTATAACAGCTAAAGTGATAAAGTTGCAGTAGATGTCTGCTTCTACCTGATCAGCTGTTTCATCTATGCTGTAGCTACTCTGACATAGCCTGCTGAACCTAATTCAGATCTGATGCATGGGGTTGCTGATTTTCCCCCTGAAGTTATCTGCAGCTGTGTTTGGACTTGGAGGATTTCTGGAGATTTTCTGTCTCTGTCTCGTTCCTGCCTCCAGGGCCGGACTGGGACCAAAAAGCAGCCCTGGAAAAATGATCCCACCAGCCCACACACTATAACACCCATCAGCCCCGATCAGTGAAATTTGCTTTTCGTTGTCATGGCCTCATCACTTTCTTAAAGGAGTTATCTGAAGAGTCACATGTGAATGGTGGAGCAGAGGGAATAATCAACCACAGCTCCATTCACATGTTACTGTTAAAAGCCACGTTTCTCAGGATTGTTGGGTCCCAGCGGTCAAATCCACAGCGAAGGGAAAGTCATCACCTATACAGAAGAGAAGTGATGACTTCATATTGGGGATAATTAATTTAAACAAGTTAAATGCTAAAAATCCCAAAGTCCAATACCACCTCTCTGACAACCGGACAGGAGAAGTGGTACTGTGCAGTGTGTATATACAGAATAATACAGTTACAGAGGATTATACCCAGTATACAGGACAGGAGAAGTGGTACTGTGCAGTGTATATATACAGAATAATACAGATACTGAGGATTACACCCAGTATACAGGACAGGAGAAGAGGTACTGTGCAGTGTATATATACAGAATAATACAGATACTGAGGATTACACCCAGTATACAGGACAGGAGAAGTGGTACTGTGCAGTGTATACATACAGAATAATACAGATACTGAGGATTACACCCAGTATACAGGACATGAGAAGTGGTACTGTGCAGTGTATATATACAGAAAAATACAGATACTGAGGATTGCACCCAGTATACAGGACAGCAGAAGTGGTACTGTGCAGTGTATATATACAGAATAATACACATACTGAGGATTACAGCCAGTATACAGGACAGCAGAACTGGTACTGTGCAGTGTATATATACAGAATAATACAGACACTGAGGATTACAGCCAGTATACAGGACAGGAGACGTGGTGCTGTGCAGTGTATATATACAGAATAATACAGATACTGAGGATTACACCCAGTATACAGGACAGAAGAAGTGATACTGTGCAGTGTATATATACAGAATATTACAGATACTAAGGATTACACCCAGTATACAGGACAGGAGAAGTGGTACTGTGCAGTGTATATGTACATAATAATACAGATACTGAGGATTACACCCCATATACAGGACAGGGGAAATGGTACTGTGCAGTGTATATATACAGAATAATACAGATACTGAGGATTAAACCCAGTATACAGGACAGGGGAGGTGGTACTGTGCAGTGTATATATACAGAATAATACACATGCTGAGGATTACACCCAGTATACAGGACAGCAGAAGTGGTACTGTGCAGTGTATATATACAGAATAATACAGACACTGAGGATTACAGCCAGTATACAGGACAGGAGATGTGGTGCTGTGCAGTGTATATATGCAGAATAATACAGATACTGAGGATTACACCCAGTATACAGGACAGAAGAAGTGGTACTGTGCAGTGTATATGTACATAATAATACAGATACCGAGGATTACACCCAGTATACAGGACAGGGGAAATGGTACTGGGCAGTGTATATATACAGAATAATACAGATACTGAGGATTAAACCCAGTATACAGGACAGGGGAGGTGGTACTGTGCAGTGTATATATATACAGAATAATACAGATACACAGGATTATACCCAGTACACAGGACAGGGGAAGTTGTACTGTGTAGTGTATATATACAGATACTGAGGATTACACCCAGTATACAGGACAGGAGAAGTGGTACTATGCAGTGTATATACAGAATGATACAGATACTAAGGATTAAACCCAGTATACAGGACAGGAGAAGTGGTACTGTGCAGTGTATATATGCACAATAATACAGATACTGAGGATTATACTCAGTATACAGGACAGGGGAATTGGTACTGTGCTGCGTATATATATATATATATATATATATATATATATATATATATATATGTAAATAACAATACTGATATAGTGATATAATGCATACTATGCATGATATGGTATATTATATACTACACACCACAGAGCGCACACTATAAACTACAAAGTATACACCATACACTGCATGTTATACAGGACACTAGTAAAAAGGCCCGATGCAATTGCATCGGGAGCACGGTGAAATGAATTGTGTGTATACAGGTGGGTCAGTGGGTATCAGAGTATAGAGGCGGGTCAGTGGGTAGTAGAGCATCGAGGCGGCTCTGTGGGTAGCAGAGTATGGAGGTGGCTCTGTGGCTAGCAGAGTATCGATGCGGCTCTGTGGGTAGCAGAGAATAGAGGCGGCTCTGTGGGTAGTAGAGTATAGAGGCGGCTCTGTGGTGGAGGGGTGAGGAGAGATGCGGATGTGTGGTGGAGGGGTGAGGAGAGATGCGGCTCTGTGGTGGAGGGGTGAGGAGAGAAGCGGCTCTGTGGTGGAGGGGTGAGGAGAGATGCGGCAGAGTGGTTGAGGGGTGAGGAGAGATGGGTGTCTGTGGTGGAGGGTGAGGAGAGATGCGGCTGTGTGGTGGAGGGGTGAGGAGAGATGCGGCTCTGTGGTGGAGGGGTGAGGAGAGAAGCGGCTGTGGTGGAGGGCTGAGGAGAGATGCGGCTCAGTGGTGGAGGGGTGAGGAGAGATGCGGCTCTGTGGTGGAGGGGTGAGGAGAGATGCGGCTCTGTGGTGGAGGGGTGAGGAGAGATGGGTGTCTGTGGTGGAGGGGTGAGGAGAGATGCGGCTGTGTGGTGGAGGGGTGAGGATAGATGCGGCTGTGTGGTGGAGGGGTGAGGAGAGATGCAGCTCTGTGGTGGAGGGGTGAGGAGAGATGCGGCTCAGTGGTGGAGGGGTGAGGAGAGATGTGGCTCAGTGGTGGAGGGGTGAGGAGAGATGCGGCTGTGTGGTGGAGGGGTGAGGAGAGAGATGCGGCTGTGTGGTGTGGGAGGGGTGGGAGAGAGATGCAGCTCTGTGGTGGAGGGGTGAGGAGAGATGCGGCTCAGTGGTGGAGGGGTGAGGAGAGATGCGGCTCAGTGGTGGAGGGGTGAGGAGAGATGCGGCTCAGTGGTGGAGGGGTGAGGAGAGAGCGGCTCAGTGGTGGAGGGTAGGAGAGATGCGGCTCAGTGGTGGAGGGGTGAGGAGAGATGCGGCTCAGTGGTGGAGGGGTGAGGAGAGAAGCGGCTTCAGTGGTGGAGGGTGTAAGGAGAGAAGTGGCTCAGTGGTGTAGGGTTGAGGAGAGATGCGGCTCAGTGGTGGAGGGATGAGGAGAGAAGCGGCGTCAGTGGTGAGGGTTGAGAGAGAAGCGGCTCAGTGGTGTAAGGGTTGAGGAGAGATGCCACAGTGTAGAAACATGAGACAGTAAGCACACAGTATAGACATTACATGAGACATGTATAACAGACAGTATCACAGATTACAGAGCATTATACACACAGTATAACACATTACAGACAGTATACAAATTACACACAGTACAGACACATTACAGCAGTATACAGAGATTACACAAACAGTATAGAGCATAGACAGAGTATAGAGACATTACAGACAGTATACAGAGATGACACACAGTTAGAGACATTGACACAGATCAGATTAGAGTGCAGAGACATGACACAGACAGAGTGTGCAGAGACATGACACAGACAGAGTGTGCAGAGACATGACACAGACAGAGTGTGCAGAGACATGACACAGACAGAGTGTGCAGAGACATGACACAGACAGAGTGTGCAGAGACATGACACAGACAGAGTGTGCAGAGACATGACACAGACAGAGTGTGCAGAGACATGACACAGACAGAGTAAGGCAGGGGTTAAAAAAATGTAAATAAAGTTTATGCTCACCTCACCCCGAGCTCCCGGTGGCTCCCGGTGCCTGCAGAGCTCTTCTACTGCAGTTCAGGACCTGCGGTGATGTCAGAGTCACGTGACCCACGGTTACCATGGAGTAAGCTGGTGTCACGTGACTCTGACATCACCGCAGATCCTGTACTGGTGTAGAAGAGCTCTGCAGGCACCGGGAGCCTGCGGGAGCCACCGGGAGGCTGGAGGAAGACGGCGGGAGACGGCGGGGGCTCGGGGAGAGGTGAGGAAATTTTTTTTTTTTTTACAGTAGTGCGGCTGCGGCTCGCGATGACGCTGTGCGTCATTGCTCGCAGTGCTGCAAAGCATCTTGGGATTCGGCTACAGTGCCCGAATCCCAAGACTGCCGAATATATAAGTAGATAGTGGAAGGGGGGGCGTGGCCTAATGGTAATGGTGTAGGGTTTTACCTATGCTCTCCCCACAACAATAAGCGACTGGGCTAAATGCCCTCAAAAGGACTTTGGTAACTGAAAAAAGATCTACTATCAAGCTGGTAATCACCTTGGGAATGTTTTGTTTGGGTCAGTGGTCACTTTTAAGAAGAATTCTCCTCAGAGTCCAGTCATCAAATTTGCCTGAGGTAAAGGATTGTGCTGTCACCTCATGAATAATGGCTGCCTAGTCACCTCATAATATCTTCATTGCCTAATACTCCCCAAATTTTATATAATTAGGCTTCAAATCTCTCAGTATACTGAAAGAAACTTTGAGAGACAGCCTGTGTGACTTTTCCATTGATTTCCATGATTTGGGCACATCTGACAGACATCTGACAGGCATCTGACAGGCTTCCATTGGCAGCAATATTGTACCTCTTAATTTCTAGGGTGTTCCTCTACAGGAGGTTACCCTGGGATAGTCTGAACCCTCCTAACCTATTTTTGGATTGGCACCTATGATTTTGGACTTTTCCTGTCAAAAAATCCAAGATTCAGCATTTCTCTTAGAGCTTTGTGCTTTGCTGTGCCACCCTAATTTCTTCTCAAAACCCTTTGGAGAGTTGTCCTGGGTCTCCCCAGACCCCCCTGAACTATTTTTGGACTAGTATTGTTTGTTTTGTTCTTTTTATTGCCAGAAACCTACAGCTTCAGTGCTCCTGTGGATAAAACCGATACTTAAGAACTTTACTCAAGCATATTTATTGTCTTTCTCTTTCCACCTGGATCCTATTTTCATCTACTAGTGACGATTATACTATACTAGCTGTGAGCCCGATGCAAATGCATCGGGATTCTAGAACGTGCATTAATTTGATTATAGTAGTTATAGCTGTTAGCCTGATGCAAATGCATCGGGTATCTAAAATATGTTTATTGTTTTTTTAAACATTTTTAAATAATAATCGCATCATCAATAGCAATAATATAAGCCATAGCATTATTATTAGCAGTAATAGCAGTATTAATAGCATTATTAGCAGTATTATGAGCATTAATAACAGTATTAATAGCATTAATAGCATTATTATTAGCATTAATAGCATTATTAATAGCATTATTAGCATTAATAATAGCATTAATAACATTATTAATAGCATTAATAGCATTATTATTAACATTAATATCATTAATAATAGCATTATTAGCATTAATATTAGCATTAATAACATTATTAATAGCATTAATAGCATTATTATTAGCATTAATAGCATTAATAATAACATTATTAGCATTAATAATAGCATTAATAACATTAATAATAGCATTAATAGTATTATTATTAGCATTAATAGCATTAATAATAGCATTATTAGCATTAATAATAGGATTAATAACATTATTAATAGCATTAATAGCATTATTATTAGCATTAATAATAGCATTATTAGCATTAATAATAGCATTAATAACATTATTAATAGCATTAATAGCATTATTATTAGCATTAATAGCAATATTAATAGCATTAATAGGATAAATATTAGCATTAATAGCATTAATAGCATAATTAATAGCATTAATAGCATTATTATTAGCATTAATAGCATTATTATTAGCATTAATAGCATTAATAAAAGCATTAATAGCATTAATAATAGCATTAATAACATTATTAATAGCATTAATAGCATTATTATTAGCATTAATAGCATTATTATTAGCATTACTAGCATTAATAATGCCATTAATAGGATAAATATTAGCATTGATAGCATTAATAGCATAATTAATAGCATTAATAGCATTATTAATAGCATTAATAGCATTATTATTAGCATTAATAGCATTAATAGGATAAATATTAGCATTAATAGCATTATTAATAGCATTATTATTAGCATTAATAGCATTAATAAAAGCATTATTAGCATTAATAATAGCATTAATAACATTATTAATAGCATTAATAGCATTATTATTAGCATTAATAGCATTAATAGCATTATTATTAGCATTAATAGCATTAATAATACCATGAATAGGATAAATATTAGCATTAATAGCATTAATAGCATAATTAATAGCATTAAAGCATTATTAATAGCATTAATAGCATTAATAGATAATATAGCATTAATAGCGATTATAATTAGCATTATAATAGCATTAATAAGATTAATATTAGCATTAATAGCATTAATAGCATTATTAATTAGCATTAAATATATTAGCATTAATAGCATTAATAATAGCATTAATAAGCTAATAATAGCATTAATAGCATTATTAATAGCATTATTATTAGCATTAATAGCATTAATAGCATGATTATTCAGCATTAATAGCATTAATAATACCATTAATAGATAACATATTATGCATTAATAGCATTAATAGCATAAATAATAGCATTAATAGCATTATTAATAGCATTAATAGCATTATTATATAGCATTAAATAGCATTAATAATAGCATTATTAGCATTAATATAGCATTAATAACATTATTAATTAGCATTAATAGCATTAATAATTAGCATTAATAGCATAATAATAGCATTAATAGCATTAATTAATAGCATATAACATTATATAGCATTAATAGAATTATTATTACGCATTAATAGCAATTAATAATAGCATTAATAGGATAAATATTAGCATTAATAGCATTAATAGCATATAAATAGCATTAATAGCATTATTATAGCATTAATAGCATTAATTAATAGCATTAATAATAGCATTAATAACATTATTAATAGCATTATATACATTATTAATAGCATTAAAGATATATAGATAATAGCCATTAATATAGATATATTAGCATTGATAGCATTAATAGCATATTAATAGCATTAATAGCATTATTAATAGCATTAAATAGCATTATATTAGCATTAATAGGATAAATATTAGCATTAATAGCATTAATAGCATTATTAATAGCATTATTTATTGCATTAATAGCATTAATTACATTATAAGCATTAATAATAGCATTAATAACATTATTAATAGCATTAATAGCATTATATAGCATTAATAGCATTATAATAGCATTAATAATATAGATACATTATTAGCATATAATAGCATTAATAATACATGCATATAGATAAATAATTAGCATTAATAGCAATAATATAGCATAATTAATTAGCATTAATAGCATTATATAATAGCATTAATAGCATTAATAGATAAATATTAGCATTAATAGCATATTAATAGCATTATAATACCATTATTAGGATAATATTAGCATTAATAGCATTATTATAATAGCATAATAATAGCATTATTATTAGCATTAATAGCATTAATATAGCTTAGCATTAATTATTAGCATTAATAAATAATAGCATTAAATATATACATTATTAATAGCATTAATGATTAATAGCATTAATAGCTATTAATAATAGCATTAATAGATAAATATTAGCATTAATAGCATAAATAATAGCATTAATAGCATTATATTATAATAGCATTAATAGCATTATTATTAGCATAATAGCATTAAATTAGCATTAATTAGCATTAATAATAGCATTATTAATAACATTATTAATAGCATTAATAGCATTAATAATAGCATTATTATAGCATATAATAGCATTAAATACATTATTAATAGCATTAATAGCATTTATATAATGCATTAATTAGCATTAATAGATTATTAATAGCATAATAGCATTATTAATAGCATTAATAGATTAATAAGCATATTAATAGCATTATTAATAGCATTAATAGCATTAATAATACATTAATAGCATAAAAATACATATACATATAGTGCATTATGTAATTAGCATTAAAGCATTAATAGCAATATATAGCATGAATAGCATTATTAATAGCATTAATAGCATTAATAGATAAATATTAGCATAATACATTAATAGCATAATTAATAGCATTTAATAGCATATAATGTATTATATAGCATTAATATATAATAGCATTAATAGCATTAGATAATAGCATTATATAGCATATATAGCATAATAAGCATTAATACATTTAATAGCATAATTATATAGCATTAATAGCATTATTATTAGCATTAATAGCATTAATATAGCATTAATAGCATTAAATAATAGCATTAATACATTAATATAGCATTAATAGCATTATCTAATAGCATTAATAGCATTATATTAGCATTAATAGCATTAATAATAGCATTATTAGCATTAATAATAGCATTAATAAACATTATTAATAGCATTAATACATTATTATTAGCATTAATAGCATTATATATAGCATTAATAGCATTAAATACATAAGGATAATATTAGCATTAATAATAGCATTAATACATTATTATAGCATTAATAGCATATTATTAGCATTAATAGCATTATTATTAGCATAAATATGCATTATAATAGCATATTCTTATATTCATTTAACATTATTATATTATAGCATTATTTATTATTTTTATATGATTATTAGCATTTTAATAGATTATTTTTTTAATTAATTAGAAATTATTATATTATAGCATTTATTATCCGTGAGAGTGATATAATTATATATTTATTTTTTTTATTATTATTTTTATTGATATTTATTATTTTTATTATTTTTTTATTATTTTTTTATTTTTTTTATTATTTTTTTTATTATTAAATTTATTATTTAGGTGAGACCCAGTTCTCATTCAGGTCCGCTGGAAGGGCTGATATAATTAGCATATATTTATTTTTTTATTATTATTTTTATTGAAATTATTTATTATTTTTATTTATTTATTTTATTATTTATTTTTTTTATTTTTTTTTTATTATTTTTTAATATTTTTATTATTAATTATATTTAGGATAACCATTCTATCAGTCGCGAAGGCGAAAATAGCATTATTATTTTTTTTAATATTTTTATGAAATATTTATTATTTTTTATTTATTTTTTTTATTATTTTTTTATTATTTTTTTATTATTTTTTTTATTATTAAATTTATTATTTAGGCTGAGACCCAGTTCTCATTCAGGTCCGCTGGAAGGCTGATATAATTAGCATATATTTATTTTTTTTATTATTATTTTTATTGAATATTTATTATTTTTTATTTATTTTTTTTATTATTTTTTAATTATTTTTAAATATTTTTTTTTATTATTTAATTTATTTTTTTTTTTTTTAAGTCAGACTGAACACAGTTCTCATTCAGGTCCGCATTTTTTTTTTTTTTATTATTAATTTTTATTTAATTATTTATTATTTTTTAATTATTTTTTAATTATTTTTTAATTATTTTTTTTATTATTAAATTTATTTATTTTTTTACTTGCGAGTGAGACACAGTTCTCATTCGGGTCCGCCTTTTTTTTTCCCCATTGACATACATTAGCGGTGTGTCGGCGATTTTATGGCCGGCCACCTGGTTCTATTTGTCGGCCCTAAAATCGCGGACACACCGCTAATGCATGTCTATGGGCAGTCAGCTCGAATTCTGATTGGTCGGCGTCCAATCCGAAATCGGGCTGACTGCCCATAGACATGCATTAGCGGTGTGTTCGCGATTTTAGGGCCGACAAATAGAACCAGGTGGCCGGCCATAAAATCGCAGACACACCGCTAATGTATGTCAATGGGGAAAAAAAAGGCGGACCTGAATGAGAACTGCGTCTCAGTCTGAGGGGCTCTTCTGATTGGCTGAGGGCAGTATACAGCGACCAATCAGAAGAGGGCCTCAGATCTCATTGAGATAGAATGGGGGTTTTTCCTCCATTCTATCTTAATGAGAAGGAAGAGGACGTCGGAGGTGGAAGTTAGCGAAAAGAAGACAGAAGATCCCCGGGGCCGGACGAAGAAGCGGAGATGGCGGAAAGAAGAGAGAAGACCCCCGGGGCCGGAGGAAGAGGACGCCTGGCCGGACGGAGGACTTGTGGATCGGACGGACGATCAGATGACTTGAAGGCATGTAAGTGATCGACGGGGACGTTAGGTTAGGGGACGGCGGGGCTTCGGGTGTAGGGCCTTAGGTGACAGCGGCGTTAGGTTAGGGGACTGCGGGGGCTTAGGGTGTAGGGCTTTAGCGAGAGGGGCAGGGGGTAGACGGCGGGGCTTAGGGGGTATCGGCGGGGGCTTAGGATGCTGCGGGTCGGGGGTTAGGTGGTCGGGGCTTAGCGTGTACGGGTGCGGCGGACTTAGGGGGTATCGGCGGGGGCCTAGGATGCTACGGGGGTTAGGGGGTAGGGGCTTAGGGGCGGCGGTGCCTTAGGGGGTAGGCGGCATGGCTTAGGGGGTATCGGTGGGGGCCTAGGATGCTACGGGGCTTAGGGGGTAGGGGCTTAGGGGCTGCTGCGGGGCTTAGGGGTAGGGGCTTAAGGGCGGCGATGGCTTAGGGGGTAGACGGCGGGCTTAGGGGGTATCGGCGGGGGCTTAGGATGCTGCGGGTCGGGGGTTAGGTGGTCGGGGCTGCTGCGGGGCTTAGGGGGTAGGGGCTTAGGGGCGGTGGTGGCTTAGGGGGTAGACGGCGGGGCTCAGGATGCTGCGGATCGGGGGTTAGGTGGTCGGGGCTTAGCGTGTAGGGGTGGGGCGGACTTAGGGGGTAGGGCCTTAGGTGCGGCGGGGTGGTTTTGTTGCGGGGTGGGTGTGCGGACATGGGGGTGGGTGTGCGGACATGGGGGTGGGTGTGCGGACATGGGGGTGGGTGTGCGGACATGGGGGTGGGTGTGCGGACATGGGGGGGGGCTGTGCGGACATGGGGGGGTGGCTGTGCGGACATGGCGGTGGGTGTGCGGAGATGGGGGGGCGGCTATGCGGACATGGGGGGCCTGTTTGGACCTGGGTGAGGCTGTGCGGACATTGGGGGGGCGAGTTGTGGGTAGCGGGGAGCGGAGGCGGCTGTGCCGCCTCCGCTCCATGGTCCCCGGGGAGCGAGTTGCGGCTCAGGCAGCGACTCGCAATGGCCTCGCGGCCATTGCTCGCGCTACCTGAGCGGTAAATCGCTAAGGTTGTAGCCGAGGCTGTGGATCGATTTCGGGGCAGCGGCTCGCAATGGCCGCTTCGCGGCCATTGCTCGCCCTGGGCCAGCGACTCGCAATGGCCTCGCGGCCATTGCTCGCGCAGCATTGGGCGCTTCGCGCCCAATGTTAAATTCGTATCCACATGACGACATCGGAAAGTGCGCGCGGAGGGGCACTTTTCCGATTCGCGATTATATAATAGATTGGACAAATTTGGATTTTTTACTAGTTCATTCACAATATTAAGCCATTGTATTGGTCCAGTATATCTGATATATACATATTACTGGTGACTTTTCTGCAATATTCAAGACTCATAACATCTGAGGATTCTGCGTGGGCAAGTGAGGTCGGAGGGCCTCCGGCGATCGCAAGCTTTTCAGACCCTGGGATTTCCGGAGTGTGAAGCAGATCTCAAGAATATGTATATACTAGTAAAAAGGCCCGTTGCAATAGCATCGGGAGCGCAGTGAAATGAATTGTGTGTATACAGGCGGGTCAGTGGGTAGCAGAGTATGCAGGGGGCTCTGTGGGTAGCAGAGTATAGAGGCGGGTCTGTGGGTATGGAGATTATACAGGCGGCTCTGTGGGTAGCAGAGTATACAGGTGGCTCTGTGGGTAGCAGAGTATACAGGCGGCTCTGTGGGTAGTAGATTATACAGGCAGCTCTGTGGGTAGCAGAGTATACAGGCGGCATTGTGGGTAGTAGATTATACAGGCGGCTCTGTGGGTAGCAGTAAACAAGCGGCTCTGTGGGTAGGAGATTATACAGGATGCTCTGTGGGTAGGAGATTATACAGGAGTCTCTGTGGGTAGCAGAGTATACAGGCGGCTCTGTGGGTAGCAGATTATACAGGCGGCTCTGTGGGTAGCAGAGTATACAGCAGGGTCTGTGGGTAGCAGATTATACAGAAGGGTCTGTGGGTAGCAGATTATACAGGCGGCTCTGTGGGTAGCAGAGTATACAGGCGGCTCTGTGGGTAGCAGAGTATACAGCAGGGGTCTCAAACTCGCGGCCCGAGGGCCGCATGCGGCCCCTGGGGCTTCACTATGCGGCCCGTGGCACCTTGGACAACATAATGATGCATCGCCCCAGTGCAGGGGTCTGCTGTAGTCCCCGCTGTGTGATGACTTCTGTCCGCAGCACTAACAAGCTCTGCCACTCAGCAAGATAAATGCAAGCTACCAGCCAATGAGAGGCCCGCAGCTAACGGCAGAATATGACGTCACCTGCAGGCCTCTGTCTGGCAGATTGCATTGATCTTGATGAGCAACAGAGCTTGTCTGAGTGGCGGCTGGTGGAACTCATAGCACAGCGGAGGCCGGAAGTAAGTACAGCTGGTCCGCGGCGGCCCCCTGCACTGGAGCGATGCATCATTAAAGTGAGAAAAGTGTGAGTGTGTGTGAGAAGTTGTGTGTGTGAGGGTGAGTGTGTGAGTGAGGATGTGTGTATAAGAAAGTGTGTGCGAGTTTCAGTGTGTGTATGAGTGTGAGTGTAAGAGTGTGTATGAGGATGTGTGAGAGTGTGTGTGAGAGTGTGTGTGTGTGTGTGGGGGGGGTTTGTGAGTAGGTTTGTGTGTGAGTATGATAGAGTGTGTATTTGAGTGTGTAAAAAGAAGGTAAATCAGGACGGGGGGCATCACTATAAAAGTAGATCAGGATGGGGGACATCACTATAAAAGTAGATCAGGATGGGGGACATCACTATAAAAGGGGATCAGGATGGGGGACATCACTATAAAAGGGGATTGGGATGGGGGACATCATCACTAAAGGGGATCAAGATGGGGGACATCACTACTAAAGGGGAATGGGGTGGGGGCTTTCACTAGAAAAGGAGATCAGGAAGGGGGACATCACTAGAAAAGGGGATCAGGATGGGGGACATCACTACAAAAGGAGATCAGTATGGGGACATCACTACAAAAGGGGACCATGATCGATGGGGGACATCACTAGAAAAGGGGATCAGGATGGGGGACATCACTACAAAAGGGGAGCATGATCGATGAGGGACATCACTAGAAAAAGGAATCAGGATGGTGGACATCACTATAAACAGGGATCAGGATAGGGATCATCACTAGAAAAAGGGATCAGAATGGGTACATCACTAGAAAAGGGGATCAAATTGGGGGACATCAGTAGAAAAGGACATTACTACAGGATGGGGACATTACTACAAGAAAGGGATCAGAATTTGTACTTTACTACATTGAGCAAAAAATTCTGGTATTACTAAAAATATCACTTCATCCTACAAGGGATGCGGCCCCCCGCTGTAAATGTTTTTCTATGTGCGGCCCACCAACCCAGCCGAGTTTGAGACCCCTGGTATACAGGCAGCTCTGTGGGTAGCAGAGTATACAGGCGGCTCTGTGGGTAACAGAGTATACAGGTGGCTCTGTGGGAAGCAGAGTATACAGACGGCTCTGAGGGTAGCAGAGTATACAGGCGGCTCTGTGGGTAGCAGAGTATAGAGGCGGCTCTGTGGGTAGCAGAGTATAGAGGTGGCTCTGTGGGTAGCAGAGTATAGAGGCGGCTCTGTGGGTAGCAGAGTATAGAGGCGGCTCTGTGGGTAGCAGAGTATACAGGCGGCTCTGTGGGTCGCACTGTATATGGTGGCTTAGTGGTTAGCACTGTATACGGTGGCTCAGTGGTTAGCACTGTATACGGTGGCTCAATTGTTAGCAGTGTATAAGGTGGCTGAGTGGTTAGCAGTGTATATGGTGGCTCAGTGGTTAGCAGTATACACAGTGGCTCAGTGGTTAGCAGTGTATACAGTGGCTCAGTGCTTAGCACTGTATACGGTGGCTCAGTGCTTAGCAATGAATATAGATGCTCAGTGGTTAGCACTGTATATGGTGGCTGAGTGGTTAGCACTGTATATGGTGGCTGAGTGGTTAGCACTGTACGGTTGCTCAGTGGTTAGCACTGTATATGGTGGCTCAGTGGTTAGCACAGCATATGGTGACTCAGTGATTAGCAGAGTATATGGTGGATCAGTGGTCAGCAGAGTATATGGCGGCTCAGTGGTTAGAACTGTACACGGTGGCTCAGTGATTAGCACAGTATATGGTGGCTCAGTGGTTAGCACAGTATATGGTGGCTCAGTGATTAGCAGAGTATATGGTGGCTCAGTGGTTAGCACTGTATATGGTGGCTCAGTGGTTAGCACTGTATATGGTGGCTCAGTGGTTAGCACTGTATATGGTGGCTCAGTGGTTAGCACTGTATATGGTGGCTCAGTGGTTAGCACTGTATATGGTGGCTCAGTGGTTAGCAGTGTATATGGTGGCTCAGTGGTTAGCACTGTATATGGTGGCTCAGTGGTTAGCAGAGCATATGGTGGCTCAGTGGTTAGCACTGTACAGTGGCTCAGTGGTTAGCACTGATATATGTGGGCTCAGTGGTTAGCACTGTATATGGTGGCTGAGTGGTTAGCACTCTATATGGTGGCTCAGTGGTTAGCACTGTATATGGTGGCGCAGTGGTTAGCACTGTAAGGTGGATCAGTGGTTAGCACTGTATGGTGGGTCAGTGGTTAGCACTGTATGGGGTGGATCAGTGGTTAGCACTGTATGGTGGGTCAGTGGTTAGCACTGTATATGGTGAGTCAGTGGTTAGCACTGTATGGTGGGTCAGTGGTTAGCACTGTATATGGTGGCTCAGTGGTTAGCACTGTACGGTTGCTCAGTGGTTAGCAGTGTATGGTGGATCAGTGGTTAGCACTGTATATGGTGGCTCAGTGATTAGCACAGTATATGGTGGCTCAGTGGTTAGCACTGTATGGTGGATCAGTGGTTAGCACTGTATATGGTGGCTCAGTGGTTAGCACTGTATACGGTGGCTCAGTGGTTAGCACTGTATACGGTGGCTCAGTGGTTAGCACAGTACGGTGGCTCAGTGGTTAGGACTGTATGGTGGATCAGTGGTTAGCACTGTATACGGTGGCTCAGTGGTTAGCACTGTATACGGTGCCTCAGTGGTTAGCACTGTACGGTGGCTCAGTGGTTAGGACTGTATGGTGGATCAGTGGTTAGCACTGTATACGGTGGCTCAGTGATTAGCACTGTATACGGTGGCTCAATGGTTAGCACAATACGGTGGGTCAGTGGTTATCACTGTATATGGTGGCTGAGTGGTTAGCACTGTATATGGTGGCTCAGTGGTTAGCACTGTATGGTGGCTCAGTGGTTAGCACTGTATATGGTGGCTCAGTGGTTAGGACTGTATGGTGGCTCAGTGGTTAGCACTGTATATGGTGGCTCTGTGGTCAGCACTGTATGGTGGCTCAGTGGTTAGCACTGTATATGGTGGCTCAGTGGTTAGCACTGTATATGGTGGCTCAGTGTTTAACAGTGTATGGTGGCTCAGTGGTTAGCACTGTATATGGTAGCTCAGTGGTTAGCACTGCATATGGTGGCTCAGTGGTTAGCACTGTATGGTGGCTCAGTGGCTAGCACTGTATATGGTGGCTCAGTGGTTAGCACTGTATGGTGGCTCAGTGGTTAGCACTGTATATGGTGGCTCAGTGGTTAGCACTGTATATGGTGGCTCAGTGGTTAACACTGTATATGGTGGCTCAGTGGTTAGCACTGTATATGGTGGCTCAGTGGTTAGCACTGTATATGGTGGCTCAGTGGTTAGCACTGTATATGGTGGCTCAGTGCTTAGCACTGTATATGCTGGCTCAGTGGTTAGCACTGTATATGGTGGTTCAGTGGTTATCACTGTATATGGTGGCTCAGTGGTTAGCACTGTATGGTGGCTCAGTGGTTAGCACTGTATATGGTGGTTCAGTGGTTATCACTGTATATGGTGGGTCAGTGGTTAGCACTGTATGGTGGCTCAGTGGTTAGCACTGTATATGTGGTGGCTCAGTGGTTAGCACTGTATATGGTGGCTCAGTGGTTAGCACTGTATATGGTGGCTCAGTGGTTAGCACTGTATATGGTGCTCAGTGGTTAGCACTGTATATGGTGGCTCAGTGGTGCATGTACGTGCTCAGTGGTTAGCACTGTATATGGTGGCTCAGTGGTTAGCACTGTATATGGTGGCTCAGTGGTTAGCACTGTATATGGTGGTCAGTGGTTAGCACTGTATATGGTGGCTCAGTGGTTAGCACTGTATATAGTGGCTCAGTGGTTAGCACTGTATATGGTGGCTCAGTGGTTAGCACTGTATATGGTGGCTCAGTGGTTAGCACTGTATATGGTGGCTCAGTGGTTAGCACTGTATATGGTATCTCAGTGGTTAGCACTTGATATGTGGCTCAGTGGTTAGCACTGTATGGTGGGTCAGTGGTTAGCACTGTATATGGTGGTCAGTGGTTAGCACTGTATATGGTGGCTCAGTGGTTAGCACTGTATATGGTGGTCTCAGTGGTTAGCACTGTATATGGTGGCTCAGTGGTTAGCACTGTATGGTGGCTCAGTGGTTAGACTGTATGGTGGATCAGTGGTTAGCACTGTATATGGTGGCTCAGTGGTGAGCACTGTATGGTGTCTCAGTGGTGAGCACTGTATGGTGGCTCAGTGGTTAGCGCTGTATGGTGGCTCAGTGGTTAGCACTGTTTGGTGGCTCAGTGGTTAGCACTGTATGGTGGGTCAGTGGTTAGCACTGTATGGTGGGTCAGTGGTTAGCACTGTATGGTGGTCAGTGGTTAGCACTGTATATGGTGGCTCAGTGGTTAGCACTGTATATGGTGGCTCAGTGTTAGCGCTGTATACGGTGGCTCAGTGGTTAGCACAGTATGGTGGCTCAGTGGCTAGCCAGTGTATATAGTAGCGCTCAGTGGTTAGCACTGTATGGTGGCTCAGTGGTTAGCACTGTATATGGTGGCTCAGTGGTTAGCACTGTATATGGTGGCTCAGTGGTTAGCACTGTATACGGTGGCTCAGTGGTTAGCACAGTATGGTGGCTCAGTGGTTAGCAGTGTATATAGTGGCTCAGTGGTTAGCACTGTATGGTGGCTCAGTGGTTGGCACTGTATATGGTGGCTCAGTGGTTAGCAGTGTATATAGTGGCTCAGTGGTTAGCACTGTATATGGTGGCTCAGTGGTTAGCACTGTATGGTGGTCAGTGGTTAGCACTGTATATGGTGGCTCAGTGGTTAGCACTGTATATGGTGGCTCAGTGGTTAGCACAGTATGGTGGCTCAGTGGTTAGCAGTGTTATATGGTGCTCAGTGGTTAGCACTGTATATGGTGGCTCAGTGGTTAGCACTGTATGGTGGGTCAGTGGTTAGCACTGTATTGGTGGCTCAGTGGTTAGCACTGTATATGGTGGCTCAGTGGTTAGCACAGTATGGTGGCTCAGTGGTTAGCACTGTATATGGTGGCTCAGTGGTTAGCACAGTATGGTGGCTCAGTGGTTAGCACTGTATATGGTGGCTCAGTGGTTAGCACTGTATACGGTGGCTCAGTGGTTAGCACAGTATGGTGGCTCAGTGGTTAGCACTGTATGGTGGCTCAGTGGTTAGCACTGTATATGGTGGCTCAGTGGTTAGCACTGTATATGGTGGCTCAGTGGTTAGCACTGTATATGGAGGCTCAGTGGTTAGCACTGTATACGGTGGGTCAGTGGTTAGCACAGTATACGGTGGGGGGGGCAGAATGGAGTGGGGCAGAGTGGAGTGAGGGAGAATAGAGTGAAGCAGAGCAGGGGTAGAATATAGAGGGGCAGAATGGGGTCCCCCCCCCTGTTTCCCCTGGGCTCTATGTGCCCCTGCACTGTCTTTAGTCGCCCTGGCCCCTCTGTGGCTTCTTACCCTTCTTCCGAGCTCAGATCAATGAATAGAGAGCCTGAAGTGATGTCTGAGTCATGTGAATGATCACATGACTCACATCACCAAAGGTCCTTTAGCCTTGTAGTGAAGATGATCAGATCAGAGAGAGATGCGGGAGTGTGCCGGATCAGCAGGAGAGGTGGGGGGGATCTATGGCTGGGGGGGATCTATGGCTGAGGGGGGGATCTATGGTGGGGGGGATCTATGGCTGGGGGGGATCTATGGCTGAGGGGGGGATCTATGGCTGGGGGGGATCTATGGCTGGGGGGATCTATGGCTGGCGGGGGTCTATGGCTTGCGGGGGTGTGGGGGGGAATTGTGTGGGGGTGTATGGCTGGGGGGTGTGCGGGCGGCATTGTGTAGGGGTGTATGGTGGGGTGTGGGCGATTGTGGGGTGTAGGTGCGGGGTGGCGGCGCATTGTGTGGGGTGTATGCTGGCAGGGGTGTGCGGGCGGCATTGTGTGGGGGTGTATGGCTGGCGGGGGTGTGCGGGCGCATTGTGTGTGGGGTGTATGGCTGGCGGGGGTGTGCGGGCGGCATTGTGTGGGGGTGTATGGTGGCGGGGGGTGGTGGCGGTGGCGTTGCATTGTGGGGGGTGTATGGCTGGCGGGGGTGTGCGGGCGGCATTGTGTGGGGGTGTATGGGCTGGCGGGGGTGTGCGGGTGGCATTGTGCGGGGGTGTATGGTTGGCAGGGGTGTGTGGGCAGCATTGTGCGGGGGTCTATGGCTGGCGGGGGTGTGCGGGCGGCATTGTGTGGGGGTGTGCGGGTCTATGGCTGGCAGGGGTGTGCAGGCGGCATTAGGAAAGCGGCGGCTCGCGATGACGCTACGCGTCATCACTCGCAGTGGCGCAAAGGAGCTTGGGATTCGGCTACAGTGCCTGAATTCCAAACTCCCGATTATATAAGTAGATTTATTTAAGTTAACTGTTTTCTTATTTGTGTGGGTGGCGTTACAGTGTACTGGTGCTGCTGGGATTTGGGCATTGTTTCAATTAGCTTTGACGGTGACCAGATTCTAACATTGAGGTTGAATATATAGCCACACTAATATTTTTATACTAGCTGTGAGCCCGATGCAAATGCATCGGGATTCTAGAACGTGCATTAATTTGATTATAGTAGTTATAGCTGTTAGCCTGATGCAAATGCATCGGGTATCTAAAATATGTTTATTGTTTTTTTAAAGATTTTTAAATAATAATCGCATCATCAATAGCAATAATATAAGCCATAGCATTATTATTAGCAGTAATAGCAGTATTAATAGCATTATTAGCAGTATTATGAGCATTAATAACAGTATTAATAGCATTAATAGCATTATTATTAGCATTAATAGCATTATTAATAGCATTATTAGCATTGATAATAGCATTAATAACATTATTAATAGCATTATTATTAGCATTAATAGCATTAATATAGCATATTAGCATTATTAAGCATTAATAATACATTAATAATAGCATTTAATAGCATTATTATTAGCATTAATAGCATTATTAATAGCATTAATAGGATAAATATTAGCATTAATAGCATTAATAGCCTAATTAATAGCATTAATAGCATTATTAATAGAATTAATAGCATTATTATTAGCATTATTAGCATTAATAATGGCATTATTAGCATTAATAATAGCATTAATAACAGTATTAATAGCATTAATAGCATTATTATTAGCATTAATAGCATTATTAATAGCATTATTAGCATTAATAATAGCATTAATAACATTATTAATAGCATTAATAGCATTATTATTAGCATTAATAGCATTAGTAGGATAAATATTAGCATTAATAGCATTATTAATAGCATTATTAGCATTAATAATAGCATTAATAACATTATTAATAGCATTAATAGCATTATTATTAGCATTAATAGCATTAATAATAGCATTAATAACATTATTAATAGCATTAATAGCATTATTATTAGCATTAATAGCATTATTAATAGCATTAATAGGATAAATATTAGCATTAATAGCATTAATAGCCTAATTAATAGCATTAATAGCATTTATTAATAGCATTAATAGCATTATTATTAGCATTAATAGCATTAATAATGGCATTATTAGCATTAATAATAGCATTAATAACATTATTAATAGCATTAATAGCATTATTATTAGCATTAATAGCATTAATAATGCCATTAATAGGATAAATATTAGCATTAATAGCATTAATAGCATAATTAATAGCATTAATAGCATTATTAATAGCATTAATAGCATTATTATTAGCATTAATAGCATTAGTAGGATAAATATTAGCATTAATAGCATTATTAATAGCATTATTAGCATTAATAATAGCATTAATAACATTATTAATAGCATTAATAGCATTATTATCATTAATAGCATTAATAATAGCATTAATAACATTATTAATAGCATTAATAGCATTATTATTAGCATTAATAGCATTATTAATAGCATTAATAGGATAAATATTAGCATTAATAGCATTAATAGCCTAATTAATAGCATTAATAGCATTATTAATAGCATTAATAGCATTATTATTAGCATTAATAGCATTAATAATGGCATTATTAGCATTAATAATAGCAATTAATAACATTATTAATAGCATTAATAGCATTATTATTAGCATTAATAGCATTAATAATGCCATTAATAGGATAAATATTAGCATTGATAGCATTAATAGCATAATGAATAGCATTAATAGCATTATTAATAGCATTAATAGCATTAATTATTAGCATTAATAGCATGAATAGGATAAATATTAGCATTAATAGCATTAATAGCATTATTAATAGCATTATTATTGCATTAATAGCATTAATAATAGCATTATTAGCATTAATAATAGCATTAATAACATTATTAATAGCATTAATAGCATTATTATTAGCATTAATAGCATTAATAATAGCATTATTAGCATTAATAATAGCATTATATAACATTATTAATAGCATTAATAGCATTAATATTAGCATTAATAGCATTAATAGCATTATTATTAGCATTAATAGCATTAATAATACCATTAATAGGATAAATATTAGCATTAATAGCATTAATAGCATTATTAATAGCATTAATAGCATTATTATTAGCATAAATAGCATTAATAATAGCATTATTAGCATTAATAATAGCATTAATAAACATTATATAATAAGCATTAATAGCATTATTATTAGCATTAATAGCATTAATAATAGCATTATTAGCATTAAATAATAGCATTAATAAAATTATTAATTAGCATTAATAGCATTATTATTAGCATTAATAGCATTAATAGCATTATTATTAGCATTAATAGCATTAATAATACATTAATAAAGTAAATATTAGCATTAATAGCATTAATAGCATTAATTAATAGCATTTAATAGCATTTATTATTAGCATAAATAGCATTAATAATAGCATTATTAGCATTAATAATAGCATTAATAACATTATTAATAGCATTAATAGCATTATTATTATTAGCATTAATAGCATTAATAAATAGCATTAATAATAGCATTATTAGCATGAATATTAAGCATTAATAACATTATTAATAGCATTAATAGCATTATTATTAGCATTAATAGCATTAATAGCATTAATTATTATAGCATTAATAGCATTATAATACCATTAATAGCATTATTATTAGCATTTATTTATTTTATTATTATTTTATGTAATTATTTAATATTTTTTATTATTTTTTTATTATTTTTTAATTATTTTTAAATTATTATTTTTTATTATTTAATTCATTTATTTTTTTAAGTGAGAGTGAGACACAGTTCTCATTCAGGTCCGCAGTTTTTTTTTTTTTTTTATTATTATTTTTATTGAATATATTAATTTTTTTATTTATTTTTTTATTATTTTTTTAATTATTTTTAAATTATTATTTTTATTAAATTTAATTTATTTATTTTTTTAAGTGAGAGTGAGACACAGTTCTTATTCAGGTCCGCAGTTTTTTTTTTTATTATTATTTTTATTTAATTATTTAAAATTTTTTAATTATTTTTTTATTATTTTTTAATTATTTTTAAATTATTTTTTTATTATTTAATTTATTTATTTTTTTAAGGGAGAGTGAGACACAGTTCTCATTCAGGTCCGCATTTTTTTTTTTTTTTTATTATTATTTTTATTGAATTATTTAATATTTTTTATTTATTTTTTTATTATTTTTTAATTATTTTTAAATTATTATTTTTATTATTTAATTTATTTATTTTTTTAAGTGAGAGTGAGACACAGTTCTCATTCAGGTCCGCAGTTTTTTTTTTTTTTTATTATTTTATTGAATTATTTAATATTTTTATTATATTTTTAATATTTTAATATTATTTTTATTTAATTTATTATTTTTTAAGTGGTGAAACTTTATTAGTCGCAGTTTTTTTTTTATTATTATTTTTATAATTATTATATTTTTTTATTTTTTTATTTATTTTATTTTTTTAATATTATTTTATTATTTAATTATTTTTTTTAAGTGAGAGTGAGACACAGTTCTCATTCAGGTCGGCAGTTTTTTTTTTTTTTTATTATTATTTTTATTTAATTATTTAATATTTTTTATTTATTTTTTTATTATTTTTTAATTATTTTTAAATTATTATTTTTATTATTTAATTTATTTATTTTTTTAAGTGAGAGTGAGACACAGTTCTCATTCAGGTCCGCAGTTTTTTTTTTTTTTATTATTATTTTTATTGAATTATTTAATATTTTTTATTTATTTTTTTATTATTTTTTAATTATTTTTAAATAATTATTTTTATTATTTAATTTATTTATTTTTTTAAGTGAGAGTGAGACACAGTTCTCATTCAGGTCCGCAGTTTTTTTTTTTTTTATTATTATTTTTATTTAATTATTTAATATTTTTTATTTATTTTTTTATTATTTTTTAATTATTTTTAAATTATTATTTTTATTATTTAATTTATTTATTTTTTTAAGTGAGAGTGAGACACAGTTCTCATTCAGGTCCGCAGTTTTTTTTTTTTATTATTATTATTTGTATTTAATTATTTAATATTTTTTATTTATTTTTTTATTAATTTTGAATTATTTTTAAATTATTATTTTTATTATTTAATTTATTTATTTTTTTAACTCAGAGTGAGACGCAGTTCTCATTCAGGTCAGCCTTTTTTTTTCCCCATTGACATACATTAGCGGTGTGTCGGCGATTTTATGGCCGGCCACCTGGTTCTATTTGTCGGCCCTAAAATCGCGGACACACCGCTAATGCATGTCTATGGGCAGTCAGCTCGAATTCTGATTGGTCGGCGTTCAATCCGAAATCGGGCTGACTGCCCATAGAGATGCATTAGCGGTGTGTCCGCGATTTTAGGGCCGACAAATAGAACCAGGTGGGCGGCCATAAAATCGCCGACACACCGGTAATGTATGTCAATGGGAAAAAAAAAGTCGGACCTGAATGAGAACTGCGTCTCAGTTTTGAGGGGCTCTTCTGATTGGCTGAGGGCAGTATACCGCGACCAATCAGAAGAGGGCCTGAGATCTCATTGAGGTAGAATGGGGGATTTTTCTTCCATTCTATCTTAATGAGAAGGAAGAGGACGTCGGAGGTGGAAGATCCCCGGGGCCGGACGAAGAGGCGAAGATGGCGGAAATAAGAGAGAAGACCCCCGGGGCCGGAGGAAGAGGACGCCTGGCCGGACGGAGGAGTTGAGGATCGGACGGACGATCAGATGACTTGAAGGGATGTAAGTGATCGACGGGGGCGTTAGGTTAGGGGACAGCGGGGGCTTCGGTATAGGGCCTTAGGTGACAGCGGCGTTAGGTTAGGGGACGGCGGGGGCTTAGGGATAGGCGGCGGGGCTTAGGGGGTATCGGCGGGGGCCTAGGATACTACGGGGCTTAGGGGTAGGGGCTTAGGGGCTGCTGCGGGGCTTAGGGGGTAGGGCCTTAGGGGCAGCGGTGGCTTAGGGGGTAAACGGCGGGGGCTTAGGATGCTGCGGGTCGGGGGTTAGGTGGTCGCGGCTTAGGGGATAGGGGCTTAGGGGGTATCGGCGGGGGCTTAGAATGCTGCGGGTCGGGGGTTAGGTGGTCGGGGCTGCTGCGGGGCTTAGGGGGTAGGGGCTTAGGGGCGGCGGTGGCTTAGGGGGTAGACGGCGGGGCTTAGGGGGTATCGGCGAAGGGTTAGGATGCTGCGGGTCGGGGGTTAGGTGGTCGGGGCTTAGCGGGTGGCGACTTAGGGGTAGGGGCGGCGCAGGTGTTCGGGGCTTAGCGGGTGGCAACTTAGGGGTAGGGGCGGCGCACTGAGGGCGGCGGTGGCTTAGGGGGTAGACGGTGGGGCTTAGGGAGTATCGGCGGGGGGTTAGGATGCTGCGGGTCGGGGGTTAGGTGGTCGGGGCTTAGCGGGTGGCGACTTAGGGGTAGGGGCGGCGCACTGAGGGGGTGGCTAAGAGCATGGGGCTGTAGTGTACACCGCTATGGTATACTACAGTCCCATGGCCATACGCCTGTCAGGTGTAAAGCGTATGGCCATGGGACTGTAGTATAGCATAGCGGTGTACACTACAGCGCCGGGCGGCGGGGCTTAGGGGGTATCGGCGGGGGGTTAGGATGCTGCGGGTCGGGGGTTAGGTGGTCGGGGCTTAGCGGGTGGAGACTTAGGGGTAGGGGCGGCGCACTGAGGGGGTGGCTAAGAGCATGGGGCTGTAGTGTACACCGCTATGGTATACTACAGTCCCATGGCCATACGCCTGTCAGGTGTAAAGCGTATGGCCATGGGACTGTAGTATACCATAGCGGTGTACACTACAGCGCCATGCTCTTAGCCAGCCCTGGCTTTGTTAGTGAAGCGACTCGCAATGCCCGCTTCGCGGGCATTGCTTCGCAAGACTGCAACAACTCGCAATGCCCGCTTTGCGGGCATTGCTTCGTGAGTCGCCGTGGCCGCTACGCGGCCACGGGGAGAGTCCGGGAGAAGCAGCTCGCTCGCGCTAACAAAGCCACCGGAAGTTGCGCCGCTCCGACGGAAGTCGCTACGGCAATTATATAATAGATTAAGCTTTATAATCCTGATACTGTTTAGACACCTTCCTTTTATTTACTATGTCTCGTAGGCAGACAGATCTTCATAAGGTCACTATGAATCCTACGGGTGGGTCCACTAAACCCCATCTTAAATGCACTCCATCTACAGCTAGGCTGATTTTGGATAGCGAACTCAAAAAGAAGGTGGATAAAATAGATTCTCACATACGGGGCTCAGATATGGACACCTTAGATAATAGGGGTGGTGACAGCTTGAAGCAGACCTAAGGACATAAGCCCCCCAGGGAGTTCTGCTTTGGTTGGATCTACTTTGGAGGAATTGGACTCGGGAGGGGGTGACAGTTCTGGTTCCCCCCCTGTTAAACAAAGACCTAGGGTCACTTCCTCTCCTTATCTATTAAAATGAGGGGTCAGGCTGGGCCAGTAGATAGGGACTTTTTGCTTGACCTCTTCCACAGCTTCGCTGATCAGATGAAAATGGAGTTCTCTGATATTAAAGAAGCGCTCTCCACCCTAACTACCAGAGCTGACGTTATGGAGGCCGCGATAATAAGACTGTCTAAAATTAATAGCTCTCTTAGAAAAGAATTGGACAAAACTAAACAGTATTATAAAAGATTGTCCAGTAAACTGGATTATTTTGACAATACTAATAGACAGTCCAATTTAAAATTGAGGGGAATTCCTGAGACAGTCACAAGGTCTGAATTACAGCCTTACCTTAAAAAAATGATTAAAACAGTGTTACCCTCACTGTCGGATGTAGAGTGTTTGCTGGATAAAGCGTTTCGCCTTCCTAAATCCACATCTGTCCCGGAGAAGTTGCCCAGAGACACTCTGGTTACTTTTAGCTTTAAAAACACAAAAACTCTCCTCACCACCTACATGCAGAAGCATGAGACGTTACCTAGACCATTTCATGATATTAACATTTTTTCAGACCTCTCAAAGGAAACATTGTCCAAACGTAGAATTCTGACGCCTGTCACCAAGATATTGAGAGCTAATGGTATTATGTATAGATGGCTCTCCCAGACCAGAATCAACTTTAAGCGGGGTCCTACTTCTCATGTGATAGACGGATTGGAGGAGGGTCTTCAACTTTTAAGAGAGCTTGGCATTGCTGACCCGCCAGTAACCTGAATACTTATATTGGGTTAAACAGAACTTCATTTTGAAACGCTGAGGTGATTACCCTTAGATTTATATAATACATTATTAATTGTTGTGGGTGAGAGGCCTTTTTTCTCCCCAAGGAGCTTTTTCCATCAGTTAGTTGTAACTGCTCCATATAGTCCATTAGTCCGTTATTGTATATATTTCTTGATATTATTCTGTTCTTGTTTCGTTCTTTTTTTTTTTTCTTTTAGTACTTATTGACACGATGAATGTTTTATATTTCATTCCAGAAATCTCTTGGCTGCATGGTTTAGTAAGTCTTTTCTCTACTGACGTTACTTCGTTTATTTGCTTTTATGGCCATTAATTTCATGTCCCTAAATGTGTCAAATAGTGTCTTCAAAGACTGTGAGGTCAGCGAGACTGGGGATAGAGGAGAAAAGAGAAGGCGCAGATCTAAGTGCAGTGTATTAGTAGCAACAGTTGTTCTTAGGTATTGTGCTCACCTTTCTGGTGTCTTGTGCAGTTTGCATATAATCCTACAGAGGGATATTTCCTGGATCTCCTGGCCTGCTGCTTGTTCCCAGAGAAGCAAGTCGCCCAGAGGGAGGCTTGTGTTGAAGTGCAGGAAAAAAAAAAATTCTGGTTTGAATTGAAGGGCTACCAGAGGGATCACAGGGATGGCAAATTATTCCAAAATAATTTCTTCTTTTATTACGCGTTTCGGCTTAACATATAACAAGCCTTCATCAGATAAAATCACAGACATTATAAAAACATACTCTTATATATATACAGAATCATAAAGGATCATTTCCTCTTTTCCACTAATTGGTTAATTAATTGCATATGCAGACCTCACTTGATGAGTATACTGAGGTCACATTATACTCTAGCTAATGGTGGGTTTACACACACCAATCATTGTATCCAATCTCTGAACCAATCTCTGGTTGCAGTGAAATCATGGACAGATTGCTCCATGTTGTACACAGCCACAAAATGGAACTATGTGTCCATGATTTCACTGCAACCAGAGATTGGTTCAGAGATTGGATACAATGATTGGTGTGTGTAAACCCACCATAACAGTTTAGCACAATTTCTTTTTCTTGGAAGTGGCTTATTTATAGTAGCTACTATTCAAGGAGATAATTTCTGCATCTATAAATTAGTTACAAAAACTTACATAAAAATTGGAATGTAAAAAAATTAAAAAATTGGTAAAAAAGATATTTTTCCTGAAAAATATAAAACTATCTTTCCTTGTTTCTTTCTCATAAAAGGTATATATATATAGACAGATAAAAAGCGGATAAAAAAGGATATCACAGTTTTAAACTATTCTGAGGACATTTTATGTATAGTTGCTTTAAGGGAAAATAATTATTTTCATTCCAAAAAAACAAACCCATAGATGTTTCAGGATCTTCGGTCATTCAAGTCTACTTAACTACTTTAATTCTTTTCTCTAGTATCATTATTTCATGTGATGTTTCTGGGAATGGAACTCACAGGTTGTTGCATACTGCAATCCTACGTTCCTATCCATAAACCCCCTTAGCTACTCAAGTTCCAGACATCAGGTTGTCTATATATGTCTCCTCCTTTTGCTCTCATTATGGAAGAGGGATTGTTTGCTATTAGGATGTTCCTATTTGAGGGGCGAAGGGAGGTTATTTCAGAGGAGAGGTATACTAGAATTGTATCACATTCATTCTCCTTTCTCTCATACCTTTATCTTATACAGTCTCATCATATTTTTTTGTATATAAAAAAAGGACCATTTTCCTCTATCCATTAAGAGGAAATATGATTATACTTGTTTATTAACATTTCAATATTAGACATTTTCCAGTTTATCATTGAGGCCATCTGGATACAAAGTTCGTAATCTATACATCCAGAAGGCCTCTTTCCTATTTAATAGCTGTATCCTGTTCGGAGTATCCATGGGAATTTGTTCAACTGGAATTAGCGATATATTAAATTCCTTTTTGTGCCTTAGAAGGAGATGTCTAGATAGGCTATGCATAAGAAGGCCCACTTTGGCATTATGCCTGTGGCCATTTAGCCGAGTTCGAACCATTTGTGTGGTCCTCCCCACATATTGGAGACCACAGCTGCAATTTATGACATATATGATATAATCACTTGTACATGTCAAAAACTGTTCAATTTGAAAGGTTTTGCCAGTACTGTGAAAAGTAATCTGTTGTTGATTATCCACTATATTTCTACAGCACTGGCATTTTTTCTGTTTACACTTAAATACTCCAGATCTTACTGAATTCTTTTGGGGACATATTGGAGAGTTTTTTACAGGGTTTGTTAGAGTATTTTTTATAGAGTTTTTGAAAGAGTTTTTGAAAGAGTTTTTTAGACGACTAGGGGCTACCATATTTCTTATGGTTTTCCCCCTACGGAAAGTAATATTGGGAGCTGATGAGACAAAAGAGGAGGATTCTACTAATCAAAAACAAGCAGGGTTTGATTTACAGACACCCAGAGGATATTTCAAGTGAATTCCTGCAATTTTATAAAAACCTTTATAATTTAAATTTAAGTCCAGGGTCTGTACAACCCTCTCTGTTGGATATTAACTCTTTTCTGGGTTCCTTAAGCATTCCCTCTCTGACTACTGAAGAGGTGGATCTTCTTAATTGTCCCTTTCAGAATTCTGAGATTACAGAAGCAGTGAAATCCCTCAAAACTGGGAAATCGCCTGGGCCTGATGGATTATCTAATGAATATTTCAAAAATGTTGCTGACATCCTGACACCTTATTTAACTAGACTTCTTAATTCGGCCTCCATGTCATCCCTTCTTCCTGCAGAAATGCAGGAAGCATTTATTACAGTTATTCCCAAGGATAAAGGGGATGCCCTAAATGTCAGAGATTATAGGCCCATTTCGCTCTTAAACACTGATGCTAAAATTATAGCCAAAGTTGTTGTTAACAGACTATCTAAGTATACAACTCGCTTAATTCATACTGACCAAACGGGTTTTGTCAGTGGCAGAAGTACTATGGACGCCACGAAAAGATTATTCCATATTATATCATATGTAGAAAGGTCAAATCTTCCCACTTTGCTGATTTCTCTAGACGCCGAAAAGGCTTTTGACCGAGTAAATTGGCTGTTTTTATTTGAGTCCATTAAAAAATTTGGTTTTTCTGGTCCCATATTTAATATTATTAGAGCTTTGTATTCCCATCCATCCGCCAAAATTCTAACAAATAATGTTGTGTCTGACTCCTTTAGAATTACCAATGGAACTCGACAGGGATGCCCTCTGTCCCCTACTTTATTTAATTTCTTTTTAGAATTATTGGTGGAGGCAATACGGTCACATGAGGGGATCCGGGGATGTCCATTACATGGGCATCAACACGTTGCATCTCTATTTGCAGACGATTTACTGATTATTCTATCGGATCCTCTGGTGTCTCTTAGGAATCTGATGGACATTGTTGAGAGATTCTCTGGAGTCTCTCATTATAAATTGAATACTAATAAGACACAGGTTTTGCCCTATCATATTGAACATCACCTATTAGATATTCTAAAAACTGAATTTAATTTCTCCTGGTCACTGTCAGAAATTCCCTATTTGGGAATCACCATTACTAAACCTCTATCTAACATGGTTGATACAAATTTATCAGATATTGTTAAATCCCTTTCGAAACATGTGTCTTATCTGTCTAATTTAGAGGTTTCCTGGACGGGACGTATTGCGGCCTATAAAATGTTGCTACTTCCCAAAATTCTATACCTCTTCCGTTCCCTCCCTGTGGTCATCCCTCAGAAATATTTTAAACGTCTCCAGACACAACTTAGCCGATTTATTTGGCGAGGGAAATTTCCTAGAATTGCAGCTACCACTCTTGAAAAACATAAATTACATGGAGGTTTAGGTATCCCCAATCTTAGGGCCTATTATCTAGCTATCATTACTCAAATTAGTTCACGATGGTGGAGTACTGAATATTCACCATCCTGGGTAAATATAGAATGATCCATCATGAAGCAACAGAATCCTGCATTGTTTATTGTTTTATACCTCCATAGTCCAAAAAAGGACTTCCCCTAGAAATCCCACTTAAGGCCACTATCAAGGCTTGGAGGACGTTTAATCAGACTTCTAAAACCATCTTCTCTCCAGTTTCTCCTGTCTGGCTCCCAATAGATATTTTTTCCTGGTTGGGTCCATCTCTTAATTTGACTATCTGGAAGAGTAGGAATATTAGGTATGTGTCTGACGTGTTTGATGGTGAGAGGTTAGCCTCTTTTGAGGTTGTCTCTTCTCGTTTCAGCCTACCTGAATCTGACAGACCTACTTGGACTTTACTGCATGAGACTTTAAACAACCCACGTCTAGATTTTACACTACCTAACAATATTGACCTCCTACTTCGTCACAGTGGAAGCCAACTTGTGTGGAAAACTAATAATATCTATAAAACTTTTAATAAGGATGTGACTTTTAATAATTCTAGATTCTATACAGTATGGGATCACCAACTTGACATCGATAATCATACTTTACATAACCAATTGCCCATCATTTTAAAAAATATTTACTCCTCTGTCCCCTGCTCAACACTTCTGGAAACTCAAAATAAAGTATATACCAAGTGGTATTTTACACCTTTAAAACTGCATAAGATAGACCAGGGGTCTCAAACTTGGCTGGGTTGGTGGGCCGCACAAAGAAAAATATTTATAGCGGGGGGCCGCATCCCTTGTAGGACTAAGGCTAGTTCACACATTGCGTATTTTGCTGCTTCTCTGCGTTTTTTTACTGCGTTTTCTGTATTTACCTGCGTTTTTTGCTGCGTTTTTTTACGCGCGCTTTTTGCAGTGAAAACACAATTCTGGATAAGCAGCCCAGCCAAACCTATGGGTTTTGACAAAATCCATTCACACACTGCGTATTTGTGCTTTTTTTTACGCGCGTGTTTTCACTGCAAAAACGCGCGCGTACAAAGAATCACCATGTCAGTTCTTTCTGCAGTTTTACTCTGCGTTTTTCCATTGCCCCCATGATAAATGGGCTCTGAAAAAGCGCAGAGAAAAATGCAGAAAAAAACGCAGTGTGTGAAAGGAGCTGCGTATTTCACAAAATACGCGCATAAAAAAGCTGCGTAAAAAGATGCAGTGTGTGAACGTAGCCTAAGTGATATTTTTAGTAACACCAGAATTTTTTGCTCAATCTAGTAAAGTACAAATCCTGATCCCTTTCTTGTAGTAATGTCCCCATCCTGTAGTAATGTCCTTTTCTACAGATCTCCCACATCCTGATCTTCTTTTCTAGTGGTGATCCCCATCCTGATCCCTTATTCTAGTGATGTCCCCCATCCGGATCCCTTTTTCTAGTGATGACCCCCCATCCTGATCCCTTTTTCTAATGATGACCCCCCATCCTGATCCCTTTTTCTAGAGATGTCCCCCATCCTGATCCCTTTTTCTAGTAATGTCCCCATCCTGATCCCCTTTTCTACTGATGTCCCCAATTCTGATGCCCTTTTCTACTGATGTCCCCCATCCTGATCCCCTTTTCTACTGATGTCCCCCATTCTGATGCCATTTTCTACTGATGTCCCCTATCCTGATCTCCTTTTTTAGTGATGTCCCCATCCTGATCCCATTTTTTTTTTGTGATGTCCCCCATCCTGATCCCTTTTTGTACTGATGTTCCCCATCCTGATCCCATTTTCTACGTATGTCCCCCATCCTGATCTACTTTTATAGTGATGCCCCCCATCCTCTTTTACCTTCTTTTTACACACTCACATACACACTCATTCACACTCACACACACCCTCACACACAAACACAAACACATCCTCATACTCACACACTCAAACTCACACACACTTTCTTATAAACACATCCTCACTCACATACTCACACCCTCACTCGCTCACCCTCACACACACACACCCTCTCACACACACTGACACTTTTCTCACTTTAATGATGCATTATTCCAGTGCAGAGGGCCGCCGTGGTCCCCACTGTGCTGACTTACGGCCTCCGCTGTGCTATGACTTACTCCAGCCGCCGCTCAGACAAGCTCTGTTGCTTAGCAAGATCAATGCAATCTGCCAGCCAGCGGCCCGCATGTGACGTTATATTCCACCATCAACTGCGGGCCACTCATTGGCTGGCAGGTTGCATTGATCTTGCTGAGTGGCAGAGCTTGTTAGTGCCCCGGACGGAAGTCATCACACAGCGGGGACTGCAGCAGCCCCCTGCACTGGGGTGATGCATCATTAAGTTGTCCAAGGTGCCGCGGGCCGCATAGTGAAGCCCCAGGGGCCGCATGCGGCCCTCGGGCCGCGTGTTTGAGACCCCTGAGATAGACCCTACTGTTTCTAATTTATGTTGGAGAAAATGTGGACTAGTGGGATCTGTCCGTCATATATTTTGGTCATGCTCATAGTTACGTTCCTTTTGGTTAGATGTCCAGTCCCTGATCAACTTAGTTTTAGATTTAGACATAGTCTTAACTTTTGACTCTGCTGTATTGTTGATTGGGATATGCGATCTCCCAAAATGTAGAAGATTCTTGGCCTTACATATCCTATTAGTAGCTAAAAATCTTATCGCCTCTAGGTGGAGGAGTGATTGTGTTCCATCCACAGAGGACTTTATGGATTGCATTGCATTGCACAACTCATTTGAATTCACGTTTGCTCTTAGAGAGGGTATGCATGCTAGATTGAAGTACATGACGAAATGGGCGAGTTGGGTTCGAATGTATATGCCGACTCTTACATTTCATCTGCCCTAATTTAGCCTGAATTTCTCCATTTATCATTTTGATTGTACTTAGTTTGCTAAGAGCTATTTAGTTGTTGTTTTTTTTAGATACTCATAATCGTCGTGTCAGTTGTAAATATTTGGTTATTTTATTTCTTCGACTTATGTCTTTTGTCTATATTGTTTTTCTCTTATATTATTTATTTATTTCTTCTCTGAATTTGTATACTATGCATTCATTATATTTATAATTTATGTATATGTTGAAATTCTTTCATCTCAACTTATTTTTGTTGTTTCCTTGTTGACTAATAAATATATCTTTAAATATACAGGACATGGTGTACACTGTATACACAACCTACACTAGATAGATTTCATTATATACTACATAGCATAAAATATATATCAGCATGTATTCTCTACATACCATACGTTATACATAGCACAGTATACACTTTCTATATGACTATGTACTTTACCTTGTGTTCTGCACTACAATACGTTACAGTGGATGCGATACATGATATACTCTAATCCAGGGTTCTCAAATTCGGCTGGGTTGGTGGGCCGCACGTAGAAAAAAATTTATATGGGGGGGCCGCATTACTAAGTGACATTTTTAGTAATTCCAGAATTTTTCGCTTAATGTAGTAATGATCAAATCCTGATCTCCTTTTAGTAATGTCCCCAATGTGGTTCCCTTCTTGTAGTAATGTCCCCATTCTGGTCCTCATCTTGTGTAATGTTCTCATCCTGGTCTTCCCTTGTAGTAATGTCCCCATCCTGGTCCCCTTCTTGTAATAATGTCCTCATACTGGTCCCCATCCTATATTAATGTCCCCCACTATGGTCATTCTTGTAGTAATGTCCCCATCCTGGTCTTCATCTTGTAGTAATGTCCCCATCCTGGTCTTCATCTTGTAGGAATGTCCCCAATCTGACCGTCATCTTGTAGTAATGTCCCCATCCTGGTCCTCCTCATGTAGTAATGTCCCCAATCTGACCATCATCTTGTAGTAATGCCCCCATCCTGGTCCTCTTCTTGTAGTAATGTCCTCATCTGGTCTTCTTGTAGTAATGTCCCCATCCTGATGCCACTTTGTAGTGAAGTCCCAACCTGGTCTCGCTTCTTTTTGCGCACACACACACACACAGTCTTTCATACACACTCACACACACACGCTCATACACACACTCTCATACATGCACATACACACTGACACAAACACACTCATACACACATACACACTCTCTCATACATACTCTCATACACACACACATATATACACTCACTCTTCTACACACACACTCTCTCATACACACACACTCTCTCATACACACACACACTCTCTCATACACTCACACTCTCTCATACACACACACACTCTCTCATACACACACACACTCTCATACACACACTCACTCATACACACACTTTCTCATACTCACTCACATACACACACTTTTACACAGACTCTCATACACACACACACTCATGCATACTTTCATACATACACTCATATACACACACTCATATACACACACACACTTTCTCATACATACTCACATACACACACACTCTCATACACACACACACTCTCATACACACACATACTCGTACACACACTTTCTCATACGCACACTTTCACATACACACTCATATACATACACTCTCATACACACACTTTCTCATACTCACATACACACACTTTTACAGACTCTCATACACACATGCATTCATTCATACATACACTCATATACACACACACTTTCTCATATATACTCACACACTCTCTCATACACACACTCTCATATACACACACACTCTCTCTCATACACACTCTTATACACACACACTTTCATACACTCTCACTCTCATACACACTCAGATACACACACTCTCATACACACACATACACACTTTCTCATACACACTCACATACACACTCACTTTCTCATACACACACACTTTCTACACACACACACTCTCATACACACAGGCACACTCTCCCTCACACACACACCTTAACGATGCCGGGATCCACTGTGCAGGGTGGCGCCACGATGCGCTGTGTAAGGGGCCACCGCGGTGCGCAGTGTAAGGGGCCGCCATGGTGCATAGTGCTGGGGACTGCGGCTTTATTATCACTTCCTGCGGCCGCTACGACAAGCTCCGAGCCTCCTTCCCTCAGCTACATCAATGGAAGCTGGCGGTCCAATCAGATCACAGACCCGCAAGTGACGTTGGTGTATGACGTCACTTGAGGTTTCTGATTGGATGACGTCACTTGCGAGTGTGTGATCTGATTGGCTCGCCAGCTTCCATTGATGTAGCTGAGGGAAGGAGTCTTGGAGCTTGTCGTAGCGGCCGCAGGAAGTGATAATAAAGCCGCAGTCCCCAGCACACTGCACCGTGGTGGCTACCTGCACAGTGGATCCCGGCGTCCTTACATTGTCCACGGTGCCGCGGGCCACACTTTGAAGTCCGGGGGCTGCGTGTTTGAGACCCCTGCTCTACTCTATACAGTATATACACACTCTCCATATTACTATACCACGTGTTGTACAGTACTGTACTTTTCCTTATATACTACCATATATTATTTACTATGTTATATGCTGTTTACTAGGCATTATATAGATTGTATTATATAATGTATCCTATGCTATATAATAGACATTTCGTAATTTTTATTACTATTGATCTTTTGTTACACTTTGCACATTTGATATTAATAGATGTTGTACACTTCTATCCCTTATACTGTTTATATACTATATAGTGTATGTTATTTAATTTACTCCATATTACATTACATATTTTCCATACTAGATGTATTATCCTATACACTATATACTTATAATAACTTTTGTGCTCAGGCACACAGACAGATTGAAGCTCCTGGGTACAGAGTAAAATGTGACTTTATGTGATACATGAGCTATTCCTCCTAGGTTCGGGTATGTAAATCATGGTCTGTAGTTATACTCATATTCCCCATGCTTAGGCTGCCTTCACACTTGTGTTTGCAAGCGCAGCGTACCGAACGCAGCCAAACGCTTGAGCACTGCGTTCCTATGTTTAATATGGGAACGCATGTGCCTGCGTTTGGCTGCGTTCGGTTGCGTTTGCGTTCGGATGCGCACAATTGTGTGCCCTCCAAACGCAGCCTGTTGCATTTTTTGTGCAGTCGCAGCTGATCGCTGCTTCAAATCTCCCGCGCCGGCATCACCTATTCGGTGTCAGTGCGGGAGATTTAAACAGCTGTCAGATCAGCTGTTTCTCCCTGCTGACACCAGCGCGAGATCAGCGGCGGCTCTGCATGAC
The DNA here is from genome assembly GCA_033576535.1 of Allobates femoralis. Lineage (NCBI taxonomy): Eukaryota > Metazoa > Chordata > Amphibia > Anura > Aromobatidae > Allobates > Allobates femoralis. Next base: position 120,401,027 of record JARQOC010000009.1, read on the forward strand.
CTTCCGGTGGCCGCCGCTGATTAGCGGTGGCCAGCGGGAGAGATTTCAATGAGATCCGCAGCGTTCTCCTGCGCTGTCATGCGGAGGACACTGCAGATCCATTGAGATCCATGCATTGTTTGTGCGCTTGCGGATGCTTGCAGATAAAACAAGCGCCCGCACAAAAAATGCAACAAGCTGCGTTCGGAGGGCACACAAATTGTGCGCATCTGAACGCAAACATGACCGAACGCAGCCAAACGCAGGCACATGCGTTCCCATGTTAAACATAGGAACGCAGTGCGCAAGCGTTTGGCTGCGTTCGGTAAGCAGCGTTCACAAACGCTAATGTGAAGGCAGCCTTAGACTGGTGAATGAAGCAGAATTATTCCTGCAGTCATGAAAGATTTCACCTAGGTGTAACAACAATGGTCACAGAGAGTTAATAGAGTCCAGGATGTATATACTGCCTTCTAGACATGTATCTGCAGGGATCATATTTACATTGAGATCTGGCTGCAGTTATGTGCATTAATAATTAATGAATCACATATAGGTAGAAGGCAATCAGATGTGTATGGAAGAGTGATTACTGCAGGCAATGGGGGGAAAATTAGCCTTCCTGCCCCCCACCCCCATCTTCAGGTCCATGAGCTGTGTATACTTACTGCTCCTCCGGTGTCATCCTGCTGGCTCCAGGCTCATCCTCCTCCTGGCCCCCATGTCATCCTCCTGCCTCCAGGCTCGACCTCCTCCTGTGTCATCCTGCTGACTCAAGGCTCGTCCTCCTGGCCCCCATGTCATCATCCTCCTCACTCTGTGGTGATGTCCTGCACCTGCAGTTTGCTGAGAATGAGGACGTCACTGCACTGCACCGACTCTCTGCTCCTCTCTAACACAGGGAGCTGATTAGAGCTCCTCTGACCCCGGAAACGCAGGTGCTGGTATTTCCGGGGTCATTCAGCTCCCTGTGTCTACATGTGTGGAGGTGCGCCCCTGACCCCTGCACACACCCTTCCCTCTTCCTCCCAAAAGACAGATTAGTTTGTCTAATAAAGGGGAGGAGAGGGTGCAGAGCACGCAGACAGGCAGTGACAGGGCTGAGGACACTGGGCTGCATCTGTGCATGATGGCCCACCGCACAATGACTTACAGCCAGCCTACCGCCGGAGGAGCAGGAGCACCGGCCCCCGGCCACACCCCCACCTCCGGCCCATAGGGAGAAGTCCCGGTAGTCCCGCCTCCCAGTCCGGGCCTGCCTGCCTCTCTCATGAAAGTCCTGTAATCAGCTGTGCTGACAAAGGGACAGAGCTGAGGATTGTGGATTTTACAGCTAACTGGGAGTGAAGAGTGTGGATCTGTTTCCTGACCCTGCTGACTGGACATCACTGCGTGGGATCCCTTCATCCAGACTGCATCTGAGAGCAAGGACTGGTCTGTTGTTTGGGAAACCTGCAGAGTGGAGCTGGTATAGTGAGGACTGAAGAAAGCTGGCTAAAAGAAGAGGACAGACAACATAGTTGAAGTGTTGCCTATGAACAGTTTACTGCCTGCCTGGCAGTGAATATCATCGTTATTAACATTAGTAAAACTGGTGAATATTGTTTCTTTTTCCCTACTTTGTATACATCTCTCCTGTCCCTTCTCTCAAACTATTGTCTGTTTTCTATTCTGTCTATCTCTTTCTGTGCTCTATTTAATGTTTCTCCTAAACTATTACCGCTTTCTTACATATTTACATGACTCTAATATACTTAGTTCTGCAACTGCTCCAATTTCTTTAAATAGTTCTACTTACTCTTAAGCGGCCGGCAGACGCTATCGTGAGCGATATTGTTAGCGATCACGTGCACGCGCGATCGCTAACAATATCGCTCACATCGCTGGTGAGCTGTCACACAGGCAGACTCACCAGCGATGTGGAGCCGCCATATCGCTGGTAACTATGGTACACATTGGGTTACTAGGCGCCGCGCGGCACTTAGTAACCCGACGTGTACCATAGTTACCATCTCCCAGCATAGGCTCTGCCGCTGGGAGATCGTTCATCGTGGTGTCATACACCACGATGAAGCAGATTGCTACATCGTTCATCGCTAGATATGAGCTCCGGCTCTCATATCTGCGATGTCACGATCAAGCGATTTTACATTGTAAAATCGCTTGATTACATGCAACGATGCCCAAACGATATCGCTTAAGCGATCAAAAAGCAGATCGCTTAAACGATATCTAGCCATTTATCGTAGCGTGTGACGGCCGCTTTACTTGTTCTGAAGATTGACAAGATAAAAATCAGTCTCACACAGTGTATTTGCAGCTTTTGTGACTTAGTTCCATAGGTGAAACTGAAGCAGCCTGCAAACATTGTAAATCCTGTTAAATCTAGTAATTACTATTAAGGATTAAAACTTTGATTAATCTCAAAGCCATAGTATAGATACTGCTTTTACAGCTCACTGTCACGCCAGGTGACAGATTGTCGGTTTTAAACAACATCCTTGGCCTTTTGGTATAAAACCGCTAATTGGATTGCATTGTTGATATCCGCAATTTGCTCTGTGAATAGCTGCAGAGCAGTTTACGTAAAGGATTAGCATAATTTCTGTTTACACTGTCATTTAGAAACGCCAGTAAATTGATGCCGCGCAAGCGTTAGGCTAGTGCTATTTACTATTAACAGCTGTGTAACTGATGTAAAACCTCTACACAGACTATTTAACGTATCTATATTACTGTTTGGCGCGCAAAAGTAGCGCTTACGCAATTCTTAAGCCGGATTTCAAATAAGATGAAAATCAATGTTAATTATAGACTAACTCCAAATAAATAGTTTTTTTTAACATTTTAAAGATAATTTTAAGCAGATATATTGCAATTTTTTGCTGGAAATCCTGGTTTTCTTCCTTTTTTAACTTATCTGCTTTTTATTCCTAAGATTCATCTTTAATAACTTCCTAACAATCTATTATTGGTTTTTCTCTTCCCTTTGGCTAATCTTTGTAACGGAGAAACTATTTGATAATACTCAGATTCTACCTATTTACTCATACTTACCTATATACTCGTGTATAAGCCGACCCGTGTATAAGCCGACCCCCCTACTTTTGCCCCCAAAACCTGGGAAAACCTATTGACTCGTGTATAAGCCGAGGGTGGACCCCAGCACAGGTATACAGTTTGCCCCAGTGGTATACAGCAGCCTCCCCAGTGGTAGTATACAGCAGCCACAGAGGTATATACAGCAGCCCCAGTGGTAGTATACAGCAGCCTCCCCAGTGGTAGTATACAGCAGCCTCCCCAGTGGTAGTATACAGCAGTCTCCCCCTGTGGTAGTATACAGCAGTCTCCCCCTGTGGTAGTATACAGCAGTCTCCCCCTGTGGTAGTATACAGCAGTCTCCCCCTGTGGTAGTATACAGCAGCCTCCCCCTGTGGTAGTATACAGCAGTCTCCCACTGTGGTAGTATACAGCAGCCTCCCCCTGTGGTAGTATACAGCAGCCACAGAGGTATATACAGCAGCCCCAGTGGTAGTATACAGCAGCCTCCCCAGTGGTAGTATACAGCAGTCTCCCCCTGTGGTAGTAAACAGCAGCCTCCCCCTGTGGTAGTATACAGCAGCCACAGAGGTATATACAGCAGCAGCCCCTCCCCTGTGGTAGTATACAACAGCCACAGAGGTATATACAGCAGCCTCCCCAGTGGTAGTATACAGCAGTCTCCCACTGTGGTAGTATACAGCAGCCTCCCCCTGTGGTAGTATACAGCAGCCACAGAGGTATATACAGCAGCCCCTCCCCTGTGGTAGTATACAGCAGCCCCCCCCTGTGGGTATACAGCAGTGCCTCCCCCTGTGGTATATACAGCAGCCCCTCCCCTGTGGTAGTATACAGCAGCCCCCCGCTGTGGTAGTATACAGCAGCCCTGTGCTGTGGTAGTATACAGCAGCCCCTCCCCTGTGGTAGTATACAGCAGCCCCCCCATGGTAGTATACAGCAGCCCCCCCCTGTGGTTATACAGCAGTGCCCCCCCCCTGTGGTATAAACAGCCCCCCCGTTGCTGCCGCACACCTGTAAAAAGAAGATCTTTCATACTTATCCTCCTGCTGTCACCGCGCGCATCCTCCGCTCTCCTTCTTGCTTGCACCCGGCGTCCATCCATATGACCGCGCACAAATAATGACGTCATTATTTGTGCGCGGTCACGTGGATGGTCGCCGGGTGCAAGCAAGAAGAAGAGCGGAGGATGCGCGCGGTGACAGCGGGAGGATAAGTATGAAAGATCTTCTTTTTACAGGTGTGCGGCAGCAACGGGGGGGGGGGCCGGATATACCACAGGGGGGGCACTGCTGTATACTACCACAGGGGGGCGGAGGAGCGCTGACAGTGCAATGTAATATGCACGGCTCCCCCTGCCGCTGATGGACAGGGGGATGCAGTGCATATTGCATTGCACTAATGAGCGGCCCCACGTGACCGGCCGCTCACTATACAGCCTCCCCCACCTCCTCCAGCCCCCGGACACCGGCACCACATACTCAGCCGTATAGTGACTCGTGTATAAGCCGAGGGGGGAACTTTTCAGCACAATTTTTGTGCTGAAAAACTCGGCTTATACACGAGTATATACGGTACATAGGAGATTAATACTTTAACCTCAGACGACAAAAGATACCTAGGCTGTGTAAAACTTATTGTGAATATTTTGAAATATGGCCTCAATTAAATCAAAACCAGAAAAAAACACAGATAAAAACAAACTGTTAACTAAAACTTATTCAGCTTCTGGTATAAAAACACGAGATCGCTCTAGATCTCTGGCTAGACTCAAATTAGATGATAAAGATAATAGATCTAAAGAGTGGACTAATACAGAAGAATACAATACAATTCATGATACACAAATTCCAAAACAAAAGAGGAAGGAGATGGTATCGAAAGGCCACTGTCATAATAAACCGACAGTTTTTAAGACCTCAGACTTCGGAGAGGATGCATCCCTAGCATAACCGGCTAAACAAAAAATGCGAACAGAAAGCCCTACCTTGTTAGAGATTGATGACCCTTTCATAATTTTAATTGGCACAGACTATAGATCAGAATTTCTTAAAGAAAATTCTCAGCATTTAAGAAAGATCTTGATGACCGTTTTGATAAACTTCAACATTCCATGGAATCCCTTACTCATAAAACCGATAAGAACGAAGCTGAGGTCCATGAGTTGGCTTTGAAAAATGAAATTTTAGAGAAAAAAACAACATATTCTTGAGGAAGAACTCAAATCAGCAAGAAATAAGCTTACGGACTTGGAGGATAGGGATAGGAGACAAAACCTAAAAATTAGAGGAATACCAGAGTCTGTAAAATCTGACCAACTAGGACCTTATATGAAAGACCTTTTAAAACAATCTATACCCTCTTTAACTGATATGGATGTTACAATAGTGAGGATTAACCCCTCCCCAAACCAAAACACCTGAAGCCAGAATTACCCAGAGATACAATCATAAAATTTCATTTCTACCATGTTAAGGAACAGTTAATGGATTTTTTAAAACAGGAAAAGACACTCCCAAAGCCTTATGATGACATCAGGGTATTTGCGGATCTCTCCAGAGAGACTATACAACAAAGAAGAGACCTTTCCAAGTTAACTGACATTTTGAAACAAAATCCGATCCTTTACAGATGGGGTTTCAACCCCACAAAAGTATTATTTACTCACCAAGGTAGAACAATAGCCCTGTCAGAAACGGAGAAGGGAATGAGGATCCTGAAAGATCTAGGAATTTTGATTTCCTGATAGATTTTTTTTCTCCTTTTTACTGTTTATAATGCAGGTAGAAGGGAAGGGCCGAAACTTTAGCCCCCAAAGGAGGTCACTTGTCAGCTTCTGTCTATCAGAGTCCTCCAGATTGGGGTATTTATCTTAAGGGTTAGATACTGTTATCTTATCCTGTGTTTTTTTTACATTTTTTTTATTATTATTCAGGCATAGACGGTATATTAGTCTTTTTTCATTTAAATGTAATAAGTAGTATAGATTTTACTTTCTCTAGTTCAAATATGATAATTTTATCCAAAAAAACATTTTATTCTGAGCTATGTTAACCGGGGTTTTTGGTTGAGCCATGTCACTTAAAATCCTTTCAAAGAACGTCAATGGCCTTAATTCACCACAGCGGTGTTATTTCGTACGGAGACTAATAAAAGATAGTGGGGCGGATATAGTGGGACTACAAGAAACTAAATTTTCTTCTGTCAACCCTCCCCAATTTGAACATAAAAATGTCCCCAATATTTTTTGCACAAACAACACCAAGAAAAAATGGGGAGTAGCTATTCTAATCAAAAACTCATTATCTTTTGAACAAATTTTAAGAATAGATGATCCAAATGGTAGATATTTAATTCTCATTTGTAAATTAAATGACACCTTATTCACCTTAGTAAATTTGTATGCCCCTAATAAAGGTCAAATCACTTTTCTAAATAAACTAATGAGAATCATTGGCGAACACCAGAAAGGAGAACTAGTCATGTTTGGAGATTTTAACATCGTCCCCAACGGACTCATGGACTCCTCAACTAAGTCAAGACAAAACTGTCAATCTTTAGATCCATGGCTAACAAAACAAGACCTTTATGATGTTTTCCGATGTCTGAACTCCTCTTCCATAGAATTTACTAATTTTTCTAGTCGACATCAATCATATGCTAGGATCGACCTTGTTCTTACTAATATTTTGCAGAGAAGACATGGCACATTGAGGGAGCAAAACACACGAGTAGTAGAATAGTTAGAATTATAACTTTATTAGTGCAATAGACCAAACAAGATTAAAAACATTTAAAACCATAGGGTGCCACTGCAGAACACACTGCTGAACATATGTACAGAATACAATGCTGACAAAATATGAGCAGGATATGACACAATATCGGTGATCACAACAGGTTAGACAAAATACAGGATTGAGTTATAGGGAGAGACCCGAGGGTGGGGGATGAGAGCAGGTACGAGAAGTACTAGTGCTCCTTCACCACAATATTTCACATAAATACGCTTGTTAGCCCAATATAGGGTGGACAGTGTTATGGGTAACCACATCTATGTCAAGGGACCTATTATGAAGCACAAATCATAGGGCCACAGAATGATTGGCCCTATGAATGAATGAATGAAAATATACTAACCGTATAATTGATACAAGGACCACCCATATATATTGAGTATCAATTATACGGTTAGTTAGCTGATGGTTAAGACCTTTGTTATCATCCATATGTGACCACCCCTAGGGACCACTGTGTTTGGGACTACTAAACGACTCATAGCATTACTCATTGGATGATTTGCGGAATCTTGGGTAAACTTATAATATGTGAAATTTTCTCTATAATTGTCTGTGCCTCTGCAGACTTCACTTGCGTGAGATATTGGTATCTGTCTCACTTATAAACATTGTTTATTCCAGCTGCTGAGGCCAATATTGAATCATATTTAACACACCCAGCACTACCAATCATTCTGTGGCCCTATGATTTGTGCTTCATAATAGGTCCCTTGACATAGATGTGGTTACCCATAACACTGTCCACCCTATATTGGGCTAACAAGCGTATTTATGTGAAATATTGTGGTGAAGGAGCACTAGTACTTCTCGTACCTGCTCTCATCCCCCACCCTCGGCTCTCTCCCTATAACTCAATCCTGTATTTTGTCTAACCTGTTGTGATCACCGATATTGTGTTATATTCTGCTCATATTTTGTCAGCATTGTATTCTGTGCATATGTTCAGCGGTGTGTTCTGCAGTGGCACCCTATGGTTTTAAATGTTTTTAATCTTGTTTGGTCTATTGCACTAATAAAGTTATAATTCTCACTATTCTACTACTCGTGTGTGTTGCTCCCTCAATGCCATGTCTTCTCTCCGCCATGCATATCTGTCCCCCTTGGCACGGTGAGCGACCCCTCCTTCCCTTGATATAATTCAGACCATTGCGGTGCACCCTGTTTTCTGTTAAAACTTACTAATATTTTTTCGCTCCCTAAATTTAAAAAAATAGATATAGGCACTAGAACGTGGTCTGACCACTCCCCAATACTTTTTGAAATCTCTCTAGGCCCTAATGTTACCTTTGATAGGCTTTGGAGAAACAATAGTTTTTTATATAATCACCCCCTATACACTAAGGAGATTGAAACAACCATTAAAAACTATTTTATAGAAAACGACATAGAGGATATCTCGATCTTTACTTTATGGTCTGCATTTAAGGCCGTTCTTCGAGGGAAAATGATCCAACTTAATTCTAGACATAAGAAAATGAACAAAGAAAAAACTCAGAACTTGGTCAAGCAAATTCAAAACTTGGAAAGATTACAAATCTCTAACCCCTCAAACAATTTGGCTGTTAAAATCTTGAAATTGAAGCTGGATCTGAAATCCCTACTAACATCTGAATATGACAAAATATCCCAAACTTTTAAATCCAAATACTATTATTCAGACAATAGACCCTCAAAACTTCTGGCGGCGAAAATTAGACACCACAAATTGAAAGCTCGGATCAAAGAAATTCAAGATCCCCTAGGAAATACCCACAAACATCCAAGCGATATTGCCAATATTTTTGCCTCTTATTATTCAACTTTATACAATCTAAAGGATAACCCAAATTCCCCCAAACCCTCTGATCAAGATATTAAAGACTATTAAAAAGACCTCCTTTTACCAACACTAAATGAATTGGATCTGAAAGATATTAACCTCCCCTATACTTCCTTTGAAATTTCTACTGCTATAAAAAATTTAAAAAATGAGAAATCACCAGGCCCAGACGGCTTTCAAAATGAACTATATAAAAAATTTGAAGATGTATTAACGCCTTACCTCACTAGATTAGCTAATCATTCTGCAAATCAAGGTACCCTTCCCAAGATATGCTGGAAGCTGTAATAACGGTTTTGCCTAAAGAGAAAGGGGATCTCTCTGATGCTAAAAACTATAGGCCAATATCTCTTTTGAATTGTGACACGAAAATCTTGGCTAGGTTAGCTCCTAATAGAATCTAAAAACACATTGGTAAGTTAATACATGTCGACCAAAATGGCTTCATACCAGGACGATCAACAATAGATGCTACGAGAAGAGCTCTAGACCTGGCCATAATAACTAAAAACTCAAAATCCCCTGCTGTTTTCCTAGCTTTAGATGCCGAAAAGGCTTTTGATAGAGTTCATTGGTCTTTTCTTTTCCACACCTTAGAGAAATTTTGATTTAGTGGTAATATTTTGAACTTTATCAAGGCCATGTACAATAATCCATCAGCAAGAGTCTACTCCAACAACTTTTTATCCCAAAAATTTAATCTGTCAAATGGCACCAGACAAGGATGTCCTTTATCCCCCATTTTATTTGCTTTTTTCATTGAGCCATTTGCAGAAAAAATTAGGGAAAACATCAACATTAAAGGCATTGTATTAGATCATCATCAATATAAAATTGGCTTATTTGCAGATGACATCCTTGTAACCATCTCTAATCCATTAAAATCAATGAGACATCTTATCTATATACATAATCACCAGTTTTGCGCTTCCGGCCACTGTGCCGCTATCACGCGAGCCACTGACACTTGAGGTGCAAAACAACTGCCGCCGGACACCACAAACCCCCACACCCCAACCACTGCCTGCTCCACGCACCGGCCGCCGCTCACCCGTCACATCCTTCCTCTCCCCCGCTCCCCTGCCACATCCTTCCCCAAGAGACACCAGCTCGGGGACAGAGGAGACCCGGGGACAGAGAGGAGCCCCCGACCCGCACCCTGCACCGCCGCCACACTAACCCCCAGAGACAGCAGCTCGGGGACAGAGCACACCCGGGCACAGAGTGGAGCCCCGGACCCGCTCCCTGCACCGCCACCACACTAACCCCTAGAGACAGCAGGTAACAGAGAGACAGAGGACACCCGCCCACAGAAACAGCACTGGGGAGACAAAGCCCCGGAGACACAGGAGAACGCTGCAGAACAACATACACTTATACATACACACTCTTTAGATAGATATATATACTATATATACACACTACATAAACACACACACATATACAGATAGATATAGAAATACATGTAACTTATACTGTATATACACATTGATATACACATAGATACATATACACTATATATACACATATATACATACATCCACACATACAGTATATACACTTATAGATATACAGTATATCCACATATATAGATATATAGTTTATACACATCTACATACATATAGTCTATACACATGTATATATCTATATTTTTATATATATACTAGCTGTGAGCCCGATGCAAATGCATCGGGATTCTAGAACGTGCATTAATTTGATTATAGTAGTTATAGCTGTTAGCCTGATGCAAATGCATTGGGTGTCTAGAATATGTTTATTGTTTTTTTAAAGATTTTTAAATAATAATCCAATTATTCCAATGACATCTTTACACTAACTACATATATTTGTATTGTTGATATCATTTAAGGAAAATTGAATGTCCTTATAATGTACCCTACGACATATTACAAAGATATAGACATGTTTGTTATTGATATCAATAATAGTAACAGCTCACTGAATAGTTAAGGACATCGAATGTGCATACATAATACCAATAGCATGAATACCAATACCATCATCAATACCATCATCAATACCATCATCAATACCATCATCCATACCATCATCAATAGCATCATCAATAGCAATAATATTAGCAATAGCATTATTATCAGCAGTAATAGCAGTATTAATAGCATTATTAGCAGTATTATGAGCATTAATAACAGTATTAATAGCATTAATAGCAGCATTAAGAGCAGTATTAATAGCATTAAGAGCAGTATTAATAGGAGTAATAGCATTATGAATAGCATTAATAGCATTAGTATGTGGATTAATGGCATTAATAATAGCATTAATAGCATAAATAATAACATTAATAGCATAAATAATAGCATTAATAGCATTAGTATTAGCATTAATAGTATTAAAAATAGCATTAACAGCATTATTATTAGCATTAATAGCATTAATATCATTATTAATAGCATTAATAGCATGAATATTAGCCTTAATAGCATTATTAAGAGCATTAATAGGATTATTATTAGCATTATTAGCATTAATATTAGCATTAATAGCATAATTATTAGCATTAATAGCATTATTATTAGCAGTAATAGCATTATTATTAGCATTAATAGCATTATTAATAGCATTAATAATACAATTAATAGCATTAATAATACAATTAATAGCATTAATATTAGCATTATTAGCATTAATAGCATTATTAATAGCATTAATAGCATGAATATTAGCCTTAATAGCATTAATAATAGCATTATTATCATTATTAGCATTAATATTACCGTAAATAGCATAATTATTAGCATTAATAGCATTATTATTAGCACTAATAGCATTATTAATAGCAGTAATAGCATTAATAATAGCATTAATAGCATTATTAATAGCATTAAAAGCATGATTATTAACTTTAATAGTATTAATAATATGATTAATAGCATTATTATTAGCATTATTAGCATTAATAGCATAATTAGTAGCATTTATAGAATTTTTAATAGCATTAATAGCATTAATATTAGCATTAATAGCATTAATAGCATAATTAATAGCATTAATAGCATTATTAATAGCATTAATAGCATTATTAATTGCAAGAATAGCATTATTAATAGCATTAATAGCATAATTAATAGCATGAATAGCATAAATAATAGCATTAATAGCATAAATAATAGCATTAATAAAATTAATAGCAATATTAATAGCATTAAGAATAGCATTAATAGCATGATTATTAGCCTTAATAGCATTAATATTAGCATTAATAGCATTATTAGCATTATTATTAGCATTAACAACATTATTATTAGCAATAATAGCATTATTAATAGCATTATTAGCATTAATAACGTTATTAATAGCATTAATAACATTATTGGTAGCATTAATAGAAGTATTAATAGCATTATTAGCAGTATTATTAGCATTAATAGCATTATTAATAGCATTAATAGCATGAATATTAGCCTTAATAGCATTAATAATAGCATTATTATTATCATTATTAGCATTAATATTACCATAAATACCATAATTATTAGCATTAATAGCATTATTATTAGCACTAATAGCATTATTAATAGCAGTATTAGCATTAATAATAGCATTAATAGCATTATTAATAGCATTAAAAGCATAATTATTAGCTTTAATAGTATTAATAATATGATTAATAGCATTATTATTAGCATTATTAGCATTAATAGCATAATTAGTAACATTTATAGAATTTATATTAGCAGTAATAGCATTAATAGCATTAATATAGCATTAATAGCATTAATAGCATAATTAATAGCATTAATAGCATTATTAATAGCATTAATAGCCTTATTAATTGCAAGAATAGCATTATTAATAGCATTAATAGCATAATTAATAGCATGAATAGCATAAATAATAGCATTAATAGCATAAATAATAGCATTAATAAAATTAATAGCAATATTAATAGCATTAAGAATAGCATTAATAGCATGATTATTAGCCTTAATAGCATTAATATTAGCATTAATAGCATTATTAGCATTATTATTAGCATTAACAGCATTATTATTAGCATTAATAGCATTATTAATAGCATTATTAGCATTAATAACATTATTAATAGCATTAATAACATTATTGGTAGCATTAATAGAAGTATTAATAGCATTATAAAGCAATTATTAGCATTAATAGCATTATTAATAGCATAAATAGCATGAATATTAGCCTTAATAGCATTAATAATAGCATTATTATTATCATTATTAGCATTAATATTACCGTAAATAGCATAATTATTAGCATTAATAGCATTATTATTAGCACTAATAGCATTATTAATAGCAGTAATAGCATTAATAATAGCATTAATAGCATTATTAATAGCATTAAAAAGCATTATTAACTTTAATAGTATTAATAATATGATTAATAGCATTATTATTAGCATTATTAGCATTAATAGCATAATTAGTAGCATTTATAGAATTTTTAATAGCATTAATAGCATTAATATTAGCATTAAATAGCATTAATAGCATAATTAATAGCATTAATAGCATTATTAATAGCATTAATAGCATTATTAATTGCAAGAATAGCATTATTAATAGCATTAATAGCATAATTAATAGCATGAATAGCATAAATAATAGCATTAATAGAATAAATAATAGCATTAATAAAATTAATAGCAATATTAATAGCATTAAGAATAGCATTAATAGCATGATTATTAGCCTTAATAGCATTAATATTAGCATTAATAGCATTATTAGCATTATTATTAGCATTAACAACATTATTATTAGCAATAATAGCATTATTAATAGCATTATTAGCATTAATAACGTTATTAATAGCATTAATAACATTATTGGTAGCATTAATAGAAGTATTAATAGCATTATTAGCAGTATTATTAGCATTAATAGCATTATTAATAGCATTAATAGCATGAATATTAGCCTTAATAGCATTAATAATAGCATTATTATTATCATTATTAGCATTAATATTACCATAAATACCATAATTATTAGCATTAATAGCATTATTATTAGCACTAATAGCATTATTAATAGCAGTATTAGCATTAATAATAGCATTAATAGCATTATTAATAGCATTAAAAGCATAATTATTAGCTTTAATAGTATTAATAATATGATTAATAGCATTTATTAGCATTATTAGCATTAATAGCATAATTAGTAACATTTATAGAATTTATATTAGCAGTAATAGCATTAATAGCATTAATATTAGCATTAATAGCATTAATAGCATAATTAATAGCATTAATAGCATTATTAATAGCATTAATAGCCTTATTAATTGCAAGAATAGCATTATTAATAGCATTAATAGCATAATTAATAGCATGAATAGCATAAATAATAGCATTAATAGCATAAATAATAGCATTAATAAAATTAATAGCAATATTAATAGCATTAAGAATAGCATTAATAGCATGATTATTAGCCTTAATAGCATTAATATTAGCATTAATAGCATTATTAGCATTATTATTAGCATTAACAGCATTATTATTAGCATTAATAGCATTATTAATAGCATTATTAGCATTAATAACATTATTAATAGCATTAATAACATTATTGGTAGCATTAATAGAAGTATTAATAGCATTATAAGCAGTATTATTAGCATTAATAGCATTATTAATAGCATAAATAGCATGAATATTAGCCTTAATAGCATTAATAATAGCATTATTATTATCATTATTAGCATTAATATTACCGTAAATAGCATAATTATTAGCATTAATAGCATTATTATTAGCACTAATAGCATTATTAATAGCAGTATTAGCATTAATAATAGCATTAATAGCATTATTAATAGCATTAAAGCATGATTATTAGCTTTAATAGTATTAATAATATGATTAATAGCATTATTATTAGCATTATTAGCATTAATAGCATAATTAGTAGCATTTATAGAATTTATATTAGCAGTAATAGCATTAATAGCATTAATAGCATTAATATTAGCATTAATAGCATAATTAATAGCATTAATAGCATTATTAATAGCATTAATAGCATTATTAATTGCAAGAATAGCATTATTAATAGCATTAATAGCATAATTAATAGCATTAATAGCATAAATAATAGCATTAATAGCATAAATAATAGCATTAATTAAATTAATAGCAATATTATTAGCATTAATAGCATTAAGAATAGCATTAATAGCATGATTATTAGCCTTAATAGCATTAATATTCGCATTAATAGCATTATTAGCATTATTATTAGCATTAACAGCATTATTATTAGCATTAATAGCATTATTAATAGCATTATTAGCATTAATAACATTATTAATAGCATTAATAACATTATTGGTAGCATTAATAGAAGTATTAATAGCATTATTAGCAGTATTATTAGCATTAATAGCATTATTAATAGCATTAATAGCATGAATATTAGCTTTAATAGTATTAATAATATGAAATGACACAGTTTCCATTCAGGTCCGCTAAAAGGGCTCATAGAGTTACATGGCAGATAATGGTGGACGCTGATTGGTCGCTTATTGCCATAGAGAAACATGGCCATGTTTCTCTATGGGAAGAAGCGACCAATCAGCGTCTAGCATCATCCGCCATGTAACTCTATGAGCCCTTTGAGCGGACCTGAAGGAGAACTGAGTCATTTCTAAAGACACAGTTCTCCTTCAGGTTCGCTCAAAGGGCTCATAGAGTTACATGGCGGATGATGCTGGACGCTGATTGGTCGCTTCTTCCCATAGAGAAACATGGCCATGTTTCTCTATGGGAAGAAGCGACCAATCAGCGTCCAGCATCATCCGCCATGTAACTCTATGAGCCCTTTGAGCGGACCTGAAGGAGAACTGTGTCTTTAGAAATGACTCAGTTCTCCTTCAGGTCCGTATCTTTAATCGTCAGTCAGCGAATCGGACCGAAGACAGAACATCCAGGAGCCGGAGCTCGCTAGAGGAAGAAAGAAGACCCCCGAGGCCGGAGGAAGAGGACGCCTGGGCCGGATGGAAGACTGGACCGGACGAATGAGATGTGATGAAGACAGGTAAGTGATCGCCGGCGTCGGGGCTGTGCGGACATTGTGGGGGGCTGTGCGGACATTGTGGGGGGGGCTGTGCGGACATTGTGGGGGTGGGCTGTGCGGACATTGTGGGGGGGGCTGTTAGGAAATTGGGGGTGGGCTGTGCGGACATTGTGGGGGTGGGCTGTGCGGACATTGTGGGGGGACTGTTTAGAAATTGTGGGGTGGGCTGTTTGGACATTGTGGGGGTGGGCTGTGCGGACATTGTGGGGGGGGCTGTTCGGACATTGTGGGGGGGGGCTGTTTGAACATTGTGGGGGGGGGGCTGTTTGGACATGGTGGGGGGGGCTGTTTGGACATTGTGGGGGGGCTGTTTGGACATTGTGGGGGGGGGCTGTTTGGACATTGTGGGGGGGCTGTGTGGACATTGTGGGGGGGGCTGTTTGGAACATTGTGGGGGGGGGTTGTTTGGACATTGTGGGGGGGGCTGTGTGGACATTGTGGGGGGGGGCTGTTGACATTGTGGGGGGGGCTGTTTGAATTGTGGGGGGGCTGTGTGGACATTGTGGGGGGGGCTGTTGGACATTGTGGGGGGGCTGTTTCGGACATTGTGGGGGGGGCTGTTTGGACATTGTGGGGGGGGCTGTTTGGACATTGTGGGGGGGGCTGTGTGGACATTGTGGGGGGGCTGCTGTGGGACATTGTGGGGGGGGGCTGTTTGACATTGTGGGGGGGCTGTGTGGACATTGTGGGGGGGGGCTGTGCGGACATTGTGGGGGGGCTGTTGTGGACATTGTGGGGGGGGCTTTGTGAACATTGTGGGGGGGGGCTGTTTGGACATTGTGGGGGGGGGCTGTTTGGAATTGTGGGGGGGGTCTGTTTTGGACATTGTGGGGGGGGCTGTTTGGACATTGTGGGGGGGGCTGTGTTGGATTGTGGGGGGGGGCTGTTTGGACATTGTGGGGGGGGGCTGTTTGGACATTGTGGGGGGGCTGTGTTGGACATTGTGGGGGGGGGGCTGTGTGGACATTGTGGGGGGGGGGCTGTTGGACATTGTGGGGGGGGCTGTGTGGACATTGTGGGGGGGGGGCTGTTGGACATTGTAGGGGGGGGCTGTTTGGACATTGTGGGGGGGGCTGTTTGGACATTGTAGGGGGGGGCTGTTTGGACATTGTGGGGGGGGGCTGTTTGGACATTGTGGGGGGGCTGTTGTGGACATTGTGGGGGGGGCTGTTGGACATTGTGGGGGGGGCTGTTGTGGACATTGTGGGGGGGGCTGTGTTGGACATTGTGGGGGGGGGGGGGGGGGCTGTGTGGACATTGTGGGGGGGGGCTGTTTGACATTGTAGGGGGGGCTGTTTGGACATTGTGGGGGGGCTGTTTGGACTTTGTGGGGGGGTTTTGGAATTGGGGGGGGCTGTGTGGACATTGTAGGGGGGGCTGTTTGGACATTGTGGGGGGGTGCTGTTTGGACATTGTGGGGGGGGCTGTTTGGACATTGTGGGGGGCTGTTGGACATGTGGGGGGGGCTGTTTGGACATTGTGGGGGGGCTGTGTTGACATTGTGGGGGGGGGCTGTTTGGACATTGTGGGGGGGGGGCTGTTTGGACATTGTGGGGGGGCTGTGTGGACATTGTGGGGGGGGGCTGTGTGGACATTGTGGGGAGGGGGGGCTGTGTGGACATTGTGGGGGGGGGCTGTGGGCTGTTGACATTGTAGGGGGGGGCTGTTTGGACATTGTGGGGGGGGCTGTTTGGACATTGTGGGGGGGGCTGTTTGGACATTGTGGGGGGGGCTGTTTGGACATTGTGGGGGGGGCTGTTTGGACATTGTGGGGGGGGCTGTTTGGACATTGTGGGGGGGCTGTTTGGACATTGTGGGGGGGGCTGTTTGGACATTGTGGGGGGGGCTGTGTTGGACATTGTGGGGGGGGGCTGTGGACATTGTGGACAGGGGGGGGCTGTTTGGACATTGTGGGGGGGGCTGTTTGGACATTGTGGGGGGGGGGCTGTTTGGACATTGTGGGGGGGGGCTGTTTGGACATTGTGGGGGGGGCTGTTTGGACATTGTGGGGGGGGCTGTTTGGACATGTGTGGGGGGGGCTGTTTGGACATGTGGGGGGGGCTGTTTGGACATTGTGGGGGGGGCTGTTTGGACATGTGGGGGGGGCTGTTTGGACATTGTGGGGGGGGCTGTGTTGGACATTGTGGGGGGGGGGGCTGTTTGGACATTGTGGGGGGGGCTGTTTGGACATTGTGGGGGGGGCTGTTGGACATTGTGGGGGGGGCTGTTTGGACTGGTGGGGGGGCTGTTTGGACATGTGGGGGGGGCTGGGCTGTGTGACATTGTGGGGGAGGGGGCTGTTGGACATTGTGGGGGGGCTGTTTGGACATTGTGGGGGGGCTGTGTTGGACATTGTGGGGGGGGGTGTTTGGACATTGTGGGGGGGGGCTGTGTTGGACATTGTGGGGGGGGCTGTTTGAACATTGTGGGGGGGCTGTTTGGACATTGTGGGGGGGGCTGTGTTGGACATTGTGGGGGGGGGCTGTTTGGACATTGTGGGGGGGGCTGTTTGGACATTGTGGGGGGGGCTGTTTGACATTGTGGGGGGGGCTGTGTGGACATTGGTGAGGGGGGCTGTTTGGACATTGGTGGGGGGGGCTGTTTGGACATTGTAGGGGGGGCTGTTGGACATTGTGGGGGGGGGCTGTGTTGGACATTGTGGGGGGGGGCTGTTTGGACATTGTGGGGGGGGCTGTGTTGGACATTGTGGGGGGGGCTGTTTGGACATTGGTGGGGGGGCTGTTTGGACATGTGTGGGGGGCTGTTTGGACATTGTGGGGGGGGGCTGTTTGGACATTGTAGGGGGGGCTGTTTGGACATTGTGGGGGGGGGCGTGTTGGACATTGTGGGGGGGGGCTGTGTGGACATTGTGGGGGGGGCTGTGTGGACATTGTGGGGGGGGTGTTTGGACATTGTGGGGGGTGCTGTTTGGACATTGTGGGGGGGGCTGTGTTGGACATTGTGGGGGGGGCTGTTTGGACATGTGGTGGCTTTTGGATTGTGGGGGGCTGTTTGACATTGTGGGGGGGGGGCTGTTTGGACATGTGGGGGGGGGCTGTTTGGACATTGTGGGGGGGCTGTGTTGGACATTGTGGGGGGGGGCTGTGTGGACATTGTGGGGATGGGGGGGCTGTTTGGACATTGTGGGGGGGGCTGTTTGGACATTGTAGGGGGGGCTGTTTGGACATTGTGGGGGGGGCTGTTTGGACATTGTAGGGGGGGGCTGTTTGGACATTGTGGGGGGGGCTGTGTCATGTTTGGGACATTGTGGGGAGGGGGGCTGTTTGGACATTGTGGGGGGGGGCTTGTTTGGACATTGTAGGGGCTGTTTGGACATTGTGGGGGGGGCTGTTTGGACATTGTGGGGGGGGCTGTGTTGACATTGTGGGGGGGCTGTTTGGACATTGTGGGGGGGCTGTGTTGACATTGTGGGGGGGGGCTGTGTGGACATTGTGGGGAGGGGGGGGCTGTGTGGACATTGTGGGGAGAGGCTGTTTGGACATTATGGGGGGGCTGTGTGGACATTGTGGGGGGGGCTGTGTGGACATTGTGAGGGGGGGCTGTGTGGACATTGTGGGGGGGGGCTGTGTGGACATTGTAGGAGGGGGGGACTGTTTGGACATTGTGGGGGGGGCTGTTTGGACATTGTAGGGGGAGGGGCTGTTTGGACATTGTGGGGGGGGGCTGTGCGGACATTGGGGGGGGGGCTGTGCGGAAAATATGGCGGGGGGGTGCTGACATATGGGCGTGGTGTGCGGACATGCAGGGATCGGAGGTGGCTTCTCCGCCTCCGGTCCTTGTTCCCCCGCGGGCTGGAGCGGAGGCTGCAGGGCCATGGTCCCTGGGGGAGCCTACAGCCTCCGCTCCATAGAGGGGGCTTAGGGGGTAGGGGCGGCGGGGTAGGGGCTTAGGGGCTGCGGGGTTTACAGGGGGTAGGGCGGCGGGGGGTAGGGGCTTAGGGGCTGCGGGCTTAAGGGGTAGGGGCTTAGGGACGGCGGGGTAGGAGGCGGGCTTAGGGGGTAGGGGCGGCGGGGGTAGGGGCTTAGGGGCTGCGGGGTTTACGGAGATAGCGGCGGCAGGGTTAGGAGGCGGGCTTAGGGGGTAGGGGCTTAGGGGGTAGGGGCAGGCTCCGGAGCACTGTGTCAGCATGTGCTGACAGCAGCGGCTCCGGAGCGGGATCGGAGCGGGGGGTGTGCAGACATATGGGGGGGGTGAGGACATATGGGGGGTGTGTGGTGACAGGGGTTGGGGGTGTGTGCTGACAGCGGCGAGGGGTCGCAATGCCCGCTACGCGGGCAATGCTTCGCTCGTGGTGACGTCACAGAGTGACAAAGCCACGGTCTTTTGCGGGGTCCGACACGGAAGTGCCTACGGCATTAAAATTATATATTTATATATATATATATATATATATATATATAGTAGAAAAAATTCCTTGCAGTACACAGCTATCACCAATGTTGCATAATGCTATAAGCCATGTGGTTGAGAAAAAAGTTTAAAAACTTACGTTTTTCTGAAAAAACTCAAAATCTTATCTTTTAATTCTGAAGTTCTTAGTACAAACATTGGCCAAGGTCTGTTTGCTCGTCGACTGCGACAAAGTGACTTCAGGCATGACGAGTCCTATCGCTGACACCAAGTCCTCCTTGTCCACCCTACCCCACTACTAAGTGGGCAGACACCATCTATACCCTCCATCACCTGTCTACGATGAGGGTGCAATTTGCAGCAGAGTATCTGCAACTCTATGTAATATATAACGAAAAATACTGCACAGCAAACACAGACCAGTGTGAACTGGTGCAAGCAGGGACACTATATATATATGGAGGGTATAGATGGTGTCCGCCCACTTAGTAGTGGGGTAGGGTGGACAAGGAGGACTTGGGTGTCAGCGATAGGACTCGTCGTGCCTGAAGTCACTTTGACGCAGTCGACGAGCAAACAGACCTTGGTCAATGTTTGTACTAAGAACTTCAGAATTAAAAGATAAGATTTTGAGTTTTTTCAGAAAAACTTAAGTTTTTAAACTTTTTTCTCAACCACATGGCTTATAGCATTATGCAACATTGGTGTGCTGCAAGGAATTTTTTCTACTATTATATATATATATATATATATATATATTCTGTGTCCCTGCTTGCACCAGTTCACACTGGTCTGTGTGTGCTGTGCAGTTTTTTTCGTTATATATTACATAGAGTTGCAGATACTCTGATGCAAATTGCACCCTCATCGTAGACAGGTGATGGAGGGTATAGATGGTGTCCGCCCACTTAGTAGTGGGGTAGGGTGGACAAGGAGGACTTGGGTGTCAGCGATAGGACTCGTCGTGCCTGAAGTCACTTTGTCGCAGTCGACGAGCAAACAGACCTTGGCCAATGTTTGTACTAAGAACTTCTGAATTAAAAGATAAGATTTTGAGTTTTTTCAGAAAAACGTAAGTTTTTAAACTTTTTTCTCAACCACATGGCTTATAGCATTATGCAACATTGGTGATAGCTGTGTGCTGCAAGGAATTTTTTCTACTATATATATATATATATATATATATTATATCTGTGTCCCTGCTTGCACCAGTTCACACTGGTCTGTGTGTGCTGTGCAGTTTTTTTCGTTATTATATATATATATATATATATTATATATATATATATATATATCTTATCATTCTATACACATATAGAGATACATATAAATATACTGTATCTACACACATATCGCTATACTGTTTATACACATATATACATATTGTGAGACATGCCAGCGCTATAGCACGTGGCTGGCATGACTCACGTGACCGGCGGTAATGTGGGATTGCTAAACCCTGCAGCATGCACAGGATAAGTGCAGGTTGGCTCGGTAGCAGCACACACGGGGTTAACTGCTGCTGCTGAAAGCTGAGGTTTGTGTGAAGGAGTAATTACAAAACTCACTGGATTGCACCTGTGAGGAGAGCCAGTATTCCACAAGGCTGCAAAGGTGCAGGACCATGAGATGGGTCTGAGAGCCTGGATGAGACACTGCAGAGCCGCAGTGTGAGAGGTACTGTTTGAACCTCTCTGTGTGAGGTTGCTGGGAGCAGCAGAGGAGTTCTATGTGAACACAGCTCACATCACAGTGAGTAATGAGACATGCGTGAATACTGCCCTGGGACACTTTAGGGAGAAGTGTACCTCAACCTGTACAGGAATCTATTCATTGTTATATACGGTCTATGGAAGATATATGGACATTTATGTTGAAGCTGAAGGAAAGCCTCATGTTTGTGTTATGGAGCACGGTTTAAGAAGTTTAGAATAAACGGATACACTTTTGTAAAGAATCCATTGCCGTGTGCGTCAATTCTGCTGCCAAGCGTGTCCCCCAGGGTGCGCTACCTCACAATATATATACACTATATACACACTGATACATACACACAGATACATGTCCATATACACATATACATCGCTATACAGTATATACACATTCATACATCTTGATATACAGTATATACACATATATAGATATATATCTATATACTCTATATACACACACATACATATAGATATACACTATATACACAAATATACAGTACTAGCTGTGAGCCCGATGCGATTGCATCGGATTCTAGAATCGGTGTATAGTTTATTAAATTAGAGTTTTAAGTAATAATCCTATTATTCCATGATAGATGGCGGCACAATGTTAAAGAATCAGGAATGTAGCATGCATATATACATTATTCATTCAAATTATAATGCACATAAGACATGATATGTATCTATCAACTACCAATGTTTGTATGGTACATGTCAGTGTAGTACATGTCATGATTCTAAGGCAAGGCTTTTTGTACAGATACTGGCACTGATGTTTTGTACAGATTACGTATATTCAATTTATATATGAATATTAATAATCTATGATTGAGCCAGTACATGTTTCCCCACCAACCACGGGAAGGTAGCCTTACAGCTGGTGGGACCTACTCTACTCTATCCCTAATAATAGTTAGACTCCTTTTAAAGCAGATATTTTTTGGCTATTTGCAGAAAGTATGGAATTACCAAATACAATTTCTGAACTTGGCACAAAAGGGACTACCTACAGCTCACTTTCAGCAAGTAACATGTAATAAATATGAAACTTGCACTTAGCTTGCAGTAAATACGGCAAGCAGAGCTTTAACAGCTTGACAAAATGCAACCACTAAAAATAAGAGCTAACTGATTTTAGAGATTGAAACTGTCGAAAGCACATGTGCCGCAACTACCGCAAGTAAACGACAAATTCAATAAACATTTCATGCAACTTACATTAAGAGTACTGTAGGTCACCATTAGGCAGCAAGTGGCAAAATTGTTTTTTTCAAACTAAAAATTCAACAAATAGCAGAATAATTCAGATTTAAAATCAAAATGTCTATTCTTTCCCTATGTGTCTAAATATGTACCTATGTGTCTAAATATGTACCTATGTGTATATATGTATTTATATGTACAGAACACACTTCAAGATACAGATGTGTGTGAACAGCTGTCCCACCCATCTCTTAGGCTGCCTTCAGACTTGCAGATGCATCTGCAGCGTTTTGCAAATGCATCTGCAAGCATGTGCATGCAGACAACAGTCCATATCTTTATAATGGAACACACGGTGTCTGCAGATTCTTGCAGACAGCCGTGCGCAGCCATTCACTCCTATATGTGATCTATGCACAGGCAGATGCTTTTGTACAGATCACAGACTCTCCTCCACACCAGGGACGCGACATGTTGCATCCCTGGTGCAGGTGGCATTATGTGATTTGTATGCAGGCATGCGCCTGTGCAGAGATCACATATCAGAGTAAATGGGTGCGCACGGCTGTCTGCAAGCATCTGCACAGACCAAAAGTCCCATTGTAAGGACAGGAGCTGCCGTTTGCATGCAGATGCATCTTTAAAATGCTGCACATGCATTTGCAAGTCTGAAAGCAGCCTTAGCTGTTCACAAAAACCTCACCCTGTGTAAAAAGAAAATGAAATCTCGCAGCAGCTATCCTGCTGAAGCTTCAGGTTCTTATCACTAAATGGAAGCATTTAGATGATACACATCTACAATCTTCAAAAAAAATATGTGTTTACATACATATACAATGAAAATTAAAAAGAAATTTTCTAAGCTAATAAAGTCATTACTATACATTTTAAATAACTATTTTATATCTAAAAAGTAATTATAATATCTTTATAACAAAACTAATATTTTTGGTATTTTTGTATATTTGTATTCCTATACATCTATAGCTAAATTAATTTATTGTAATATTTTTGTTTAATTAGAAAGTAACTATGTATCTAAATGTAATATGTATCTAAAGAATTGAAATTAAAATATTTTTACACACTATATTTTTAGAGAAAAGTGAAAATAACGACTATATATCTGAAGTAACGTTTATATCTAATAAGTAATTATAATGTCTTTATCTATAATTAAACTAAGTTTTTAGGTATTTTGATTTATTTATATTGATATACATCTATTGCTAAACAAATTAATATAGTAATATTTGTGTCTAATCTAAAAATAACTATGTATCTAAATGTAACATGTATCTAAAGAATTTTAAGTAAAATATTTTTATACACTATATTTTTAGTAAAATTGAACAGTAACAACTATATTTCTTAAATAACTATTTTATATCTAATAACTAATTATAATATCTTTTTCTATAACTAAAATATTATTTTTGGTCTTAATTTTTTTTCTATTCTTATACATCTATGGCTAAACTAATCTATTATATAATTGCCGTAGCGACTTCCGTCGGAGCGGCGCTGCTTCCGGTGGCTTGGCTGCTACGCGGCCACGGCGACTCCCGAAGCAATGCCCGCAAAGCGGGCATTGCGAGTCGCTGACACCCAACACTAACCAAGCCACAGAAGCCCATACTACTGTAGTGTACACCGCTATAGTATACTACAGTCCCATGCCCATAAGCGCCATGGGACTGTAGTATACCATCGCGCTGTACACTACAGCCCCCTGCCGCTCTAACACACTACCCCGCTGCCGCCCATACTACTGTAGTGTACACCGCTATAGTATACTACAGTCCATGCCCATAAGCGCCATGGGACTGTAGTATACCATCGCGCTGTACACTACCCCTGCCGCTCTAACACACTACCACGCCGCTGCTGTACTCTACACGCTATAGTATACTACAGTCCCATGCCCATAAGCGCCATGGGACTGTAGTATACACTACAGCCCCTCCCGCCGACTCCTAAGCTCCCGCCGCAAAGCCCAGACCGCCGCATCTATGCCCGCCGCTGTAGCTAACACCGCCGCACCCCTGCACCCTAAGCCCCGACCCGCCCCACCTATGCCCGCCGCTCTCGCTAACACCGCCGCACCCCTACCCAACACCGCCGCACCCCTGCACCCTAAGCCCCGACCCGCCCCACCTATGCCCACCGCTGACGCTAACACCGCCGCACCCCTACACCTAAGCCCCGACCCGCCACACCTATGCCCTAAGCCCCGACCCGCCCCACCTATGCCCGCCGCTGTCGCTAACACCGCCGCACCCCTACACCCTAAGCCCCGACCCCCCGCACCTATGCCCGCCGCTCTCGCTAACACCGCCGCACCCTACACCCTAAGCCCCGACCCGCCGCACCTATGCCCGCCGCTGTCGCTAACACCGCCCCACCGCCTCCTAACCTCCCGCCGCTGTCGCTAACACCGCCGCACCCCTACACCCTAAGCCCCGACCCGCCGCACCTATGCCCGCCGCTGTCGCTAACACCGCCGCACCCTACACCCTAAGCCCCGCAGCAGCCCCGATCACCTAATCCCCGACCCGCAGAATCCTAAGCCCTTGCCGATACCCCTAAGCCCCGCCGTCTACCCCCTAAGCCACCGGCCGCCCCTAAGCCCCTACCCCCTAAGCCCCCTAGCAGCCCCTAAGTCTGCCGCCCCTAAGCCCCGTACCATCCTAGGCCCCGCCGATACCCCCTAAGCCATGCCGCCTACCCCCTAAGGCACCGCCGCCCCTAAGCCCCTACCCCCTAAGCCCTGTAGCATCCTAGGCCCCCGCCGATACCCCTAAGCCCCGCCGCCTATCCCCTAAGGCACCGCCGCCCCTAAGCTCCCGCCGCTGTCCCCTGCCCCTCTCGCTAAATCCCTACACCGTAAGCCCCCGCAGTCCCTAACCTAACGCCGCTGTCACCTAAGGCCCTACACCAGAAGCCCCCGCCGTGCCCTAGCTAACGTCCCCGTCGATCACTTACATGCCTTCAAGTCATCTGATCGTCCGTCCGATCCACAAGTCCTCCGCCGGCCAGGCGGTCCTCTTCCTCCGGCCCCGGGGGTCTTCTCTCTTCTTTCCGCCATCTCCGCCTCTTCGTCCGGCCCCGGGGATCTTCTGTCTTTTTTTCGCTAACTTCCACCTCGACGTCCTCTTCCTTCTCATTAAGCTAGAATGGACGAAAAATCCCCCATTCTACCTCAATGAGATCTAGGCCTCTTCTGATTGGTCGCTGTATACTGCCAATCAGAAGAGCTCCTCAAAACTAAGACGCAGTTCTCATTCAGGTCCGACTTTTTTTTCCCCATTGACATACATTACGGTGTGTCGGCGATTTTATGGCCGCCCACCTGGTTCTATTTGTCGGCCCTAAAATCGCGGACACACCGCTAATGCATCTCTATGGGCAGTCAGCCGATTTCGGATTGAACGCCGACCAATCAGAATTCGAGCTGACTGCCCATAGACATGCATTAGCGGTGTGTCCGCGATTTTAGGGCCCACAAATAGAACCAGGTGGCGGCCATAAAATCGCCGACACACCGGTAATGTATGTCAATGGGGAAAAAAAAAGTCGGACCTGAATGAGACTGCACTTGACATGATCAATTGCACTGAATGAGCTGGACTCTCATTAAAAATAATAAATTTAAATAATTAAAATAATAAAAATAAATAAAAAATATTAAATATTAAAAAATATAATAAAATAAAAAATGGCTGAGGACTCGTCCCAATAAAAAATAATAAATAATAAAAATATTTAAAATAATTAAATAAAAATAATAAATATAAATATAAAAAAAAAAAATGGCGGACCTGAATGAGAACTGCGTCTCACTCTGACTTAAAAAATAAATAAATTAAATAATAAAAAATTAAAATAATTAAAAAATAATTAAAAAATAATAAAAATAATAAAAAATAATAATAATAATAAAAAATAATATATAAAAAAAAGCGGACTGATGAGACTGGTTCTCGCTAAAAATAATTATAATAATAAAAAAATAATAAAAAATAATTAAAAAATAATAAAAAATAAAAAAAATATAAATATTCAATAAAAATAATAATAAAAAAAATAAATATTGTAAATATCTGCCCTTCCACGGACTGAATGAGAATTACTAAATAATAAATTTAATAATAAAAAAATAATTAAAAAATAATTAAAAATAATAAAAAAAATAAATAAAAAATAATAAATAATTCAATAAAAATAATAATAAAAAAAATAAATATATGCTAATTATATCAAGCCCTTCCAGCGGACCTGAATGAGAACTGGGTCTCATCTAAATTAATTTAATAATAAATAAATTAAAATAATAAAAAAATAATTTAAAAAATAATTAAAAAATAATAAAAAATAAATAATAAAATTAATAAATAATTCAATAAAAATAATAATATAAAAAATAATATAGCTAATAATATGCTTCAGACTGTCTGTCTATTAAATAATAAATTAATAATTAATAAAAATAATTAAAAATAATTAAAATAATAAAAAATAAATAAAAATAATAAATAATTAAATAAAAATAATAATAAAATAAATATATGCTAATTATATGCCTTACACTAATGAAACTGGTCTATCCTAAATAATAATTTATTAATAAAAATATTAAAAAATAATTAAATAAATATTAATATAATAATAATTATTAAATAATTAATTAAAATATTATTAATAATAATATATGCTAATTAATCATTAGCTAATTAAATGTTATTAATAATATTATAACTATAATGTAATTAAATTATTAATGTATTAATGCAAATAATATTTATCTATTAATGTATAATGCTAATTAATTAATGTATTAATGCTATAATAATTGCTATTAATGCTCTTTATGCTAATACTATATCTATTAATGCTATTATTAATGCTATTAATCTATTATAATGCTATTAATGCTATAATAATATTAAATGCTATTAATCTATATAATGCTATTAATAATATTATGCTATTAAAAATCTAATTTGCTATAATAATGTATTATGCTATTAATAATGTATTAATGCTATTATTAATGTAATTAATGTATTATTAATGCTATTAATGCTAATAATAATGCTATTAATGCTATTAATAATGCTATTAATGCTATTAATTGTTTTAATGTATTATTAATGCTATAATGCTATTATTAATGCTATTATGCTAATATAATGCTATTAATAATGTATTAATGCTATTATTTGCTATAATCTATTAATGTATTATTATCTTTAATGCTATATAATGCTATTAATGCTATAATAATGCTATTAATGCTATTATAATGTTATTAATGTATTATTAATGCATAATGCTATTATTAATGCTATTAATGCTATTATAATGTATTAATGCTATTATAATTTTTAATGCTATTTAATGTAATAATGCTATTATTAGCTTTATTGCAAATTTAATAATGCTATTAATGCTATTAATAATTATCTATTAATGCTATTATTAATATGCTATTAATTCTATTAATGCTAATATTATGCTATTAATGTATATTTTAATGCTTTATGCTATAATTAATGCTATAATGCTATTAATATTTAATGCTATTAATGCTATATATTAATGCTATTAATGCTTTTTAATAATGTATTAATGCTATTATAATGCTAATTAATGTTATTATTAATGCTATTATGCTAATATAATGCTATAATGCTATTTATATGCTATTAATTCTATTAATGCTATAATTATCTATTAATGATTATAATGCTATTATCTATTAATAGCTATTATGCATTAATGTAATAATAATGCTATTAATGCTTATAATGTTATTAATGCTTTAATGTAATAATGTATTATTAATGTATTAACTATAATATGTTTAATGCTTTAATAATGTATTAATGCTATTAATGTATTAATGTATTAATGCTATTTTCTATTAATGCTATTAATGCTATAATAAGCTATTATGCTATAATGCTATTAATTTGCTATTAATGCTATTAATGCTATTTTTATGCTATTATCTATATTATGCTATTAATGCTATTAATAATGTATTAATGCTAATTAATGCTATTAATAATGTATTATGCTATTATAATCTATAATGCTATTAATGCTATTATGTATATATTAATGTATTAATGCTATTATAATGCTATTAATGCTATTATAATGCTATTAATGCTATTAATAATGTATTAATGCTATATATTATTAATGCTATAATAATGCTATTATTATTATTATGCTATTAATCTATTTAATGCTATTATTAATTAATTTAATGCTATTTAATTTGCTATTAATGCTATTAATGCTAATATTTATCTATTAATGCTATAATATGCTATTAATGCTAATAATAATGCTATTAATGCTATTATAATGTTATTATATGCTATTATTAATGCTAATTAATGCTATTATTAATGCTATTAATGCTAATAATAATGCTATTATGCTATTAATAATGTATTAATGCTATTAAAATGCTAATAATGCTATTATTAATGTATTTTCTAATAATATGCTATATTAATGCTATTAATATGCTATTAATTATTATTTATGCTATTAATTCTATTAATGCTAATATTTATCCATTAATGGTATTATAATGCTATTAATGCTAATAATAATGCTATTAAGCTTTAATGCTAATAATAATGCTATTAATGCTATTAATAATGTTATTAATGCTATTATTAATGCTAATAATGCTATTATTAATGCTATTAATGCTAATAATAATGCTATTAATGTATTAATAATGTTATTAATGCTATTATTAATGCTAATAATGCTATTAATAATGCTATTAATGCTAATAATAATGCTATTAATGCTATTAATACTCTTATTAATGCTCATAATACTGCTAATAATGCTATTAATACTGCTATTACTGCTAATAATAATGCTATGGCTTATATTATTGCTATTGATGATGCGATTATTATTTAAAAATGTTTAAAAAAACAATAAACATATTTTAGATACCCGATGCATTTGCATCAGGCTAACAGCTATAACTACTATAATCAAATTAATGCACGTTCTAGAATCCCGATGCATTTGCATCGGGCTCACAGCTAGTTTATTATAATATTTATGTTTAATTAGAAAGTAACTATATCTAAATCTAATATGTATCTAAAGAATTTAAAATAAAATATTAGAGAGATTATTTTGAGTAAAGAGTATTTCACTACTGGGCAGCAATTTGACTTGAATGGGTGTATCCAGCACTTTCACCTTAACATTGCATCGTGTTTTCACTCGTGAAAAATCCACATATAACTGTCCATGTCCAAAAACTGTTTGTGACAAAAAAATCCCTACTTTCTTCAGTGTATGGCCTTGGGATTTGTTGATGCTCATGGCAAAAGTAGACTTCACGGGAAATTGTTGACGTCTTAACTTGAAAGTTAAGGCAGTCTCTGATGGAGATAAATAAATCTTTGGAATAAACACCACATTTCCTTCTGCAGACCCAGAAACTGACTTTTGCTTGAATGAGATTGTCAAGCAAAGTGATGACAATGAAGCGATTCCCATTGCAAAGACCTTTTATGCTGTTAAAGGTGCGCAAAAGCATGACAATGTTACAAATTTGTAATTTGAGGCGATAAGGCATTCCCATTGGTGTGAGTGAATTTAAAAATTCCACTGGATATTGGTCTGAATCTTCAGTCTGAATGGAATCATCACTAATGTACTCAGTGTATTCACCAGCAATGCAATCCATAACCTGAGAGTTCACCATTTCCACATGGACATTTTTAGGACAAAGATTGTCATGTGATGCAGCAATGTGAATGCTTTCATTGTTATATATTACATTTATATACATGATGGATATATCAAAAGAATTTAAAATAAAATATTTTTATAGACAATATTTTTTGTAAAGACTTTATCTGAAAGAGGTAGCAACTTTCCTTGAATGGGTGTATGCAGTACTTTCACCTTAACAATACATCTTCTTTTCACTCGTGAAAAAGCCACTATAATTGTCCATGTCCAAAAATGGGTTGTGAGGCAAAAAATCCCTACTTTCTCCAGTGTATGGCCTTGGGATTTGTTGATGGTCATGGCAAAAGTAGACTTTACGGTAAATTGTCGATGTGTTAACTTAAAAGGTAAGGCAGTGTATGATGGAGATAAATCAATCCTTGGAATAAACACCACATTTCCTTTTGCAGACCCATAACTGACTTTTGCTTGAATGAGATTGTCAAACAAAGTGATCACAATGAAGCAATTCCCATTGCAAAGACCTTTTATGCTGTTAAAGGTGCGCAAAAGCATGACAATGGTACCAATGTGTAATTTGAGGCGATGATAAGGCATTCCCATTGGTGTGAGTGAATTTAAAAATTCCACTGGATATTGGTCTGAATCTTCAGTCTGAATGGAATCATCACTAATTATACTCAGTGTATTCACCAGTAATGCAATCCATAACCTGAGAGTTCACCATTTCCACATGGACATTTTTAGGACAAAGATTGTCATGTGATGCAGCAATGTGAATGCTTTCATTGTTATATCCATCATGTATGTAAATGTGATATATATCTATAAGAATATTTTATTTTAAATTCTTTAGAGAATATTTTTTGTAAAGACTTTTTCAGAATGAGGCAGCAACTTTCCTTGAATGGGTGTATGCAGTACTTTCACCTTAACAATACATCTTCTTTTCACTCATGAAAAAGCCACATATAACTGTCCATGTCCAAAAATGAATTGTGGGGCAAAAAATCCCTACTTTCTCCAGTGTTTGGCCTTGGGATTTGTTGATGGTCATGGGAAAAGTAGACTTCACGGTAAATTGTCGATGTGTTAACTTAAAATGTAAGGCAGTCTATGATGGAGATAAATCAATCCTTGAAATAAACACCACAATTCCTTCTGCAGACCCAGAACTGACTTTTGCTTGAATGAGATTGTCAAACAAAGTGATCACAATGAAGCGATTGCCATTGCAAAGACCTTTTATGCTGTTAAAGGTGTGCAAAAGCATGACAATGGTACCAATGTGTAATTTGAGGCGATGATAAGGCATTCCCATTGGTGTGAGTGAATTTAAATATTCCACTGGATATTGGTCTGAATCTTCAGTCTGAATGGAATCATCACTAATGTACTTAGTGTATTCACCAGCAATGCAATCCATAACCTGAGAGTTCACCATTTCCACATGGACATTTTTAGGGCAAATATTGTCATGTGATGCAGCAATGTGAATGCTTTCATTGTTATATCCATCATGTATGTAAGTGTAATATATATCTAAAGAATTTAAGATAAAATATTCTTATAGACAATATTTTTAGTAAAGACTTTTTCAGAATTAGGCACCAACTTTCCTTGAATGGGTGTATCCAGCACTTTCACCTTAACATTACATCTTCTTTTCACTCGTGAAAAAGCCACATATAACTGTCCATGTCCAAAAACGGGTTCTGGCAAAAAAATCCCTACTTTCTCCAGTGTTTGGCCTTGGGATTTGTTGATGGTCATGGCAAAAGCAGGCTTCAAGGGAAATTGTCGACGTCTTAACTTGAAAGGTAATCCAGTCTCTGATGGAGACAAATCAATCCTTGGAATAAACACCACATTTCCTTCGGCAGACCCAGTAATGACTTTTGCTTGAATCAGATTGTCAAACAAAGCAATGACAATCAAGCGAGTCCCATTGCAAAGACCTTTTCTGCTGTTAAAGTTGCGCAAAAGCATGACAATGGTACCAATTTTTAATTTGAGGCGATGAGAAGGCATTCCCGTTGGTGTGAGTGAATTCAAAAATTCCACTGGATATTGATCTGGATCTTCAGTCTCATCAGGATCAATGGAATCATCACTAATGTATTCAGTGTATTCACCAGCAATGCAATCCATGACCTTAGAGTTCACCATATCCACATGGTCATTTTTAGGGCAAAGAATGGCATGTGATGCAGCAATCTGAATGCTTTCATTGTTATCTACATCAATGACAATGTTTTCACCAAATATAGCAAGAATGATTGAGCCAGTGCAGATCATGTCTTGTGGGATTTCAATGGTATCATCTCCAAGATTGAAATCATTGGACAATTCACAATTTCCCAGTTGAAGTAACCAACGGCTATAATCAGGATCAATGGAGCGCATATTGTTGAAGAGTGGCAATTGAGTGAAAAGCTGCCATTGTCGTGAGTATTTAATACAACTCTCTATAATGTCAGTTCTTGTACCATGTGGGATGATAGGCAGACACTGTCGAAAGTCTCCTCCCAGAACAATGACTTTCCCTCCAAAAGGTGTTGTATTTTTCTTGGAGATATCTGTTGTCATGACATCCCGTAAAAGTTGATCTATCACATGCAATGCATATTTAGATAACAGAGTGGACTCGTCAATAATGAAAAGTTTGGTACTTTTCAAATGTTGTGCAGCATCTGTATCATTTTTAATCCTTGAAACGGAAGATTCATTGATTGGAATTGGTATTCCGTAAAGTGAATGGATGGTTCTTCCTCCTTGCAGTAAGTTAGCTGCAATCCCTGTACTGGCTGCAGGTGAGACAATTTCGCCTTCTCCTCTTAGTTCATGAATTAATAAATCATACAGATATGTTTTGCCACTGCCACCTGGACCGTCAATGAAAAAGCACTTAGGTTGTCCACTTCTATCGTGTAAAGCTTGATTGATCGCATCATAGGCCAAAAGTTGTTGGTCATTTAAAGTAGCTTTCATTTGCTGAGCTCTTCTTAACTCATCATCCTTGTTGTATAGTGGAGCGATGTATGGCTTTCTTTTTGGTCGTGGTAGATTAAAATCAGTAAAAGTTTTGCCATGAAATTTTAGAATAGTTTGGACATCAGTCATAGCATATCCTTCACAATTCTCACACTCCTCAGTGTTGGAGTGATATGCATGGCAGTAGTCTTGGATAAAGTCTTGTTTAAATTCTTTCCACAACTCCAATGGATGAGCTGGAGGACCAAAAATACGATATGATATGCGAACATATCACGAAGCTGTGCAGGCATGTTGAGAACACAGGCATCCAATAAAGTATTTCTCCAAACAGTGTCATCGAAGAGCAATCCAAGGGCTAATGCTGCCTCTTTGAAAGTTGGGTATGTCACTTCATTAACAGTCTTAATGTTGTCAAAACTTGTTGCTCCTTTGACATGCAGTAACAACAACCTTAAATAGTACCGTTCTTGATCTTTCATACTAACAGTATACATTCTTCCAATCACTGAAGAACCTCCTCGCTTTCTAACTTCCCATGCACCTTCTTTCCAAACATAGTGCTCTGGAATTTGGCGGTAGAAGTAATCATGAGCATGCGGGTTACTCTCATTCAGCTCAAAGTAGCCCATCAGAGTAGATTTTCTGTGCATTGTGCAACTGATGTCGTCAACAGAGTCATCCTCATGAAAATAAAGCGGTTGAGAATGTGGGAGATGTACGGCCAGGCGAATAATGGAGTGCGATTGTCTATGCATCGGGTAAGCAAATATTCGCCAAGCTGCCTCCGGTGCACTCACGTATCTTGAATCCATGAATTGATGTGTTTCATCATGGTGAATATTGGTTTGGCAAATTTCAAGATTGGCTTTATCATGTCCTTTGTAGACATATTTGAATAGGTATTTTACACTTTGAATGGAAGCACATACCTCAACATTAATATGACACTTGTATGTTAATAGTAGGTAAGGGTTATAGGGAACAACCCAAGAATTATCAATCATCTTTGAACGGATTTGAAAGGATGACCCTTCCTTTCTTTGATAAGTAGGGTATGCATCCTTAGCTATGAGTGTTCTTGGTTGGAAATCTTTAGGAAAACCTTTCTTACACTTGCCAAGATCCATACATGGAGAATTGGGGTTGTGTTGACCACAAGGGTCATGAATCATGTGTTGCATCACAATGTCATGGAGCAGAGGGTATTCTTCTGGATCAGGGATTTCAGCCCAAACTATATTATCCACTTCAACCTCAGTTCTTAGTTTGGATTTGCTATCCAGAATGATCAAAATATGAGCGTGTGGTAGGCCACGCTTTTGGAATTCAATCACATGAACCATTGCACAAACTTTGCCAAATAATCCAGTGTTAATTTCTTTTAATAGGGCTTCCAGTTTAATTCTGAAGACACGGGCCACTAAATCAGGTCTATGTTCCACACGCTGCCATGGCTCTAAATTGTTTGTAATCTCCCTCCATTTAGGATTACAGGTCATGGTTACAAAAAGATCTGGTCGTCCAAATTTAGTCACAATAGCCATGGCATCCTGATAGCGTTGCTGCATGTTTCTGGGACTGCCTTCAAAAGAAGATGGTAAAATGACCGTCTTGCCAATGGGAATACCTTTCTCAACAGATTGTTTCAGAAGATGTTCCTGGAGTACGCAATAATCCTCCACTTTTAAATCCTTTTGATGATGACGGATAAAATTTAAGCGATTAGCCTCGATTTTCACATACGCATCCACTAAGTACTGCTGTGTTAGTTTGCCACCATTCAGGACAGGATTGAACTGATTCCGTACAGACAGCAAATAGCAGTAATACTGGAGCTGTGTAACCCGGCGTTGACTTTTGCCTTGATGCTTGAGTCCCTCATGCCAGCCTTGTTCTCCATGAGGAAAAAATAAAGGATAGAGTAATGCATCTAAATTGCTGTGTAGAATACTGACTTGCTGTGTTTTTGGGGCCAAGGGGTTATTTGGATCAGGTTTCAAATTAATTAAAATGTCTCTATTGAATGGTGGCTCTCCATCAGCATTTTCAAAGACCACAGCAACTTCATTGGCAGTAGGATTGTTATAGCGTCTCGGGTCTTGGCCTCTGTCTTGTTTAATGGCCATGATAATATTTGGCATTTTTGTGCCATGTTCTACTGCCTTCTGTTCTTCTTCTAATTCAACTTGACGTAGCATTTTGTAGGCCGAAACAAAGGGATTAATATTATCCAATTGGAAGAGCAATGATACTCATTAAAGTAGGATTACATTTAACATTTTCTGGAGACTGTAGCCGTTGGTCTGTAGCGCTTAGAGTATCTAAAATGTACAGTTGTGCATATGCTGGAGTTT
This sequence comes from Allobates femoralis, assembly GCA_033576535.1. Classification (NCBI taxonomy): domain Eukaryota; kingdom Metazoa; phylum Chordata; class Amphibia; order Anura; family Aromobatidae; genus Allobates; species Allobates femoralis. The sequence goes on from JARQOC010000009.1 coordinate 120,437,168, forward strand.
GATCTTGAGCAGGATGGAGTGTTCCAGTGCGATGATAAATTTGCCCATGAATACGAAAGCAGTATGGTCCATGTCCAGGAGGTAGAGAAACATGGGCACCCATGGAGGCAAAAGCAAAAGAACTATTAATGCTCCTTATATTCTCCATCAAATTTTGACTGTACTCACTCTCTCCTTTCAGCAGGCGTTGGAACACGTGCGGGTATTGAGGTAATGGTACCTTTACTTTTCCCTTGTGGCAACAAAGAGTAAACTGTTGATCTGATGGTCGTTCAGCAGTAAAATGTCGAGCCTCACAATGTTCACATATTACATTCATGAAACCACAGAAATGTTCTACAATAACATGATCCTGATCAATAAATCCCCTTTGATGTAGGAGAGGTGAATAGAATAAACGTAGAAATTTATTATGTAATCCTACATAAATGAGACGTGGAAGGGATGTAGATTCCAAACATTCAATAAATGAAGAAGTGGAATATATATTCCGTTCTGCCTGTTGCAATATAGAAGTGGAAGAAGAAGTTTGGCGTTCTTCACGACGTAATGTAGCCAAATGGGCCAAGTGGACTTGTCTAGATGTAGGAGATTCTGTATCTTGACGCATCTGTCTTTTCCTTTTAAGCCTCAAAATTTTACACTGTTTGCTGTATGGCGTCTCCTCAGCACAGTGTTTTCGTTTTGATGTGGCCTTGCGATGCAGTAAAGGCTGTTCAGTTGTAGTCAAGATAGTAGAAGAAGAGGTGGCAGCAGTCTGAGCATCAGACAAAGAGGTGGCAGCAGTCTGAGCATCACACAAAGAGGTGGCAGCAGTCTGAGCATCAGACAAAGAGGTGGCAGCAGTCTGAGCATCAGATAAAGAGGTGGCAGCAGTCTGAGGATCAGACGAAGAGGTGGAAGCAGTCTGAGGATCAGACGGATCTCCTGCAGGCATTAACTTTTTCTGTTTGCGTCGTTGAGGCAGAGGCATTGATTTTTTGCCTAATCGTTCTGTCCTTCCTTCTAAAGACTGTATTGAAAGGGGTGTTTTCAAAGCAGACTTTTCCTTGTCCAAGGGAAGTCGTCTTTCTTCAGAACTCTCCTCCACACCCTTCTTGCGCATACGCACAGACACCTTGCGAACCTTTCCTTTTTTGATTTCCATTGAGGTAATGGGAGGTGTTAAAGGCAGTTCACTTGGTAGAATGTCAGTACACGAAGAGGCTGGAGTAGCATCTGTGTCAGACGGTTCTTCAGTGAATGGAATGTTTGTTTGTTTGCATGTGGAACGCGCAGTCATGGCTCTTGTTTCCATTAGTTGGCTTGTTTTTTCAGGAGACACTTCCGAAATACGTGTATGTAAAGCAGTCTTCGCAGCATCCAACCGAAAACGTCTCAGTGGAGAAGAGAGTTTAGCAAACCGTTTGAGTTTAGCAGCCTTAGCCCTATCTAACCGAATACGTCTCTCTGCAGAAGTCTCATTTGCAATACGTTTGGCGTAAGCAGCCTTAAGACGATGTAAGCGAATACGTCTCCTTTCTAAGGTCTCTTCAGCAAAGCGTTTCGCCTTAGAAGCCTTATCACTATCTAAGCGAAGACACCTCTCTTCTGAAGTCTCCTTTGCAGTACGTTTCGCCTTAGCAGCCTTACGCAGATGTAACCGAAGACGTTTCTCTTCCACACTCTCCTCTGCAATGCGTTTAGCTTTAGCAGCCTTATCACGATCTAACCGAAGACGTCTCTCTTCCAAAGTCTCGTCTGCACGCTTCTTCTTAGGTGTAGATGCAGCCTCCTTGGCAAGAGTGATATTTTGTGTTGGAGAGCTCATCTTAGTAAGAATAAGCAGTGTTTGAAATCCAAAATGAGCTAGAGTGTGTTAGTTAAGGAACCAATGAATAATAACTGTGTAAACATACAAAAACAATAAAACAAAAGTATGTATTTCCAAAACCTGTTAGAATGAAATGATATACTTCTTTAAAGTAACAAACAAAGATGTAATGATGTTTACTGTATGGAATATTGAATGGAAATGAGTGTGTTAAAATTCTTTAAAAACTGCCGTGAAGGCAAAACAAATGGATGTAATGGCCCTTTCCGATATGCGGTATGAAAGCAAATGTTCAACATTGTAATAAAAGCGTTAATACAACCAGGATGACGTCAATTTCTGCATAACCACCAGCAAGGTTGTTGTTGCATAAGGTGTTGAAAAATGGCACAGTTAGGGTTAATTTTTACCAAGAAGTGAAGGTTTTGGTATAATAGCAGAAGTAGTGATTTTTATTTTTGTTGGTGGAGTAGGGGAAAGAGCGTCCTTAACGTGAAGTATGAAATGGCAGAATGTGACAAAGCAGGGTGAAAAAACAAATAAAGCAACTTGCGTATGAGATATTGAAAGAGGCAGGTCAATGTAAAAAGTAACGTAAATGCGGTGATGTAGTGTAACGTTACGCACTGCAGCCCTGGTGACAGGTATTGAGAAGTTGCATTTAAAATTTAAATCTTAGCCCATGTTATGGAAGTATGTAAATGTGCATATACAATGGACATATGAAAGGGGACCCAGTCAGTAATAGAGTGTAAAATATTAGGTATGTAAAAGTAGTTAATGTCCTACTGGGATGACAGGGACTTTGACATGAGCGTTAATTTCAAATAGCATCATAACCGTTGGAAAAACAGCATCTGGCACATGTGGCGCATAGCCACAGCATAACTGCAGGACCTGCAGGCGGTTACGTGAATCCCCATAGTCATTATAATCGCCATAATAGTCAGTATCTATTTATTTGCAGCAGGTGCAGCAATTTGTGTTTTGCAGTTGTGGCAGGTGCTGTATGGAAAAAAAACGGAGGGTGACCGCGCTTTTTATGGTGGCGGGACCTGCGGCAAGTTCCCTATACTTACAATGGGGATTAGCGGAACAACACCGCAAGTGCAGCAGTTATGCGGTGGCAATGCAGCAAATAGATCTGATGCTATTCTGTCAGCACTTCTGGCGCGATTTCAAATAACCGCTGATGTGAACTGGGCAGGTAGCATTACCACCAAACTGTTAAATATAAGACAGGTAGTAGTGCTACAGAGTAATGACTATGAAAAATATTACAAATAACATATAATGGGTTCACGTACTCGTAACCGTGTGATGACTGACTCCAAACTCCCAAAAAAAATCAAAGAGCCTGTAAGAAGTTAATATAGCATTGACACGCCTAAAAAATACTGGACGATTAATAAAAATAAAAATAGTATTAAAGTATTTAGTAATGAAATGCCAGTAGTAGACCACATAGTGACATAGACAGTGAATAGGCAAAACAATAGAAGACGTTAATGTACCACTTACATCCTATAAAATAGTGTGGATGATAAAATAAATTACAAATCGTATAGAAGAGTTTAAATTGCAAATGTCATGAGTACAGCACCTAGTAACACAGTTAATGAATAGCAAACCGAAAGTAGGGGGTTAATGTAGCATTTTGAACCCTATAAAACATAGTGTCGGAAAACAAAATGGCAAATGGCATAGAAGAGGATAATGTATAAATGGCCTTAGTGGACCACATAGTGAGATAGCAAGTGCGGCAGAAATAGAATAGAACGGGTTAGTGTACAAATTGCCTTAGAGCCCTTTCACATCAGCTCTTTCGATAAAATTGCGGTAGATGGAGTGAAAAAAAAGCATCTGCTGCGATAGCCACATTAACATTGCACTTGCGGGGCGGGTAGCGGTAATCCCTATAGAAATCATAAGGGGCCTTGCGGCAGGTGCGGTTTTGCACTTGCGGCAAGTGTTACCAGAAAAAAAAACGAACTTGCGGCACCTGCCGCAAGTGTTCCTATAGTTTCTATGGGGATTCCCGCAACAGCGCCGCAAGTGCAAGGTTTAATCGGCAATCGCAGCAGATGGGTTTTTTTAATCACTTGTGAGGTGAAGTTGTAAAATCGCAGATGTCCAGCACATAGTGACACAGTTATTGAATAGCAAACAGAATAGAAGGGGTTAATGTATGAGTTTAAACCCTATAAAATAGTCATGGTGCAACTAAAATAGAAAAGACATAGAAGAGGTTAATGTAAAAATGTCCTTAGTACAGCAGATAGTGAGATAGCAAGTGGAGCACTAATAGAATAGAATGGGTTAATATAAAAAAGGCCGTAGTACAGCACATACTGAGATAGGCAGTGTAGCAGTAATAGAATAGAAAGGGTTAATAATAAAATGGCCGTAGTACAGCAAATAGTGAGATAAGCAGTGTAGCACTAATAGAATAGAAAGGGTTAATATAAAAATGGCCGTAGTACAGCACATAGTGAGATAGGCAGTGTAGCAGTAATAGAATAGAAAGGGTTAATATAAAAATGGCCGTAGTACAGCAGATCGTGAGATACGCAGTGTAGCACAAATAGAATGGAAGGGGTTAATATTAAGATGGGCTTAGTACAGCACATAGTGAGATAGGGAGTGTAGCACTAATAGAAAAGAAAGGGTTAATATTAAAATGGCCGTAGTACAGCACATAGTGAGATAGGCAGTGTAGCACTAATAGAATAGAAGGGGTTAATTAAAAAATGGCCGTAGTACAGCACATACTGAGATAGGCAGTGTAGCACTAATAGAATAGAAGGGGTTAATATTAAAATGGCCGTAGTACAGCACATAGTGAGATAGGCAGTGTAGCACTAATAGAATACAAGGGTTAAATATAAAAATGGCCGTAGTACAGCACATACTGAGATAGGCAGTGTAGCACTAATAGAATACAAGGGTTAAATATAAAAATGGCCGTAGTACAGCACATAGTGAGATACGCAGTGTAGCACTAATAGAATAGAAAGGGTTAATATAAAAAAGGCCGTAGTACAGCACATAGTGAGATAGGCAGTGTAGCACTAATAGAATAGAAGGGGTTAATATAAAAAAGGCCGTAGTACAGCACATAGTGAGATAGGCAGCGTAGCACTAATAGAATAGAAAGGGTTAATATTAAAATGGCCGTAGTACAGCACATAGTGAGATACGCAGTGTAGCACTAATAGAATAGAAAGGGTTAATATAAAAAAGGCCGTAGTACAGCACATAGTGAGATAGGCAGTGTAGCACTAATAGAATAGAAGGGGTTAATATAAAAAAGGCCGTAGTACAGCAGATAGTGAGATAGGCAGTGTAGCACTAATAGAATAGAAGGGGTTAATATAAAAAAGGCCGTAGTACAGCACATAGTGAGATAGGCAGTGTAGCACTAATAGAATGGAAGGGGTTAATATTAAGATGGGCTTAGTACAGCACATAGTGAGATAGATTCTATTTGTAGTACAATTGCTAAGGGGTTAATGTGAAAATGGCCTTAGTACTGCACATAGTGAGATAGCAAGTGGAGCAGTAATAGAATAGAAGGGGTTAATATAGTATGAAAAAAAGAGGGCACTATGGTGAAATGTAGCTGATATTTAATTAGTATAAAGAAGGGGTTAATATAAGCCTAGGCATTAGGAATATATAGTCTGATGTGAGATTGTACTGTGAAAACAGCTTTTTCACTTTTACATTGTTAACAAATTCAAATTTCGCGCTCTATGATGGCGGACGCGAAAAGTTCATTCATAAAATGGCGGTAGACTTCAGCCGCGGTGTGATTGGGCAGCGAAAACTTCATAAACATGGCGCCGTGAATCCGGTTGGTCGGCGCTATTGTGTGAAGATGCCGCTGCCCAATCACAACTCAGCGGGACGGAGCTACAGACTTCCAGCCGGCCGAACGGCATATCCGAAAATCGCACCAGGCGCTCGGCAAGAAAAGTTGCGAAGTCCCCGGTGTGCGCTGACCAATCGGAATCAAAGCGCCATAAACAACAACCAATCACAATCGCGCCTCATTTCTCAATGGATGTCTATGGGAAGTCGGCATCCAATGAGAATCGCGGCGCGAATTTTGAAAATGCACGGAACTTTCCTTGCCGAGCGCCTGGTTCGATTTTCGGACACGGCGTTCGGGAGACTGGAAGTCTATAGCTCCGCCCCGCTGAATTGTGATAGGACAGCGGCATCTTCACACAATAGCGCCGACCAACCGGATTAACGGCGCCATGTGTATGAATTTCCGCTGGCCAATCACACCGCGGCTGGCGTGTAGCAGCATTTTATGAATGAACATTTCGCGTCCGCCATATTACAGCGGCGAGTTGTACGGTCGGCGCCTGAATGCGTGTTCGGACACAGCGGTCTCGTAGACCGCGGAGGCCGCTAGAAGCGCCGAAGTTTGCGCTTGTAGCGCAGAAATCGGCGCTTGCAGCGGCGAAGTGTCCGAACAGTGGCGGACACTCCATGCAGCGGCGATTGGCGCTGCATGGCGCAAAATAGTAAAAGTGGTGAAAAAAAAAGATAGTAAAAGAGGTGAAAATAAAACTCCACATCAGGACTATAGGTTCTGATGTGAAAAGGTAGATTGTCCAAAGGATATCTTAGCTGATCAATGGTAGATCCCGATCCGGCGCTTGCTTCCCGACGTCCCGCACGAAGGATGGATATCTCGGCTCAAATGTAGTCGAACAGACGGTCCAGCGGTAGCTTCTCGTTGTCCTTGAAAGACCCTCACGAAGGATGTTTTTCTTGGCAGAAATATAATCCAACAGATAGTCCAGCGGTAGGTTCTCGTTCTCCCACAAAGAGGATTCAAAGAGGTTGAAGATTCAAAATTGCCGCTATAAATAAGCGGGCTTATCTGATTGGAGGGCGGCAACTTCAGAAAGCTGGCGCCATGAATGTGATTGGTCGCTATGTATTTTCAAAAAAGGCGCGGCGATTGTGATTGGACGGCGCCTTCCTATAGAGATAGATAGAATAGATAGACAAAGGAGGCGAATTTCAGGCCGAGCCCCTGGTTCTATTTCCGGGCAGGCGACTCGGCTCAGAGGCATCATTCGACGGGGCCGGAAACTTGCAATCAGCGATTCGCGGCGATAGGTAGCGTATTACCAACGACTGGCAATCATTGCGAGTCGTTGGTAAGACGAGACCAATGTCCGCGAACCGCTGAATGCGAGCTTGCGGCCCCGTGGAACGACGAAAAAGAGCCGACTTCCGTGACCGAAAATAGACGCAGGGGCCCGGCAATAAAATGGCCGAGACACCGCTATGTATGTGAATAGGAAGTGAGGTGCTCTTTTCATTGGGCGGTAATTCGAGCTGACTTCCTATAGACATACATTAGCGGTATGTCGGAAAATATATGGGCGCCCTTGTGGTTGTATTTTCGGACACGTGGGTAGGATATTTTCGGTAAAAAAATTTTTTATTTGTGTATGTATGTATGTTGATTTTTATGTATTTTTAAATGTATATTTGTAAATAGATATAGGTAGGTAGATAGATCATAAAAAGAATCCAAAATAAAAATAATTTTTTTTTTTTTTTTATTATTATTAATTGAATTATTATTGAATTATTTATAATTTTTTATTATGTTTGTTATAATTTTTTAATAATTTTTTAATTTATTTTTTTATTAAATTTATTATTTAGGCTGAGACAGAGTTTTCATTCAGGTCCGCTGAAATTATATTATTTTTTAATCATTTTTTAATAATTTTTTTTATTATTAAATTTATTATTTAGACAGAGACACAGTTTTCATTCAGGTCCGCTGAAATTTTATTATTTTTTAATTATTTTTTAATTATTTTTTTTATTATTAAATTTATTATTTAGACTGAGACACAGTTTTCATTCAGGTCCGCTGAAATTTTTTTATTTTTTAATTATTTTTTAATTACTTTTTTTATTATTAAATTTATTATTTAGACTGAGAGAGAGTTTTCATTCAGGTCCGCTGAAATTTTATTATTTTTTAATTATTTTTTAATTATTATTTTTATTATTAAATTTATTATTTAGACTGAGACAGAGTTTTCATTCAGGTCCGCTGAAATTTTATTATTTTTTAAATATTTTTTAATTATTTTTTTTATTATTAAATTTATTATTTAGACTGAGACAGAGTTTTCATTCAGGTCCGCTGAAATTTTATTATTTTTTAAATATTTTTTAATTATTTTTTTTATTATTAAATTTATTATTTAGACTGAGACAGAGTTTTCATTCAGGTCCGCTGAAATTTTATTATTTTTTAAATATTTTTTAATTATTTTTTTTATTATTAAATGTATTATTTAGACTGAGACAGAGTTTTCATTCAGGTCCGGTGAAATTTTATTATTTTTTAATTATTTTTTAATTATTTTTTTTATTATTAAATTTATTATTTAGACTGAGAGACAGTTTTCATTCAGGTCCGCTGAAATTTTATTATTTTTTAAATATTTTTTAATTATTTTTTTTATTATTAAATTTATTATTTAGGCTGAGACACAGTTTTCATTCAGGTCCGCTGAAATTGTATTATTTTTTAATTATTTTTTAATTATTTTTTTTATTATTAAATTTATTATTTAGACTGAGAGAGAGTTTTCATTCAGGTCCGCTGAAATTTTATTATTTTTTAATTATTTTTTAATTATTATTTTTATTATTAAATTTATTATTTAGACTGAGACAGAGTTTTCATTCAGGTCCGCTGAAATTTTATTATTTTTTAAATATTTTTTAATTATTTTTTTTATTATTAAATTTATTATTTAGACTGAGACAGAGTTTTCATTCAGGTCCGCTGAAATTTTATTATTTTTTAAATATTTTTTAATTATTTTTTTTATTATTAAATTTATTATTTAGACTGAGAGACAGTTTTCATTCAGGTCAGCTGAAATTTTATTATTTTTTAATTATTTTTTAATTATTATTTTTATTATAAAATTTATTATTTAGACTGAGACAGAGTTTTCATTCAGGTCCGCTGAAATTTTATTATTTTTTAAATATTTTTTAATTATTTTTTTTATTATTAAATTTATTATTTAGACTGAGACAGAGTTTTCATTCAGGTCCGCTGAAATTTTATTATTTTTTAAATATTTTTTAATTATTTTTTTTATTATTAAATTTATTATTTAGACTGAGAGACAGTTTTCATTCAGGTCCGCTGAAATTTTATTATTTTTTAATTATTTTTTAATTATTATTTTTATTATTAAATTTATTATTTAGACTGAGACAGAGTTTTCATTCAGGTCCGCTGAAATTTTATTATTTTTTAAATATTTTTTAATTATTTTTTTTATTATTAAATTTATTATTTAGACTGAGAGACAGTTTTCATTCAGGTCCGCTGAAATTTTATTATTTTTTAATTATTTTTCAATAATTATTTTTATTATTAAATTTATTATTTAGACTGAGACAGAGTTTTCATTCAGGTCCGCTGAAATTTTATTATTTTTTAAATATTTTTTAATTATTTTTTTTATTATTAAATTTATTATTTAGGCTGAGACACAGTTTTCATTCAGGTCCGCTGAAATTGTATTATTTTTTAATTATTTTTTAATTATTTTTTTTATTATTAAATTTATTATTTAGACTGAGAGACAGTTTTCATTCAGGTCCGCTGAAATTTTATTATTTTTTAAATATTTTTTAATTATTTTTTTTATTATTAAATTTATTATTTAGGCTGAGACACAGTTTTCATTCAGGTCCGCTGAAATTGTATTATTTTTTAATTATTTTTTAATTATTTTTTTATTATTAAATTTATTACTTAGACTGAGAGACAGTTTTCATTCAGGTCCGCTGAAATTTTATTATTTTTAAATTATTTTTTAATTAATTTTTTTATTATTAAATTAATTTGTTCGCATTGAAATACATTAGCGGTGTGTCGGCGATTTATGGCCGCCGACCTGGTTCTATTTGTCGGCCCTAAAATCGCGGACACACCGCTAATGCATGTCTATGGGCAGTGAGCTCGAATTCTGATTGGTCTGCGTCCAATCCGAAATCGGGCGGACTGCCCATAGAGATGCATTAGCGGTGTGTCGGCGATTTTAGGGCCGACAAACAGAACCAGGTGGCCGGGCTAAAATCGGCGACACACCGGTAATGTATGTCAATGGGAAATGAGGGACTCTTCTGATTGGCTGAGGGCAGTAAAGAGCGACCAATCAGAAGAGCCCCAGACATGTCATTGACATAGAATGGTGGATTTGTCGTCCATTCTATGTTAATGATAAGTGAAGAGGACGTAGGAGCTGGAAAGAAGACAGAAGATCCCCGGGGCCGGAAGAAGAGGCGGAGATGGCGGAAAGAAGAGAGAAGACCCCCGGGGCCGGAGGAAGAGGACTTGTGTATCGCACGGACGATCAGATGACTAAGAAGGCATGTGAGTGATCGACGGGGAGGTTAGGGTAGGGGACGGCGAGGGCTTCGGGTGTAGGGCTTTAGGTGTTAGCGACAGCGGCGGGAGCTTAGGAGGCGGCGGGGCTTAGAGGGTAGGGGGTTAGGTGCGACGGGGCTTACGGGGTAGGGGCATAGGTGCGGCGGGTCGGGGCTTAGGGTGTAGGGGTGCGGCGGTGTTAGCGACAGCGGCGGGCATAGGTGCGGCGGGTCGGGGCTTAGGGTGTAGGGGTGCGGCGGTGGTGTTAGCGACAGCGGCGGGCATAGGTGCGGCGGGTCGGGGCTTAGGGTGTAGGGGTGCGGCGGTGTTAGCGACAGCAGCGGGCATAGGTGCGGCGGGGTCGGGGCTTAGGGTTTAGGGGTGCGGCGGTGTTAGCGACAGCGGCGGGCATAGGTGCGGCGGGTCGGGGCTTAGGGTGTAGGGGTGCGGCGGTGTTAGCGACAGCGGCGGGCATAGGTGGGCGGGGTCGGGGCTTAGGGTGTAGGGGTGCGGCGGTGTTAGCGACAGCGGCGGGCATAGGTGCGGCGGGTCGGGGCTTAGGGTGTAGGGGTGCGGCGGTGTTAGCGACAGCGGCGGGCATAGGTGGGGCGGGTCGGGGCTTAGGGTGTAGGGGTGCGGCGGTGTTAGCGACAGCGGCGGGCATAGGTGCGGCGGGTCGGGGCTTAGGGTGTAGGGGTGCGGCGGTGTTAGCGACAGCGGCGGGCATAGGTGGGCGGGTCGGGGCTTAGGGTGTAGGGGTGCGGCGGTGTTAGCGACAGCGGCGGGCATAGGTGCGGGCGGGTCGGGGCTTAGGGTGTAGGGGTGCGGCGGTGTTAGCGACAGCGGCGGGCATAGGTGCGGCGGGTCGGGGCTTAGGGTGTAGGGGTGCGGCGGTGTTAGCGACAGCGGCGGGCATAGGTGCGGCGGGTCGGGGCTTAGGGTGTAGGGTGTGCGGCGGTGTTAGCGACAGCGGCGGGCATAGGTGCGGCGGGTCGGGGCTTAGGGTGTAGGGGTGCGGCGGTGTTAGCGACAGCGGCGGGCATAGGTGCGGCGGGTCGGGGCTTAGGGTGTAGGGGTGCGGCGGTGTTAGCGACAGCGGCGGGCATAGGTGGGCGGGGTCGGGGCTTAGGGTGTAGGGGTGCGGCGGTGTTAGCGACAGCGGCGGGCATAGGTGCGGCGGGTCGGGGCTTAGGGTGTAGGGGTGCGGCGGTGTTAGCGACAGCGGCGGGCATAGGTGCGGCGGGTCGGGGCTTAGGGTGTTAGGGGTGCGGCGGTGTTAGCGACAGCGGCGGGCATAGGTGCGGGGGTCGGGGCTTAGGGTGTAGGGGTGCGGCGGTGTTAGCGACAGCGGCGGGCATAGGTGCGGCGGGTCGGGGCTTAGGGTTTTAGGGGTGCGGCGGTGTTAGCGACAGCGGCGGGCATAGGTGCGGCGGGTCGGGGCTTAGGGTGTAGGGGTGCGGCGGTTGGGGTGTAGTGCGGCGGTCGGGGCTATAGGTGTGGGGGCGGCGGTGTGCGAAGCGGGGTATAGGGTGCGGGCGGGTTAGGTTAGGGAGGCGGCGGTGCAAGGGTGGGCGGTCGGGTGGGCTTAGGGTGTAGGGGTGCGGCGGTGTTAGCGACAGCGGCGGGCATAGGTGCGGCGGGTCGGGGCTTAGGGTGTAGGGGTGCGGCGGTGTTAGCGACAGCGGCGGGCATAGGTGGGGCGGGTCGGGGCTTAGGGTGTAGGGGTGCGGCGGTGTTAGCGACAGCGGCGGCGGGCATAGGTGCGGCGGCGGTCGGGGCTTAGGGTGTAGGGGTGCGGCGGTGTTAGCGACAGCGGCGGGCATAGGTGGGGCGGGTCGGGGCTTAGGGTTAGGGTAGTGGGGTGTAGCCGGCGGCGGTAGGTGGGGGGTGGGCTTAGGGTGTGGTGGCGGTGTAGCGACAGCGGCGGGCATAGGTGGGCGGGTCGGGGCTTAGGGTGTAGGGGTGAGGCGGTGTGTTAGCGACAGCGGCGGGCATAGGTGCGGCGGGTCGGGGCTTAGGGTGTAGGGGTGCGGCGGTGTTTGCGACAGCGGCGGGCATAGGTGCGGCGGGTCGGGGCTTAGGGTTTAGGGGTGCGGCGGTGTTAGCGACAGCGGCGGGCATAGGTGCGGCGGGTCGGGGCTTAGGGTGTAGGGGTGCGGCGGTGTTAGCGACAGCGGCGGGCATAGGTGCGGCGGGTCGGGGCTTAGGTATAGGGGTGCGGTGTTAGGCGGACAGGGCGGGATAGGCGCGGCGGGTCGGGCTTAGGGTGTAGGGTGCGGCGGTGTTAGCGACAGCGGCGGGCATAGGTGCGGCGGGTTGGGGCTTAGGGTTAGGGTGCGGCGGTGTTAGCGACAGCGGCGGGCATAGGTGCGGCGGGTCGGGGCTTAGGGTGTAGGGGTGCGGCGGTGTTAGCAACAGCGGCGGGCATAGGTGCGGCGGTCGGGGCTTTGCGGCGGGAGCTTAGGAGTCGGCGGGAGGGGGCTGTAGTGTACAGCGCGATGGTATACTACAGTCCCATGGCGCTTATGGGCATGGGACTGTAGTATACTATAGCGGTGTAGAGTACAGCAGCGGCGTGGTAGTGTGTTAGAGCGGCAGGGGGTTGTAGTGTACAGCGCGATGGTATACTACAGTCCCATGGCGCTTATGGGCATGGGACTGTAGTATACTATAGCGGTGTAGACTACAGTAGTATGGGCTTCTGTGGCTTGCTTTGTTAGTGTACAGCGCGATGGTATACTACAGTCCCATGGCGCTTAGGGGCATGGGACTGTAGTATACTATAGCGGTGTAGAGTACAGCAGCGGCGTGGTAGTGTGTTAGAGCGGCAGGGGGTTGTAGTGTACAGCGCGATGGTATACTACAGTCCCATGGCGCTTATGGGCATGGGACTGTAGTATACTATAGCGGTGTAGACTACAGTAGTATGGGCTTCTGTGGCTTGCTTTGTTAGCGACTCGCAATGCCCGCTTCGCGGGCATTGCTTCGCAAATCTGCAACGACTCGCAATGCCCGCTTTGCGGGCATTGCTTCGCGAGTCGCCGTGGCCGCTACGCGGCCACGGACAGAGTCCAGGAAATGAAACCTGGACTCGCTAACAAAGCCACCGGAAGTTGCGCCGCTCCGACGGAAGTCGCTACGGCAATTATATAATAGATAAACACACACATAGAGTATATACACATGTATAGATAGATGTACATATACAGTATATACACACTTATATACATACACAGTATATACACACAGATAGATATACATATACTGTATATACACATATATACATACATGTACATATACAGTATATACACATATACATACATATATAGTATGTACACATATATTAATATGCAGTACATACACATATATACAGAGATATTCATATACAGTATATACACACACATAGATATACAGTATATACACATATATATAGATGTAAATATTCAGTATATACACACATATACATAGATATACACTATATACACACATATAACTAGATATACAGTATATACACATATATCTATATAGATATACCGTATATACACATATAAATAGACATACAGTATATACCCACATATACATATTCAGTATATACACATATATACATATACAGTATATACACACAGATATATATACACTATATACACACATATAATATAGATACACACATACATATACAGTATATACACATATATTGATAGATGTAAACATACAGTATATACACATATATACATAGATGTAGATATACAGTTTATACACATCTTCTACTTATATAATCGGGAGTTTGCCATTCTGCCACTCTAGCCCAATCCCTAAATCCTTTGCCGCACTGCCAGCGATGACGCAATAACGTCATCGCGAGTCGCAGACGCACTACCTCACACCGCCGCCATCCTAGCAACCGTCCGCCCCGTCGCAAGCGCTTCATCGCGAGCGCCCTTCGCCAGGTCTACGCTGCCCGGATGCCGGCGGTGCCTTACGCCCTTGCCGCTCTCTCACCCCTGGGGCTTCCGTATCGCCATGCTGGTGCAGTAGCGCTGTAGGGGCTGTGGGCGCGTGCCGGGAGCCAGTGACGTCGTCCTGTGGGCGGCGGAGGCCCCGGCCAATGTGAGTGAGCGGGGCCAGTCAGGCTGCAAAGCCTCACACGCCCCGCTCACATCCATTGCCCGCCGCCCCTGCAAGCGGATTGGGCGCTGTGTTCTAAACACACGATGCCCATCCCATTGCCCAGGACTCGGCGTCCTGGACCAATCGGATGGCCCTCCCCTGTTTACCACAAAACGCCCAATCCGCTCCTTCCCCTCAGCTCAGATGTGTGACCTCAGAGGAGGGATTGATCCCTCTCTGCAGCCTCACCTCGCTGCAGAGGACAATGCCATTTGACTGGGGCTACGATCACCCCCAGCACGCTGCCACGTCCTGCCACCGAGCGGTGATGTCGCCGCTCCAGCTGCATCTTTCCTCACCCCTCCAGCCGGACCTCTCCTCACCCTCCAGCCGCACCTCTCCTCACCCCACCATCCGCACCTCTCCTCACCCCACCAGCCGCACCTCTCCTCACCCCTCCAGCCACACCTCTCCTCACGCCTCCAGCCGCACTTCTCCTCACACCTCCAGCTGCACCTCTCCTCACCCCTCCAGCCGGACCTATCCTCACCCTCCAGCCGGACCTGACCTCACCCCTCCAGCCGGACCTGTCCTCACGCCTCCAGCCGGACTTCTCCTCACGCCTCCAGCCGGACCTCTCCTCACGCCTCCAGCCGGACCTCTCCTCACGCCTCCAGCCGGACCTCTCCTCACGCCTCCAGCCGCACCTCTCCTCACGCCTCCATCCGCACCTCTCCTCATGCCTCCAGCCGGACCTCTCCTCACGCCTCCAGCCGGACCTCTCCTCACGCCTCCAGTCGGACCTCTTCTTACCCCTCCAGCCGGACCTTTCCTCAAGCCTCCAGCCGGACCTTTCCTCACCCCACCAGCCGGACCTCTCCTCACCCCTCCAGCCGGAGCTCTCCTCACCCCTCCAACCTCACCTCTCCTCACCACTCCAGCCTCACCTCTCCTCACCCCTCCAGCCTCTGCTCTCCTCACCCCTCCAGCCTCCCGCCACATCATACTCTGCTACCCACAGAGCCGCCTGTATACTCTGCTACCCACAGAGCCGCCTGTATACTCTGCTACCCACAGAGCCGCCTGTATACTCTGCTACCACAGAGCCGCCTGTATACTCTGCTACCCACAGAGCCGCCTCTATACTCTGCTACCCACTTAGCCGCCTGTATACTCTGCTACCCACAGAGCCGCCTGTATACTCTGCTACCCACAGAGCCGCCTGTATACTCTGCTACCCACAGAGCCGCCTGTATACTCTGCTACCCACAGAGCCGCCTGTATACTCTGCTACCCACAGAGCCGCCTGTATCATCTGCTACCCTCAGAGCTGTCTCTATACTCTGCTACCCACAGAGCCCCCTGTATACTCTGCTACCCACTGACCCGCTGGTATACACACAATTCATTTCACCGCTCTCCCGATGCAATTGCATCGGGCCTTTTTACTAGTTTCAAATATTGAAGACTTTTCACATGTATCACTTTATAAAATTAACAAACTAAAATCCCACATTTTACAATTCAACATCAGTGAGACTCTCCTTATATATTTGAAAGAGGAATTTAATTATACTTGGCAAGAAAAGTCAATTGCTTACTTGGGTATCTTTATAGTTAAACCTGCCCTCTCCTCAGTTCATGAAAACTTAACTAACCTACTAAAATCTTTTCACTCACAATTTCTGCATCTTTCCAAACTTGAGTTGTCTTGGCTAAGTAGAATTGAAGCCTTTAAAATGATTATGCTTCCAAAATTTTCATACTTAATTAGAGCCATGCCATTATTCATCCCTAAAATATGGTTCAGCAAATTTCAAACCCAACTTAGATCCTTTATATGGAAGAACAAAAACCGAGAGTAGCTAGATCTTCTTTAGAAAAAGGAAAGAAAATGGGTGGTTTGGGCCTACCTAACCTCTACAATTATTACCAAGCCTCTATTATTAAACTTTCTCAAAATTGGCTCTATGAGGCATGTGATAAATCCTGGGTATCGCTTGAAAAATCATTCTCTAAAAATAGTAACTTAGCCGCCTTGCTTATCTCTCATTTAATAGACCCTACTAAATCCCCCCCCCCCAATTTTTCTACTCTAAAAAACCACTATTTTGGCATGGAGGAATCTATTGAATGCCTCAAGGTGTTTTAATCTCCCCAAACTAGAAAAGATTCCTATAGGGGTGTTGGAAATACTTATTCCAAAAACTTGGATTGATAGGGGTATTTTATATGTAAATGACTTATTTAATGGAGATTCTTTAACTACATTCCTCCATCTGCAAAATAAATTTTCACTCACAAGACATGAGAGGACTAATTGGAGACTAATTACTGAGTTTTTTACAAAAAACAATCCTAAACTAGTTTTTCCACAGCCTATTGTTGATTTACTAGATAACCCAACTAAAATTCTTAAATGAAAAACAAACACCCTATCTATTAGATAATTGCCGTAGCGACTTCCGTCGCGTCCGGCGCTACTTCCGTGGCTTTGTTCGCGTGGCTTGGCACTTACTCCAGGACTTTCTCCGTGGCCGCGTAGCGTTGCCGCCCCGCGAACAAAGCCACTAACATCCCCCCTGACCATGGGGCTGTAGTCTACACCGCTATGGTATACTACAGCCCCATGCCCAGCCGCCTCTCTGCCCTGCTCAAATCGCCGCCGGCATGGGGCTGTACTGTACACCGCTATGGTATACTACAGCCCCATGCCCAGCCGCCTGTCCGCCCCGCTACCCTACTCCTCCGAAGCCGCCGTCACCCCCTAAGCCCCCGCCGCTGTCACCCCCTAAGCCCTCGCCGCTGTCACCCCCTAAGCCCCCGCCGCTGTCACCCCCTAAGCCCCCGCCGCTGTCACCCCCTAAGCCCCCCGCCGCTGTCACCCCCTAAGCCCCCCGCCGCTGTCACCCCCTAAGCCCCCGCCGCTGTCACCCCCCTAAGCCCCCGCCGCTGTCACCCCCTAAGCCCCCGCCGCTGTCACCCGCTAAGCCCCCGCCGCTGTCACCCCCTAAGCCCCCGCCGCTGCCCCGCCGCTGTCACCCCCTAAGCCCCCGCCGCTGTCACCCCCTAAGCCCCCGCCGCTGTCACCCCCTAAGCCGCCGCCGCTGTCACCCCCTAAGCCCCCGTCGCTGTCACCCCCTAAGCCCCCGCCGCTGCCCCCGCCGCCGTCACCCCCTAAGCCCCCGCCGCCGTCACCCCTAAGCCACCGCCGCCGTCACCGCCTAAGCCCCCGCCGCCAAGCCCCCGCCGCCAAGCCCCCGGCCGCCGTCACCCCCTAAGCCCCCGCCGCTGTCACCCCTAAGCCCCTGCCGCTGTCACCCCCTAAGCCCCCGCTGCCAAGTCCCCGCCGCTGTCACCCTAGCACCGCGCTGTACCCCCTAAGCCCCCGCCGCTGTCACCCCTAAGCCCCCGCGCTGTCACCCCCTAAGCACCGCCGCTGCCCCGCCGCTGTCACCCCCTAAGCCACCGCCGCTGTCACCCCCTAAGCCCCCGCCGCTGTCACCCCCTAAGCCCCCGCCGCTGTCACCCCCTAAGCCCCCGCCGCCGTCACCCCCTGAGCCCCCGTCGCTGTCACCCCCTAAGCCCCCGCCGCTGACCCCGCCGCTGTCACCCCCTAAGCCACCGCCACTGTCACCCCCTAAGCCCCCGCCGCTGTCACCCCCTAAGCCCCCGCCGCCGTCACCCCCTAAGCCCCCGCCGCCATCACCCCCTGAGCCCCCGCCACCGTCACCCCCTAAGCCCCCGCCGCTGTCACCCCCTAAGCCCCCGTCGCTGTCACCCCCTAAGCCCCCGCCGCTGCCCCCGCCGCCGTCACCCCCTAAGCCCCCGCCGCCATCACCCCCTAAGCCACCGCCGCCGTCACCGCCTAAGCCCCCGCCGCCAAGCCCCTGCCGCCGTCACCCCCAGGCCGCCGTCACCCCCTAAGCCCCCGCCGCTGTCACCCCCTAAGCCCCCGCCGCTGTACTACCCCCTCACCAAGCCCCCGCCGCTGTCACCCCCTAAGCCCCCGTCGCTGTCACCCCCTAAGCCCCCGCCGCTGCCCCCGCCGCTGTCACCCCCTAAGCCACCGCCGCTGTCACCCCCTAAGCCCCTGCCGCTGTCCCCCCCTAAGCCCCCGCCGCTGTCACCCCCTAAGCCCCCGCCGCTGTCACCCCTGAGCCCCCGCCGCTGCCACCCCCTGAGCCCCCGCCGCTGTCACCCCCTAAGCCCCCGCCGCTGTCACCCCCTAAGCCCCCGCCGCTGCCCCCGCCGCCGTCACCCCCCTAAGCCCCCGCCGCCGTCACCCCCTAAGCCACCGCCGCCGTCACCGCCTAAGCCCCCGCCGCCAAGCCCCCGCCGCCGTCACCCCCGGCCGCCGTCACCCCCTAAGCCCCCGCTGCTGTCACCCCCTAAGCCCCCGCCGCTGTCA
Organism: Allobates femoralis; assembly: GCA_033576535.1. Taxonomy (NCBI): domain Eukaryota; kingdom Metazoa; phylum Chordata; class Amphibia; order Anura; family Aromobatidae; genus Allobates; species Allobates femoralis. The sequence continues at coordinate 120,455,948 of JARQOC010000009.1, forward strand.
CCCCCTAAGCCCCCGCTGCCAAGTCCCCGCCGCTGTCACCCCCTAAGCCACCGCCGCTGTCACCCCCTAAGCCCCCGCCGCTGTCTCCCCCTAAGCCTCCGCCGCCAAGCCTCCGCCGCCGTCACCCCCTAAGCCACCGCCGCCGCCGTCACCCCCTAAGCCACCGCCGCTGTCACCCCCTAGGCCCCCGAAAAAATCGTCCATTGTATCTCTATGGGAAGTAAGGCGCTATTCTGATTGGTCGCTGTGTGCTGCCGCCGGCCAATCAGAATAGCGCCTCACTTCCCATAGGGATAGAATGGACGAAAAATCTTCCATTGTATGTCTATGGGAAGTGAGGCGCTATTCTGATTGGTCGCTCTGTGCTGACGGCGACCAATCAGAAGAGCGCCTCACTTCCCATACAGATACATAGCGGTATGTCGGCGATTTTATGGCCGGGCCCTGGTTCTATTTTCGGCCACGGGGCTCGGCTCTGATCGGTCGTTCCACGGCTCCGGAGACTCACTTCGCGGCCATTGCTCGCGCCTTAGCAATGGCTCGCAATCATTACGAGACATTGCTGATGCGCCAGCTATCGCCGCGAAGCGCTCATTGCGAGTCTACGGCCCCGTGGAACGACCGACCAGAGCTGAGCCCTGTGGCCGAAAATAGAACCAGGGGCCCGGCCATAAATTTCGCGATACACCGCTAATGTATCTCTATGGGAAGTGAGGCGGTATTCTGATTGGTCGCTGTGTGCTGCCGCCGACCAATCAGAATAGCGCCTCACTTCCCATAGAGATAGAATGGACGAAAAATCGTCCATTCTATCTCTATGGGAAGTGAGGCGCTATTCTGATTGGTCGCTGTGTCCTTCCGCCGACCAATCAGAAAAGCGCCTCACTTTTAGCGGTAAATTTGAAACTCTAAGTCGTCCATTCTATGTGTATGGGAAGTGAGGCGCTATTCTGATTGGTCGGCGTCACAACACAGCAACCAATCACAAGAGCGCCCCACTTCGCATAGAGATAGAATGGACGATTTTTCGTCCATTCTATCTCTATGGGAAGTGAGGCGCTATTCTGATTGGTCGGCGGCAGCACACAGCGACCAATCAGAATACCGCCTCACTTTCCATAGAGATACATTAGCGGTGTATCGCGAAATTTATGGCCGGGCCTCTGGTTCGATTTTCGGCCACTGGGCTCGGCTGTTGCTGGTCCAGGAAAATCGCAAGGGACCGACGTGCCGGACTTACCGCGCCTGCAACTACTCACCTATCTATCTCTCTATATCTATCTCTATTTATTTAATTATCTATCTCTATATCTATTTCTCTATGTATCTATTTTTCTATCTATATTTTGATCTATCTATCTATATCTATCTATCTATCTATCTATCTATCTATGTATCTATCGGTCCAACGACCGACCACAGCCGAGCCCCGTGGCCGAAAATAGAACCAGGGGCCCGGCCATAAATTTTGCGATACATCGCTAATGTATCTCTATGGAAAGTGAGGCGCTATTCTGATTAGTCGCTGTGTGCTGCCGCCGACCAATCAGAAAACCGCCTCAGTTTAAGCGGTAAATTTGAAAGTCTAAGTCGTCTATTCTATGTCTATGGGAAGTGAGGCGCTATTCTGATTGGTCGCCGTCAGCACACAGCGACCAATCAGAATACCGCCTCACTTCCTATAGAGATACATTAGCGGTGTATTGCGAAATTTATGGCCGGGCCCCTGCTTCTATTTTCGGCCACGGGGCTCGGCTGCGGTCGGTCGTTCCACGGGGACGGAGACTCGCAATGAGCGCTTCGCGGCGATAGCTGGCGCATCAGCAACGACTCACAATGATTGCGAATCATTGCTAAGGCGCGAGCAATGGCCGTGAAGCGAGTCTCCGAAGCCGTGGAACGACCGATCAGAGCCGAGCCCCATGGCCAAAAATAGAACCAGAAGGCCGGCAATATATTTTGCGATACACCGCTAATGTTTGTCTATGGGAAGTGAGGCGCGATTCTGATTGGTCAGCGGAAGCACACAGCGACCAATCAGAATCGCGCCTCACTTCCCATAGACATACATTAGCGGCGTGTCGCCAAATTTATGGCCGGGTCCCTGGTTTTCTTTTGCAGCCATAAAATCGCGGACACACCGCTATGTATGTCTATGGGAAGTGAGGCGCGATTCCGATTGGTCGCTGTGTGCTTCCGCTGACCAATCAGAATCGCGCCTCACTTCCCATAGACATAGAATGGGCGCTTTTGGAGTTTCAAATTTACCGCTAAAAGTGAGGCGCGATTCTGATTGGTCAGTGGAAGCACACAGTGACCAATCGGAATCGCGCCTCACTTCCCATAGACATACATAGCGGTGTGTTGCCGATTTTATGGCCGGGCCCCTGGTTCTATTTTCGGCCAGGGGACTCGCCTCTCATCCGTCGTTCAACGGAGCCGCAAACTCGCAATGAGCGCTTCGAGGACATTGCTTGCGCCTTACCAACGACTCGCAATCATTGCGAGTCGTTGGTGATACGCTAGCTATCGCCGCGAAGCGCTCATTGCGAGTTTCCGGCTCCGTGGAACGACGGATGAGAGGCGAGTCCCCTGGCCGAAAATAGAACCAGGGCCCCGGCCATAAAATCGCCGACACACCGCTATGTATGTCTATGGGAAGTGAGGCGCGATTCTGATTGGCCGCTGTGAATTTTCAAAAATGGCGCCGTGGGTGTGATTGGAGGGCGCATTCCCATACAGATGCATTGAAAAATGAGGCGCGATTGTCATTGGTTCTTGGACATGGCGCTTTTGCTTCCGATTGGTCGGCGCTCAGTGGGGAAAGCTCAACTTTCCTTGCCGAGCGCCTGGTTCGATTTTCGGCCACGCCGTTCGGGAGGGTGGAAGTCTGTAGCTCCGCCCCGCTCTGTTGTGATTGGACAGCGGCATCTTCACACAGTAGCGCCGACCAATCGTATTCATGGCGCTATGTTTATGAAGTTTCCGCTCTCCAATCAAATAGCGGCTGGCGTCTGCCGGTTTTTTATGAATGAACATTTCGCGTCCGCCATGTTAGAGCGCGAAATTTGAATTTGTGAACTATGTTAAAGTTAAAAAGCTGTTTTCACAGTACAATCTCACATCAGAGTATATATTCCTAATGCCTATGCTTATATTAACCCCTTCTTTATACTAATTTCATATCAGCTACGTTGCACCATATTGACCTGTTTTTTTCCAACTTTATTAACCCCTTCTATTCTATTTCTGCTCCACTTGCTATCTCACTATGTGCTGTACTAAGGCCATTTCTACATTAACCTCTTCTATGCCTTTTGCATTTTACTTTTCCCACACACTCTTTTATATGGTTCTAACTCTTACTTTAACCCCTTGCATTCTGTTTGTTGTTATTCACTAACTGTGTCACTATGGTGCTGTACTCATTACATTTGAAAATTAACTCATTCTATCCCATTTCTTAGTTTTTATCTTCACACTGTTTTATTTGAGTGCAAGTAGTACATTAACCCCTTCTATTCTCTTGGCTATTCATGCTATGTCACTATGTGGTCTACTACTGCCATTTAATACTAATTCTTTATACTTTTTTCTTTTTATTGATCCTCCTGTATTTTTTACACATGCCAGTGCTACATTAACCCTTACAGACTGTTTTTATTTTATTTCTACGTGCAATGTGTTTTACACTCTTATGAATATATTAACCCATTATATGCTATTTTGCTTATATTTCTACTTGCAGTGTGTCGTTACACTCTTATGAGTACATTAACCCATTATATCCTATTTTGCTTACCGTATATACTCGTGTATAAGCCGACCCGTGTATAAGCCGACCCCCCTACTTTTGCCCCCAAAACCTGGGAAAATCTATTGACTCGCGTATAAGCCGAGGGTGGACCCCAGCACAGGTATACAGCCCCCAGCAGTGGTATACAGGCCCCAGCAGTATGATATACAGCAGCCCCCAGTGGTATATACAGCAGCCCCAGTGGTATTGCAGCCCCTATATACAGCAGCCCCAGTGGTATTGCAGCCCCAGTGGTGTATACAGCAGCCCCTATATACAGCAGCCCCAGTGGTATTGCAGCCCCAGTGGTATTGCAGCCCCTATATACAGCAGCCCCAGTGGTATTGCAGCCCCAGTGGTATTGCAGCCCCTATATACAGCAGCCCCAGTGGTATTGCAGCCCCAGTGGTGTATACAGCAGCCCCTATATACAGCAGCCCCAGTGGTATTGCAGCCCCAGTGGTATTGCAGCCCCTATATACAGCAGCCCCAGTGGTATTGCAGCCCCAGTGGTATTGCAGCCCCTATATACAGCAGCCCCAGTGGTATTGCAGCCCCAGTAGTGTATACAACAGCCCCTATATACAGCAGCCCCAGTGGTATTGCAGCCCCAGTGGTATTGCAGCCCCTATATACAGCAGCCCCAGTGGTATTGCAGCCCCAGTGGTATTGCAGCCCCTATATACAGCAGCCCCAGTGGTATTGCAGCCCCAGTGGTATTGCAGCCCCTATATACAGCAGCCCCAGTGGTATTGCAGCCCCAGTGGTATTGCAGCCCCTATATACAGCAGCCCCAGTGGTATTGCAGCCCCAGTGGTAGTATACAGCCCCTGTATACAGCAGCCCCAGTGGTATTGCAGCCCCTATATACAGCAGCCCCAGTGGTATTGCAGCCCCAGTGGTATTGCAGCCCCTATATACAGCAGCCCCAGTGGTATTGCAGCCCCAGTGGTATTGCAGCCCCTATATACAGCAGCCCCAGTGGTATTGCAGCCCCAGTGGTAGTATACAGCCCCTGTATACAGCAGCCCCAGTGGTATTGCAGCCCCAGTGGTATTGCAGCCCCAGTGGTACTGCAGCCCCTATATACAGCAGCCCCAGTGGTATTGCAGCCCCAGTGGTAGTATACAGCCCCTGTATACAGCAGCCCCAGTGGTATTGCAGCCCCAGTGGTAGTATACAGCCCCTGTATACAGCAGCCCCAGTGGTATTGCAGCCCCAGTGGTATTGCAGCCCCAGTGGTATTGCAGCCCAGTGGTACTGCAGCCCCTATATACAGCAGCCCCAGTGGTATTGCAGCCCCAGTGGTAGTATACAGCCCCAGTGTAGTATCCAGCAGCCCCAGTAGTAATAAACAGCCCCCCCTCCTTATCACGTCCCCCCCAGGCTGCGGCAGCTGTGAAAATAACAAACACTTTATACATCACCTTCCGACGCAGCTCTCCGCTCCTCCGGTCCTCTGCCCTCCGCTCGCCGGCTTCTTCTTCCTTGATGTGCCGACTTCTGTGACCGCGCGCAGGAAATGACGTCATCTCCTGCGCCCGGTCACATGACACCGGCACAACAAGGAAGAAGAAGCCGGCGAGCGGAGGGCAGAGGACCGGAGGAGCGGAGAGCTGCGTCGGAAGGTGATGTATAAAGTGTTTGTTATTTTCACAGCTGCCGCAGCCTGGGGGGGCCGTGATAAGGAGGGGGGGCTGTTTATTACTACCGGGGGACCCATATTAAGGAGGGGGGCTGTGCAGTGCAATATGCACGGCATCCCCCCGCCGCTGATGGACGGGGGGATGCCGTGCATATTCATTGCACTAATGAGGCGGCCCCACGTGACCGCCAGCGGTCACCGCGGCCCCCTCCTGCCTCCTCCAGCCCCCGGTCACAGCCCCCCCCCACAGCATACCGTATGACATGTGTATAAGCCGAGGGGGGGACTTTTCAGCCCAATTTTTGGGCTGAAAAACTCGGCTTATACACGAGTATATACGGTATATTTCATACTAATTAGTATGTAGGACTACTAACTCTTATATTTAACAGTTTGGATGTAATGCTACCTTACCACTGTCTTATTGTTGTGCCAGTGCTACATTAACCCCTTACAGACTGTTCTTTATTTTATTTCTACTTGCAGTGTGTCGTTACACTCTTATGAGTACATTAACCCATTATATGCTATTTTGCTTTTATTTCATACTAATTAGTCTGTAGGACTACTACCTGTCTTATATTTAACAGTTTGGATGTAATGCTACGTGTCCCTTTCACATCAGCTGTAATTTTAAATCGTGCCAGATGTGGTGAAAAAATCGCATCTCCTCTGTTTGCTGCATTGCTGCTGCATAACTGCTGCACTTGCGGTCCGATTACGGTAATCGCCATAGTCAGTATACAGGGACTTGCGCCAGATGCCGCAAGTGCACTTTGGCTCTTGCGCCAGGTGCTGCCGCAAAATAAATCACGGTCGACCACTCTTTTTTATCACCCCACCACCTGCCGCAAGTGCTAAACACCAATTGCCGCACCTGCCGCAAGTAACTATATACTGACTATAGCAATTAACGCAACCGCCCACAAGTGCAGCGCTTATGCTGCGGCTATGCACCAAACCCCACAGATACAGTTTTTTCCCCGCATCTGATACTATTTCTAATTACCGCTAATGTGAAAGGGCCTGTCTTCACAGTAGGACATTAACTACTTTTACATACCAAATATATTGGTTCCATCTCATTTTACACTCTATGACCGACTTGGGCCCCTTTCACACGCGCGTTGTACATGCCAATTTACATTATTCCATAACATGTGGAAATATTTCCATTATTAACGCAAGTTCCCCATACCCGTCACCATGGGTGCGGTTGCATAAGGTCACGCTATTTCGCCGGATTAATGTTGATTTCTACATTGACCTGCCTGTTTCACCATATACTCCAGAAGTTCCCTTATTTGTATTTTCACTATGCTTGGTCACATTGTCCCATTTCACGCTCACTGATAATGCCGCTGTTTCCACCAACTCCAGCAAGAAAAAAAAAAACACTACTTCCCCTATAATCCCAAAACCCTACGTTTAAGGTACCAAATAACGCTAACTCTGCCATTTTGCAACACCTTCTGCAACTCCACCCCTGCTGCCAGTTATGCGGAACTTCATGTCATATCGGTACTTTAACCGCTTTTCGACAATGTTGGAAATCTGCTTTTACAACACGCCTCTCAAAGGGCCCTTACATCCATTTCTCTTGCCTTTAAGTCTCTTTTTAAGGACTTTATACACACTGATTTCCATTCACTACTCCATACAATAAACATCAAGAAATATTTGTTTTGTACTTTAAAGAACTCAATCATTTCATTCTCACTGGTTATTCAAATACACACTTTCCTTTTATTGTTTTTGCCTATTTAGACATAGTTATTATTGATTGTTTCCTTAACTAACACACTCTAGCTCATTTTGGATTTGATTTACTGACTATTCTTATTAAGATGAACTCTCCAACAACAAATATCGCTCTTGCCAAGGAGGCTGCATCTACGCCTAAGAAGAAGCGTGCAGAGGAGACTTCAGAATAGACACGTCTTTGGTTAGATCGTGATAAGGCTGCTAAGGCGAAATGTATTGCAGAGGAGACTTCGGAAGAGAGACGTCTTCGGTTAGATAGTGATAAGGCTGCTAAGGCGAAACGCACTGCTGAGGAGACCTCGGAAGAGATACGTCTTCGCTTAGATCGTGTTAAGGCTGCTCACGCCAAACGCATTGCAGAAGAGACTTCGGAAGAGAGACGTCTTCGTTTACTACGTCTTAAGGCTGCTAGAGTGAAACGCATTGCCAAACTGTCTTCTCCAATGAGACTTTTAGGTTGGATGCTGCGAAGGCTGCTTCGAAGAAATTTATTGCTGGACTGTCTTCTGAAGAAAGAAGTCAACGAATGTCAAAAATAGCCATGGATGCACGTGCCAGACGGGAAAAACAACAAATTACTGTCACTGAAGAATCGTCTTACAAAGATACTACTCCTGCCTGTTCGTGTACTGACATTCTACAAAGTGAAAAGCCTTTAACACCTCCCATGACCTCCATGGAAAACAAAAAAGCAAAGGTTCAAAAGGAGTCTGTGCGTATGCGCAAGAAGCGTGCCGAGGAGACTTCTGAAGAAAGACGACTTTGCTTGGATAAGGAAAAGGTTGCTTTGAAAACACGGGTTTCAAAATACTCTTTTGAAGGAAGGACGCAACAATTAGGCAAAAAAATCCATGCCTGTGCGTCGAAACACCAAGAGTTCATGCCTACAGGAGATCCGTCTGACCCTCATACTGCTGCCACCTCTTCCTGTGACCCTCATACTGCTGCCACCTCTTCGTCTGACCGTCATACTGCTGCCACCTCTTCCTCTGATCCTCATACTGCTGACACCTTTTCGTCTGATCCTCATACTGCTGCCACTTCTTCGTCTGATCCTCATACTGCTGCCACCTCTTTGTCTGATCCTCATACTGCTGCCACCTCTTCTTCTACTGTGTTAACTACTACTGAACAGCCTTTACCACATCACAAGGCCACATGTAAACGAAAACACTCTGCTGAGGAGACGCCATACACCAAACTGTGTAACATTTTGAGGCTTAAAAGGAAAAGACAGATGCGTAAAGATACACTGTCTCCTACGTCTAAACAACTCCGCTTGACCCATTTGGCTGATAGACGTCGTGACGTACGCACACGTTCTTCCACTTCAACATTGGAAGAGCCACAACGCAATTTATATTCAACTTCTTCTTTTCTTGAATGTTATGATTCTACGTCCCTTCCACGTCTCATCTATGTAGGATTACACAATCGAAATCTACCTTTCTTATCTTGTGAAAAGAAAAATAGGGAGGGGTACAAGAGGCGCAATAGTGCCCTATCACTAGTGACACTTGTGTAAGCTGGTGGTGCTATGAAGCTGCTCACCTGGTCCAGTTGTGATCCCCACAACTGGTTTGAAGGCGTTTTGGAATCAGTGTTCCAGCTGCTGCAGGACCTCCACCGACCACTAGATAGTGGTATGAATCCAAGACAATGATGGGAGTGCTGGTGTGTCACGGTCCGCGCTGCTGTGGTATGAATAAACTCACCAAAGAGCCAGAAGTTATTCCATCCTTTATTTCCTCCTCTCTCCTACGCGTTTCAGCGCCACACCCGGCGCCTTCCTCAGGGACATCCCTGAGACATGTCCCTGAGGAAGGCGCCGGGTGTGGCGCTTAAACGCGTAGGAGAGAGGAGGAAATAAAGGATGGAATAACTTCTGGCTCTTTGGTGAGTTTATTCATACCACAGCAGCGCGGACCGTGACACACCAGCACTCCCATCATTGTCTTACCTTTCTTATCTTCACCTTTCCTTCATCCAATGGGATTTATTGATCAGGATCATGCTATTGCAGAACATACCTGTGGTTTCATGAATGTAATATGTGAACATTTTGAGGCTCGACATTTTTCTGATGAACGCCCATCAGATAAACACTTTACTCTTTGTTGCCACAAGGGAAAAGTAAAGGTACCATTACCTCAATACCCGGAGGTCTTCCAACGCCTGCTGAAAGGAGAGAGTGAGTACAGTAAAAATTTGATGCAGAATATCAGGAGCATTAATAGTTCTTTTGCTTTTGCCTCCATGGGTGCCCATGTTTCTCCACCACCTGGACATGGCCCTAACTGTTTCCGAATTCATGGGCAAATTTATCATCGCACGGGAACACTCCATCCTGCTCAAGATCAACCTCCAGCATATGCACAACTCTACATTTTAGATACTGCAAGCGCTGTAGAACAACGGATACAGTCTCCAGAAAATGTGAAATGTAATCCTACTTTAATGAATATCATTGCTCTTCAATTGGATAATATTAATCCCTTTGTTTCGGCCTACAAAATGTTACGTGACGTTGAATTAGAATAAGAACAACAGAAGGCAGTAGAACATGGCACCGTCATGCCAAATATTATCATGGCCATTAAACAAGACAGACAGCAAGACCCTATACGCTGTAACAATCCTACTGTCCATGAAGTTGCAGTGGTCTTTGAAAATGCTGATGGAGAGTCTCCATTCAATAGAGACATTTTAATTCATTTGAAACCTGATCCAAATAACCCCTTGGCCCCAAAAACACAGCAAGTCAGTATTCTACACAGCAATTTAGATGCATTACTGTATCCTTATTATTTTTCCCTCATGGAGAACAAGGCTGGCATGAGGGACTCAAGCATCAAGGCCAAAGTCAATGCAGGGTTACACAGCTCCAGTATTACTGCTATTTGTTGTCTGTACGGAATCGGTTCAATCCTGTCCTGAATGGTGGCAAACTAACACAGCAGTACTTAGTGGATGCGTATGTGAAAATCGAGGCTAATCGCTTAAATTTTATCCGTCAACACCAAAAGGATTTAAAAGTGGAGGATTATTGCGTACTACAGGAACATCTCCTGAAACAATCTGTTGAGAAAGGTATTCCCATTGGCAAGACGGTCATTTTACCATCTTCCTTTGAGGGCATTCCCAGAAACATGCAGCAACGCTATCAGGATGCCATGGCTATTGTGACTAAATTTGGACGACCGAATCTTTTTGTAACCATGACCTGTAATCCTAAATGGAGGGAGATTACAAACAATTTACAGCCATGGCAGCGTGTGGAACATAGACCTGATTTAGTCGCCCGTGTCTTCAGAATTAAACTGGAAGCCCTATTAAAAGACATTAACACTGGATTATTTGGCAAAGTTTGTGCAATGGTTCATGGTATTGAATTCCAAAAGCGTGGCCTACCACACGCTCACATTTTGATCATTCTGGATAGCAAATCCAAACTAAGAACTGAGGTTGAAGTGGATAATATAGTTTGGGCTGAAATCCCTGATCCAGAAGATTACCCTGTGCTCCATGAAATTATGATGCAACACATGATTCATGGACCCTGTGGACAACACAACCCCAATTCTCCATGTATGGATCTTGGAAAGTGTAAGAAAGGTTTTCCTAAAGATTTCCAAACAAGAACAGTCTTAGCTAAGGATGCATACCTTACTTATCAAAGAAAGGAAGGACCATCCTTTCAACACTATTCAAAGATGATTGATAATTCTTGGGTTGTTCCCTATAACCCTTATCTACTATTAAAATACAAGTGTCATATTAATGTTGAGGTATGTGCTTCCATTCAAAGTGTCAAATACCTCTTCAAATATGTCTACAAAGGACATGATAAAGCCAATCTTGAAATTTGCCAAACCAATATCCACCATGATGAAACACATCAATTCATGGATTCAAGATACGTGAGTGCACCGGAGGCAGCTTGGCGAATATTTGCTTACCCGATGCATAGACAATCGCACTCCATTATTCGCCTGGCCGTACATCTCCCACATTCTCAACCACTTTATTTTCATGAGGATGACTCTGTTGAAAACATCAGTTACACAATGCACAGAAAATCCACTCTTATGGCCTACTTTGAGCTGAATGAGAATGACCCACATGCTCAGGATTACTTCTACCGCCAAATTCCAGAGCACTATGTTTGGAAAGAAGGTGCATGGGAAATTAGAAAGCGAGGAGGTTCTTCAGTGATTGGAAGAATGTATACTGTCAGTATGAAAGATCAAGAACGGTACTATTTGAGGTTGTTGTTACTGCATGTCAAAGGAGCAACAAGTTTTGACAACATTAAGACTGTTAATGAAGTGACATACTCAACTTTTAAAGAGGCAGCATTAGCTCTTGGATTGCTCTTCGATTACACTGTTTGGAGAAATACTTTATTGGATGCCTGTGTTCTCAACATGCCTGCACAGCTTCGTGATATGTTTGCATATATATGTATTTTTGGTCCTCCAGCTCATCCATTGGAGTTGTGGCAAGAATTTAAACAAGACTTTATCCAAGACTACTGCCATGCATATCACTCCAACACTGAGGAGTGTGAGAATTGTGAAGGATATGCAATGACAGATGTCCAAAATGTTCTGAAATTTCATGGCAAAACTTTTACTGATTTTAATCTACCACGACCAAAGAGAAAGCCACACATCGCTCCACTATACAACAAGGATGATGAGTTAAGAAGAGCTCAGCAAATGAAAGCTACTTTAAATGACCAACAACTTTTGGCCTATGATGCGATCAATCAAGCTTTACACGATAGAAGTGGACAACCTAAGTGCTTTTTCATTGACGGTCCAGGTGGCAGTGGGAAAACATATCTGTATGATTTATTAATTCATGAACTAAGAGGAGAAGGCGAAATTGTATCACCTGCAGCCAGTACAGGGATTGCAGCTAACTTACTGCAAGGAGGAAGAACCATCCATTCGCTTTATGGCATACCAATTCCAATAAATGAAACATCCGTTTCCAGAATTAAAAATGATACAGATGCTGCACAACATTTGAAAAGTACCAAACTTTTCATTATTGACGAGTCCACTCTGTTATCTAAATATGCATTACATGTCATAGATCAACTTTTACGGGATGTCATGACAACAGATATTTCCAATAAAAATACAACACCTTTTGGAGGGAAAGTCATTGTTCTGGGAGGAGACTTTCGACAGTGTCTGCCTATCATCCCTCATGGTACAAGAACTGACATTATAGAGAGTTGTATTAAATACTCATGACAATAGCAGCTTTTCACTCAATTGCCACTCTTCAACAACATGCGTTCCATTGATCCTGATTATAGCAGTTGGTTACTTCAACTGGGAAATGGTGAATTGTCCAATGATTTCAACCTTGGCGATGATATCATTGAAATCCCATAAGACATGATCTGCACTGGCTCACTCATACTTGCTATATTTGGTGAAAACATTCTCATTGATGTACATAACAATGAAAGCATGACCATGTGGATATGGTGAACTCTAAGGTCATGGATTGCATTGCTGGTGAATACACTGAATACATTAGTGATGATTCCATTGATCCTGATGAGACTGAAGATCCAGATCAATATCCTGTGGAATTTTTAAATTCACTCACACCAACGGGAATGCCTTCTCATCGCCTCAAATTAAAAATCGGTACCATTGTCATGCTTTTGCGCAACTTTAACAGCAGAAAAGGTCTTTGCAATGGGACTCGCTTGATTGTCATCGCTTTGTTTGACAATATGATTCAAGCAAAAGTCATTACTGGGTCTGCAGAAGGAAATGTGGTCTTTATTCCAAGGATTGATTTATCTCCATCAGAGACTGGCTTACCTTTCAAGTTAAGACGTCGACAATTTCCCGTGAAGCCTGCTTTTGACATGACCATCAACAAATCCCAAGGCCAAACACTGGAGAAAGTAGGGATTTTTTCGCCAGAACCCGTTTTTGGACATGGACAGTTATATGTGGCTTTTTCACGAGTGAAAAGACAATGCAATGTTAAGGTGAAAGTGCTGGATACACCCATTCAAGGAAAGTTGGTGCCTACTTCTGAAAGTCTTTACTAAAAATATTGTCTATAAGAATATTTTATCTTAAATTCTTTAGATATATATTACATTTACATACATGATGGATATAACAATGAAAGCATTTGTCAGTATTCCAGGTTTTCCGGCTTGCCGTGTGACCATTTTGCCCTCAGTCAGCATGGAGATCATTGTTTTGTTTTGCCCTTCTTCCTGTCTCGTTTACATAAAGACCTGGCTCAGCTGAGCATTCATTGCTTGAGTATACTGGTTCTGGTTTGCTCTTGCTCAGCTGTTCTCCTGGATTCACTCACTTCCCTGGAGCTCTGTGAGATCTCGGTTCACCTTACAGCTTCCTGCATTGTGCTTCTGGTGCCGCTGCTTATACCTTCAGGCTCGGACATTCAAGTTGGTGAGCAACTTCCCGGTTACTACCGTATGTACTGTGTGCTTTGTGGAACTTGTGTTTTCATCACCTACTCGGAACTGTGTTTAAACTTGTTACCCGGTCATCCGGGTGTGGGGACCTTTTGCCACGGACTATATCTTCCGGTCGCTCCGGTACCAGGACTTGTGCTATGGACTACATGCATCCGGATTTACCGGTTTTGGACTATTGGTTTTTTCGGACTGCTTCCATAAGGACTGTGCTCGACGTTATATATATTGGGGTTGTGTTATGTTGTGTGCTTTTGCTGTATACTAAGTTCACCTTGTTTGCTGTGTGTTTATAAATACTTTGCACCCAAGAACCCGTCTCTGCTCTTCATTGCCCTTAAGCGATCAGACTCCTCAAAACCTATACAATAGTATTACAGCATTCAAATTGCTGCATCACATGACAATCTTTGCCCTAAAAATGTCCATGTGGAAATGGTGAACTCTAAGGTTATGGATTGCATTGCTGGTGAATACACAGAGTACATTAGTGATGATTCCATTGAGACTGAAGATTCAGAACAATATCCAGTGGAATTTTTAAATTCACTCACACCAATGGGAATGCCTTATCATCGCCTCAAATTACAAATCGGTACTATTGTCATGCTTTTGCGCACTTTTAAAAGCATAAAAGGTCTTTGCAATGGGAATCGCTTCATTGTCATCGCTTTGTTTGACAATCTGATTCAAGCAAAAGTCATTACTGGGTCTGCAGAAGGAGATGTGGTGTTTATTCCAAGGATTTATTTATCTCCATCAGAGACTGCCTTACCTTTCAAGTTAAGACGTCGACAATTTCCCGTGAAGCCTGCTTTTGCCATGACCATCAACAAATCCCAAGGCCAAACACTGGAGAAAGTAGGGATTTTTTTGTCACAACCCGTTTTTGGACATGGACAGTTATATGTGGCTTTTTCACGAGTGAAAAGACGATGCAATGTTAAGGTGAAAGTGCTGGATACACCCATTCAAGTCAAATTGCTGCCCAGTAGTGAAATACTCTTTACTCTAAATAATCTCTCTAATATTTTAGTTAAAATTCTTTAGATACATATTAGATTTAGATACATAGTTACTTTCTAATTAAACACAAATATTACAATAAATTAGTTTAGCCATAGATGTACAAGAATAGAAAAAAAAAAAAATACCAAAAAAATTATTTGAGTTATAGAAAAAGATATTATAATTAGTTATTAGATATAAAATAGTTATTTAAGAAATATAGTCGTTAGTGTTCATTTTCACTAAAAATATAGTGTATAAAAATATTTTACTTAACATTCTTTAGATACATGTTACATTTAGATACATAGTTATTTTTCAATTAGACACAAATACTACTATATAAATTAGTTTAGCAATACATGTATATCAATATAAATAAATCAAAATACCAAAAAAATTAGTTTAGTTATAGATAAAGACATTATAATTAGTTATTACATATAAAAGTAATTTAAGATATATAGTTGTTATTTTCATTTTTCACTAAAAATATAGTGTATAAAAATATTTTACTTTCAATTCTTTAGATACATATTACATTTAGATACATAGTTACTTTCTAATTAAACACAAATATTACAATAAATTAATTTAGCTATAGATGTATAGGAATAGAAATATACAAAAATACCAAAAATATTAGTTTTGTTATAAAGATATTATAATTAGTTTTTAGATATAAAATAGTTATTTAAAATATATAGTAATTACTTTTTTAGCTTAGAAAATTTCTTTTTTCATTTCATTGTATATGTATGTACACACACATTTTTTTGTAGATTGTAGATGTGTATCATCTAAATGCTTGCATTTAGTGATAAGAACCTGAAGCTCCAGCAGTATAGCTGCTGCGAGATTTCTTTTTCTTTTTACACAGGGTGAGGTTTTTGTGAATAGCTAAGGCTGCCTTCAGACTTGCAGATGCATCTCCAGCATTTTGAAGATGCATCTGCAAGCATCTGCATGCAAACAGCAGCCCCTATCTTTATAATGGGACATACGATGTCTGCAGATGCTTGCAGACAACCGTGTGCACCCATTTAGTCCTATATGTGATCTCTGCACAGGCGCATGCCTGCATACAAATCACACAATCCCGCCCGCAGCAGGGATGCAACATGTGGCGTCCCTGGTGTGGAGGAGAGTCTGTGATCTGTACGAAGGCATCCGCCTGCGCACAGATCACATATAGGAGTGAATGGGTGTGCACGGCTGTCTGCAAGAATCTGCAGACACCGTGTGTCCCATTATAAAGAGAGGGACTGCCGTCTGCATGCACATGCTTGCAGATGCATCTGCAAAACGCTGCAGATGCATCTGCAAGTCTGAAGGCAGCCTAAGAGATGGGTGGGACGGCTGTTCACACACATCTCTATCATGAAGTGTGTTCTGTACATATAAATACATATATACACATAGGTACATATTTAGACACATAGCTACATATTTAGACACATAGGGAAAGAATAGACATTTTGATTTTACATCTGAATTATTTTGCTATTTGTTGAATTTTTAGTTGGATAAAAACAATTTTGCCACTTGCTGCCTAATGGTGATCTACAGTACTCTTAATGTAAGTTGCATGAAATGTTTATGGAATTTGTGGTTTACTTGCGGTAGTTGCGGCACATGTGCTTTCGACAGTTTCAATCGCCAAAATCAGTTAGCTCTCATTTTTAGTGGTTGCATTTAGTCAACCTGTTAAAGCTCTGCTTGCCATATTTACTGCAAGTAGGGATGAGCGAGTCTACTCGCTAGGACTCGTTACTCGGCGATTCTTAAGGGACTCGCTGGACTCGGGAATCGGCGAGTCTTTTAGCGAATACTCGCTCAGTAACGAGTCCAATGCAAGTGAATGGCAATCTTAGTTTTGTCATAGTTTACTTTCTCTCACTCGCTAGACTCGCTAGACTCGCTCTATCACATCGCTATATAGCTTGAATCTCCCCAAACAGCAGCGAGTCTGAGCGAGTCTACGAGTCCGAATCCTAGCGAGTCTGCGATTCCGAGTCCTGTATTCTCTATTCGGGACTCGCGAATCCAGAATCTTTTATGTTACTAGTCAGCATTGCGTGTTAGGTCAGAAAACTTGTGAAGATAGCCAATCATAGTCAGTAATGGCATAGCAGCTTTGGTTGTGTCAGGACTATGATTGGCTGCTGTCCATCGTGATGCCTATGTCATCTATGACAGGCAAGGCAGTATATAAGGCTTGCCCCCGCCATTTTGGGCACATTGCTGAGAAGAGCTGACCTAGTGCAGGGAGACTTGGAGCAGATCTAGGGACAGTTAGGCAGTGTAGGAGTCACATATAACCCAAAAGTTCTTTTCAGAACTAACAGGACGCAGTGTAGGAGTCAAGATTCCTCACACATAACCCAAAAGTTCTTTTCAGAACTACCAGGACGGAGGATTGCTGTACAGGACTGTAAGGAAGGGAGATAGGAGCAGCCTTACAGTGAATCCAGCACCATCCTCAGAGCTTAGTTCACCCAGCTTTCCGCAGAGCTGTAATCCTAAGCTTTTTCTTATTTTTGGCACTAGTCTACCAAATAATTTTGGTGCCATTTTTCCACAAAAAATTTCCTGTGCCAGTGCGTTGCTGTACGGTGTCCTGCCTGCAGCTCGCACGGTACTTGTAAACTTGCACGCAGCCAGCACCGCAGCCTAAGTGTGCCTGGTTCTGCGTACTAAACAATTTTTTCCTGTGCCAGTGCGTAGCTGTACGGTGTCCTGCCTGCAGCTCGCACGGTACTTGTAAACTTGCACGCAGCCAGCACCGCAGCCTAAGTGTGCCTGGTTGTGCATACTAAACAATTTTTTCCTGTGCCAGTGCGTAGCTGTACGGTGTCCTGCCTGCAGCTCGCACGGTACTTGTAAACTTGCACGCAGCCAGCACCGCAGCCTAAGTGTGCCTGGTTGTGCGTACTAAACAATTTTTTCCTGTGCCAGTGCGTAGCTGTACGGTGTCCTGCCTGCAGCTCGCACGGTACTTGTAAACTTGCACGCAGCCAGCACCGCAGCCTAAGTGTGCCTGGTTCTGCGTACTAAACAATTTTTTCCTGTGCCAGTGCGTAGCTGTACGGTGTCCTGCCTGCAGCTCGCACGGTACTTGTAAACTTGCACGCAGCCAGCACCGCAGCCTAAGTGTGCCTGGTTGTGCGTACTAAACAATTTTTTCCTGTGCCAGTGCGTAGCTGTACGGTGTCCTGCCTGCAGCTCGCACGGTACTTGTAAACTTGCACGCAGCCAGCACCGCAGCCTAAGTGTGCCTGGTTCTGCGTACTAAACAATTTTTTCCTGTGCCAGTGCGTAGCTGTACGGTGTCCTGCCTGCAGCTCGCACGGTACTTGTAAACTTGCACGCAGCCAGCACCGCAGCCTAAGTGTGCCTGGTTCTGCGTACTAAACAATTTTTTCCTGTGCCAGTGCGTAGCTGTACGGTGTCCTGCCTGCAGCTCGCACGGGTACTTGTAAACTTGCACGCAGCCAGCACCGCAGCCTAAGTGTGCCTGGTTGTGCGTACTAAACAATTTTTTCCTGTGCCAGTGCGTAGCTGTACGGTGTCCTGCCTGCAGCTCGCACGGTACTTGTAAACTTGCACGCAGCCAGCACCGCAGCCTAAGTGTGCCTGGTTCTGCGTACTAAACAATTTTTTCCTGTGCCAGTGCGTAGCTGTACGGTGTCCTGCCTGCAGCTCGCACGGTACTTGTAAACTTGCACGCAGCCAGCACCGCAGCCTAAGTGTGCCTGGTTCTGCGTACTAAACAATTTTTTCCTGTGCCAGTGCGTAGCTGTACGGTGTCCTGCCTGCAGCTCGCACAGTACTTGTAAACTTGCACGCAGCCAGCACCGCAGCCTAAGTGTGCCTGGTTCTGCGTACTAAACAATTTTTTCCTGTGCCAGTGCGTAGCTGTACGGTGTCCTGCCTGCAGCTCGCACGGTACTTGTAAACTTGCACGCAGCCAGCACCGCAGCCTAAGTGTGCCTGGTTGTGCGTACTAAACAATTTTTTCCTGTGCCAGTGCGTAGCTGTACGGTGTCCTGCCTGCAGCTCGCACGGTACTTGTAAACTTGCACGCAGCCAGCACCGCAGCCTAAGTGTGCCTGGTTCTGCGTACTAAACAATTTTTTCCTGTGCCAGTGCGTAGCATACGGTGTCCTGCCTGCAGCTCGCACGGTACTTGTAAACTTGCACGCAGCCAGCACCGCAGCCTAAGTGTGCCTGGTTCTGCGTACTAAACAATTTTTTCCTGTGCCAGTGCGTAGCTGTACGGTGTCCTGCCTGCAGCTCGCACGGTACTTGTAAACTTGCACGCAGCCAGCACCGCAGCCTAAGTGTGCCTGGTTCTGCGTACTAAACAATTTTTTCCTGTGCCAGTGCGTAGCTGTACGGTGTCCTGCCTGCAGCTCGCACGGTACTTGTAAACTTGCACGCAGCCAGCACCGCAGCCTAAGTGTGCCTGGTTGTGCGTACTAAACAATTTTTTCCTGTGCCAGTGCGTAGCTGTACGGTGTCCTGCCTGCAGCTCGCACGGTACTTGTAAACTTGCACGCAGCCAGCACCGCAGCCTAAGTGTGCCTGGTTCTGCGTACTAAACAATTTTTTCCTGTGCCAGTGCGTAGCTGTACGGTGTCCTGCCTGCAGCTCGCACGGTACTTGTAAACTTGCACGCAGCCAGCACCACAGCCTAAGTGTGCCTGGTTCTGCGTACTAAACAATTTTTTCCTGTGCCAGTGCGTAGCTGTACGGTGTTCTGCCTGCAGCTCGCACGGTACTTGTAAACTTGCACGCAGCCAGCACCGCAGCCTAAGTGTGCCTGGTTCTGCGTACTAAACAATTTTTTCCTGTGCCAGTGCGTAGCTGTACGGTGTCCTGCCTGCAGCTCGCACGGTACTTGTAAACTTGCACGCAGCCAGCACCGCAGCCTAAGTGTGCCTGGTTGTGCGTACTAAACAATTTTTTCCTGTGCCAGTGCGTAGCTGTACGGTGTCCTGCCTGCAGCTCGCACGGTACTTGTAAACTTGCACGCAGCCAGCACCGCAGCCTAAGTGTGCCTGGTTCTGCGTACTAAACAATTTTTTCCTGTGCCAGTGCGTAGCTGTACGGTGTCCTGCCTGCAGCTCGCACGGTACTTGTAAACTTGCACGCAGCCAGCACCGCAGCCTAAGTGTGCCTGGTTGTGCGTACTAAACAATTTTTTCCTGTGCCAGTGCGTAGCTGTACGGTGTCCTGCCTGCAGCTCGCACGGTACCTTCCATCTCTCTAAAAATATCTTAGCCTCTAGTGTGTACCTTTCACGAAATAGTACCTGCTACTTGTTTTACAAGCCCCCAGAAAGCCACCAGAAATTACAAAATGTCACACAAAAAACCAAATCCCAAAAAAAGTCTTGCTAAGGGACAGGGACGAGGTACAGGCATTGGTAGTCGTGGCCAACTATCCACCAGTTCGGGCAGACAGACGAGGATTGATCGATCGTTCCTCCTGTCTAACTTTCCCCGTCAGGAAAGTAAACGAGTATTGAGGCCGGAAGACGAACAGCATCTAACGTCTTGGCTGGCAGACAAGACCTCAACAACAGGTTCTTGCAGCACTCAAGGTTCCTTGAGCACTGTATCTACTGTTGGTACATACCATGCTGGGTCATCTAACCCACACAACCTCTTCACAGTTCCTCAGACCAACAGCAGCCCCATGAAAATGTTGACACAGACATGGGTCACTCAGATGACTTATTTGGTACATATAATCCTTTACATGAATCCGGTTTGCCAGACTCCGTAGTAGATGAGATACTTGATGAAGAATTGTCCATTCATGGACAAGTTTTAGAGACACCCCGGCCACATGAACGTGTCTTTCAGCAAAGTCTTAGACCGTCTCAGGAGTTGGAGGATGATGATGATGAGACAGTGACACACTTGTCATCTGGGGAGCAAAATCTATCTTGTTATCGGGAAGATTTAGAAGAGGAAGGGGTTGATGATGAGACAACTGATCCCACGTGGAATGTTGCGATGCAGAGCCAGCAGAGCAGCACGGAGGAAGAAAGTGTGTATGTCCCACCAACAAAGGCAGCAAGGCCGACTCCTCCCACCAGAACTCAAAGAGTCACCACTGTTGCCCAAAATGTGTCCACTGTGGCTCAAAATTTGTCAACTGTTGGACAAAATGTCTCAAATGTGGGCCTCAGTAATCCCTCAGGGAGTACAGTCAAGCCTAGAGGTCGGTCAGCCACTGTGTGGAAATTTTTTAAAGATGGGCCTTCTCAAGAAAATGTGGTCATCTGTACCATCTGCCATGCAAGGCTCAGCAGAGGCCACGGGAAAGGAAACCAGAGCACCAGCAGTATGCGGAAGCACATGGCTGGTCAGCACCCTATTCAGTGGTCAAAAGTGCAGCCTTCCACAACAGTGTCATCTGACCCAAAGACTGCGACGGTAACTCAGATACGTCCGTCACAATCAAGTGTTGCTGAAGCTGGTCCAGCTCATATGTACTCATCACAAGCAGCGGTTGCAGAGAGACTGAACACGAGTGCAGACAGTTCTCGGTCAGCAACATCGTTACAGTTATCAGTGACACAGCTGTACGAAAGGAAGCAGAAATACCACTCTTCCCACCCATTAGCCAAAAAAATAAATGCCCAGATAGCTAAGTTGTTAGCAGTCGAGATGTTGCCGTTTAGGCTTGTGGGTACAGACTCTTTCCGTGAGCTTTTGGCTGTGGCAGTACCACGCTACTCGGTTCCAAGCCGCCACTACTTTTCACGTTGTGCCGTCCCCGCGTTACATGAGCATGTCATTAACAACCTCAAGCGTGCCCTCACCAACGCTGTAACCGGGAAAGTACACCTTACTACGGACACGTGGACAAGCAGTTCAGGACAGGGCCGGTACATCTCGCTCACCGCGCATTGGATCAACGTTGTGGAGAGTGTGCCAAACGATGTTAGTGTTACATCAAACATCCTACCCACGCCACGGATAGCTGGCACAACCTCATTCAGGGTCTCTGCATCATCCTATATGTCCACTACCCCATCTTCCGCTTCCTCGACCAATCCTCAATTGCCCTCAACATCACGGCCAAGTTGGGAGGTTTGCTGCAGTGCTTCAGCAAGACGCCAACAGGCTCTGCTGAAGCTGATCTGTTTAGGTCACACACCGCACACTGCAATAGAGCTGTTGAAAGGTCTGAAGGAACAGACAGATGAGTGGCTATCCCCACTCCAACTCCAGACCGGTCTCGTGGTGAGCGACAATGTTCGTAACCTAGTGGCTGCACTAAAGCTCGGAAACCTTGTGCACGTGCCTTGCATGGCTCACGTGCTGAATCTGGTAGTGCAGAAATTCCTGCGTACATACCCAGAGCTATGTGACCTACTGGAGAAGGTGCGTCGACTTTGTGCACATTTTCGTCATTCGTCAACAGCGGTTGGAAAACTTTCATTGCTTCAAAAGCAATTGAATTTGCCCAACCACAGACTCATTTGTGACATGCCGACACGATGGAACTCTACATTCCATATGTTATCGAGGATCAATGAGCAGCAGAGGGCAATATCCGAGTATCAGTTGCAACATGCCCGTCAGACCGGCAGTCAGCCACGACATATTAGTACAATGGAGTGGGTGTGGATCGCTGACACATCTGAGGTTCTTGATAATTTTGACTACTGCACAAAACTGGTGAGCGGTGATCAGTCCATCATCAGTGTCACTATACCCATGCTGTGTCTGCTGAAAGAGTCCCTCATTAATCAGAAAAATGAAGCATTGAGAGCCCAGCAGATGGCTATGGAGCCAGATTTAAACAGCGCAGTACCTAGCCAGCAAAGCCAGTATGACCAGGCAACAATGGCTCCTGAGGAGGAACAGGAGCAAGACGATGAAGAGGATTCATTTTTTGTTGGTGCCGATGTCAACCCAGATGGTACTCAGAACCCCAGCTTTGTGTCTGTCCACCATGGGTGGCCTGGAGAGGAGGAGGCGGAGACAGACTTTGCGGATACAATGGGTATTGAACATCGTTCTGAGGACACTGAAGACATGACTCTATGCAGCTTAGGACACATGGCTGACTTCATGTTGACTTGTCTGCTAGAAGACCCACGAGTGATTAACATATTGCACAACGACCTCTACTGGTTGGCCACCTTTCTGGACCCACGTTATAAAGATAAATTCACCTCGCTGCTGTTTCAGTCACCACGTGGCTTGACAATTGACTATTTCAAGAGTGTTCTTGTGGAAAATATGCTTCGAATATCACCGTCAGACAACACTCTGCCCATAGTTAGCAACTCTGTGCAACAGCAGCCTTTGGTCGGGGCACAATCATCCACGCTGTCCAGAAGAGATGCTGGAAAGATGTCCGCAAAGTGGGCTATGTTCAATAAGCCATCGAACCTGCAGCGCCATGTTGCTCCAGTAACCATCTCTCGGAGACAGAAACTTACCAACATGGTACAAGAATACTTAAGTGACAGTACCTGCTTCCTGACTGATGCCGCAGTCCCGTTTAATTTCTGGGTCTCCAAGCTCCACACTTGGACCGAGCTCTCGTTGTATGCCTTGGAGGTGCTGGCATGCCCTGCAGCTAGTGTGACATCAGAGCGGGTTTTCAGTGCCGCTGGGGGTATCATAACTGATACCAGGACACGTCTTACTCCAGAGAATGCAGACAGGCTTACTCTAATTAAGTTTAATAGGAACTGGATTTCACAAGACTTCTTGAGCCCTGAAGACGACAGTACTCAGAGCTGAAGTGCCACGTTCAACATCAATATGATATAATTAATCATTGTATTATATTGTGTCTTTTTGGTACAAGCAGTATGTCCAAGACCAGTAACGATTTGCGTAACCATGTTCCTGCAACCTGGTAATGAGGCTGCTTCATCTTAAACCAACACTACACCTTAACTTCGGTTTCATTAACCATCACAACACCTTTTCACAAGGAATCAACCTTTATTTTCTGTTAGCAAACATTTAACAGCCCTTGGGCTAATTTTTGGAAACACCCAGCCTAACAAGCTGATCATGGCCCTTAGGCCTGCATTTACACGAAAAATGCCAAACAGCCCCTTGGGCTAATTTTTGGAAACACCCAGCCTAACAAGCTGATCATGGCCCTTAGGCCTGCATTTACACGAAAAATGCCAAACAGCCCCTTGGGCTAATTTTTGGAAACACCCAGCCTAACAAGCTGATCATGGCCCTTAGGCCTGCATTTACACTAAAAATGCCAAACAGCCCCTTGGGCTAATTTTTGGAAACACCCAGCTTAACAAGCTGATCATGGCCCTTAGGCCTGCATTTACACGAAAAATGCCAAACAACCCCTTGGGCTAATTTTTGGAAACACCCAGCCTAACAAGCTGATCATGGCCCTTAGGCCTGCATTTATACCCAAAAAGCAAAACAGCCCCTTGGGCTAATTTTTGGAAACACCCAGCCTAACAAGCTGATCATGGCCCTTAGGCCTGCATCTACACTAAAAATGCCAAACAGCCCCTTGGGCTAATTTTTGGAAACACCCAGCCTAACAAGCTGATCATGGCCCTTAGGCCTGCATTTACACTAAAAATGCCAAACAGCCCCTTGGGCTAATTTTTGGAAACACCCAGCCTAACAAGCTGATCATGGCCCTTAGGCCTGCATTTACACTAAAAATGCCAAACAGCCCCTTGGGCTAATTTTTTGAAACACCCAGCCTAACAAGCTGATCATGGCCCTTAGGCCTGCATTTACACTAAAAATGCCAAACAGCCCCTTGGGCTAATTTTTTGAAACACCCAGCCTAACAAGCTGAACATGGCCCTTAGGCCTGCATTTATACCCAAAATGCCAAACAGCCCCTTGGGCTAATTTTTTGAAACACCCAGCCTAACAAGCTGAACATGGCCCTTAGGCCTGCATTTATACCCAAAATGCCAAACAGCCCCTTGGGCTAATTTTTGGAAACACCCAGCCTAACAAGCTGAACATGGCCATTAGGCCTGCATTTATACCCAAAATGCAAAACAGCCCCTTGGGCTAATTTTTGGAAACACCCAGCCTAAGAGGCTTATCATGGCCCTTAGGCCTGCATTTACACTAAAAATGCCAAACAGCCCCTTGGGCTAATTTTTGGAAACACCCAGCCTAACAAGCTGAACATGGCCCTTAGGCCTGCATTTATACCCAAAATGCAAAACAGCCCCTTGGGCTAATTTTTCCAGGCACCAAGCCTATGCCTCCATCGTGGGCATTGCATGTACTATGCTCCTAGTACAAGCAATTCTATTGTATGGGCCAAGCACCCTGCTTTCTGAAAAAAATGTATATGAAGCCCCTTCAGCTAATTTTTTTAGGCAACAAGCCTATGCTTGCATCGTGGGCATTGCTTGGACTATCATCCTGCTGGAGCCTGGAGAAAGGTCCCACTGTACGCTCTGTAGAAAACGCGTAGACGCGATGTGTAGCAGGTAGATGTCCCAGCCTCTCACATGTGTGTTCCTAGTCTTGTTGCCATAGCGAGGCATTAAGTAACCCCCCAAACACAGGCACTGTTTATTTGTCAGCAACATTTGTCTGTGGAGTCATGATTTTACACTTAGTAACCAAGGTGACTTCATGCTCCATGCGGTCCGTAAAGTACTTGCTAATGATGCTCTCTCTCCCCTGTCCTCCACGCCAAATGTCTCGGGGTAATCCTTGACTCATCCCTCTCCTTCAAGCCCCACCTCTAGTTCCTAACCAAGTCCCTGTCACTCCAACTCAAAAATATTTCAAGAATTTGCTCGTTACTCAACCCTGACACAGCTAAAACACTCATTAATGCCCTCATCATCTCACGCCTTGACTACTGGAACCTCCTTCGCACAGGCCTCCCTGCCAACTCTCTTGCACCTCTCCAATGTATACTAAACTCTGCTGCCCGACTAATCCATCTGTCCTCACGCTACTCACCTGTCTACACCCACTGCCAAGCCCTTCACTGGGTCCCCGCCCCACAGAGAGCTCACTTTAAAACACTGATCATGACATTCAAAGCCTTACACAACCTATCCCCACCATACATCTCCGACATGATCTCCCGATACCATCCCTCACGCTACCTGCGTTCATCCAAAGAACTTCTCCGACACTCCCCCCTCATCTCCTCTTCCCACAACCGCATACAGGATTTCTCCCGGGCATCAACCATGCTCTGTAACTCGCTGCCCCACCTCATCACTCACTCGCCTACCCTGGGAACCTTCAAGAAACACCTAAAGACTCACCTCTTCCGACAGGCCTACAACCTGCCATGACACCCCGCTACACGCCCCACGACCGACACCTTCCCCACCCTATTGTATCCCCACCCACCCCTCGTTGAATGTGAGCCCACGCGTACAGGGTCCTCTCCTGTTGTACCTCTATGACCTTATTGTCTATGTTTATTGTACTTCTCCTTGTGTACCTTATCCTCATGTAAAGCGCCATGGAACCTATCGGTGCTATATAAATAAATAATAATTATAATGATGATGACTTTAAGCCCACCCACAAAACAACCTACACATCCTTTCCCTGAAAAAAGACAGACACAAAGCAGTTTTTGTAAACTGGGTATTATTCCGCCATAATGGTAAAAATGTCAGAATTTTTTTTTTTTTTTTTTTTTTGGTACAACTTTGTAAACAGGAAAATATAAGAAATAATAACAATGAAATTGTGCAATGCACATGAACACAAAATAAAAAAAAAAAAAAAAAGGGGTCTACAGCTGCTGGTAGGTTGCCGCATCCTCCGGCCTTGCCAGTAAAGTGACACCATCACCCTGGTCCTGCAAGAGGTCAAGGGCCCCATGAATGGCCTCCGGCAACCCTCGAGGGTGGATCCTCTGGGCCGGTGTGGGGAAAAATGGTAGGTCCCTGTTAGGTGGCCATTGTGGAAAGGTAGGTACAGGCCTCTGTGGTGGCACATGGCTGTCCCGGGGTGTGGGCCTGTCTTGTAGGTTGTAGTGTCTGAGTTGCCACCCCTCCAAAAAATTGAAAACCTCACCTGGGTGGTTTGGTGGGCGACTGGCGTCAAGCACAATCTGTAATGCTGACCTTGCCCGCAGTAGCCTGTGAAATGGAATTTCATCCAGGAATGGTATCAGACTGTGGGCAAAGTCAGCATTACTTTGTGCACGCCGTCTATTAGGTGACCCCGGGATCAGACCATGGCTGGTGTGAGGTGGGCATCCAGGTTCCTCCTCTTGCGGCCGGACATGCCCCAAAGCTGGGGTTGGTGCTGGTGGCGGCGGTGGTGGTGTTGGTGCTGGTGGCGGCGGTGGTGGTGTTGGTTCTGGTGGCGGCGGTGGTGGTGTTGCTGCTGCTGGTGGCGGCGGGTGGTGGTGGTGCTGGTGCTGGTGGCGGCGGGTGGTGGTGTTGCTGTGCTGGTGGCGGCGGTGGTGGTGGTGCTGGTGCTGGGTGGCGGCGGTGGTGGTGGTGGTTGGTGGTGCTGGTGGCGGCGGCGGTGGTGGTGGCGCCGGCCGTGGTGGTGGTGTTGGGTGTTCTCACGCCGCCTTCTGTTGGCGGTGGAGGGTTCACAGCACGCCGCCCTCTGTAGTAAGCTTCTCTGTGGGTAAAGTAAAAAAAAATTTGGTGAATGCATTGCATTTGGAAACAAAAACATAGGTCAAACATTAAGTTGCACGCTTTTTAGACTCTGTGTATCTGTGTATTATTAATCAGATATTTGTTATTATTATGAAAGAATAACCAACTGTACATAACATAAAGGAATACGTGACTTTCTTTGCTAATTCCATACTAATACATAATTTTTCACCCCCTGATTAACACCCACCCCCCCCCCATCCCATCTAATCTAGACGATCAATAACACCAATGGTTCACATGAAAAAAAAAAAGTCCCCCTGTCTTCACTTTTTACTTGACATACTTAATTCACAAAACTTTTAGCTTATATCATCTATATAAAGCAGGGAAGGGGTTGAAAGGTATACAATATATATATATATAATCTATTTATATAATCGGGAGTTTGAAATTCCGGCACTGTAGCCTAATCCCAAACTCCTTAGCGTCACTGCGAGCGGAGACGCGTATGCGCCTTCGCGAGCCGCAGACGCTTAACTCACACAGCCGCTATAGCGTTTTCTCTAGCGGCCTCGCGCCCTCCGCTCACAGCAAGACCTGCGCCCCTCACAGCGCCCAATCCGCCCCGGCATGCTGGCATTTGTACTTCCCCCGTCTGTGCACCCACAGGTCTTAGCAGATCACTGATGCTGACAGCGGGGGGGGACAACACAGACAATCAAATCAGGAGGAGGTCAGTGTCAGGAGGAGATGACAGACGCCCGCCGGGGCCTGTGACACTGCAGAGGTCACAGCGGGGCTGTGTGTGCGGACAACGGGGAGGCCGGGGGCTACGGACGTACCGGACACGTCCTCTGCTCCTGGAGATGTGCCGCGGTTCCGCGCTCGCAGCGTATCTGACGCTGGAGCCGCGCTCACCACGCCCACACCACGCCCTCTGCCAAACAACCCACACCTCTCACTAACCTCCTGCAGCTAACCACACCCCATGTTTACCTTTGCCATGATGTCATTTAGCTGCGGCCGCTATCTTTAATAAGGTCAGAAATGATGGCAGTAATCGGATCTCTGCTCCCTCTAGCACGCCCCAACACTGTAGCACCATCTATTAACCCTATTCTCATCACCTATATACTCTGCTACCCACTGAGCCGCCTGTATACTCTGCTACCCACAGACCCGCCTGTATACTCTGCTACCCACAGACCCACCTGTATACTCTGCTACCCACAGACCCGCCTGTATACTCTGCTACCTCAGACCCGCCTGTATACTCTGCTACCCACAGACCCGCCTGTATACTCTGCTACCCACAGACCCGCCTGTATACTCTGCTACCCACAGACCCGCCTGTATACTCTGCTACCCACAGAGCCGTCTTTATACTCTGCTACCTCAGACCCGCCTGTATACTCTGCTACCCACAGACCCGCCTGTATACTCTGCTACCCACAGACCCGCCTGTATACTCTGCTACCCACAGAGCCGTCTTTATACTCTGCTACCTCAGACCCGCCTGTATACTCTGCTACCCACAGAGCCGCCTGTATACTCTGCTACCTCAGACCCGCCTGTATACTCTGCTACCCACAGAGCCACGTGTATACTCTGCTACTCACAGAGCCGTCTTTATACTCTGCTACCTCAGACCCGCCTGTATACTCTGCTACCCACAGAGCCGCCTGTATACTCTGCTACCTCAGACCCGCCTGTATACTCTGCTACCCACAGAGCGCCTGTATACTCTGCTACCCACAGAGCCGTCTTTATACTCTGCTACCTCAGACCCGCCTGTATACTCTGCTACCCACAGAGCCGCCTGTATACTCTGCTACCCACAGACCCGCCTGTATACTCTGCTACCCACAGACCCGCCTGTATACTCTGCTACCCACAGAGCCGTCTTTATACTCTGCTACCCACAGACCCGCCTGTATACTCTGCTACCCACAGAGCCGTCTTTATACTCTGCTACCTCAGACCCGCCTGTATACTCTGCTACCCACAGACCCGCCTGTATACTCTGCTACCCACAGACCCGCCTGTATACTCTGCTACCCACAGACCCGCCTGTATACTCTGCTACCCACAGACCCGCCTGTATACTCTGCTACCCACAGACCCGCCTGTATACTCTGCTACCCACAGAGCCGTCTTTATACTCTGCTACCTCAGACCCGCCTGTATACTCTGCTACCCACAGACCCGCCTGTATACTCTGCTACCTCAGACCCCCCTGTATACTCTGCTACCCACAGAGCCAAAATGGAAACTAATGTATATATTTATAAATAATACTAAATGTACACAACAGTGCTGCAGATACATACCTTGGCATAGCGGCCACCGGGTGAAGGAAGGACAGCCGGTCATAAAAGTGGTAGTGGTTGAGCAATGGAGCGGCTCCCGGTTGTCTCTCTGAGTACTGCCGGTACTGCTTCTTATGCTGGTCCCGGCAGCTCCTCCACCGTTTTTTAAGATGGTCAACTGTGAAATGATTTGAAACCGGCTTTAGAGATGTGTAATATTTGAAAAAACAAAAGTATGTGTACAAATCAACAATAACATTTTATTCATTTTGTGTGTGTAATGTGTATACAAGGCACAGTGACACGACAGTGTGGAACATCATCAACAGCATTACGGACATTGAGCTCACGTGGCCACAATCACAAATGAGGCAGGACACATGTCAACGCATAGAGAATGTAATAGTGCGGGCACCAGACTCTGGTCATTAGTGGTATTTATATACACCCAACCCCTTGGCCGAAAGAGCCAGGAGGATAAGACATTAAACTCATTGTACTGTTGTGACCCCATCCAAATATAGGCAACTATGCGGTGGAGCATGATAACACATTCAGGGTCCTGTATACCCTGCTATGGGGGCCCTGTATTCCCACTGCTGGGGGCCCTGTAAACCCACTGGGCCACTGTCTACCCACTGCTGGGGGCCCTGTATACCCACTGCTGGGGGGGCCTGTACACACACTGAGGGCCCTGTATACAGGGACTGACTGGCACCCTACAGTTTGGGTCGCAACCCTCCCTCACTGGCCCGACACAGGTGAGGACGGGGGGTGGGGGGGGGTGATGACTGGCGGCCGCCTCACAGTCACCGCAGCTCCCGCATTATCCTATGGCTCGCTCCCAGCCGCAGCCTCGCGCTCCTCACAGCCGCTCGCTAACAGTCGCAGCCGCACGCCACTCACAGACGCTCACTCCCGGACGCAGCCGCGTGCTGATGACGTCATCGCGCGGCCAGGAGCTTCCGTTTCCGCCTGCTGCTTCAGGGACATGCGGATTATTCATGCTCCTGCAGCCGCATGACCCGTGGCACCTGGGCCAGTCCGCCCCTGCCTGTATACGACAATATGGGGGCATGTATACCCAGCTGGGGGCCTGTATACTCTGCAGGGGGAGGTGTATACTCTGCTGGGGGGCTGTCTACCAGTGATAGCCGCTGTATACCAGGATGGCGATGAATATGTTTTCATAGTTTTTCGGGGCAAAAATAGGGGGGTCGGCTTATACACGGGTCGGCTTATACACGAGTATATATACAGTAAATGCAATATATAACGTGTGAACTCATTTAACTTACTTAGATTGCTCTGTTCCTCATGGTCACTCCGATGGAACGCAGGGAACATCTCTTGGGCGATCTCTCTCCAGGCTGTATTAATAAGGGTCGTATCCCCATACTCAGGATCTGTAGGGAGCCATAGAAATGGACGAGCCTCCACAAGTGCGATAAGACGCAGCGTGTTCACCATGCCACGTCCTGCTGCCATGATTGCACTGATGAATGGATCGCTCTGTGTGTGCGCCTGTCAGCGCGACTCGCTTCCTGTTTCCTTAAACCATAGTGTGTGCTGGAGAATCCCTTCCCTCGCATCATCGGCTACAAGCCTCAAAATAAGAGAAAAAACCAGCGAGTTTGGACTCGCACACTTTCAGAGACACATCAGCGAGTTGTAAATGTCATTATTCGCTATTACTCGGGTCCCTATTCATTAACATTGGACTCGCTGGACTCGCAACGAGTCCCGAGTCCTTGACTCGGACTCGTTGGGGTCTTGCGATTCCGAGTCTTTTCGGACTCGCTCATCCCTAACTGCAAGCTAACTGCAAGTTCAATATTTATTACATGTTACTTGCTGAAAGTGAGCTGTAGGTAGTCCCTTTGGTGCCAAGTTCAGAAATTGTATTTGGTTATTCCATACCTTCTGCAAATAGTCAAAAAATATCTGATTTAAAAGGAGTCTAACTATTAATTATTAGGGATAGAGTAGAGTAGGTCCCACCAGCTGTAAGGCTACCTTCCCGTGGTTGGTGGGGAAACATGTACTGGCTCAATCATAGATTATTAATATTCATATATAAATTGAATATACGTAATCTGTACAAAACATCGGTGCCAGTATCTGTACGAAAAGCCTTGCCTTAGAATCATGACATGTACTACACTCACATATACCATACAAACATTGGTAGTTGATAGATAGACATCATGTCTTATGTGCATTATTGTCAAATTTGAATGAATAATGTATATATGCATGCTACACTCCTGATTCTTTAACATTGGCCCGCCATCTATCATGGAATAATAGGATTATTAGTTAAAACTCAAATTTAATAAACTATACACCGATTCTAGAATCCCGATGCAATCGCATCGGGCTCACAGCTAGTTCTGAATATTAATGCAAGTTCCCCATCCCCGCCACCAGGGGTGCAGTTGCGTAAGGTCCCGCTACATAGCCCGATTAATGTTCATTTTTACATTGACCTGCCTGTTTCACCATGTACTGCGGAAGTTGTCTTATTTCTTTTCACCCTGCTTGGTCACATTGCGCCATTTGACGCTCGCCATTAATGCCGCTATTTCCCCAACTTCAGAGAGAAAAATAAATACCACTACTTCCGCAATAATCACAAAACCCTAAGTTCAAGGTAAAAATGAACACTACCTCTGCCATTTTGCCCCAACTTCTGCAACTCCACCCTGCTGGCGGTTATGCGGAACTTGCCGTCATATCAGTACTTTAACCGCTTTTTTTAAAATGTTGGAGCTCTGCATTTACAACGCGCATCTGAAAGGGCCCTTACATCCATTTGTTTTGCCTTCAAGTCTCTTTTTAAGGACTTTAAACACACTGATTTGCATTCACAACTCCATACAGTTAACATCATTAAATATTTATTTCGTACTCTAAAAAAGTCCATGATTTGCTTTTCACAGGTTATTGAAATACACACTTTACTTTTATTGTTTTTGCCTATTTAGAAATAGTTATTATTGATTGTTTCCTTAACTAACACACTCTAGCTCATTTTGGATTGGATTCACTGCCTATTCTTACGAAGATGAGCTCTCCAACCAAAAATCTCGCTCTTGCCAAGGAGGCTGCATCTACGCCTAAGAAGAAGCGTGCTGAGGAGACTTCGGAAGAGAGACGTCTTCGCTTAGATAGTGATAAGGCTGCTAAGGCGAAACGCACTTCTGAGGAGACTTCAGAAAAGAGACGTCTTCGTTTAGATCGTGTTAAGGCTGCTCAGGTGAAACGCATTGCAGAGGAGACTTCGGAAGAGAGACGTCTTCGGTTTGATTTTCGTAAGGCTGCTAAGGCGAAACGCACTGCTGAGGAGACTTCGGAAGAGAGACGTCTTCGCTTAGATCGTGTTAAGGCTGCTCAGGCGAAACGCATTGCAGGGGAGACTTTGGAACAGAGACGTCTTCGATTAGATCGTGCTAAGGCTGCTAAAGTGATACGCATTGCCAAACTCTCTTCTCCACTGAGACGTTTTCGGTTGGATGCTGCGAAGGCTGCTTCGAAGAAAATTATTTCTGAACTGTCTTCCGAAGAAAGAAGCCAACGAATGGCAAAAAGAGCCATGGCTGAGTGTCTCAGACGCAAACTACAAAAACTTAGAGCCACTGAAGAACCGTCTGTCAAAGATACTACTCCTGCCTCTTCGACTACTGACATTCTACAAACTGAACAGCCTTTAACACCTCCCATGACCTCCATGGGAAAAGAAAAAGGAAAGGATGACAAGGAGGCTGTGTGTATGCGCAAGAAGCGTGCGGACGAGAGTTCTGAAGAAAGACGACTTCGCTTGGAAAAGGAAAAGGCTGCTTTGAAGACACGGCTTTCAAAAGAGTCTTTGGAAGGAAGGACGGAACGATTAGGCAAAAAATCAATGGCTGCGCGTCAAAGACGCAAACAACAAAAGTTAATTCCTACAGGAGATCTGTCTGACCCTCACACTGCTGCCACCTCTTTGTCTGACCCTCATACTGCTGCCACCTCTTCGTCTGACCATCATACTGCTGCCACCTCTTCGTCTGAATCTCATACTGCTGCCACCTCTTCTTCTACTGTGTTAACTACAACTGAACAGCCTTTACCACATCGCAAGGCCACATGTAAACGCAAACACTCTGCTGAGGAGACGCCATACAGCAAACAGTGTCAAATTATGAGGCTTAAAAGGACAAGACAGATGCGTCAAGATACGCTGTCTCCTACATCTAAACAACTCCGCTTGACCCATTTGGCTGCATCACGTTGTGACGTACGCAAAAGTTCTTCCACTTCAACATTGCAAGAGCCAGAACGGAATATATATTCAATTTCTTCATTTATTGAATGTTTTGATTCTACGTCCCTTCCACGTCTCATCTATGTAGGATTACACAATAAACATCTACATTTGTTATCTACACCTCTCCTACATCCAATGGGATTTACTGATCAGGATCATGCTATTCTAGAACATACCTGTGGTCCCATGAAGTTAATATGTGAACATTGTGAGGCTCTGCATTTTACTGCTGAATGCCCATCAGATCAACAGTTTAGTCTTTGTTGCCACAAGGGAAAAGTAAAGGTACCATTACCTCAATACCAGGAGGTCTTCCAACGCCTGCTGAAAGGAGAGAGTGAGTACAGTCGAAATTTGATGGAGAATATCAGGAGCATTAATAGTTCTTTTGCTTTTGCCTCCATGGGTGCCCATGTTTCTCCACCACCTGGACACGGCCCTTACTGTTTCCGAATTCATGGGCAAATTTATCATCGCACGGGAACACTCCATCCTGCTCAAGATCAACCTCCAGCATATGCACAACTGTACATTTTAGATACTGCAACCGCTATAGAACAACGGCTACACTCTCCAGAAAATGTTAAATGTCATCCTACTTTAATGAGTATCATTGCTCTTCAATTGGATAATATTAATCCCTTTGTTTCGGCCTACAAAATGCTACGTGACGTTGAATTAGAAGAACAACAGAAGGCAGTAGAACATGGCACCGTCATGCCAAATATTATCATGGTCATTAAACAAGACAGACAGCAAGACCCTAGATGCTATAACAATCCTACTGTCAATGAAGTTGCTGTGGTCTTTGAACATGCTGATGGAGAGCCACCATTCAATAGAGACATTTTAATTAATTTGAAACCTGATCCAAATAACCCCTTGGCCCCAAAAACACAGCAAGTCAGTATTCTACCCTGCATTACTGTATCCCTTATTTTTCCCTCATGGAGAACAAGGCTGGCATGAGGGACTCAAGCATCAAGGCCAAATTCAACGCAGGGTTACACAGCTCCAGTATTACTGCTATTTGTTGTCTGTACGGAATCGGTTCAATCCTGTCCTGAATGGTGGCAAACTAACGCAGCAGTACTTAGTGGTTTCGAATGTGAAAATCGAGGCTAATCGCTTAAATTTTATCCGTCAACACCAAAAGGATTTAAAAGTGGAGGATTATTGCGTACTCCAGGAACATCTCCTGAAAAAATCTATTGAGAAAGGTATTCCCATTGGCAAGACGGTCATTTTACCATCTTCCTTTGAAGGCAGTCCAAGAAACATGCAGCAACGATGCCATGGCTATTGTGACTAAATTTGGACGACCGGATCTTTTCGTAACCATGACCTGTAATCCTAAATGGAGGGAGATTAAAATCAATTTAGAGCCATGGCAGCGTGTGGAACATAGACCTGATTTAGTCGCCTGTGTCTTCAGAATTAAACTGGAAGCCCTATTAAAAGACATTAACACTGGATTATTTGGCAAAGTTTGTGCAATGGTTCATGTTATTGAATTCCGAAGCGTGGCCTACCACACGCTCACATTTTGATCATTCTGGATAGCAAATCCAAACTAAGAACTGAGGTTGAAGTGGATAATATAGTTTGGGCTGAAATTCCTGATCCAGAAGATTACCCTGTGCTCCATCAAATTGTGATGCAACACATGATTCATGGACCCTGTGGACAACACAACCCCAATTCTCCATGTATGGATCTTGGAAAGTGTAAGAAAGGTTTTCCTAAAGATTTCCAAACAAAAACAGTCTTAGCTGAGGATGCATACCCTACTTATCAAAGAAAGGAAGGATCATCCTTTGAACACAATTCAAAGATGATTGATAATTCTTGGGTTGTTCCCTATAACCCTTTCCTACTATTAAAATACAAGTGTCATATTAATGTTGAGGTATGTGCTTCCATTCAAAGTGTTAAATACCTATTCAAATATGTCTACAAAGGACATGATAAAGCCAATCTTGAAATTTGCCAAACTAATATCCACCATGATGAAACACATCAATTCATGGATTCAAGATACGTGAGTGCACCGGAGGCAGCTTGGCGAATCTTTGCTTACCCCATGCATAGACAATCGCACTCCATTATTCGTCTTGCCGTACATCTCCCACATTCTCAACCACTTTATTTTCATGAGGATGACTCTGTTGACAACATCAGTTACACAATGCACAGAAAATCCACTCTTATGGCCTACTTTGAGCTCAATGAGAATGACCCACATGCTCATGATTACTTATACCGCCAAATTCCAGAGCACTATGTTTGGAAAGAAGGTGCATGGGAAATTAGAAAGCGAGGAGGTTCTTCAGTGATTGGAAGAATGTATACTGTCAGTATGAAAGAACAAGAACGGTGCTATTTAAGGTTGTTGTTACTGCATGTCAAAGGAGCAACAAGTTTTGACAACATTAAGACTGTTAATGAAGTCACACACCCAACTTTTAAAGAGGCCGCATTAGCCCTTGGATTGCTCTTCGATGACAGTGTTTGGAGAAATACTTTATTGGATGCCTGTGTTCTCAACATGCCTGCACAGCTTCGTGATATGTTTGCATATATATGTATTTTTGGTCCTCCATCTCATCCATTGGAGTTGTGGCAAGAATTTAAACAAGACTTTATCCAAGACTACTGCCATGCATATCACTCCAACACTGAGGAGTGTGAGAATTGTGAAGGATATGCTATGACTGATGTCCACAATGTTCTAAAATTTCATGGCAAAACTTTTACTGATTTTAATCTACCACGACCAAAAAGAAAGCCACACATCGCTCCACAATACAACAAGGATGATGAGTTAAGAAGAGCTCACCAAATGAAAGCTACTTTAAATGACCAACAACTTTTGGCCTATAATGCTATCAATCAAGCTTTACATGATAGAAGTCTACAATCTAAGTGCTTTTTCATCGACGGTCCAGGTGGCAGTGGGAAAACATATCTGTATGATTTATTAATTCATGAACTAAGAGGAGAAGGTTAAATTGTCTCACCTGCAGCCAGTACATGGATTGCAGCTAACTTACTGCAAGGAGGAAGAACCATTCATTCACTTTACGGAATACCAATTCCAATAATTGAAACATCCGTTTCCAGAATTAAAAATGATACAGATGCTGCACAACATTTGAAAAGTACCAAACTTTTAATTATTGACGAGTCCACTCTGTTATCTAAATATGCATTACATGTCATAGATCAACTTTTACGGGATGTCATGACAACAGATATTTCCAATAAAAATACAACACCTTCTGGAGGGAAAGTCATTGATTTGGGAGGAGACTTTAGACAGTGTCTGCCAAACATCCCTCATGGTACAAGAACTGACATTATAGAGAGTTGTATTAAATACTCACGACAATGGCAGCTTTTCACTCAATTGCCACTCTTCAACAACATGCGCTCCATTGATCCTGATTATAGCAGTTGGTTACTTCAACTGGGAAATGGTGAATTGTCCAATGATTTCAACCTTGGAGATGATATCATTGAAATCCCACAAGACATGATCTGCACTGGCTCACTCATACTTGCTATATTTGGTGAAAACATTCTCATTGATGTACATAACAATGAAAGCATTCAGATTGCTGCATCACATGCCATTCTTTGCCCTAAAAATGACCATGTGGATATGGTGAACTCTAAGGTCATGGATTGCATTGCTGGTGAATACACTGAATACATTAGTGATGATTCCATTGATCCTGATGAGACTGAAGATCCAGACCAATATCCAGTGGAATTTTTAAATTCACTCACACCAACGGGAATGCCTTCTCATCGCCTCAAATTAAAAATCGGTACCTTTGTCATGCTTTTGCGCAACTTTAACAGCAGAAAAGGTCTTTGCAATGGGACTCGCTTGATTGTCATCGCTTTGTTTGACAATATGATTCAAGCAAAAGTCATTACTGGGTCTGCCGAAGGAAATATGGTGTTTATTCCAAGGATTAATTTATCTCCATCAGAGACTGGCTTACCTTTCAAGTTAAGACGTCGACAATTACCCGTGAAGCCTGCTTTTGCCATGACATCAACAAATCCCAAGGCCAAAAACTGGAGAAAGTAGGGATTTTTTCGCCAGAACCCGTTTTTGGACATGGACAGTTATATGTGGCTTTTTCACAAGTGAAAACACGATGCAATGTTAAGGTGAAAGTGCTGGATACACCCATTCAAGGCAAATTGCTGCCCAATAGTGAAAAACTCTTTACTACAAATATTCTCTATAATAATATTTTATTTTAAATTCTTTAGATACATATTAGATTTAGATACATAGTTACTTTCTAATTAAACACAAATATTACAATAAATTAGTTTAGTCATAGATGTATAGGAATAAAAAAAAAGAAAAAATTAGTTTAGCCATAGATGTATAGGAATAGAAAAAAACAAACATACCAAAAAAAAACAGTTTAGTTATAGATAAGGACATTATAATTAGTTATTAGATATAAAATAGTCATTTAAGAAATATAGTCGTTAGTGTTCGTTTTCACTACAAATATAGTCTATAAAAATATTTTACTTTAAATTCTTTAGATACATATTAGATTTAGATACATATGTACTTTCTAATTAAAGACAAATATTTGAATAAATTAGTTTAGCCATAGATGTATAGTAATAGAAAAAAAAAAAAAATATAAAAAAATTAGTTTAACCATAGATGTATAGGAATAGAAAAAAAAAATGCCAACAAAATTAGCTTAGTTATAGATAAAGTCATTATAATTAGTTATTAGATATAAAATAGTAATTTAAGATATATAGTCGTTAGTTTTAGTTTTCACTAAAAATATATTGTGTATAAAAATATTTTCCTTTAAATTCTTTGAATACATATTACATTTAGATACATAGTTACTTTCTAATTAAACGCAAATATTACAATAAATTAGTTTACCAATAGATGTATAAGAATAAAAAAAAAAAAAGTACAAAAAAAATTAGTTTTGCAATAGATGTATAGGAATAGAAAAAAACCAAAATACCAAAAAAATTAGTTTAGTTATAGATAAAAACATTATAATTACTTATTAGATACTAGATGGTGGCCCGATTCTAAAGAATCGGGTAGTCTAGAATCTATATATAGTTTATTTAGTAATAGGGGAGTGCTGTGAAAGTAATTGTGAGTATACGGTGGCTCAGTGGTTAGCAGTGAGTGCGGTGGCTCAGTGGTAAGCAGTGAGTGGGGTGGCTCAGTGGTCAGCAGTGAGAGCGGTGGCTCAGTGGTCAGCAGTGAGAGTGGTGGCTCAGTGGTCAGCAGTGAGTGCGGTGGCTCAGTGGTCAGCAGTGAGTGCGGTGGGCCAGTGGTTAGCAGTGAGTGCGGTGGCTCAGTGGTCAGCAGTGAGTGCGGTGGCTCAGTGGTCAGCAGTGAGTGCGGTGGCTCAGTGGTCAGCAGTGAGTGCGGTGGCTCAGTGGTCAGCAGTGAGTGCGGTGGCTCAGTGGTCAGCAGTGAGTGCGATGGCTCAGTGGTCAGCAGTGAGTGCGGTGGCTCAGTGGTCAGCAGTGAGTGCGGTGGCTCAGTGGTCAGCAGTGAGTGCGGTGGCTCAGTGGTCAGCAGTGAGTGCAGCACAGGCTGGAGGGGGCAGAGGAGGGAGGAGGCAGAGGAGGGAGGAGGCAGAAACTGGAGGGGTTAGAGGAGGGAGGGGTCAGGGGAGAGCGGAGGCAGGGGAGAGCAGAGGCTGGAGGGCAGAGGAGAGCGGAGGCTGGAGGGCAGAGGAGAGCAGAGGCTGGAGGGCAGAGGAGAGCGGAGGCTGGAGGGCAGAGGAGAGCGGAGGCTGGAGGGCAGAGGAGAGCAAAGGCTGGAGGGCAGAGGAGAGCGGAGGCTGGAGGGCAGAGGAGAGCGGAGGCTGGAGGGCAGAGGAGAGCGGAGGCTGGAGGGCAGAGGAGAGCGGAGGCTGGAAGGCAGAGGAGAGCGGAGGCTGGAGAAGAGCGGAGGCGGAGGAGAGCGGAGGCGGAGGAGAGCGGAGGCTGGAGATGAGCGGAGGCTGGAGAAGAGTGGAGGCTGGAGAAGAGCGGAGGCTGGAGAAGAGCGGAGGCTGGAGAAGAGCGGAGGCTGGAGGGCAGGGGAGAGCGGAGGCAGGGGAGAGCGGAGGCAGGGAGAGCGGAGCGGAGGAGGCGGAGAGTAGAGCGGAGGCTGGAGAAGAAGAGCGGAGGCGGAGATGAGGAGGGAAGGCTGGAGAAGAGCGGGAAGCAGAGGAGGAAGCGGAGGCAGAGGAGAGCGGAGGCAGAGGAGAGCAGGGAGGCTGGAGAAGAGCGGAGGCTGGAGAAGAGCGGAGGCTGAGGAGAGCGGAGGCAGGAGAGAGCGGAGGCAGAGGAGAGCGGAGGCAGAGGAGAGCGGAGGCTGGAGAAGAGCGGAGGCTGGAGAAGAGCGGAGGCAGGGGAGAGCGGAGGCAGGAGGGGAGGGGGAGAGCGGAGGCAGGAGGGGAGGGGAGGCTGGAGGGCAGAGGAGAGCGGAGGCTGGAGGGCAGAGGAGAGCAGAGGCTGGAGGGCAGAGGAGAGCGGAGGCTGGAGGGCAGAGGAGAGCGGAGGCTGGAGGGCAGAGGAGAGCGGAGGCTGGAGGGCAGGAGGGATGCGAGAGGGAGCGGAGGCAGGGGAGAGCGGAGGCAGGGGGCGGAGGGGGAGGGAAGCGGGGGCAGGGAGAGCGGAGGAGGAGGAGAGCGGAGGCTGGAGGGGGGCAGAGGAGAGGAGGCGAGGCAGGGGAGAGCGGAGGCTGGAGAAGAGCGGAGGCAGAGGAGAGCGGAGGCAGAGGAGAGCGGGGCAGGCTGGAGAAGAGCGGAGGCAGAGGAGAGCGGAGGCAGAGGAGAGCGGAGGCAGAGGAGAGGGAGGCTGGAGAAGAGCGGAGGCAGAGGAGAGCGGAGGCTGGAGAAGAGTGGAGGCAGAGGAGAGCGGAGGCTGGAGGGCAGAGGAGAGCGAGGACTGGAGGGCAGAGGAGAGTGGAGGCTGGAGGGCAGAGGAGAGCGGAGGCTGGAGGGCAGGGGAGGGGCGGAGGCTGGAGGGGAGAGCGGAGGCTGGAGGGCAGGGGAGAGCGGGGGCAGGGGAGAGGGAGCGGGGGCAGGGGAGAGGAGCGGGGGCAGGGGAGAGCGGGGGCAGGGGAGAGCGGGGGCAGGGGAGAGCGAGGGCAGGGGAGAGCAAGGGCAGGGGAGAGCGGAGGCTGGAGGGCAGGGGAGAGCGGAGGCTGGAGGAGAGCGGAGGCAGAGGAGAGCGGAGGCAGAGGAGAGCGGAGGCAGAGGAGGAGCAGAGGCTGGGAAGAGCGGAGGCTGGAGAAGAGCGGAGACAGAGGAGAGCGGAGGCAGAGGAGAGCGGAGGCTGGAGAAGAGCGGAGGCAAGGAGAGCGGAGGCAGAGGAGAGCGGAGGTGGGAGAGGAGAAGACGAGGAGAGGCAGAGGAGAGCAGAGGAGAGCAGAGGCTGGAGAAGAGCGGAGGCAGAGGAGAGCGGAGGCTGGAGGAGAGCGGAGGGCAGAGGAGAGCGGAGGCTGGAGGAGAGCGAGGCAGAGGAGAGCGGAGGCTGGAGAAGAGCGAGGCAGAGGAGAGCGGAGGCTGGAGAAGAGCGGAGGCAGAGGAGAGCGGAGGCTGGAGAAGAGCGGAGGCAGAGGAGAGCGGAGGCTGGAGAAGAGCGGAGGCAGGAGAAGCGAGAAGAGCGGAGGCAGGAGAGAGCGTGAGGGAGAGGAGAGCGGAGGCTGGAGAAGAGCGGAGGCTGGAGAAGAGCGGAGGCAGGGGAGAGCGGAGGCAGGAGGGCAGTGGAGAGCGTAGGCAGGGGAGAGCGTAGGCAGGGGAGAGCGTAGGCAGGGGAGAGTGGAGGCTGGAGGCCACAGGAGAGCGGAGGCTGGAGGCCACAGGAGAGCGGAGGCTGGAGGCCACAGGAGAGCAGAGGCTGGAGGCCACAGGAGAGCGGAGGCTGGAGGCCACAGGAGAGCTGAGGCTGGGGGGCAGAGGAGAGCGGAGGCTGGGGGGCAGAGGAGAGGGGAGGGCGGAGGCCAGAGGAGAGCAGAGGCGAGAGGAGAGTGGAGGCCAGGGGAGAGCGGAGGCAGGGAAGAGCGGAGGCTGGGGAGAGCGGAGGCTGGGGAGAGCGGAGGCTGGAGGACAGCGGAGGCTGGAGGCCAGAGGAGAGCGGAGGCCAGAGGAGAGCGGAGGGCAGAGGAGAGCGGAGGCCAGAGGAGAGCGGAGACCAGAGGAGAGCGGAGGCCAGAGGACAGCGGAGGCTGGAGGCCAGAGGAGAGCGGAGGCTGGAGGGCAGGGGATAGCGGAGGCAGGGGAGAGCGGAGGCAGGGGAGAGCGGAGGCTGGAGGCCAGAGGACAGCGGAGGCTGGAGGCCAGAGGACAGCGGAGGCTGGAGGCCAGAGGACAGCGGAGGCTGGAGGACAGAGGACAGCGGAGGCTGGAGGCCAGAGGAGAGCGGAGGCTGGGGGGCAGAGGAGAGCGGAGGCTGGTGAAGAGCGGAGGCTGGAGAAGAGAGGAGGCTGGAGAAGAGCGGAGGCTGGAGAAGAACGGAGGCAGAGGAGAGGGGAGGCTGGGGGGGCACAGGAGAGGGAAGGCTGGGGGGCACAGGAAAGGGGAGGCTGGGGGGGCACAGGAGAGGGGAGGCCGGGGGGCACAGGAGAGGGGAGGCTGGGGGGCACAGGAGAGGGGAGGCTGGTGGGGCAGAACACTCACCGGGCTGTCGGTGGGGCTGTGTGCGGGGCAGGTGGGGAATGGTGGTCCCAGATGGAGGAGGAGAGTGGGCGGTGCCGGAGGAGGCTGCACACCGGAGTGTGGGCCGGGCCGGTTCCCGGATGTGGGTGGGACTCAGGGTGCATCTAGGCACCCTGCCGCCGGAGCCGATCGGAGGGCGGGGGGGTGCTGGCGGGTCTCAGGCCCGCCGCCCCTGCAGCGTCCGCTCGGCCCCGCCGCCCTGCAGCCTACAGTGCCACAGCGTCCGTCTCTCCTGAGGGCGGCGCTGATGTTGGTGGCCCCGCCCCCTTCTGTCATGCCGCTCCCCCTGGCTGCCGCCGCTCTGGACTCAGGGCTCACACTGTCCAATGGACGGTGCGGCCCTGGGTGGGAGCACACGGCTCTGTGTGAGGGGGCGGTGGCGGGACAGCGGCGAGTGGTGGCGCTTTAGCGCCCACTGCGAGCCGCTATGCAGGTTTGACAGCGGCTCGCGGTGAGCGCTACGCGCTCACCGCTCGTGGGTCTGGAACTTCCGTTTCCGGTCTGTGACACAGGGCAGAGACCGTCACGGAAGTTGGCCAGATTCCACAGGAAGTGGCCTTCGGGTTTTATATATAAGATAAAATAGTCATTTAAGATATATAGTCGTTAGTTTTAGTTTCACTAAAAATATAGTGTATAAAAATATTTTACTTTTAATTCTTTAGATGCATATTAGATTTAGATACATAGTTACTTTCTAATTTAACACAAATATTACAATAAATTAGTTTAGCCATAGATGTATAGGAATATAAAAAAACAAAAATACCAAAAAAATTAGTTTAGTTATAGATAAAGACATTATAATTAGTTATTAGATATAAAATATTTAAGATATATAGTCGTTAGTTTTTTAAGCTTAGAAACATTATTTTTATATTTCATAGTATATGTATATAAACACACATTTTGTTGTAGATTGTAGATGTGTATCATCTAAATGCTTGCATTTAGTGATAAGAACCTGAAGCTCCAGCAGTATAGCTGCTGAGAGATTTCATTTTCTTTTTACAAAGGGTGAGGTTTTTGTGAACAGCTAAGAGACGGGTGGGACGCCTGTTCACACACATCTCTTTCTCGAACTGTGTTCTGTACATATAAGTACATACATACATATAGGTACATATTTAGACACATAGGTACATATTTAGACACATAGGGAAATAGACATTTTGATTTTAAATCTGAATTCTTCTGCTATTTGTTGAATTTATAGTGGGAAAAAAGCAATTTTGCCACTTGCTGCCTAATTGTGACCTACAGCATTCTTACTGTAAGTTGCATGAAATTTATATTGAATTTGTGGTTTACTTGCGGCAGTTGCGGCACTTGTGGTTTCGACAGTTTCAACCACCAAAATCACAGTTACCGTATATACTCGTGTATAAGTCGAGTTTTTCAGCACATAAAATGTGCTGAAAAGTCCCCCCTCGGCTTATACACGGGTTCTCCGGCGCTCAGGAAATGATGTCATTGTTCGAGCGTCGGAGAAGGAACAAGAAGCATGAAGACCCGGAGCAGCGCGGTGACCGAGAAGCGGAGCGGAGGCGGCAGCGATAAGTATACTGACATCTTCCTTTACAGGTGCAGCAAGGGGGGCCCTGGATACCACGGGGGGGCTGTATACAGCTGGGGCTGCTGTATACAGCTGGGGCCCCTGTATACTAATGGGGGGGTCTGTATACCCCTGGGGCTGCTGCTGTATATACCCCCTGGGGCTGCTGCTGTATATACCCCCTGGGGCTGCTGCTGTATATACCCCCTGGGGCTGCTGCTGTTTACTACCACTGGGGCTGCTGCTGTATATACCCCCTGTGCGGGCTGCTGCTGTATACTACTACTGGGGCTGCTGTATACTACTACTGGGGCTGCTGCTGTATATACCACTGAGGCTGCTGTATACTACTACTGGGGCTGCTGTATACTACCTCTGGGGCTTCTGTATACTACCACTGAGGCTGCTGTATATACCTCTGGGGCTGCTGTATAC
Organism: Allobates femoralis; assembly: GCA_033576535.1. Classification (NCBI taxonomy): domain Eukaryota; kingdom Metazoa; phylum Chordata; class Amphibia; order Anura; family Aromobatidae; genus Allobates; species Allobates femoralis. The sequence continues at coordinate 120,500,583 of JARQOC010000009.1, forward strand.
TACCACTGGGGCTGCTGTATATATCTCTGGGGCTGCTGTATACTACCACTGGGGCTGCTGCTGTATATACCACTGGGGAGGCTGCTGTATATACCTCTGGGGTTGCTGTATACTACCACTGGGGCTGCTGTATATATCTCTGGGGCTGCTGTATACTACCACTGGGGCTGCTGCTGTATATACCACTGGGGAGGCTGCTGTAACACTGCTGGGGCCTGTATGTACCACTGGGGAGGCTGCTGTATACCACACTTCTGGGGGCTGTATACTACCACTGGGAGGCCTGTATACCACTGCGGGGGGCCTGTATACCACACTGCTGGGGGCTGTATACCTGTGCTGGGGTCCACCCTCGGCTAATACACGAGTCAATAGGTTTTCCCAGATTTTGGGGGCAAAAGTAGGGGGTCGGCTTATACACGGGTCGGCTTATACACGAGTATATACGGTAGCTCTGATTTTTAGTGGTTGCATTTAGTGAATCTGTCGAAGCTGTGCTTGCCGTATTTACTGCAAGCTAACTGGAAGTTCCATATACATTACATGTTACTTGCTGAAAGTGATCTGTAGGTAGGTCTTTTGGTGCCAAGTTCAGAAATTGTATTTTGTTATTCAACACCTTCTGCAAATAGCAGAAAAATATCTGATTTAAAAGGAGTCTAAGTATTAATAATTAGGGATAGAGTAGAGTAGGTCCCACCAGCTGTAAGGCTACCTTCCCGTGGTTGGTGGGGAAACATGTACTGGCTAAATCATAGATTATGTATATTCAATTTATATATGAATGTTAATAATCTGTACAAAACATCGGTGCCAGTATGTGTACGAAAAGCCTTGCCTTAGAATCATGACATGTACTACATTGACATATACTATACAAACATTGGTAGTTGATAGATAGATATCATGTCTTATGTGCATTATTGTCAAATTTGAATGAATAATGTATATATGCATGCTAGACTCCCCATTCTTTAGATTTAGGCCGCCATCTTAGACATATAATGGACGACTTTGAGTTTCACATTTACTGATGAAAGTGAGGTGCTATTCTCATTGCTTGCCGGCAGCACACAGCGACCAATGAGAATAGCGCCTCATTTACAATGGTAAATGTGAAACTTAAAATATTCCATGTATTTGAAGTATGGCGCCATACAGCGCAGCGCTCTTCTGATCGGTCGCCGCCTTCAGTGCGCCGAACAATCAGAATAGCGGCGACCGCTATGCCGCCATATTTGAAATATACTGAGTAAACTCTACACAGATTCTAGAATCCCGATGCAATCGCATCGGGCTCACATCTAGTTCAAAATATTTAATGACGAAACTGAACTCTCCAATCTCTCTTACTTTTCAGCTTGGGAGACAGAATTAGCAAAAAAAATTGATCTTCCAAAAATGGCTAAGACCATTGATATATCTTACTCTCATACTGCAAACGCCACTTTACACGAATCTTACTATAAAATACTATCAAGGTGGTATTGGACCCCGGTTAAGTTAAATCTAATTAACCCCCTTTTGTCATCTTTATGTTGGAGAGATTGCCAGAAAACCGGGACACTTTCCCACATTTTTTGGGGTTGCCCTAAATTAGTGAATTTTTGGTCAGATATAAGGATACTTATTTTTAAAGTTACAGGTCTCAAAATAATTATACCCCCACAACTAGCCTTACTCTCTATAGGCATAGAAGACCTCCCCAAGTCCCTAAGATTCTTGGTTTCTCACATCCTTCTTACCGCTAAGATCTTAATAGCCGCTAGGTGGAAAAAGAGTGAACCACCCACTGTAAAAGATTTGATTGAACGAATTTCTCTCCATAGCATCTTTGAGCATAATCATGCTATCTACTCTATAATTGCCGTAGGCATTTTCGTGTCGGCCCCCGAAAACGCCGTGGCTATGTCACACTGTGACGTCACCACGCGCGAGCAATGGCCGCGAAGTGGCCATTGCGAGTCGCTGGCCGAAAATAGAACCAGAGGCTCGGCCACAAAATTAGCGATGTACCGCTGAGGTAGCGCGAGCAATGGCCGCGAGGCCATTGCGAGTCGCTACCTCAGCAACTGCACCTGCCGCAAGTCTCTCTATACTTTCAATGGGGATCCATTGAGAGTCGCTGTGTAGCGCGAGCAATGGCCGCGAGGCCATTGCGAGTCGCTACCTCAGTCGCCGCACCTGCCGCAAGTCCCCCTATACTTTCTATGGGGATTACCGCAATCGCGCCGCAAGTGGACTTGCGGCAGGTGCGGCAGCGAGTCGCTGGCTGAGTGCGAGCACTTGCGGCGCGGTTGCGGTAATCCCCATAAGGATTACCGCAACCGCGCCGCATTGCGAGTCGCTGGCTGAGTGCGAGCACTTGCGGCGCGGTAGCGGTAATCCCCATAGAAAGTATAGGGGGACTTGCGGCAGGTGCGGCAAGTGCGGTTTTGCCGCACCTGCCGCAAGTCCCCCTATACTTTGTATGGGGATTACCGCAACCGCGCCGCAGATGCGGTTTTTAAATAAAATAAAATAATTTTAATACAAATAAATTCACTTAAAATAACAAATAATAAAAAAATTTAATAATAATAAAAATAGTAAAAAAACAAAACAAAATAAATAATAAAATAAAAAATAGCTATCTACTATAATCAAATTAATGCACGTTCTAGAATCCCGATGCATTTGCATCGGGCTCACAGCTAGTTAGGAATAAATCTTTTGGAAAATTCTTAATTCAGTGGGAAAACTGGATCACAATCTACTCTCCAAATCTGTTGAACAGGGTCAATTGACGTATCTATTACTTTATATTCGTTGATGTAATATGCTACAACACAATTTAGTATATGCTTTATTTATGCATAAATAATGCTCAGATTTATTATGAATTTTTTTCCCTGAAAATCCATATTTTGGATAAAGGACAACTTGTCTTTTTCTGTACTACAACAAATGTTCTGCTACTGTATATACCCCGATATTTATGTTATTTATATGTTTGTTCTTAAGTATGTTTCCCTTTTTTATTTTTGTATCCCTTGTCTTAAAATTCCTTAATAAAAATATTTAGAAACAAAAGTAGAACCATATTAAATGCACAAATATCTGAAGCATTTCTGAACTACTCTTAAGGTACCGTCACACAGGGACATATCGCCGGCGATATTGCCGGGGATCGCGGGAGCGCGCATCCCTGACAACATCGCCGGTGAGCTGTCACACTGAGCAACTTACCGGCGATGTCGCCGGCTAGTTGCCACGGCTATCGCTCGCTGGGTTGCCCAGCAACCCAGCAAGCGATAACCCGCAATGTTGTAGATAGGCGGAATCGCCCGTAACATTGCGGGTTGCCGCGTTACACAGGGCGATCAGGCAGAATCGCCTGAGCAACATCGCCAGGTTTCCCAACATTGTTGGGAAACCTGGCGATGTGACTCAGGCGATTCATCGCCTGATTATCGCCCTGTCACACGCGGCAATTCGCCGGCGATGTCGCCGCAACCTGGCCACGCCCCTCGGTTGCCGGCAACATCGCCGGCGATATCTCCCCGTGTGACGGTACCTTTATAGCGCCAGAAGGGCAGCGCAGATAAAGGCAGAACAGGTCTGGACTTGACATCCGGACATTATCAGATCTGACCTCCCACAATGCCAGACCAGCAACCATGGATGAGGGTAGAACAGGCCCAAACACATGTGCAACAATTAAGCAGAGCCTATGGGCAAGGTTTGGCTGCTGTATGTGTGTACAGCGGCCTAGATCAATCACAATAAAGACAGATAGAATGGCATGCATAACCAAGCACACATGGCAAAAAGTGGTGGTCAACTACAAATCAACAACAAATAAAAAAGCCAAGAAACCAGCACTGCCTGTGGTTAGCACACAATACAAAAAGTGCATATGCACATATTAATTTCTAAATGTACTTTAAACAGCCATTTGGCAAACAATTGATCAATTCTTTGAGCTACCCCGCCACGTCATGGCATTCTCAGCTCTCGGCTGAGGTCCTGAGTGGCTGTATGGGAACCGTGTGTCCTAATTGGTAGCAGCCCAGGTGGGTGTGTGCTGAGTAATAGCAGCCCAGATGGATGTGTCAGTGTGGGGTGGCAAGCTCGATAAAGAGCCTGCCAGCTTACTGAGTGAGATCCTCATCATCAGCCAGAGAGCACCAGAGAGATGCAGCCAGACATCCAGTCTGTGTGTGATTGAGTCTCAGATTGAGGGAGGCTGAGAGTAGAGCAGTCCAGAGCTCTGTGGTGTGCGGACATGAGGGGAGGGTGCCAGCTCCATACCGGTAGCCAGGACCGGGGTCGTGACAGATCCTGGAGTGGGGAAGCCATGGCTTGAACCAAGTGGACGCTGGTCTGGATGTGTGGCGAGATACGTCCAGGAAGGAACCCCTTGGGGATGCTTGGTGTACCCGTGACTCAGGTAGCGAGACCCAGATCCGTGCCCGGTAAGAAGGCAGTTCCCGTATGGGAGAGTGAACTGTGTACCCTGTGCGTAAAGTGTGCCAGGCGGGCATAGCCGCCATTGGGTCCGACTAAGTAGTCAGTGAGGGACTCGTTGAAGTGTATGTGTATTTTATGGCTTATGTAAAAGACTCAGCGAGTGTAGGTAGCCCTACGGGAGGCAGATGTATGAATTGTGCCAGGCGGGCATAGCCGCCATTGGGTCCGACTAGTCAGTGATAGGACCCGTTGAAGTGTATGTAGCCCTACGGGAGGCAGATGTATGAATTGTGCCAGACGGGCATAGCCGCCATTTGGTCCGACTAAAACAGTCAGTGAAGGGACCCATTGAAGTGTATGTACCGGTCAGAAGTAGGGGTTCGAAGGGCTCCTAGAGTGGGGAAACCATGGTTGAACCAGGTGGACGCTGGTCTGGACGTGTGGCGAGATACACATAAAGAGAAAAAATGGCTTACAGCACCTAAGCACTCAGAGACAATTTACAGTCTCATATGGCAAATAGCCAAAAAAAAGGCACACGTTTAAACCAGGGAGTCCATCCTGGGTTCTTACGTAACAATAAACTGAAGTAAAAAAACAGCGCCTCTCACTCAGGTAGTATTTTCTATTCCAATCCGTTAAAAGGCACGACATTTCGAACCACACACAGTTCTTTATCAAGCACAAACCATATTTAACACAGGTTTCCTTATATAATACAATCCCCTCCCCCTTATTAACAAATCACCAATCAGTTATCTGCATTATCACAACATTGTAAAAAACAATAAATATAATATAATAAAATCGCCACCAGGATCATATCAGTATTATAAGGACCTCACCTAGGTATATAAGATGACTGCCGGGGGTGATGGACGCATGTAAGGACACTCCAGGCGCTTGAACACAATCCACCGCATCCAAGCTCGCCTGTCCTCCCTACACATTACCAGCCCCACAGCCGTCACCCCTGAGCACCCCACCGACCATCTGGGCCACACACTCCATTCTGTGGCCGGCTGTGCCCTGCGGCTCCCCACTCAGGCCTGCGACCCCAGCCGCACCCGGCAACAAGGCGCCTCCATCGGCACCACTGGCTCCCCGCTCTTCTTACCCGGGACCCTCTCCAGCAGGACCTCCTCCGGCAGCATCCTGTAAGTGCTGCGTGCTGCAGCTGAAACCAGAGGGCTACAATCCAGCAAGCCGGCGGCTCTCCCAGCACAGTGCGCATCCCCCAGCGGCGACTCCCGGCGGGTGCAGAAGGTGAGCGCCCCGTGCTGCAGCTGTGACCCCCGGCGGGCGCAGAAGGTAAGCGCCCTGCGCTGCAGCTGTGGCCCCCGGCGGGCGCAGAAGGTGAGCGCCCTGCGCTGCAGCTGTGACCACCGGCGGGCGCAGAAGGTGAGCGCCCCGCGCTGCAGCTGTAACCCCCAGCGGGTGCAGAAGGTGAGCGCCCCACACTGCAGCAATCCCACGGCTGCCTTCCAGAGCCTCTCCTGGGACCCTCGCAGGCACAGCTGGCAAGCGACCCCTAGCACCACCACGTCTGTCCCCTGCTGCCAAATGTGGGGCCCATGAACCTGGCACTGGCTCCATCCCGCCGGTGGCCCTCCCAGATCCACTCCAGCTTGACCAGCAGCCGTCCACCCGTGGCTTGCACCTAGGGCGATTCCTGCAACCCTAGTTGGGTCCATCGGGTGGGCGGTCTCCCCACCACTGCTCCTCCAGGATTGCCATCCATCACGGCCCACTGTAATCACCGGGTACCACCGGGAAACCAAGGCCACTGGAGTCACCCGCCTGGCTGCTTCCCATCCACAGCTCCATCACATCCCTGCCTGCATCCCACCAGCAGCTGCATCTCATCCCACCCGTGGCTGCATCTCATCCCACCCGTGTATGCATCTCATCCCACCAATGGATGCATCTCATCTCACCCGTGGCTGCATCTCATCTCACCTGTTGCTGCATCTCATCCTACCCGTGGCTGCACCCGCATCGTCATTTCATCCTGTGCCGCATCTCAACTCATCCTGTGCCTCATCTCAGCTCATCCTGTGCCGCATCTCAGCTCATCCTGTGCCGCATCTCAGCTCATCCTGTGCCGCATCTCAGCTCATCCTGTGCCGCATCTCAACTCATCCTGTGCCGCATCTCAACTCATCCTGTGCCGCATCTCATCTCATCCTGTGCTGCATCTCATCTCATCCTGTGCTGCATCTCATCTCATCCTGTGCTGCATCTCATCTCATTCTGTGCCGCATCTCATCTCCCCGACTGCCTCACCTGACCCCGACTGCTTCACCTGACCCCGCGGCCGCCACAGCCAACCCCCGACTGCCTCGACTGATCCCCCAACTGCCCCATCCGGCTCCCTCATCCGAACCCCTGTATTACATCTCATCCCCAGCCAACTCCCCATCCCGGGACCGCTCCCCACTGACGACCATTCATCCACCACCACAACTTTCCCCCTCTGCTTCTGACCCCTGCCGCCACACTCACTCTCTGCTCACCGTACACAATATTCCCCGCTACTCCTCACCCTCACTCCCATTCTTCTCCACTCCCTACTACCCCCACTTATCCCTCCCCCCCCAGCAACGAAATACTGCTCTCATCCACCATCCTGCCTAACCACCTCACCCACTTCTCCAACCTATTCATTCACTTTCAATTGTCAATCACCAAACAAGCACGCCCGCCACGTAAGCTCTCCTGCTCCCACCTGCTAACCCTCTGCCTTCTCCTCCTCCTTGCCGGTGACATCTCCCCCAATCCTGCCCCCCCACCACATCCCCACAACCACCTTCATCCCACACCCACGACCCATCGCCAACCCTTGCAACCTCACCACCACTAACCCTCGCAACCCCACCAACCTTAGATCTATTCCCCCTACCCCTGCCCCCCCACTGTTCTACCCGGTGCACTCTGGAATGCCCACTCAGTGTGCAATAAACTCTCAGACATCCACAAACTCTTTATCTCCAAGAAACTATCATTCTTTGGCATCACTGAGACCTGGGTCACCCTCTCTGACACGGCCTCCCCCACTGCACTATCGTACGGCGGCCTCAGCCTGTCCCACACCCCCCGTCCCTCTGGAAAACATGGCGGTGGTGTCGACATACTCTTGTCCAACTCCTGCACCTTCAGCCCTATTCCCCCGCCCCCCTCGGTCACTGTAGCCTCCTTCGAAGGTCACTAGGTACGAATCTTTTCCCCTGCAACCTCCAGCTAGCCATCATCTACCGCCCCCTGGATCCATCGCCTCCTTCCTCGATCACTTCACCACCTGGCTACCCATCATCATGGGTGACTTCAATATCCCCATTAACACTCCCCGCCCAGCCGCCTCCAACCTTCTTTCCCTGACCACTTCCCTAGGGCTCTCCCAATGGTCCTCCTCTCCCACCCACGAACAAAGCCACACGGTTGACCTCATCTTTACCCGCCTTTGCTCCCTCTCCAACCTCACAACCTCGGAACTCCCCCTATCTGACCACCATCTCTTGACCTTCTCCACCCTCTCCTCCGCTGCCACGCTACCCCCTCCCCGCAAACTTGATCACCCTCGCTGAAACCTAAGAGATCTTGATCTTCCTTTATTCTCTGAATCCCTCCTCCCTCTCCCCGACATACCCTCCGCTGGTGGCATAAACACTGCCACCACCCTATACAACACCACAATAACGAACGCCCTCGACCTAGCCGCCCCCCTCACATTCCACACTCCACGCACTAACAGGCAACCCTGGCATACGACCCCCACTAAAAACCTAACACAGGCGTCCAGGGTCGCCGAGAGGAGATGGAAGAAGTCCCGCACCTCCGAGCACTTTGCTCTGTTCAAACAATGCCTCACTGACTTCAAGACGGCACTTGCTACTGCCAAGCAAGCCTTCTTCTCATCCCTAATAACCTCTCTGTCCCGCAACCCCAAACAGCTCTTCAAAACTTTCAACTCCTTACTCTGCCCGCCTGCTCCTCCCCCCTCTCCCCTCATCTCCGCTGAAGACTTTGCGACCTTCTTCAAGGAGCCAGATGGACAAGATCAGAAACAGCTTTGGCCCACTATCCCCACAACTCCCCCTCTCACCTACACTGCCCTCCTCCTCCATTAGCCACTTCCTCCCCATAACTGAAGACCAACTCTCCTCCCTCCTGTCGAAATCACACCTCACCACCAGCGCCCATGACCCACTCCCATCCGACCTCATTCCCAACCACACCTCCATTTTCATCCCAGCCCTCACCCACCTCTTCAACCTATCACTTACCACTGGCGCCTTCCCCTCGGCATTCAAACACGCCCTAATCACGCCCAATCCTTAAAAATCCCTCCCTCGACCATACCTCTGTCTCCAACAATCGCCCCATATCTCTTCTCCCATTTACCTCTAAGCTACTCGAACAGCACGTCCACTCTGAACTGTCCTCTCACCTCTCCTCCTGCTCCCACTTCGACCGCCTACAGTGCAGCTTCCGACCCCTCCACTCCACCGAAACAGCCTTGACCAAAGTCACCAAAGACCTACTGACCGCCAAGAACAAACGCCACTACTCCATCCTCCTCGACCTGTCTGCTGCCTTCAACACGGTTGACCACTCCCTTCTTCTCCGGATCCTGGAACACCTCAGTATCACCCACCTTGCCCTCTTTTGGATCTCCTCATACCTAGCAGACCGCACCTTCAGTGTCTCCAACTCCCACACCTCCTCCTCGCCCTACCCCATTTCTGTCGGAGTCCCCCAAGGTTCGGTCCTGGAACCACTACTTTTCTCCATATACACTCTTGGCCTAGGGCAACTCATTGAGTCCCACGGCCTCCAGTACCACCTCTACGCTGACGACACCCAAATCTACTTGTCCGGCCCCGACATCACCTCCCTACTCTCCAAAATCCCACAATGCCTTTCTGCCATCTCATCCTTTTTCTCTGCTCGCTTCCTTAAACTCAACAAGGACAAAACTGAATTCATAGTCTTCCCCCCAAGAAATTCCCCCCCACTTCCCAACCTATCCATCTGCGTCAATGACTGCGCCCTCTCGCCAGTCTCCCAAGCCAAGTGCCTCGGGGTAATCCTTGACTCCTCCCTATTCTTCAAGCCCCACATCGAAGCCATCACCACATCCCTCCGGCTCCAGCTTAGAAACATCTCACAGATCCGCTCCTTCCTTACCCACAACACCGCTAAAACACTTATTCATGCCCTTATCATCTCCCGTCTAGACTACTGCAACCTCCTTCTCAATGGCCTCCCAGCCAACTCCCTCACACCTCTGCAATCTATCCTCAATTCCGCTGCCCGACTAATCCATCTGTCCTCCCGCTACTCCCCTGTCTCCCCCCTCTGCCAAGCCCGTCACTGGCTCCCAGTCTCCAAGAAATCCCAATTCAAAACACTAACCATGGCATACAAAGCGATACACAACCTGTCCCCACCATACATCTCCGCCCTGGTCTCCCGATACCTACCCTCACGCAAACTCCGTTCCTCCCAAGAACTCCTCCTCTGCGTCCCCCTCATCTCCTCTTCGAACAACCACGTTCAGGACTTCTCCCGGGCATCTGCCATACTCTGGAACTCCCTGCCCCAACACGTCAGACACTCTCCGACCCTGAGAAGCTTCAAGTGTCACCTGAAGACTCACCTATTCCGTCAAGCCTACAACCTGCCATGAGACCCAGGCGACCGCCCCATAACTGACACTCCCTCAGCCTACTGTATCCCCTCCCACCCCTCGTAGACTGTGAGCCCTTGTGGACAGGGTTCCCTCCCCTCCTGTAACTGTATGTCCTGATTGTCTAGAGTTATTGTAATTGTGCTTGTCTTCCCTATCCTCATGTAAAGCGCCATGGAACCTAATGGCGCTATATAAATAAATAATAATAATAATAAAATAAAAACCTAATCCTCCATGTGCTCTGATCGTGCCCAGTGTCTGAGCACTATATTAAATGTCTCTGATCAGCTTGCTGTGCACTGTGGTCATCATGAAATCACCAATCAATCATTAGCAGTGTTGTGCTGTAACCATGGGGATAATCCACCTCGTGTTTCCACTGTCACACCTTTCAGACGTCATCATCCAATCTCCTGCTCCGCTCACTGCGTGTCATCTCCAAGGCTGATTCTCATTTGAGTGTCTGTAAATTCCATTGCACATGCTCTGGCGTCTGGGTCTAATTGGCTCATTGCCTGCTGCATCATCAGTGTTACTCAGACCTGATAGGTCAACATAGAAGTCACTCAAGTCCTTATGCACGGGGTCTGCGCTCAGTCTACACTCCACCTCTTATCTGGTGAACTGTGGATTAACTCCTAGTATTCCAGTGCAGATATTCATACACAGTTCATCCATTATCCCACAAAATACATATATCACCCAAATATCACATAGTTCTTAGTCACAGCAACTAAGAGACATCATAATGCCTCATATTTTCCAGATCTTAATTTCTTCAGCTATCCTAGCTGCCCAAATCTAATCCAATCCTCAAGATTAGTGATACCACACTCCTACCCAATTTTTATCTATGTCCAAGGGGCATTTAACCGTAATTATCCAAACTTTAACTTATGGCTCCCCACAAGCAACCCCAATCCTATAACCTATGAGGCAATGTAATGTCTCCCCCATATCATATGTTTTACATAATTTTTTACAAAGGATAGTTTTTACATTTTTTACATAATTCTTTACAAAGGATAGTGACATACATGAGTACTCCCCATCTACTATATCAGTATCACAGTGAAATAACTGGCTCAGTTTCAGCTTGATCTTGGTTGGCAAGATCTTGTAACAACTTATGGTCCAAGGTGGTCTAAAGAATCAAATTAAAACCAGTGTTAAAAATCGTTGTCAGCAAGAATAATCACCGACTGTCACAAAGTCCTATCTGAGCAGACAACCCCTTTGATCATATTCCATATTGAGACCCCTCGGATACTTTGATCCTAGTTCAAAGGTCCATCTTAGTTCTTTCTTTTTCAAGACCACCAGTCTGTCACGACCTCTCCTCATCAGAGGGATGTCATCAATCACCCTATAACGCAGTTGGTTCACTGTGTGACCAGCTGATTTGAAGTGTTTTGGGATCGGGAGTTCCACCATTCCATTCCTGATCGTGCTTTTGTGTTTACTTATCCTTGCCCGTACCTCAATTGTGGTCTCCCCCACATAGAAGAGACCACACGGGCAACAGATCACATATATCACAAAATTACTACTACATGTATATCTCCTCTGTATTGTATATTTCTTACCGGATAATGGATGGTGGAAAACTCTTCCCTTCAACATATTATTACAACTCACACAACCCAGACAGGGAAAATTTCCCATACTAGGCTGGCCAAAAGTAAGCTGTGTCACGCTTTGAACCCCCTACGTCAGATTTAACCAATGTATCCCTCAGATTACGTCCCCTCCAATAAGAGAGGAGTGGTGGATATTCAAACTCGTTTATATTGGGGTGTCCTCCACTCAAAATAGACCAGTGCCGTCTAATGATATTGGATACTTTACTACTCATCCCGTTATAGGTAGTTACTAACAGTATGCATTTTTCTTTAGTTTTAGAAACCTCCCCTTCCAGCAATTATTTTAGGTCCAAAGCTAAAGCGCGCACCTTATATTATTTCAACTTTTGTGCAGGGCAACCCCTCTGAAGGAATTTATCGCACATTTCTTGCAATCGCATATCAACTCGTTTCTCATCCGAAACTATGTGCTTTACTCTTATCAATTGGCTCCAAGGTAGAAATTCCACCATTTTCCTTGGGTGTTCGCTGGAAAAGTGCAAAGTACTGTTCCGGTCCGTCTCTTTAACATATAGATCAGTACTTAAAAACCATTGTTTTTATAGACCACTAGCTGGCGGCCCGATTCTAAAGAATCGGGTGGTCTAGAATGCATATACAGTTTATTTAGTAAGAATTAACAATAATGCAATTAAGACATGATATCTATCCATCAACTACGTATGTTTGTATGGTGAATGTAATTTGTGAAAATTTAATTGTTCTGTGGTAAGGCTCTTAGTACACCTACTGGCTAATAATTGTGTATCAATTCAGTAGCTTTATTTATAATCTGAATATTCATAGTTTACATATCCGCCAGTTTGTGTTTGCCCACCAACCACGGCAAGGTGGCCTTACATCTGATGGGGCCCTTCTCTACCTTATTTCGATTTCTTAACACTTTGACACCTTTTACATCAGCTTTTTTCTGCTATTTGCAGAAGATGGGGATGAAAAAAGTAGAATGTCTGCACTTGCCAGCTAAGGGCCTACCTGCGGCACACTTGCAGCAAGTCCCATGCAATGTATATGGAACTTGCGGTTAACGCTGTAAATGCGGGAAACGTGGTTTCGGCAGCTTCACCAAATGCAGTCGCTAAAAAAAGCTGGTAACTGGGATTTTTGGGGCCGAAACTGCCGTAACCATATGTGCTGCACCTGCTGCAAGTGAACCACAAATTCCATATACATTGCATGCAACTTACGGCAAGTGTGCCGTAGGTAAGCTCTTAGGCAGCAAGTGCAGAAATTATTATTTTTCCACTTAAACTTCCATAAGTAACAGAAAAATGCTGCTGTAAAAGCAAAATCTCTCTTTTTCTATCTATCTATTTCTGTATCTATCTAAGTTTATAGAACACACCTGAAGATGGAGATGTGTGTGAACAGCTGTCCCACCCGTCTCTTAGCTGTTCACAAAAACCTCACCCTGTTTAAAAAGAAAATTAAATCTCTCAGCAGCTATAGTGCTGGAGCTTCAAATACAGGTTCTTATCACCAAATGAAGGCATTTAGATGATACACATTTAACATCTTGTAGTTAATGTGTGTTCCACTTACATATAAAAATTTGTATTGAGATATCATATTTCTAAATTTATGTAGATATGATATCGAGTTACTAACCGTAAATAGAGCTAGCATTACTGATGTATGTAAAGTGCTATTAAATTCATAGCACTATAAAAAAAAAAATTAATTAATATGCTAATGACTACATATGTTATATACGTCTTTCCTACATAAGTACTTAAAATCTATATCTATATGACTACACTAATTTTTTTGGTATTTTAAATATTTTTTGACTATATTTGTATGGCTACACAAATGTTTTTTTTTTTTTTTTTTTTTTTTTCCTTATCTATATACATATAAGTTTCCTATAGGTCTATATGTTCTTAAAAAAAACCTAATAATTCAAAAAATTGAAAAGTAACTTTAAAGTAAAATATTTCTGTAGACTACATTCCGTGTGAAGACTTTGGTACTATCAGGCAATAATTGTCCTTGAAGTGGTGTATTAACCACTTTAACTCTCACATTGCAGCGTTGCTTCACCCTGGAAAAAGCAACATACAATTGACCATGGGCAAAAACAGGTTCCGATAGATAAATACCAACTCGATGGAGGGTCTGGCCTGGAAATTTATTTATGGTCATTGCAAATGCGGGCTTGATGGGAAATTGTCTCCGTCTTAACTTAAAAGGTAATCCAGTCTATGATGGACATAAATCAATGCGTGGAATGAATACCACATTTCCTGCTGCTGAGCCACTAATGACTTTTGCTTGTATGAAATTGGAATGTAAGGCAGTGACAATGAGGCGCGTACCATTGCAGAGACCTTTTTTCGTGCTCAGATTACGTAGTAACATGACAATGGTGCCAATTTTAAGTTTGAGCCGATGTGAAGGCATTCCAGTTGGTGTTAAGGAATTCAAAAACTCAAGTGGGTATTGATCCAGGTCATCAGCTTCATCAGGGTCGATGGAATCATCACTGATATATTCTGTATAGTTACCTATCAATAAATCCATGACTTGAGAATTGACTTTTTCCACATCCTCATTTTTTGGACATAAAATTGCATGAGAAGCAGTTGTATTTATGCTTTCCCTGTCACTTACATCAATACAAAGATGTTGTCCAAAAATGTCATTTATTAAAGAGCCAGTGCATATCATGTCTGGAGGAATTTCAATAACATCATCTCCAAGGTTATCTTCATTAGATAGTTCACCATTTCCTAGTCGAAGCAACCAACTGCTGTAGTCAGGATCAATGGAGCGCATGTTGTTAATAAGTGGCAGATGAGTAAAATGTTGCCAGTGTTGTGAGAATTTTAAACAGCTCTCTACAACATCAGTTCTTGTCCCATGAGGGATGACAGGAAGACATTGTCTAAAGTCGCCTCCAAAAACAATGACTTTACCTCCAAAGGGTCTTTTTTCTTTGTGAGCTAAATTTGTTGTCATGACATCACGTAAAACTCTATCAATGACATGGAGTGCATATTTCGATAGCATTGTGCACTCATCAATAATAAAAAGTTTATTGCAGTGAAAATCTTTTGCTGCATCGGTATCATTCTTAATCCTGGAAACAGATGTTTCATTCACAGGAATTGGAATCCCAAAAATAGAATGAATGGTTCGTCCACCTTGTAGTAAGTTGGCGGCAATTCCAGTAGTGGCAGCAGGTGACACAATGTCTCCTTGTCCTCTTAGCTGATGTAGGAGTAGGTGATATAGGTACTAGTGATAAGCAAGTACTAAAATGCTCGGGTGCTCGAAGCTCGGGCCGAGCATCCCAAGATACTCGTGTACTCGGCCCGAGCACCGAGCCCAATGTTATCCTATGGGAGACCCGAGTATTTTTATGAAATGACTGCCGGCAGCATGTAGAAACCCTAAAAATGTCACAAAATTCTCAGAAGAGTGCTCAAATGACATGGCAACACCATGGGGAAGACCCCTGGAAGCATTTCTCACTCAAAAGTCACAGCTGTGAACAATGTTGTCCGAGTTTCACGCCAATTTTACGGAGTCACCAGAAAACTTTCCAAAATGACACCAAAATGAATATTCAGGGTGGAAATGTTAAGGGCACATACCCAATAGTGAGATACAGCTGGTGTATGTTACTTCTTGTGATTACATGAAAGATTTTACGTAAAAACATTGTGCGGCACTCCGATGTCCCTGAGAAGAGACGTACATGAAGCTCTGTCTTGACATAATGTGTCCATTTTGAGGAAGTGGGTCTATTGTAGTATTTTCCTTTGCCAGGGCAGTCCAAAATTGGGAGGTTCACCAATGCCCCTGGATAGAGACGTGCATGAGGGCCTGTAAACCTGAAGTGCCCATTGTAAGGAAGTGGGTGTATTGTAGTATAGCCCTTTGGCAGGGCAGCCAAAAATTGGGAGGCTCCACATTGTCCCTGGATAGAGACATGCAGGAGGGCCTGTAAACCTGAAGTGGGTGTATTGTAGTATAGCCCTTTGGCAGGGCAGCCAAAAATTGGGAGGTTCAACAATGACCCATGCATACAGACATGCATGAGGGCCTGTAAACCTGAAGTGGGTGTATTGTAGTATAGCCCTTTGGCAGGGCAGCCAAAAATTGGGAGGTTCAACAATGACCCATGCATACAGACATGCATTAGGGCCTGTAAACCTGAAGTGGGTGTATTGTAGTATAACCCTTTGGCAGGGCAGCCAAAAATTGGGAGGTTCAACAATGACCCATGCATACAGACATGCATGAGGGCCTGTAAACCTGAAGTGTGTGTATTGTAGTATAGCCCTTTGGCAGGGCAGCCAAAAATTGGGAGGTTCAACAATGGCCCATGCATACAGACATGCATGAGGGCCTGTAAACCTGAAGTGGGTGTATTGTAGTATAGCCCTTTGGCAGGGCAGCAAAAAATTGGGAGGCTCCACATTGTCCCTGGATAGAGACGTGCAGGAGGGCCTCAAAACATTTTTCCCATTGAAAAGGAGCGGGTCTTCTGTCGTTGTAATGCCCATTCTAAAAGAATGGGCGAAAAAATTTACCACAGGGGGTATACCTGAAACAACAGCCTAACTATTGTAACGGTCATCATGGTGGCACACCATGGAGGAGCAGTCCAGAGATTAGCCAACGTCCAGAAGTGTGTACCCATGGGTGAGTGGAGGTACATGGCAAATTCCCATAACAAAATTTCAATTCCGCTGTCATTAGTTGGTGGTGTGGTGAAGTCTGGCCCAATCCAACCCTTGTTCATCTTGATCAGAGTCATCCTGTCAGCATTTTGAGTTGACAGGCGGGTGCGTTTATCAGTAATGATTCCACCTGCGGCACTGAAAACACGCTCTGACAAAACGCTAGCGGCAGGGCAAGCCAGGACTTCCAAGGCGTAGAGAGCCAATTCATGCCACGTGTCCAGCTTGGAGACCCAATAATTGTAAGGCACAGAGGAATGTCGCAGTACAGTTGTTCGATCTGCAAGGTACTCTTTCAGCATCTGGCCAAACTTAGCATTTCTTGTGGCACTACCCCGCACCTCAGGGGCTGTGGTACGTGAGGGGCTGAGAAAACTGTCCCACATCGTAAAGACTGTTCCCCTACCTCTGGCGAATTGGACTTGTGCCCCTCTCGGCCGTACGCCTTGGTTGTCCACCGATTCCTGACCTATGCCGCTAGCGTTTTGTGAGGGGAATGCTTTGCCTACTTCCGTGACTATGGCCTTCTGGAACTGCTGCATTTTGGCTGACCTCTCCGCCTCAGGAATGAGAGACATAAAGTTCTCCTTGTAGCGTGGGTCTAAGAGTGTTGCCAACCAGTACTGATTGTCGGCCAAGATGTTCTGAACGCGAGGGTCACGAGCCAGGCAGCTTACCATAAAGTCAGCCATGTGCGCCAGACTCTTAACAGCCATCACTTCAGTATCCTGACCAACACGATTACTGAACATGCTGTCCTCCTCCTCCTCCTCATCTCCCCTGTCCTCTGGCCAGCCACGCTGAAGCGAGGGTATGACTGGTGTGCATGTCATATCCTCAATTTGTCCAGAGAGTTGCTCCATGTCTTTATCCTCCTCCTCGTCATAGTCCTCCACTGCACGTTGTGATGAGATGAGGCTGGGCTGTGTGTTATCACCCACTACTGTTTCTTGCTCCAACTTATCGCGCTCCGCCTGCAAAGCATCCTCTTTGTTTTTCAGCAGAGACCATTTTAGAAGGCAGAGTAGTGGTATGGTGACGCTAATAATGGCGTCATCGCCGCTTACCATCTTGGTGGAGTCCTCAAAGTTTTGGAGGACGGTACATAGGTTGGACATCCATCTCCACTCCTCAGGTGTTATGTGTGGAGTTTGACCCATTTCCCGACGGCTTAGGTGATGCAGGTAGTCAACAACTGCCCTCTTCTGCTCACATATCCTGACCAACATGTGCAAGGTTGAATTCCAACGCGTGGGGACATCACGCACCAGTCTGTGGGCCGGAAGACGCAAACGGCGCTGAAAGCCGGCAAGGCCGGCTGAAGCAGCAGGTGACTTGCGAAAATGTGCAGACTGGCGGCGAACTTTTACCAGCAGATCAGACAGCTCTGGGTATGACTTTAGAAACCGCTGAACCACCAGATTGAGCACATGGGCCACGCATGGAACATGCGTCAGCTGGCCTCACCTCAAAGCTGCCACCAGGTTCCGGCCATTGTCACACACGACCTTTCCTGGCTTTAGGTTCAGAGGTGTGAGCCAGTGATCTGACTGCTGTTTCAGAGCTGTCCACACCTCTTCTGCATTGTGGGGTTTGTCACCTATGCATATTAGCTTCAGCAGAGCCTGTTGCCGCTTCGCAAAGGCAGTGCTGCAGTGCTTCCAGCTTGGGACTGGTGTGGAGGGTAAAGTGGATGAGGATGAGCAAGAGGAGGAGGAGGAGGAGGAGGCTGAGGAGCATGACATTCCGGAGCTGTAGAGTGTGGGTGAAACCCTGACTGAGGTAGGGCCTGCAATCCTTGGTGTGGGAAGGACGGGTTCCGTCCCTCGCTCAGACTGGGTCCCAGCTTCCACAATATTAACCCAGTGTGCCGTCAAGGAGATGTAGCGGCCTTGCCCACAAGCACTTGTCCACGTGTCTGTGGTTAGGTGGACTTTGGCTGAAACAGCGTTGTTAAGGGCACGTGTGATGCTTTGTGACATGTGTTTATGCAATGCGAGGACGGCACATCTGGAGAAACAGTGGCGGCTGGGGACCGAGTAACGTGGGACAGCAGCCACCATCAGGTCGCGGAATGCTTCCGTCTCCACCAGCCGGAAAGGTAACATTTCTAGCGCAAGCAGTCTCGAAATGTGATAATTTAGGACTGTGGCATGTGGGGCTTTGGCAGCGTATTTGCGCCTGCGTTCAAAGGTTTGCTGAATGGATAATTGAACGCTGCGCTGGGACAAGGACGTGCTTGATGGTGGTGTTATTTGTGCGTGGGCAACGTCAGGTGCAGGGCCGGAGGCTTGTTCGCGGCCAGCATGGACATGGGATTGGCTCGCACGCACAACACGCGAAGACGTAGCAGTGACATCAGCAAGCACCGCTCCTCGACTCTTTTGTACTTCCCACAAAGTCGGGTGCTTGGTCGACATGTGCCTGATCATGCTGGTGGTGGTCAGGCTGCTAGTTTTCGTACCCCTGCTGATGCTGGCATGGCAGGTGTTGCAAATGGCCTTTTTAGAGTCATCTGGAGCCAACTTAAAAAACTGCCAGACTCGGGAAGACCTAACATTTGCACAGGTACCTTGTGTCATGTTGTTGTTCCGGGGAACGGTTGCCTGCCTTCTGCCTGCGGACACGACCCTGCTTCTTACTGCCTGTCGGGATGCTACGCCTCCCTCCCCCTGTGCACTGCTGTCCTCGCTCTGCATATCCTCTGCCAGGTTCTGTCAGCTATTGGATCATCCACCACGTCGTCTTCCTCTTCGGCACCCTGATCCTCCTCCTGACTTCCTGCCAATTGTGTGTCATCATCGTCCACCCCTTGTTGAGACACGTTGCCAACGTTCCCTTCGTGAGAACGTGGCTGCTCAAATTTTTGGGCATCTGTACATACCATCTCATCACCCACTTCAATAGGAGCTGGTGAGAGGCCAGATTCTGCGAATGGATACGTGAACAGCTCTTCCGAGTGTCCTAGTGTGGGATCAGTAATGTCCGTGGACGTGTACTCGGCCTGGTGGTAGGAAGGAGGATCAGGTTGGGAAATGTGTGGTGCAGTATCATGGCTACTGACACTTGACTGTGTGGAAGACAGGGTGTTTGTGGAGGTGCCAATCTGACTTGAAGCATTATCCGCTATCCAAGTAAAAACCTGTTGACACTGGTCTTGGTTCAAGAGCAGTGTACTGCTGCGGGCCCCAAGAATTTGGGACAGGACATGCGAGCGAGTAGATGTGGCACTTTGTTGTTGCAAAATTAGTGCTTGCACACGACCTCGGCCTCTGCCTGCACCACCATCACGTCCACTTCCTTGTCCCTTGCCAACGTCCTTGCGCATTTTTCCTGTATACAGATACAACAGTCTGGTGACAGTTCTGGTCACAGGAAAGCTGGATATTAGACCCTGCCTGTATAGAGCTAGTCAAGTACAACAGTCTGGTGACTGTTCTGGTCACAGGAAAGCTGGATATTACACCCTGCCTGTATAAAGCTAGTCAAGTACACCAGTCTGGTGACTGTTCTGGTCACAGGAAAGCTGGATATTAGACCCTGCCTGTATAGAGCTAGTCAAGTACAACAGTCTGGTGACTGTTCTGGTCACAGGAAAGCTGGATATTAGACCCTGCCTGTATAAAGCTAGTCAAGTACTACAGTCTGGTGACTGTTCTGGTCACAGGAAAGCTGGATATTAGACCCTGCCTGTATAGAGCTAGTCAAGTACAACAGTCTGGTGACTGTTCTGGTCACAGGAAAGCTGGATATTACACCCTGCCTGTATAGAGCTAGTCAAGTACTACAGTCTGGTGACTGTTCTGGTCACAGGAAAGCTGGATATTAGACCCTGCCTGTATAGAGCTAGTCAAGTACTACAGTCTGGTGACTGTTCTGGTCACAGGAAAGCTGGATATTAGACCCTGCCTGTATAGAGCTAGTCAAGTACTACAGTCTGGTGACTGTTCTAGTCACAGGAAAGCTGGATATTAGACCCTGCCTGTATAGAGCTAGTCAAGTACTACAGTCTGGTGACTGTTCTGGTCACAGGAAAGCTGGATATTAGACCCTGCCTGTATAGAGCTAGTCAAGTACAACAGTCTGGTCACTGTTCTGGTCACAGGAAAGCTGGATATTACACACTGCCTGTATAGAGCTAGTAGAGTACACCAGTCTGGTGACTGTTCTGGTCACAGGAAAGCTGGATATTAGACCCTGCCTGTATAGAGCTAGTCAAGTACAACAGTCTGGTGACTGTTCTGGTCACAGGAAAGCTGGATATTAGACCCTGCCTGTATAAAGCTAGTCAAGTACTACAGTCTGGTGACTGTTCTGGTCACAGGAAAGCTGGATATTAGACCCTGCCTGTATAGAGCTAGTCAAGTACAACAGTCTGGTGACTGTTCTGGTCACAGGAAAGCTGGATATTACACCCTGCCTGTATAGAGCTAGTCAAGTACTACAGTCTGGTGACTGTTCTGGTCACAGGAAAGCTGGATATTAGACCCTGCCTGTATAGAGCTAGTCAAGTACTACAGTCTGGTGACTGTTCTGGTCACAGGAAAGCTGGATATTAGACCCTGCCTGTATAGAGCTAGTCAAGTACTACAGTCTGGTGACTGTTCTGGTCACAGGAAAGCTGGATATTAGACCCTGCCTGTATAGAGCTAGTCAAGTACAACAGTCTGGTGACTGTTCTGGTCACAGGAAAGCTGGATATTACACACTGCCTGTATAGAGCTAGTCAAGTACTACAGTCTGGTGACTGTTCTGGTCACAGGAAAGCTGGATATTAGACCCTGCCTGTATAGAGCTAGTCAAGTACAACAGTCTGGTGACTGTTCTGGTCACAGGAAAGCTGGATATTACACCCTGCCTGTATAGAGCTAGTCAAGTACAACAGTCTGGTGACTGTTCTGGTCACAGGAAAGCTGGATATTACACCCTGCCTGTATAGAGCTAGTCAAGTACTACAGTCTGGTGACTGTTCTGGTCACAGGAAAGCTGGATATTAGACCCTGCCTGTATAGAGCTAGTCAAGTACTACAGTCTGGTGACTGTTCTGGTCACAGGAAAGCTGGATATTAGACCCTGCCTGTATAGAGCTAGTCAAGTACAACAGTCTGGTGACTGTTCTGGTCACAGGAAAGCTGGATATTAGACCCTGCCTGTATAGAGCTAGTCAAGTACTACAGTCTGGTGACTGTTCTGGTCACAGGAAAGCTGGATATTAGACCCTGCCTGTATAGAGCTAGTTAAGTACTACAGTCTGGTGACTGTTCTGGTCACAGGAAAGCTGGATATTAGACCCTGCCTGTATACAGCTAGTCAGCTCCAACAGTCTCCTGAGGACTGTTCTGGTCACTGGAAAGCTTTGACTCCGATCTGGATCACCCTGCCTATATCCTCCTAGATTAGTCCTGAGAAGGACTGTTCTGGTCAGCAGCAGTTTGCAGCCCTGCTCCGGATCTACCTATGAGGGCCGCAAATCTGTCCCTAAGCAGCAGCAGACACTCTCCCTACACTGACTGTCTGGATGGCTGTGTGCAGAGCACATCGTGGCCGGGTCTTATAAAGGCTCGGTCACGCTGTGCAGGCCAGCCAATCACTGCAATGCCACAACTAACATGGCTGTGGCATTGCAGTGACTGCCAGCCAATCCCTGCATGTGGGCTGGCTCTCTAAAGAGCGCCAACATGCAGGGATGAGGACCCCGAGTACAGCACGAGTATCGCGAGATTACTCAAGACTCGCCGAGTAGCCCGAGTACAGTGATACTCGTGCGAGTACCGAGTAGTCACAAGCATACTCGCTCATCACTAATAGGTACGTTTTTCCGCTGCCACCAGGACCATCAAGGAAAAAACTCTTTGGTGTAGAATTAGTGTCTTCTAAAGCTTGAGTGATAGCATCCAAAGTAAAAAGTTGGTCCTCATTTAGAGTAGCTTTCATTTCAGCGCTTTTGCTAACTCATAATCTTTGTCATACTGTGGGAGGAGGTGTTGTTTTTTGACTGGACGTGGCAAATTAAAATCAGTATAAGTTTTGCCATGAGCTTTAAGAACATGTTGGACATCTGTCATAGCATGCTGTAATAGGAACAAATGCCGAAATGCCCGCGCTGCCAAACAGGAATCACCAGGAAACGAAGAGTTAACTGGGCAGATTTTTTTCTTTATTTCATCCTACGCGTTTCGGAGCCTCTATCCGAGCTCCTTCCTCAGGGAACAACAAGAGCACAATGGAAACAATCTTATTTAAACCCAAAAAGGCGCCAAGAAAGAAGTGACAGCCCCTGTACTGTGACATCAGTGATAGGGTGGATAACAATGTGACATCACGGTGTTTGTAAACATGCCATCGTAAAAACTGTCAAAGAACACAAACAATTCCATACAACTGTTCATAAGTCAATTTGCTGCTCCTTTTCAAGCTCAAATGAGACTGCTTGAAACCTTACTATAAAGAGAAATAAATCAAGAAAAAGAAAAGAAAAAAAGAAAAAAGGAACAGAGAAGAGATGAGCTGGATTCAAACTCGCAAAACATAATATATATTGTTCTGATTAACTTATAAATATAGTTAGTTTATCTAGTTGTGCTATATAATCTGATGAAATTCACCATCAGAAATATGTGTGTTTGCAGGGAGAGAAAATTTCCGTGCAGGATTGTGTTAATAAATTTGAGGAATATGACTTATAAACAAATCCTATACCGTATCCAAATGTATGAAGGTGCTTATAAAAAATGTATTATATTATACTATAGAATATACCATATTCTTTTGTGTGTGATTATATATAAGAATCTATTTAGGAAAAAAATATACATATTGGTGCATATATATAAAATATAAATATTGGTTCATGAGCATTAATAATATCTAATAAAAAACTTTTAATGAGAGCTGAAAGAAGTGAAGTGGACTGTTTAAACAGTTATTTAGAACAGTTATTTGGTTTATTTTTTCTGTGGACCTAATAAGAAGAAGAAGAATGTGCCAAAAAGGAAATGTAGGAAGAAAAATTTTTTTGAGTAAAAATGCCTTGTTAAAATATCTTATTTAAAATATACTATTTTTATTTGTAGTATGTCCTCAAATTTTATTAGTTTTGTTAAAAATAGCAGAAACATAAATTTTAGTAGAAAGATCTGAAAGTGGAAAATGTAAGAATAAAAGTGTTATATTATTTATCATATTATGATTAAAAAGGATATATAAACATATCCAGAATGAATGAATGAATTTTTTCCTATATGTTTGCTGTATAAATGGTATTCATGTTAAGAGTCACTAGATGGCGCCAAAGGAATGACTGAGCTCTAATTGGATTCGTGTGCCATCGTTCAGTGCCTGTTACAATGTTGCTACTTCAAAGCTGATTGTGGTTAGCAGCCTTGTGTGTGGCGTGTGCCTTCAATTAAGCTCCAAAAGTCTATCTAAAGAGACCTCAAAGAGTCAGAGCAACACAGGATCGGCTCCTCAGCAGTACAGGAGCACAATTTCATCCAAACTATTAGTAAAAAGAGAATAATAAGCGTGGTGAGTTCTATTTAGTGTTATAAATTAAATAAGAGCGTGGCAGACGTGTGCCTAGGATTAAGATGTTGTTATTTTATCTATTAGTAAGCATGTCTCTAATTAATATGTTAAAAGTTAAATTGTGATAGTAGAATGACTAAAAGAAAAATTTAGTGAGTAATAAGTGTATATAAATCTCTGTTTAGGGTGAATTAGGGAGAAAGAAAGAAAAGAGCATTAAGTATTTATAATGGAAATATATATAGTGAGATAAAAGCTAGGAAATTAAGAATATACATAGAAATAAAAATATATATATAAATAAACAATTAGGTATGAACTTATAGGTGTATGATAAAAATGAAAATTAATCAATACAATATAAATATAATAGTGCTTCTAATAAAAACATGATCATATATTCACAGGACTATAAGAACCCCTTTATAAAATCCTTATAAAAAACATATAAAAACAAGCTTAGCTGAGTTGGAACCTTTTAGGGACAGAATGAAGAACGTGGAAGATGCAATTGATATGTATTATAACAATGGTTTTTAGGAGATAATTTCTGATATAATATTTAGTCCTCTGGGGGCAAGCGTATTCATCTTATATATCCAGTACTTCTCTCTCTTGCTGAGGGCACCCAATCTATTAGGGGTGTTCTCAGGGATATGATCTATAGCTGTAACTTTCAGTTCCCCATAATTTCTATTATGTTGTACATCAAAATGATTAGACACTCCATGTTGTTTAAAACCCTTTTTGATATTGGATCTATGCTTGTTGATCCTATTATGGAGCTCTTGTGTTGTACGGCCAATATACTGTAGGTTGCAAGGACACTGTAATAAATATATAACAAATTTCGTGTTGCAATCTATTTTGTGCAATATCTGAAATTTTTCACCAGTGGATTTGGAAATAAATTCCTTACTTGGTGTCATCATTTTACAACATAGACAACGCTTCTTACCACAGCGGTTGGTACCTCTATTTGTTTGATCCAAGTTCCTTTGCTGTTCGTGGGAAGGTTTTTTTAATCTACTGGGGGCAATAATGTTTTTAATTGTGGGGGCCCTTCTGAAAGTAATTCCTGGACGATCTGGCAGTATTTTGCCCAAAATTGGGTCATTCATCAATATAGGCCAGTGTTTGCTCAAAATATTCTTTATATCTCTATGTTTTTTATTAAAAGTAGTTATAAGGTTAAAATTTGAGGGGGTACCTTCTAATCTTGCATTTTTTACTTTCTTTTTCAAGAGGGAATCCTGTGAAATCTTACTACTCTCTTTAAAAGCATTTTCTATTAGTTTAGTGGGATATTCTTGTATCTTGAATCTTTTTTTCAGAATTTCTGATTGTTCTATAAAATTGTCTTTATGGGAACAATTTTTCCTTATTCGTTTGAATTGGTTAACAGGGATGTTCCTTAGCCACTTATTATAATGTCCACTTGTGAAATGGACATAACTATTTCTATCCACACGTTTAAAAAAGGTTTTTGTTAATATTTGATCATTTTCTCTATAAATTGTTAAATCAAGGAAATCAATAGTGGTCCTATGTGAATGAGGTTCAAATTTAAGACCCCACAAATTGTTATACAAAACATGCAAAAACTCCTCAGAGTCACTCAAATCATCATCCCATATGATAAATATATCGTCTATGAACCTTTTAAACAATACCAGTCCCTTATTGTATGAATTGTCATATACATGAATGTTCTCAAAAACACCCATAAACAAATTTGCATATCCACATGCCACCTTTGACCCCATCGCAGTTCCTTTTACTTGATGGTAAAACTGTCCCAAGAAAGTAAAAATGTTATTCTTTAGAATGAAATCGAGACCATCCTTGATGAAATTCTTCTGTTTCAAGGGGATCCTGTTGTCCTTTTCTAGTACATTTTCCACACACATGATTCCAATTTCATGGTCTATATTCGTGTAAAGAGACGCCACGTCCAAAGTTATGAATTTATAGGAGTCCTTCCATTTAATTTCTTTCAGGATGTTGATCAATTGAGTTGAATCCTTAATGTAACTATCAAGTAGTATGACATGATCTTGCAGTATTCTATCAATATAACTAGCCAGATTGCTACTTAAAGAGCCAATACCCGAAATAATGGGTCTCCCTGGTGGTTTCTCAGATTTTTATGTATTTTAGGTAGATGGTATAGAAAGCGTATAGTTGGATTCTTATTGGTCAAATACTTCTTCTCTTTTTCATTGATGGTGCCCTCAGTGAATGAGTTTTTGATAAACATATTGAAAGTCTTGATGAGTGTTGGATATGGATCAGTATCAACCTTCTTATAATATGTGGTATCTGACAGTATATTCATTGCCTCATTCACATAGTCATTATAATTCTGAGTCACTATGCCTCCTCCTTTATCTGTAATGAGATATAGAAATTGGTTGCGCCACGCTGCTTTATGTTTTATATCCACCCTCTGTTAAGTCACCGTTACACTCACCTTTTCCTGTTGTGCTGTCCGCACAACAGGGGGGCTCATGTAGTGAGTGCACGGGGTCTCTCTCTGGACGGTGTGGATTTCTTTCCCTTTTTCCTCGGTGTTCGCCTGTGTAATTGCACGTGATCCGTCACGTGTTTTCCTCTCCTCTGTTAGATTTGTCTTCTCTTCCGGAGCTGCTCCACCGCTCTCCCCATAGGGAGATGAATATGCAGGTAATGGAATAAAACGATGTTTGGGTGAGCGCTGGGATATGAAGACAGCTACACCTCAACAAGTATTTTACCTGTAAGTTTATTGTTCAAATCACACTAGGTCCTCTCCCACAACATGTTTCGACGCTCAGGGCGTCTTCCACCGCCCCATACCTGACATTCCCCCATCCTACTGTATCCTAACCCACCCCTCATAGACTGTGAGCCCTCGTGGACAGGGTCCCTGCCCCTCCTGTACCTGTACGTCCTGATCGCCTAGATTTAGTGTACTTGTTCTTGTCTTCCTCATCCTCATGTAAAGCGCCATGGAACCTAATGGCGCTATATAAATTAATAATAATAATAAAATAATAATAATAATATCAGAGGAAGACCATCTAAATAAAATCAAGGAACAGATCACTAGAATCAACAGAGAGAGACCCCTACGGCCCATCATCTTACATGATAATAAGAAAGCTATAACCAGTTTACCTACAACATCTAAAGATAGTAAAACTATAACCAGTTCAGCAACACTTTTGACTAAACTCACAACACCCGGGGAATCATGCAAAAATAAAGTGGTCATAATTGATAACACCAATATCAATAACACTGGTTTGGTTCCTTTTTTAACCTCAGCAAATCAGCAGAACACCATAACGTCTTTTTTCAGTCCAGTACTAGGGAAAAGAAAATTAGAAGAGGGTGCAGAGGAAAAAGAAAAAATAGAAAAAACAAAGAAGAAAGGGAGAGTCAAATTTGCCCTATAATGACTAGTGAAAATAATATCATTAATTTATCAGACTACACACTGAATGAGACAGAAAAACAACTACTCAACAAAGGACTATCCTTCTGCCCATCAAATAATCCTGATGACCTAGACCTATTTGTTGACATACATAAATATGTACGTAATTTGACCCTAAAAAGACATTTTGCCACACAAGCGAACGGTCCTGGTATTATTAATGAGAGTGAAAATGATGCATCCTTCCATCCTAAGATCAAATTTGGAAGCAATTTTTATCCCTTAACAAGCAAAGGACATCATATTGAGACTTTCCAAGACATGGTATTGAATGATTTAGGTTCTCTTAATAAGATCAGAATCAAATCAAGTGATAACATAACAAAAGAAGAAAGAAAGGCTTTGATAAATTTACAAAAAAATAGGGATATAGTGATAAGATGTGCAGATAAAGGAGGAGGCATAGTGACTCAGAATTATAATGACTATGTGAATGAGGCAATGAATATACTGTCAGATACCACATATTATAAGAAGGTTGATACTGATCCATATCCAACACTCATCAAGACTTTCAATACGTTTATCAAAAACTCATTCACTGAGGGCACCATCAATGAAAAAGAGAAGAAGTATTTGACCAATAAGAATCCAACTATACCCTTTCTATACCATCTACCTAAAATACATAAAAATCTGAGAAACCCACCAGGGAGACCCATTATTTCGGGTATTGGCTCTTTAAGTAGCAATCTGGCTAGTTATATTGATAGAATACTGCAAGATCATGTCATACTACTTGATAGTTACATTAAGGATTCAACTCAATTGATCAACATCCTGAAAGAAATTAAATGGAAGGACTCCTATAAATTCATAACTTTGGACGTGGCGTCTCTTTACACGAATATAGACCATGAAATTGGAATCATGTGTGTGGAAAATGTACTAGAAAAGGACAACAGGATCCCCTTGAAACAGAAGAATTTCATCAAGGATGGTCTCGATTTCATTCTAAAGAATAACATTTTTACTTTCTTGGGACAGTTTTACCATCAAGTAAAAGGAACTGCGATGGGGTCAAAGGTGGCATGTGGATATGCAAATTTGTTTATGGGTGTTTTTGAGAACATTCATGTATATGACAATTCATACAATAAGGGACTGGTATTGTTTAAAAGGTTCATAGACGATATATTTATCATATGGGATGATGATTTGAGTGACTCTGAGGAGTTTTTGCATGTTTTGTATAACAATTTGTGGGGTCTTAAATTTGAACCTCATTCACATAGGACCACTATTGATTTCCTTGATTTAACAATTTATAGAGAAAATGATCAAATATTAACAAAAACCTTTTTTAAACGTGTGGATAGAAATAGTTATGTCCATTTCACAAGTGGACACTATAATAAGTGGCTAAGGAACATCCCTGTTAACCAATTCAAACGAATAAGGAAAAATTGTTCCCATAAAGACAATTTTATAGAACAATCAGAAATTCTGAAAAAAAGATTCAAGATACAAGAATATCCCACTAAACTAATAGAAAATGCTTTTAAAGAGAGTAGTAAGATTTCACAGGATTCCCTCTTGAAAAAGAAAGTAAAAAATGCAAGATTAGAAGGTACCCCCTCAAATTTTAACCTTATAACTACTTTTAATAAAAAACATAGAGATATAAAGAATATTTTGAGCAAACACTGGCCTATATTGATGAATGACCCAATTTTGGGCAAAATACTGCCAGATCGTCCAGGAATTACTTTCAGAAGGGCCCCCACAATTAAAAACATTATTGCCCCCAGTAGATTAAAAAAACCTTCCCACGAACAGCAAAGGAACTTGGATCAAACAAATAGAGGTACCAACCGCTGTGGTAAGAAGCGTTGTCTATGTTGTAAAATGATGACACCAAGTAAGGAATTTATTTCCAAATCCACTGGTGAAAAATTTCAGATATTGCACAAAATAGATTGCAACACGAAATTTGTTATATATTTATTACAGTGTCCTTGCAACCTACAGTATATTGGCCGTACAACACAAGAGCTCCATAATAGGATCAACAAGCATAGATCCAATATCAAAAAGGGTTTTAAACAACATGGAGTGTCTAATCATTTTGATGTACAACATAATAGAAATTATGGGGAACTGAAAGTTACAGCTATAGATCATATCCCTGAGAACACCCCTAATAGATTGGGTGCCCTCAGCAAGAGAGAGAAGTACTGGATATATAAGATGAATACGCTTGCCCCCAGAGGACTAAATATTATATCAGAAATTATCTCCTAAAAACCATTGTTATAATACAATAGCAAGTAGATAACACCGGGCACTCCACGTGTTAAACTAAATCGGGCTGTCACTCCTGTGACTTATGCAGCTTTCACTGGCGGTGCTGGCGTGTGCAGTAAATCCAATTCAAAAGTATAGAAAGTAGAGCCGCACTCACAATTAGTTGATCTTGCAATCGTTTATTCTTAATTCAGACCATGATCTTTGAACATTAGCAAGGGAGGGGGTGCGGGGACGGAGGACGACGGCCTGCCGTTTTCGCGGTCGTGTACCGCTTCGACGGGTCCTCTATAGCGTCTGTCGTCATGTCCGGGCTTTAACTAGCCGTCACTGACGTCACTATCGCTATAGCAAAACAATGTGAAACAAAGTTAAAAAATTACATACATTGCTCAAAACAAACAATACGGTGTGTACACATGCTGATCCAACCATATAACTAAATCTTAAATAGTTTTTCAACATATTACTCACTATCATTGTCGAGCGAGATATTACCCTGGTAGTACCGTATTGCACCTAAACTAGCGGCACTAGTCTTAATCCTACCGGTGTGCCGCCAGCACGCGCGGCCTTTCTCTATGGACTTATTCTAGCTGCAGATACTATACACGTTCTACATAGGCTCTGAGCCTCACCACCCTAAAGGTGGTCCTCCTTTTCCATTTCCAACTGAAAGAGGAGGGCAGAATAAGTATATTATTACCAACTACAATGGACAATTACTTGTATATTTCCTAGTACTTTTATGGGACATAAATAGATGGACATATTGAATAGAGACAGGGGAGACATATCTAAACCGGGAAAGAGTGCAAAAATTTTTTTAACAGATTTTTTAACAGATTTTTTAATAGCACCATAGATTTACTAGTATCATAGGTTTAAATCATGATCCTATAGAAAAGCTAACAGATCATTTTTGTCGTTAAGCCCCAAAGGGCCACATGCCCTAGTTTCTATTATCCACCTACTTTCCTTTTGAAGTAATAATTTATGTGTATTCCCACCTCTTTCTGATGGTTTTACATGTTCAAGGCCCATGAAGGTCAAAACATCTGCATTACCCCCATGCGCCTCATTGACATGTTTTATTAATCTCGGACTCCCTATTCCTGTTCTGATAGACCTTTGGTGCTCTCTAAACCTCTTACCCATTTCTCTAATTGTTTTGCCTATATAAAACCGTTGACATGGGCAAAAAATGACATAGACAACCCATGTAGTCTTACAGTTAATAAACGTGGTAACTCTATGACTCTTACCCCCTACCTCAACTGGATTAATAATCTCATGATTTTTACAAGAACTACAGTTTCGACATCTGAAGTTCCCTATTGGTCTTCTCTTATCAAGCCAAGTCATTTTTTTGTCAGTTTTAATCCTGTTTCTAACAAGTATGTCCTTTAAGTTATTACATCTCCTGTAGGACATTATTGGAGGGCCTATACCCATTGAGTTTAGCTCTCTGTCTTTTTCTAGTACATGCCAAAATTTATTAATGGCATTGGAGATTTTATTATACATAGGTCCATACTTGAATGAAAACACAAAACGTTTCTTTGATTTTTCCTCATTCTTGCTAGTCTGTTGTACTAGTCCTAAGGCTCTATTTTTGGTGTCTGATAATAGCTTCTCCGGGTAGCCTCTATGTTTGAAACTGACTTCTAGCTCTCTTATTTGATTATCGCATTCTACAGGGGTATTGTTCATTCTTTTAGTTCTTACAAATTGACTGTAAGGGAGTGCACGTTTAGTGTGATGTGGGTGTGCACTAGCATAGTGCAGTAGTGTATTAGATGCCGTAGGCTTTTTATATAGGGATCTTATAAGCCTGTCTTCCTCCAGGTGGAGTTTTACGTCCAAAAAGTCTAGGTCCTTTTTCCCATACACATATGTGAACGCCATATTGTAGTGGTTATCATTCAGGAAAGCGACGAAGGAGGAGAAGTCCCCTTCCTCGCCCTCCCACACCACAAATATGTCGTCCACATACCTTGCATATAGTTTTATGCATTTCAAATAGGGGTTAAAATTGTTGTAAACAACATGATCTTCGAAATGTGCCAGGAATAAATTCGCTAGCGTGCAGGAGACCGGAGTCCCCATAGCGGTACCAGCTATTTGTCTGTACCAAGTATCATTAAATGTGAAAGCATTTGAGTGGCGGCCCGGGTATAGTATGGCCTCTATAGACGTAGAGAGCCTCTATACCCGGATCCCACAAACTTTGGCAGTAACGGTAATTCGAGATATCCTCCAAATAGAGGGTCAAGATGGTTCCTTGATAGACTTTGTCTGTGAATCTTTGCATTTTATTTTAACACACAATGCTTTCACATTTAATGATACTTGGTACAGACAAATAGCTGGTACCGCTATGGGGACTCCGGTCTCCTGCACGCTAGCGAATTTATTCCTGGCACATTTCGAAGATCATGTTGTTTACAACAATTTTAACCCCTATTTGAAATGCATAAAACTATATGCAAGGTATGTGGACGACATATTTGTGGTGTGGGAGGGCGAGGAAGGGGACTTCTCCTCCTTCGTCGCTTTCCTGAATGATAACCACTACAATATGGCGTTCACATATGTGTATGGGAAAAAGGACCTAGACTTTTTGGACGTAAAACTCCACCTGGAGGAAGACAGGCTTATAAGATCCCTATATAAAAAGCCTACGGCATCTAATACACTACTGCACTATGCTAGTGCACACCCACATCACACTAAACGTGCACTCCCTTACAGTCAATTTGTAAGAACTAAAAGAATGAACAATACCCCTGTAGAATGCGATAATCAAATAAGAGAGCTAGAAGTCAGTTTCAAACATAGAGGCTACCCGGAGAAGCTATTATCAGACACCAAAAATAGAGCCTTAGGACTAGTACAACAGACTAGCAAGAATGAGGAAAAATCAAAGAAACGTTTTGTGTTTTCATTCAAGTATGGACCTATGTATAATAAAATCTCCAATGCCATTAATAAATTTTGGCATGTACTAGAAAAAGACAGAGAGCTAAACTCAATGGGTATAGGCCCTCCAATAATGTCCTACAGGAGATGTAATAACTTAAAGGACATACTTGTTAGAAACAGGATTAAAACTGACAAAAAAATGACTTGGCTTGATAAGAGAAGACCAATAGGGAACTTCAGATGACGAAACTGTAGTTCTTGTAAAAATCATGAGATTATTAATCCAGTTGAGGTAGGGGGTAAGAGTCATAGAGTTACCACGTTTATTAACTGTAAGACTACATGGGTTGTCTATGTCATTTTTTGCCCATGTCAACGGTTTTATATAGGCAAAACAATTAGAGAAATGGGTAAGAGGTTTAGAGAGCACCAAAGGTCTATCAGAACAGGAATAGGGAGTCCGAGATTAATAAAACATGTCAATGAGGCGCATGGGGGTAATGCAGATGTTTTGACCTTCATGGGCCTTGAACATGTAAAACCATCAGAAAGAGGTGGGAATACACATAAATTATTACTTCAAAAGGAAAGTAGGTGGATAATAGAAACTAGGGCATGTGGCCCTTTGGGGCTTAACGACAAAAATGATCTGTTAGCTTTTCTATAGGATCATGATTTAAACCTATGATACTAGTAAATCTATGGTGCTATTAAAAAATCTGTTAAAAAATCTGTTAAAAAAATTTTTGCACTCTTTCCCGGTTTAGATATGTCTCCCCTGTCTCTATTCAATATGTCCATCTATTTATGTCCCATAAAAGTACTAGGAAATATACAAGTAATTGTCCATTGTAGTTGGTAATAATATACTTATTCTGCCCTCCTCTTTCAGTTGGAAATGGAAAAGGAGGACCACCTTTAGGGTGGTGAGGCTCAGAGCCTATGTAGAACGTGTATAGTATCTGCAGCTAGAATAAGTCCATAGAGAAAGGCCGCGCGTGCTGGCGGCACACCGGTAGGATTAAGACTAGTGCCGCTAGTTTAGGTGCAATACGGTACTACCAGGGTAATATCTCGCTCGACAATGATAGTGAGTAATATGTTGAAAAACTATTTAAGATTTAGTATATGGTTGGATCAGCATGTGTACACACCGTATTGTTTGTTTTGAGCAATGTATGTAATTTTTTAACTTTGTTTCACATTGTTTTGCTATAGCGATAGTGACGTCAGTGCCGGCTAGTTAAAGCCCGGACATGACGACAGACGCTATAGAGGACCCGTCGAAGCGGTACACGACCGCGAAACGGCAGGCCGTCGTCCTCCGTCCCCGCACCCCCTCCCTTGCTAATGTTCATAGATCATGGACTGAATTAAGAATAAACGATTGCAAGATCAACTAATGGTGAGTGCGGCTCTACTTTCTATACTTTTGAATTGTTATAATACATATCAATTGCATCTTTCACGTTCTTCATTCTGTCCCTAAAGGTTCCAACTCAGCTAAGCTTGTTTTTATATGTTTTTTATAAGGATTTTTAGGTGTTCTTATAGTCCTGTGAATATATGATCATGTTTTTATTAGAAGCACTATTATATTTATATTGTATTGATTAATTTTCATTTTTATCATACACCTATAAGGTCATACCTAATTGTTTATTTTTATATATATTTTTATTTCTATGTACCGTATATACTCGTGTATAAGCGACCCGTGTATAAGCCGACCCCCTACTTTTGCCCCCAAAACTGGAAAACCTATTGACTCGTGTATAAGCCGAGGGTGGACCCCAGCACAGGTATACAGTCCCCCCCAGTGGTATATAGCAGCCTTCCCAGTGGTAGTATACAGCAGCCACAGAGGTATATACAGCAGCCCCAGTAGTAGTATACAGCAGCCTCCCCAGTGGTAGTATACAGCAGCCTCCCCAGTGGTAGTATACAGCATCTCTCCCTGTGGTAGTATACAGCAGTCTCCCCAGTAGTAGTATACAGCAGTCTCCCCCTGTGGTAGTATACAGCAGTCTCCCCCTGTGGTAGTATACAGCAGTCTCCCCCTGTGGTAGTGTACAGCATCCTCCCCCTGTGGTAGTATACAGCAGCCTCCCCCTGTGGTAGTATACAGCAGCCCAGAGGTATATACAGCAGCCCCAGTAGTAGTATACAGCAGCCTCCCCAGTGGTAGTATACAGCAGCCTCCCCAGTGGTAGTATACAGCAGTCCTCCCCTGTGGTAGTATACAGCATCTCCCCAGTAGTAGTATACAGCAGTCTCCCCCTGTGGTAGTATACAGCAGTCTCCCCCAGTAGTAGTATACAGCAGTCTCCCCCTGTGGTAGTATACAGCAGTCTCCCCCAGTAGTAGTATACAGCAGTCTCCCCCTGTGGTAGTATACAGCAGTCTCCCCCAGTAGTAGTATACAGCAGTCTCCCCCTGTGGTAGTATACAGCAGTCTCCCCCAGTAGTAGTATACAGCAGTCCTCCCCTGTGGTAGTATACAGCAGTCTCCCCCATGTGTAGTATACAGCAGTCTCCCCCTGTGGTAGTGTACAGCAGCCTCCCCCTGTGGTATGTACAGCAGCCTCCCCCTGTGGTAGTATACAGCAGCCACAGAGGTATATACAGCAGCCCCCTCCCCCTGTGGTAGTATACAGCAGCCCCCCTGTGGGTATACAGCAGTCCTCCCCCTGTGGTATATACAGCAGCCCTCCCCTGTGGGTATACAGCAGTCCCCCCCTGTGGTATATACAGCAGCCCCTCACCTGTGGTAGTATACAGCATGTGCCTCCCCCTGTGGTATATACAGCAGCCCCCTCACACATTAGTATATACAGCAGCCCCCCCCTGTGGATATACAGCAGCCCCCCCGTGTAGTAATACAGCAGCCCCCCCGTAGAATACAGCAGCCCCCCCGTGGAGATACAGCAGCCCCCCGTAGTATACAGCAGCCCCCCCGTAGTATATACAGCAGCCCCCCGTGGTAGTATACAGCAGCCCCCCTGTGGGTATATAGAGCCCCCCCCCCCGTTGCTGCCGCACACCTGTAAAAAGAAGATCTTTCATACTTATCCTCCTGCTGTCACCGCGCGCATCCTCCGCTCTCCTTCTTGCTTGCACCCGGGCCCCGGCGTCCATCCATATGACCGCGCACAAATAATGACGTCATTATTTGTGCGAGGTCACGTGGATGGACGCCGGTGCAAGCAAGAAGGAGAGCGGGGGATGCCGCGGTGACAGCAGGAGGATAAGTATGAAAGATCTTCTTTTTACAGGTGTGCGGCAGCAACGGGGGGGGCTCTATATACCCACAGGGGGGCTGCTGTATACTACCACGGGGGGCTGCTGTATATACTACGGGGGGCTGCTGTATACTACCACGGGGGGCTGCTGTATTCTCACAGGGGGGGCTGCTGTATATACTACGGGGGGGCTGCTGTACACTACCACGGGGGGGCTGCTGTATACTACCACAGGGGGGCGGGAGAGCACTGACAGTGCTATGTAATATGCACGGCTCCCCCTGCCGCTGATGGACAGGGGGATGCAGTGCATATTGCATTGCACTAATGAGCGGCCCCACGTGACCGGCCGCTCACTATACAGCCTCCCCTTGCCTCATCCATCCCCCGGACACCGGCCCCACACAGTCAGCCGTCACTGACTTGTGTATAAGCCGAGGGGGGCACTTTTCAGCACAATTTCTGTGCTGAAAAACTCGGCTTATACACGAGTATATACGGTATATTCTTAATTTCCTAGCTTTTATCTCACTATATATATTTCCATTATAAATACTTAATGCTCTTTTCTTTCTTTCTCCCTAATTCACCCTAAACAGAGATTTATATACACTTATTACTCACTAAATTTTTCTTTTAGTCATTCTACTATCACAATTTAACTTTTAACATATTAATTAGAGACATGCTTACTAATAGATAAAATAACAACATCTTAATCCTAGGCACACGTCTGCCACGCTCTTATTTAATTTATAACACTAAATAGAACTCACCAGGCTTATTATTCTCTTTTTACTAATAGTTTGGATGAAATTGTGCTCCTGTACTGCTGAGGAGCCGATCCTGTGTTGCTCTGACTCTTTGAGGTCTCTTTAGATAGACTTTTGGAGCTTAATTGAAGGCACACGCCACACACAAGGCTGCTAACCACAATCAGCTTTGAAGTAGCAACATTGTAACAGGCACTGAACGATGGCACACCAATCCAATTAGAGCTCAGTCATTCCTTTGGCGCCATCTAGTGACTCTTAACATGAATACCATTTATACAGCAAACATAGGAAAAAATTCATTCATTCATTCTGGATATGTTTATATATCCTTTTTAATCATAATATGATAAATAATATAACACTTTTATTCTTACATTTTCCACTTTCAGATCTTTCTACTAAAATTTATGTTTCTGCTATTTTTAACAAAACTAATAAAATTTGAGGACATACTACAAATAAAAATAGTATATTTTAAATAAGATATTTTAACAAGGCATTTTTACTCAAAAAAATTTTTCTTCCTACATTTCCTTTTTGGCACATTCTTCTTCTTCTTATTAGGTCCACAGAAAAAATAAACCAAATAACTGTTCTAAATAACTGTTTAAACAGTCCACTTCACTTCTTTCAGCTCTCATTAAAAGTTTTTTATTAGATATTATTAATGCTCATGAACCAATATTTATATTTTATATATATGCACCAATATGTATATTTTTTTCCTAAATAGATTCTTATATATAATCACACACAAAAGAATATGGTATATTCTATAGTATAATATAATACATTTTTTATAAGCACCTTCATACATTTGGATACGGTATAGGATTTGTTTATAAGTCAAATTCCTCAAATTTATTAACACAATCCTGCACGGAAATTTTCTCTCCCTGCAAACACACATATTTCTGATGGTGAATTTCATCAGATTATATAGCACAACTAGATAAACTAACTATATTATAAGTTAATCGGAACAATATATATTATGTTTTGCGAGTTTGAATCCAGCTCATCTCTTCTTTGTTCCTTTTTTCTTTTTTTCTTTTCTTTTTCTTGATTTATTTCTCTTTATAGTAAGGTTTCAAGCAGTCTCATTTGAGCTTGAAAAGGAGCAGCAAATTGACTTATGAACAGTTGTATGGAATTGTTTGTGTTCTTTGACAGTTTTTACGATGGCATGTTTACAAACACCGTGATGTCACATTGTTATCCACCCTATCACTGACGTCACAGTACAGGGGCTGTCACTTCTTTCTTGGCGCCTTTTTGGGTTTAAATAAGATTGTTTCCATTGTGCTCTTGTTGTTCTCTGAGGAAGGAGCTCGGATAGAGGCTCCGAAACGCGTAGGATGAAATAAAGAAAAAAATCTGCCCAGTTAACTCTTCGTTTCCTGGTGATTCCTGTTTGGCAGCGCGGGCATTTCGGCATTTGTTCCTATTACAGCATTCCTGTTTCCACGTTTATCGTGAAGGTGCGGCCCTGCAGCAGCCATCTTATAAGCCATCTTACAGGCGATTATACTGGCTGTGGGTGACACAACTGAATCAGGTAGAGTTCTTAATTTACACATATAATTTTAATAAAAAGGATAAGACCCTATGCGCATTTATCTACACGTTTGCAGGTTATCTGTCATAGCATAGCCTTCACAATTGACACACTCCAGAGTGTCGGAGTGGTATGCATGGCAGTAGTCTTCTATAAAGTGTTGCTTAAATTCATTCCATAAGTCCCGAGGTTTAGCTGGAGGACCAAAAATACAAATGTAGGCAAACATGTCACGTAACTGTGCTGGCATGTTGAGAATACTGGCATCAAGTAATGTATTTCTCCACAGACTATCATCAAATAGTAAGCCAAGGGCTAATGCCGCGTCGTTGAAGCTTTGATGTGTGACTCCGTGTACAGTTTTTATGCTGTCAAAACTGGTTGCACCTTTGACATGTAACAATAACAATCTTAAATAATAGCGTTCTTGGTCTTTCACACTGACAGTATACATTTGTCCAATCACAGAACCACCTGCTCGCTTTCTTACTTCCCAAGAACCTTCTTTCCAAACATAGTTTTCTGGAATTTCACGGTATAAATACTGATGAGCATGCTGGTCGTTTTGATTAAACTCAAAGTAGGCCATGAGTGTAGATTTTCGATGGAGCTTTTGTTTGATGTTTCCAATATAGTCATCTTCATGAAAATAGAGTGGCTGAGAATGTGGTATATGTACAGCAAGGCGAATAATGCTATGAGATTGTTTATGCATGAGATATGCGAATATTCGCCAAGCTGCATCCAGTGCACTGACATATCTTGAGTCCATGAATTGTTGTGTTTCATCATGTTGGATGTTAGTCTGGGAGATTTCAAGATTGGCTTTATCATGTCCTTTGCAGACATATTTAAATAAATATTTCACAGCTTGAATGGAACCACAAACTTCGACATTAATATGGCACTTGTATTTTAATAGCAGGAATGGATTATATAGAACCACCCACGAATTGTCAATCATGTGAGAATGGTGTTGAAAAGATGGGCCAAATTGTGTGCGATAAGTAGGATAGGCATCCTTAGCTATGATGTTTTTGTTTGCAAATCTTTAGGGAAACCTTTGGTACACTTCCCCAGATCCATGCAGGGAGAATTTGGGTTGTGTTCTCCACACGGACAATGAATCATATGTTGGAGAACAATTGTATGGAGCTGAGGGTAGTGGGT
Source organism: Allobates femoralis (assembly GCA_033576535.1). NCBI lineage: Eukaryota > Metazoa > Chordata > Amphibia > Anura > Aromobatidae > Allobates > Allobates femoralis. The sequence continues at coordinate 120,539,987 of JARQOC010000009.1, forward strand.
AGGATTAGGAATTTCAGCCCACACTGTATTGTCTACGTCGTCCTCAGTCCTTAATTTGGAGTTGCTATCCAGAATGATTAAAATGTGAGCATGTGGTAGGCCATGTTTTTGAAATTCAATGACATGAACCATAGCGCACACTTTTCCAAACAATCCCTTGTTAATATCTCTTAAAAGAGCATCCAGCTTAATTTTGAAAACACGTGCAACTAAATCTGGTCGGTGTTCCACACGCTGCCAAGGTTGTAAATGAGCAGTTATTTCAGTCCATTTTGGATTACAGGTCATGGTTATAAAGAGATCAGGGCGACCATATTTTGTGACAATTGACATGGCATCTTGGTACCGCTGCTGCATGTTTCTGGGACTACCTTCAAATGAGGATGGTAAAATCACAGTTTTTCCAATGGGGATTCCTTTCTCAATAGATTTTTTAAGTAGATGTTCTTGTAGAACGCAATAATCCTCCACTTTGAGATCCTTTTGGTGTTTGCGGATGTAATGGAGTCGATTGGCTTCAATTTTCACATAAGCATCGACTAAATATTGCTGAGTGAGTTTTCCACCATTGAGGAGTGGATTGAAGTCATTTCTCACAGACAGCACATAGCAGTAATATTGTAGTTGTGTAATCCGACGTGGTTTTTGTCCTTGGTGCTTAAGTCCATCATGCCATCCTTGGTCTCCATGAGGGAAAAATAAAGGATATAATAAGGCATCTAAATTGCTGTGGAGGATGCTTACTTGTTGCATTTTGGGAGCTAAAGGGTTGTTAGGGTCAGGTTTGAGATTAATTAATATGTTGCGATTAAATGGTGGCTCTCCATCATCATTTTCAAAGACAACGACGACTTCATTCACAGTCAAATTATTATAGCGTCTTGAATCTTGCGTGCGATCTTGTTTCAGGGCCATGGTTATATTTGGCATGACATTGTTATTTTGTAAAGCTTTAATCTGTTCTTCATGTTCCACATCTCTTAACATCTTGTACGCAGCTACAAATGGATTGACAGTGTCTAAGAGAGTTGCAATAATACTCATCAGAGTGGGATCACATTTTTGATTTTCTTTACATTGCAAGCGTTGTTCTGTAGCAGTAGCAGTATCCAAAATATAAAGTTGGGCATACGCAGGAACTTGATCTTCAGAGGGATGTAGTGTTCCAGTGCGGTGGTATATTTGTCCATGTATGCGGAAACAATATGGGCCATGTCCAGGTGGTGGTGAAATATTTGCACCCATGGAGGCGAAAGCAAATGAACTGTTAATGCTGCGTATGTTATCCATGAAATTTTTACTGAATGGACTTTCTCCTTTCATTAAAAGTGTCAAGACGTCTGGATATTGTGGTATTGGAATAGGGACTTTGGCCTTATGAAAACAAAGGGTTAAACTTTTATCTGATGGTATTTCATCGGCAAAATGTAGGGCAAAAATAGTTCATAGGACCACAGGTGTGTTCTTCAATAGTACTGTCATCTTGAGTGACAGCTTTAGGCAGTAGAGGGTGAGGCATTGTTAAAGGGGCATTAGAACGTTTGTGTAGAGCCACGTATATTAAGCGTCGGACAGGTATAGGCTCGTGAAGGTGTGATGAATCTTCATTTGAGGTAGTAGAAGGTTTATTTTGACGGTGTAAACGGCGGGCAGCAGCAGCTTTTTGTAAGCGATTTGTGTGCGACTTAGGAGACTCATTAGTGACACGTGTGTGAAAGGCAGAGTTAACTTGGTTCAGGCGACAGCGTTTAGCTTCAGAAGTCTCAGCATCACGGTATTTGCGCTTACGTTTAGTGTGTGAAGCTGGTCTAGTATCTGCAGTGTGAGCATCTTGAGTAACTGTGCACATTGAAGTGTTATTGTGGTCCAAAAGCATTACTGTGGAAGATGGGGTAGTGTCTTTGCGGCGTTCACGTGCTGCGGCAGCTTGTTGTTGTAAACGTATGGCTTTGGGCTCAGGAGCCTCATTGGCGATACGTGTATTGAAAGCAGCCTTAACGGTGTCCAGGCGATGCCGTGTCTGTTGTTCAGTTTCGTTTGCATGCTGTTGTCATTTACGCACTCCATCGGCGGCTTTTTTGTCCTTGTCATTCTGATTGGTATTATTGGAGCTCATGTTGGCGTGGCCAAATTACCGTACGTGTACGGGTTACTGACAGGAGGGTAATAAGAGTCAGCAGGTATTAGGAGAAACCAAGAGAGTAATAAGGGGTAGTTATTTTGTAGAAAGATAGAGCAAGTAATAGGCAGTATATAGTATTAATACCTAGGATTAGTTCTTTAACTCCTTAGTGACGAAGAAATTTGTCATTTTTCATTTTCGTTTTTTCGCTCCTCGGCTTCCAAGAGCCATAACTTTTTTATTTTTCTCTCGACACAGACATATGACAGCTTGTTTTTTGCAGGACGAGTTGTACTTTCAGATGCAGTAATTTGTTTTACCATATAATGTACAGGGAAATTGCAAAGAAATTCTAAATGCAGTGAAATTGCAAAAAAAGTGTAATAAGACGTTTGTTTTTTGGGTTTTGTAGTCGCCGTGTTCACTATATGGTAAAACCGACATGACCATGTGATGCCTCGGGTCAGTACAAGTTTGTAGATACCAAACATATATACCTTTATTGGTATCTAGGTGGTGGAAAAAATTCAAAAGCATGAAAAAAAAAAACCATGCACTTTTTGCACCATGTTCTGCGACCCGTAGCGTCCTCATTTTTCGGGATCTGGGGCAGGGTGATGGCTTATTTTTTGCGTCTCGAGCTGACGTTTTTAATGATACCATACTTGGGTGGATGCGCTGTTTTGATTGCCCGTTATTGCATTTTTTAGCATTGTTGCAGTGACCAAAAAAACGTAATTTTGTCGTTTGAACCATTTTTTGCGCTCCGCAGTTTACGGATCTCATTATTTGATTATTTATATTGATAGATCGGGCGATTCTGAACGCGGCGATACCAAATATGTGTATTTTTTATTTTTTTTTAATACTTTTATTGTGGATGGGAGAAAAGGGGGGTGATTTGAACTTTTATGTTTTTTGTTTTTTTTTTCAACTTTGTAAAAACTTTATTTTCTTATTGATTCTTACTTTTACACAGCCCCTGTGAGAGGCATGCAGCTGCATAGTCCGATCGCTTCTGACAGATACAGAGGAGCTGCAGCTCCTCTGTATCTGTCAGAATCGCGGACCTGTTGTGGTTGGCAGCACCTGCCAACCACAACCAGGAAATGCTCAGTGACAGGCTCCGGGGTCAAGCCAGGACCCTGTCCTATCACGTCAGCACGGGAGATCCCGCGATACTATCGAGAGATCTCCCCTGGAGCCCGGTAACCGCGCGCTGCTCGCTCCGGCTCCCTTAGATCCCACTCTCAGAGATTGAGGGCGGGATCTAAGGGGTTAACAGCACCGATCGGATGGCGGGACTGATTGGTGCTGTTACTCCCACATTTCAGCTAGTGAGATCAGCTGAGATGTGGGAGGTTTGAAGTGAGCTCCACGCCGGAGCTCACTTCAAACACCGGGTAACGACAGCCTGACGTCTATAGACGTACGGCTGTCGTTAAGAGGTTAATGTCAATGCAGTGGCTAATAGTAGCCAGGAAGTAATATTGGCAATGAAAGGGTTAATCTAAGTTGGTGGTAATGGTACAGAATAGGTGAATAGCAGGCACTAAGTTTTAGAAGAAAATTAGTAGAGTTAATGGAGTGTCTGTCTATAGCACCTTAAAGGGAACCAACCACCCCAAATGACCCCCCCGGACTGTTAATATGTGTACCTACACCCTGCAGACACATATGGGGCAATCGTTTTTGCTAAAAAAAACTGATTTGTAAAAGCTAAGATATAGCTTTATAAACTTTTAAAAATCTTGCCGACTGGGCGTTATCTAGCTGCCGGGAGGGTGGGGGGGGTGGAGCGCTGCGCAATATGTACAACCTGGTCCGGTGCCGTCCCTGCACTCCTGTCCGGTGCTGTCTCCCCGCTGCTCTCTCCGGTGCTGTGCCCGCTGGTGTCCTCCTGTCATGGTCTCCATGTTGTGCCCCAGGCCGGAAACATGATTATCGGTGCGGGCTCCGGGTGAATGGGGAAGCTTCCTGCTTACTCCTGCCAATCCCCGCCCAGGTCAGCCCTGCACCAATGAGAACGCAGGGCCAGTGATGTCATGTAACCGCTCCTGCGCTGTGATTGGCTCACAGCGGCGATCACATGACACAATGGCCCTGCGTTCTCATTGGTGCAGGGCTGACCTGGGCGGGGATTGCCAGGAGGAAGCAGGAAGCTTCCCCAGTGCCCGGAGCCCGCACCGGTAATCATGTTACCGGCCTGGGGCACAGCATGAAGACCATGACAGGAGGACACCAGCGGGCACAGCACCGGAGAGAGCAGCGGGGAGACAGCACCGGACAGGAGTGCAGGGACGGCACCGGACCAGGTTGCGCAGCGCTCCACCCCCCCCACCCCCCCCGGCAGCTAGATAACGCCCAGTCGGCAAGATTTTTAAAAGTTTATAAAGCTATATCTTAGCTTTTACAAATCAGTTTTTTTAGCAAAAACGATTGCCCCATATGTGTCTGCAGGGTGTAGGGACACATATTAACAGTCCGGGGGGTCATTTGGGGTGGTTGGTTCCATTTAAAGAAGCTGAAATAGTCAATATCCCAGAAAGGGTTAATATGAAGTAGTGAAATATAGCAGGTCAAAGTTGTAATTTCACATTTCCTGAAAAGGAAAAGAAATAAATAATAGAGGTCTTAGCTATTTTTTGAAGAGGTTCAGCCGGAGCTGGAAACGCGACGTGCGTCCGAGAGGCACTGCGCAGTAGAATGAAGTTGTGAGGTGAAATTTCAATTTTCGCGCTATAAATGGCGTCCACGAAATTTTGAAATTTCGCGCTCTAAAATGGCGGCCGCGAAATTTCGGAGCCGTCATGTATAGGCGCGTGTAAAAAGGGGGGCGAGAGTAGGGTGGCTAGCGGCTGGGCGGCGGCCAGCCGCGGCTACCTCTGCCACGGAGGTCCGCAGCGATGCCGCCGGGAGAATTATATAGTAGATACCTACAGTAGTACCAGTGTGCAGCGGTGCCAGGGTGCAGCGGTGCCGGAGTCCAGTAGGGGGCCAGAGACAGCGGCCAGGTGCGTGCAGGAGGGTGCTGGGGAACAACGGGCAGGAGGGGGCTGGGTAAGAGCGGCTGGGTGAGGGCAGGAGGGGGCCAGGGAAGAGCGGCGGGTGCGGGCCGGAGGGGACCATGAAAGAGCAGGCGGATGCGGGCAGGAGGGAGCCGGGGAAGAGTGGGCGAGTGCGGGCAGGAGGGGACCAGGGGGACCTGGCCACTGTTCCCCGGCCCCCTCCTGCCCTCAGCAGAGTGCTTAGCAGAATATACGGTGGCTCAGTGGTTAGCAGAGTATATGGGGGCTCAGTGGTTAGCAGACTTTATGGTGGCTCAGGGGTTAGCAGAGTATACTGGGGCTCAGTGGCTAACACAGTATACACTGGCTCAGTAGTTAGCACTGTATACGGAGCCTCAGTGGTTAGCACTCTATAGTGGCTCAGTGGTTGGCGCTGTATATGGTGGCTCAATAATTGGAACAGTAATGTGGCTCAATGGTTAGCACTGTATACGGTGACTCAGTGATTAGCACTCTATGGTGGCTCAGTGGTTAGCACAGTTTGGTGGCTCAGTGGTTAGCACTGTATATGGTGGCTCAGTGCTTAGCACTGTATATGGTGGCTCAGTGGTAAGCACAGTATGGTGGCTCAGTGGCTCGCACTGTACGGTGGCTCTGTGGTTAGCACAGTACGGTGGCTCAGTGGTTAGCACTGTATGGTGGCTCAGTGGTTAGCACTGTATGGTGGCTCAATGGTTAGCACTGTATGGTGGCTCAATGGTTAGCACTTCACGGTGGCTCAGTAGTTAGCACAGTATGGTGGCTCAATGGTTAGCACTGCACGATGGCTTAGTGGTTAGCAAAGTATGGTGGCTCAGTGGTTATCACAGTATATGGTCGCTCAGTGGTTAGCACAGTATGGTGGCTCAGTGGTTAGCACTATATGGAGGCAGAGTGGTTAACTCTGTATGGAGGCTCAGTGGCTAGCACTGTATAAGGTGGCTCAGTGGTTAGCACTGTACACAGTGACTAAGTGATTAGCACTCTATGGTGGCTGAGTGGTTAGCACAGTATATGGTGGATGAGTGGTTAGCACTGTATATGGTGGCTCAGTGGTTAGCACAGTATACGCTGGCGCAGTAGTTAGCACTGTATACGGTGACTCAGTGGTTGTCAATCTATATGGTGGCTCAGTGGTTGTCAATGTATATGGTGGCTCCGTGGTTAGCATAGTATGGTGGCTCAGTGGTTAGGAGTGTATATGTTGGCTCAGTGGTTAGCACAGTATGGTGGCTCAGTGGTAAGCAGTGTATATGATGGCTCAGTGGTTTGCACTGTGCGGTGCTCAGTGGTTTGCACAGTGCGGTGGCTCAGTGATTTGCACTGTGCGGTGGCTCAGTGGTTTGCACAGTGCGGTGGCTCAGTGGTTTGCACAGTGCGGTGGCTCAGTGGTTTACACAGGATGGAGGCAGAGTGGTCAGCGCAGGATGGAGGCAGAGTGGTCAGCGCAGGATGGAGGCAGAGTGGTCAGCGCAGGATGGAGGCAGAGTGGTCAGCGCAGGATGACGGCTCAGTGGTCAGCGCAGGAAGGTGTCAGAGGGGTCAGCGCAAGATGGAGGCAGAGTGGTCAGCGCAAGATGGAGGCAGAGTGGTCAGCGCAGGATGGAGGCAGAGTGGTCAGCGCAGGATGGAGGCTCAGTGGTCAGCGCAGGATGGAGGCTCAGTGGTCAGCGCAGGATAGAGGCTCAGTGGTCAGCGCAGGATGGAGGCTCAGTGGTCAGCACAGGATGGAGGCTCAGTGATTAGCGTGTGGATGGAGGCTCAGTGGTCAGCACAGTATGGAGGCTCAGTGGTCAGCGCAGGATGGAGGCTCAGTGGTCAGCGGAGGATGGAGGCAGAGTGGTCAGCACAGGATGGAGGCAGAGTGGGCAGTGCAGGATGGAGGCAGAGTGGTCAGCGCAGGATGGAGGGCCAGTGGTCAGCGCATGATGGAGGGCCAGTGGTCAGCGCAGGATGAAGGGCCAGTGGTCAGCGTAGGATGGAGGGCCAGTGGTCAGCGCACGTTCATCCTCCCTCCCATCCGCTCCGGTCTCACCTTCACCTGGTGATTACATTGCAGCTACAGCAGGTAATGAGCGATCATGTGATAGGCGGGCTGAAGTGACGTGCAGAGCCTGTCACATGATCGCTCATTACCTGCTGTAGAGGCGATGTAAACACCGGGTGCGGGTGAGACGGAGCGGCGGGGTACGGGGGGGATGGAGCGGGGGAGAATGGAGCGGGGGGGAATTGAGTGGGGGAAGAATGGAGCAGGGAGCGGGAAAGAGGAATGGAGCAAGCTGGGGAGGGAATGGAGCGAGGGGGGAGGGAATGAAGCAGCGGGTGGCGGGAATAGAGTAGCGGGTGGCAGGAATGGAATGGTGTGGCAGCGGTGGGCAAGAGGGGGCCGGAGGTGGGCGCACCCGCTCCAGCGGGTGGGTGCGGGCTGGAGGAGGCTGACAGCATGTTGTCTGTTTCTGTGAGGGAAATCGCGTGTCGCTGCTTGCATCACGGCAGCGGCGCGTGGCTGTTTTGCATACTCCTATGCTATGGCTTCAATAACTACTAAAAATATTTTTTTTTTTGTTTTAGATGTTTAGTCTGTAAAAACAATACTCAGGGTAATATAAGACAAAAAGAGGTCAATTCCCACACCCACAGTATCCTTTCAACACATTTGTATAAATTTTATTGAACATAGTAAATGTGAAGGGAAGAAATGCTGTCAGTAAATGAGTTGAAGTATTTCCATCTAACATGGCAAAAATGTTAAACCATAATGAAATTTCTACTCCAAATTCTATTCCAGTAGAGCCACAGTCTGTACCTGAAACAGTGAAACCTGCTGACTGAATACTAGTAGAGGTATTAAAGACAAACACATTGGCACATGCCAAAGTGGGAAGGACCATATAAGGTATTATTAGCCACTCCTACAACAGTAATTTAAAGATATCATAAAGAACCTCATGGATATACCTGTCACATTGTAAACTGTTAAAATATTTAAGGGAAACAGCAGGGATAGAGAGGGAAGCAACCCGGGCACCTAAGCCCAGATGCAAAGCCTAAGCCCGGATACCAAGGGGGCCTCTCCACTAGGGAGAGTCCATATCAACCCCGTGAGGAGTCCCAAACCCCCTTCTCCGGTGGACGGTGTTGGGTAGGATTCTGAATAATTAAGGGAAAGCTTAAAAAGAACATGACGAATAAAAGATATATGAATTATAAAAGAATTTTCATTAATTTTAAGATCACTAACTATAATCACATGAAGAATCAAAGGGGCATATATTCCACCTACAAGAAACTATGGTAATTTGCATTAGACTACCCAGTAACTAAGGTGACCTTTTACTAGAGAGAGACATCTACATTGGAAGTGGATTCCTGCTCACTGATAAAAGAAAAGAGAATGCAACTAAGTTAACATAGCCAAATAAATAAGTGTGTCTTCCACCACAATAACCCCAGCTTCTATTTGGTGTAAGGATTGGACCTTTGCCAAATGGACTAAAGGGTACAAATTATGGGTATAAAACACAAAACTACTGCAAAGATTCAAGGTAATAAAAAAAAGGTTAGTTCAGAATGCACCACTAATGTTAATGGCAATAAACTCTAATCACATTAGAAAAAATCTGACCCCAGAGATCAACGGTTATATGCAACTAGCTGTGAGCCCGATGCAAATGCATCGGGATTCTAGAACGTGCATTAATTTGATTATAGTAGTTATAGCTGTTAGCCTGATGCAAATGCATCGGGTATCTAAAATATGTTTATTGTTTTTTTAAGATTTTTAAATAATAATCGCATCATCAATAGCATAATATAAGCCATAGCATTATTATTAGCAGTAATAGCAGTATTAAAGCATTATTAGCGTATATGAGCATTAATAAAAGTATTAATAGCATTAATAGCATTATTATTAGCATTAATAGCATTATTAATAGCATATTAGCATTATAGCATTAATATGCATTAATAGGATAAATATAGCATTGATAGCATTAATAGCATATTATAGCATTAATAGCATTATAATAGCATTATAGCATTATTATTAGCATTAATAGGATAAATTTAGCATTAATAGCATTAATAGCATTATTATTAGCATTATTATTGGCATTATTAGCATTATAATAGCATTAATAACATTATTAATAGCATTAATAGCATTATTATTAGCATTATAGCAAATTAATTAGCTAATAGCATTAATAGCATTATTTTTAGCATTAATAGAATTATTATTAGCATTATAGCTTAATAGGATAATATTAGCATTAATAGCATTAATAGCATAATTAATAGCATTAATAGCATTATTAATTAGCATTAATAGCATTATTATTAGCATTAATAGCATTAATATAGCATTATTGTATTAATAATAGCATTATAACATTATTAATAGCATTAATAGCATTATTATACATTATAGCATTAATTAGCATTAAGTTAATATAATAGCTATTAGCATTAAATAGCATTAATAACATTATTAATAGCATTAATAGCATTATTAATTAGCATTAATAGCATTAATGCATTAATAGCATTAATAGCATTAATAATACATTAATAGCATATATTATTAGCATTAATAGCATTAATAGCATAAATAAGAGCATTAATAGCATATTAATAGCATTAATAGCATTATTATTAGCATTATATAGCATTATTAGCATTAATAATAGCATTAATAACATTATTAATAGCATTAATAGCATTATTATTAAAATTAATAGATTAATAATAGCATTATTAGCATAAATAATAGCATTAATAACATTATTATTAGCATTAATAGCATTATTATTAGCATTAATAGCATTAATAGATTATTAATAGCATGAATAGCATATATACCTTAATAGATTATATTAGCATTAATAGCATTATAATAGCATTAATTAGCTTATAATAGCATTATATACATTTAAGCATTAATAGCATATTATTAGCATTAATAGCATTAATATAGCATTATTAGCATTTATATAGCATAATAACATTATAATAGCATAATAGCATTATTATTAGCATAATACATTATAATAGTTATTAGCATTATAATAGCATTAATACATTATTAATAGCATTAATAGCATTATTATTAGCATTAATAGAATTAATAATAGCATTATTAGCATTAATAATAGCATTAATAACATTATTAATAGCATTAATAGCATTATATTATTATAGCATTAATAGCATTAATTATTATAGCATTAATAAGCATTAATAATACCATTAATAGGTAATAATATATTATGCATATATAATTAAGCATTAATAGCATAAATAATGAGCATTAATAGCATTATTAATAGCATTAATAGCATTAATTATTAGCATAAATAGCATTATTAGCATAAATAGCATTAATAAATTTTTACAATTCATTAAAATTATTAATAGCATTATATTATTATAATTAATAGAATTAATAATAGCATTATTAGCATAAATAATAGCATTTAATAACATTAATTAATTAGCATTAATAGCATTATTATAGCATTATATTATTACATAAGTATTATTAATAGCATAATAGCATTAATAATACATTATAGATTATTATAGCATTAATAGCATTATTAATAGCATTATTTGCATTATTATAGCATTAATAACATTATAATAGCATTTAATAGCATTTACTTATATAGCATTAATAGCTATTAATTAATAGCATTAATTAGCATTATTAATAGCATTAATACATTATTAATAGCATAAATAGCATTATTATTAGCATAAATAGCATTAATAATAGGATTATTAGCATTAATAATAGCATTAATAACATTATTAATAGCATTAATAGCATTATTATTAGCATTAATAGAATTAATAATAGCATTATTAGCATTAATAATAGCATTAATAACATTATTAATAGCATTAATAGCATTATTATTAGCATTAATAGCATTATTATTAGCATTATAGCATTAATAATAGCATTAATAGGATAAATAATTAGCATTAATAGCATTAATAGCATATATAATAGGATTAATAGCATTATTAATAGCATTAATACATTATTAATAGCATTAATAGCATTATTATTAGCATAAATAGCATTAATAATAGATTATTAGCATTAATAATAGCATTAATAACATTATTAATAGCATTAATAGCATTATTATTAGCATTAATAGAATTAATAATAGCATTATTAGCATTAATAATAGCATTAATAACATTATTAATAGCATTAATAGCATTATTATTAGCATTAATAGCATTATTATTAGCATTAATAGCATTAATAATACCATCAATAGGATAAATATTAGCATTAATAGCATTAATAGCATAAATAATAGGATTAATAGCATTATTAATAGCATTAATAGCATTATTAATAGCATTAATAGCATTATTATTAGCATAAATAGCATTAATAATAGCATTATTAGCATTAATAATAGCATTAATAAACATTATTAATAGCATTAATAGCATTATTATTAGCATTAATAGCATTAATAGCATTATTATTAGCATTAATAGCATTAATAATACCATTAATAGGAATAATATTGACATTAATAGCATTAATAATAGCATTATTAGCATTAATAATAGCATTAATAACATTATTAATAGCATTAATAGCATTATTATTAGCATTAATAGAATTAATAATAGCATTATTAGCATTAATAATAGCATTAATAACATTATTAATAGCATTAATAGCATTATTATTAGCATTAATAGCATTAATAATAGCATTATTAGCATTATTAATAGCATTAATAAATTATTAATAGCATATTAATAGCATTATTATTAGCATAAATAGCATTAATAAATAGGATTATTAGCATTATTAATAGTATTAATAACATTATTAATAGCATTAATAGCATTATTATTAAAATAATAGAATTAATAATAGCATTATTAGCATTAATAATAGCATTAATAACATTATTAATAGCATTAATAGCATTATTATTAGCATTAATAGCATTAATAGTATTATTATATAGCATGAATAGCATTATTAATAGCATTAATAGGATTATTATTAGCATTAATAGCATTAATAATAGCATTATTAGCATTATTAATAGCATTAATAACATTATTAATGAGCATTAATAGCATTATTATTAGCATTAATAGCATTAATAATAGCATTATTAGCATTATTAATAGCATTAATAACATTATTAATAGCAATTAATATCATTAATAATTTAGCATTATAATAGCATTAAATAATAGGATTATTAGCATTAATAATAGCATTAATAACATTATTAATAGCATTAATAGCATTATATATTAGCATTAATAGAATTAATAATAGCATTATTAGCATTAATAATATAGCATTAATAACATAATTAATTAGCATTAATAGCATTATTATTAGCAGTAATATTAATTTAAATTAGCATTTTTATTTATAAATTATTTTTTATTATATTGTTATTTATTTATTTAATTATGTTTTAATTTATTTTTTTATATATTTATTTAATTATATTTTAATTTTTAATTATTTTTATTATTATTAAATTTATATATTTAGGCTGAGATGGCAGTTTGTCATTCAGGTGCGCTAAAGGGCGATCTTATTAGCATATATTTTATTTTTTTATTATTATTATTTATTGAATTTTTTATTATTTTTAATTAATTTTTTTATTATTTTTTAATTCTTTTTTATATTATTTTTTTTATTATTTAATTTATTATTTAGGCTGAGAGGCAGTTCTCATTCAGGTCCGCAAAGGGCTGATCTTATTAGCATATATTTTATTTTTTATATTATTATTTTTATTGAATTTTTTATTATTTTTAATTATTTTTTTTTATTATTTTTTAATTCTTTTTTAATTATTTTTTTTATTATTTAATTTATTATATTTAGGCTGAGACGCAGTTCTCATTCAGGTCCGCAAAGGGCTGATCTTATTAGCATATATTTTATTTTTTTATTATTATTTTTATTGAATTTTTTATTTATTTTAATTATTTTTTTTTATTATTTTTTTAATTCTTTTTTAATTATTTTTTTTATTATTTAATTTATTATTTAGGCTGAGACGCAGTTCTCATTCAGGTCCGCAAAGGGCTGATCTTATTAGCATATATTTTATTTTTTTATTATTATTTTTATTGAATTTTTTATTATTTTTAATTATTTTTTTTTATTATTTTTTAATTCTTTTTTAATTATTTTTTTTATTATTTAATTTATTATTTAGGCTGAGAGGCAGTTCTCATTCAGGTCCGCAAAGGGCTGATCTTATTAGCATATATTTTATTTTTTTATTATTATTTTTATTGAATTTTTTATTATTTTTAATTATTTTTTTTTATTATTTTTTAATTCTTTTTTAATTATTATTTTTATTATTTAATTTATTATTTAGGCTGAGACGCAGTTCTCATTCAGGTCCGCAAAGGGCTGATCTTATTAGCATATATTTTATTTTTTTATTATTATTTTTATTGAATTTTTTATTATTTTTAATTATTTTTTTTTATTATTTTTTAATTCTTTTTTAATTATTTTTTTTATTATTTAATTTATTATTTAGGCTGAGAGGCAGTTCTCATTCAGGTCCGCAAAGGGCTGATCTTATTAGCATATATTTTATTTTTTTATTATTATTTTTATTGAATTTTTTATTATTTTTAATTAATTTTTTTTATTATTTTTTAATTCTTTTTTAATTATTTTTTTTATATTTAATTTATTATTTAGGCTGAGACGCAGTTCTCATTGAGGTCCGCAAAGGGCTGATCTTATTAGCATATATTTTATTTTTTTATTATTATTTTTATTGAATTGTTTATTATTTTTAATTAATATTTTTATTCTTTTTTAATTCTTTTTTAATTATTTTTTTATTATTTAATTTATTATTTAGGCTGAGAGGCAGTTCTCATTCAGGTCCGCAAAGGGCTGATCTTATTAGCATATATTTTATTTTTTTATTATTATTTTTATTGAATTTTTTATTATTTTTAATTAATTTTTTTTATTATTTTTTAATTCTTTTTTAATTATTTTTTTTATTATTTAATTTATTATTTAGGCTGAGACGCAGTTCTCATTGAGGTCCGCAAAGGGCTGATCTTATTAGCATATATTTTATTTTTTTATTATTATTTTTATTGAATTGTTTATTATTTTTAATTAATATTTTTATTCTTTTTTAATTCTTTTTTAATTATTTTTTTTATTATTTAATTTATTTATTTTTTTAAGTTTGACTGAGACGCAGTTCTCATTCAGGTCCGCCTTTTTTTTGCCCATTGACATACATTACCGGTGTGTCAGCGATTTTATGGCCGCCCACCTGGTTCTATTTGTCGGCCCTAAAATCGCGGACACACCGCTAATGCATCTCTATGGGCAGTCAGCCCGATTTCGGATTGAACGGCAACCAATCAGAAGTCGAGCTGACTGCCCATAGAGATGCATTAGCGGTGTGTCCGCGATTTTAGGGCCGACAAATAGAACCAGGGGGGCGGCCATAAAATCGCCGACACACCGGTAATGTATGTCAATGGGGAAAAAAGGCGGACCTGAATGAAAACTGAATGAGGAGCTCTTCTGATTGGCTGAGGGCATTATCCAGCGACCAATCAGAAGACGGCGTGAGATTTCATTGAGGTAGAATGGGGGATTTTTCCTCCATTCTATCTTAATGAGAAGGAAGAGGACGTCGGAGGTGGAATTTTCGGAAAAGAAGACAGAAGATCCCCGGGGCCGGACGAAGAGGCGGAGATGGCGGAAAGAAGAGAGAAGACCCCCGGGGCCGGAGGAAGAGGACGCCTGGCCGGACGGAGGATCGGACGGACGATCGGACGGACGATCAGATGACTTGAAGGCATGTAAGTGATGGACGGGGGCTTCGGGTGTAGGGCCTTAGGTGAGAGCGGCGTTAGGTTAGGGGACGGCGGGGGGTTAGGGTGTAGGGCTTTAGCGACAGGGGCAGGGGACAGCGGCGGGAGCTTAGGGGGTATCGGCGGGGGCCTAGGGGGTAGGAGCTTAGGTAGGGGCGGCGATGGCTTAGGGGGTAGACGGCGGGGCTTAGGGGGTATCGGCGGCGGCTTTGGATGGTGCGAGTCGGGGGTTAGGTAGTCGGGGCTTAGGGGTATCGGCGGCGGGTTTGGATGGTGCGAGTCGGGGGTTAGGTGGTCGGGGCTGCTGCGGGGTTTAGGGGGTTAGGGGCGGCGGTGCCTTAGGGGGTAGGCGGCATGGCTTAGGGGGTATCGTCGGGGGTCTAGGGGGTAGGGGGTTAGGGGCGGCGGTGCCTTAGGGGGTAGGCGGCATGGCTTAGGGGGTATCGGCGGGGGCCTAGGGGGTAGGGGCGGCGATGGCTTAGGGGTAGACGGCGGGGCTTAGGGGGTATCGGGGGCGGGTTTGGATGCTGCGGGTCGGGGGTTAGGTGGTCGGGGCTGCTGCGGTGCTTAGGGGGTAGGGGCTTAGGTAGGGGCGGCGATGGCTTAGGGGGTAGACGGCGGGGCTTAGGGGGTATCGGCGGCGGCTTTGGATGGTGCGGGTCGGGGGTTAGGTGGTCGGGGCTGCTGCGGGGCTTAGGGGGTAGGGTGCTTAGGGGGTAGGGGCTTAGGTAGGGGCGGCGATGGCTTAGGAGGTAGACGGCGGGGCTTAGGGGGTATCGGCGGCGGCTTTGGATGGTGCGGGTCGGGGGTTAGGTGGTCGGGGCTGCTGCGGGGCTTAGGGGTAGGGGGTTAGGGGCGGCGGTGCCTTAGGGGGTAGGCTTAGAGCGGCAGGGGGCTGTAGTGTACAGCGCGATGGTATACTACAGTCCCATGGCGCTTATGGGCATGGGACTGTAGTATACTATAGCGGTGTACAGTACAGCAGCGCGTAGTGGCTTAGAGCGGCAGGGGGCTGTAGTGTACAGCGCGATGGTATACTACAGTCCCATGGCGCTTATGGGCATGGGACTGTAGTATACTATAGCGGTGTACACTACAGGAGTATGGGCTTCGGTGGGTTGGTTAGCGGTGTAGCGAGTCGCGGCAGGGGTCTGTAGTGTACAGCGCGATGGTATACTACAGTCCCATGGCGCTTATGGGCATGGGACTGTAGTATAGTATAGCGGTGTACACTACAGGAGTATGGGCTTCGGTGGCTTGGTTAGCGGTGTAGCGACTCGCAATGCCCGCTTCGCGGGCATTGCTTCGCTAGGCTGCAACGACTCGCAATGCCCGCTTTGCGGGCATTGCTTCGTGAGTCGCCTTGGCCGCTACGCGGCCACGGGGAGAGTCCAGGAGAAGCAGCTCGGACTCGCTAACCAAGCGACCGGAAGCAGCGCCGCTCCGACGGAAGTCGCTACGGCAATTATATAATAGATAGGAGCTTATATTTCAGGAACATAGGCCACTTCTATATAGAAATAAGAGAGCATGAAAACAAAATACAATTAAACCATATAGAAACTGGGTAATAATTGTGACCAGTAGTTCATTTTTATGACGACACATCAAGAAAAACTGGCCCAAGAATCTGGCTACACTGAAAAGAATTAATGGTTGGAATGGATGAAATACATAGCATTTAACTATGGAAAAATCTAACTTTATTGCGTGTGCAAGAGCACGACCACAGCTTGGTACTACACCTTTCGCTTACAGCAATAATAATGACCCAGAGGGACTGGAATGCATTTTGCAGCTATACAACTCCACTTACAACACAATGACTGAAAAATGTAAGACACTTTCCTTGTTGCATCCCCCTGTGTTAAGGAAGGATAATACCCCCATTGGTGACTGCCTATCCCGGGAATTACACTTGCTTCCAGAAGAAATGCGTTGGTAAGAACTTAAAGACCTTGGGTAAAAACTACTGTGCTGAGTCCATAAATATAACTGACCCTTAAGGTACCGTCACACGCCGCAATCTCGGCTGGCGATGTGTGGCGATCTAATGTGCGCGCTCACGTTTTTTGTGGTCGCCTCAGATCACCGATGGCAGCATCACACGCCACAATTTCGCCGTGAAGCTAAGGCGATGTGTCGCTCCAGAAATCGCCTCACCTACAGCGGAACCAATATTGCCTAATTCTATTGTCGCTTCACACGCCGCAATCTCAAAGGCAATGTGGGCGTACATGTTCAGCGCAGCGAGGAGATAGGCGTGCCACAGTGGTTTACACTGCGCTCCATACACGCTCATTGGACAACACAACAGCGTTACGATTGCTCAGCCTGCTCTGAAAGGCTGGCTAATACCTGACCGCCATTGTCTATCGGAGTTTGTCACAAATACACACTTGTTTGCAGACGGTTGTGTAGCTGAAGATGTGTGTGGTGGTGAATGGACAGCTCTTCAAATATGGTGTGGTGTCAACTGACAGCCAATGGGAAAACAGTAGCCCACACCAATCATCTCAGGGGAATGTGGCACCCCTGCAGGGGATTGCCACAGGATCCACCGATGCAAGGAGGAAATTACACCTCGGTTCACACAACACCTTCCACCCCAGACCTGAAGGGGGAGCTCGACTGGCTGCCTTAAGCCAGTTCCCCTTTAAAAGATCCAGGCCTGAGGGGAGGGGTCAGTTAGTCCCAGGAGTTAGTTTTAGTTAGTCGGAGGAGAGAGAGCTGGAGTGAGGAGCTGGTCGCTGGGAAGGATGCAGGCCTAGGATCAGGGAACACTAACCCGGCTGTGCTGCACCCTAGGGAGAGGGTTGGAGGCCAGTGGAGGAAGCAGGGAAATCAAGAAAGGGAACCAGTTAAGGTTTCCTTATAGTACACCCGGATTCCGGAGTCCGACACTGCCAGCATCCACTGCAGCAGTAAAAGCCCGGGAGAACCAGGAGGACCAAAACCCCCTGAGGTAACAGACAATAGGCACTCAGGCTGATCAAACACAGGACCAGAGGCCATACGAGGGATAGGGACCCCGTAGAAGGACCTAATTGTCAGTTTAAAGCAAAGCCCTGAGAGGAAGAAGGAGCGGTGAGTTCAGGCGCAGGCAGGACTTACCCCAAGCCACAGAGCACAGAGACAGAGGAGGCCTCACAAATTTCTAAGGTGGAAGTCCCAAGTTGCATCGGGGACCTGGTTATTTCTCTGGACTGTACCTGTTACCCTGTCACCAGTAAAAGGTACCGAAACCACAATCACTATGTGTGTGTGTGCCTACTTAACCGCTGCTATTCACCGCCTTGTCTGCAGAGACGCGACTACTAATCCCCTCATCCATCCCCGCTGTCCTGAGGTAAAGCTCCACCTGTGGGGAGCTGCACCACACTCTGCTGCACCCACCAGCACCCCAGCAGCCGGCTGCAGAGCTGGTATACCCATTACCAGGAACTACAGGCGGCGTCACGTTACTAATCCCCTTATTCCCCCACCATTCCCCGCCATTGAGGGTCCAGGGGACGGGACCGGGGACAGACCAGCCGTAATCCCCCATCAAAGTCGCCATCAGCCCTGGTACCCGAGTACCCCCTACTCTGTCAACCGCCTCAAACCTGACGTCACAAACAGGATCCCGTACCCGGTAAAACCGGGTACTTTGTGCCAAAACTTGAACTTTATTAACTGTTTGTGAACTGTAAAATCAGGCTGCCATTACAGAAATTGAACTGCGTCACAGCACGGGTGGAAAAGAGCGGGAAGATAAGCCCCACCCCTTCACTCTGCCGGAGATCAGCGAGGCGCAGTGCCAAGTTCCGGAAATACCCAAGGTGCTGCACTCCCCCTGCAGAGCCGACGACGACCGGAAAAGTTTATTATACCCACCAGCTGGCAGTGATTAACTAGGGGGGTCCCATCATGAGTGACTCGGATGACGCACAGGTCCCTGACAGAGGTGATGCCCGGAATACAGCACCCGGAGCAGCAGCCCAAATAATGCCAATAGCCTTGCTGTACATACCGGGTGCCAAATAATTACCAACATATGAAGGGAAACCCGGTACCTTAGCAGCCTTTAAGCAAATGATGTGAGCAATGCTGGACATAGTAACATAGTAACTTAGTTTTTAAGGTTGAAGGAAACCTTTAAGTCCATCTAGTTCAACCCATAGCCTAACATGTTGATCCAGAGGAAGGCAAAAAAAAACCATGTGGCAACACTAGCTCCACATTGGGGGGAAAAAATTACATCCTGACTCCAGATATGGCAATCAGACTAATTCCCTGGATCAACGCCCTATCAAAGAATCTAGTTTATATAACCGGTAATATTCCAGTTTTCAAGAAAGGCATCCAGGCCCTTCTTAAATGTTAGTAGTGAGTCACTCATTACAACATCATGTGGCAGAGAGTTCCATAGTTTCACTGCTCTTACAGTAAAGAATCCATGTCTGTGATTAAGATTAAACCTTCTTTCCTCCAGATGTAGAGGATGCCCCCTTGTCCCCGTCTCAGGCCTAAGAGTAAAGAGATCATTAGAAAGGTCTCCTGATATATTTATACACTAGATGGCGGCCCGATTCTAAAGAATCGGGTAGTCTAGAATGCATATATAGTTTATTTACTAATAGTTAGGGGAGTGCGGTGAAATGAATTGTGTGTATACAGGTGGCTCAGTGGGTAGCAGAGTATGCGGTGGCTCAGTGGTTAGCACTGCGCGGTGACTCAGTGGTTAGCACTGGGCGGTGGCTCAGTGGTTAGCACTAGGCGGTGGCTCAGTGGTTAGCACTGCGCGGTGGCTCAGTGGTTAGCACTGCGCGGTGGCTCAGTGGTTAGCACTGCGCGGTGGCTCAGTGGTTAGCACTGCGCGGTGGCTCAGTGGTTAGCACTGCGTGGTGGCTCAGTGGTTAGCACTGCGCAGTGGCTAAGTGGTTAGCACTGCACGGCTGGCTCGCGGCTACCCGGAGCTGAGCCGCGGATATGCCCGGCACGGAGATCCCGGCTCGCTTCGCCGGCGCAAGGTAGCCGGGATGCGAGGTCAGCTTCCGGCTACCTAGCGGCCGCTCCGCCGGTCGGTGCTCGAAGTGCACGGAGATCCCCGGCTCGCTCTATGGCGCAATACTGCAAATACACTTTAGTAAGTGTATTTCAAAGATGGCGCCATAGACCGCGGCGCTATTCTGATTGGTCGCCGCATTCAGCGTGGCAACCAATCAGAATAGCGCCGCGCTCTATGGCGCCATCTTTGAAATACACTTACTACAGTGTATTTGAAATATCGCGCCATAGAGCGCGCCGCCATTTTGATTGGTTGCCGCATTCAGCATGGCGGCCAATCAGAATGGCGCCGCGCTTTATGGCGCCATACTTCAAATACACTGAGTACAGTGTATTTTGAAGATGGCGCCATAGACCGCGGCGCTATTCTGATTGGTCGCTGCATTCAGCGTGGCGACCAATCAGAATAGCGCCACAGTCTATGGCGCCATCTTTAAAATACACTGTACTCAGTGTATTTCAAAGAAGGCACCATAGAGCGCGGCGCTATTCTGATTGGTCGCCGCATTCAGCGTGGCGACCAATCAGAATAGCGCCGCGGTCTATGGCACCATCTTTAAAGTCTTTGAAATACACTTATTAAAGTGTATTTGCAGTATCGCGCCATAGAGCGCGGCGCTATTTTGATTGTTCGCCGCATTTAGCGTGGCGACCAATCAGAATAGCGCCGCGCTTTATGGCGCCATACTTCAAATACACTGAGTACAGTGTATTTTAAAGATGGCCCCATACACCGCGGTGCTATTCTGATTGGTCGCCACGCTGAATGCGGCGACCAATCAGAATAGTGCCGCCAGCTATGGCGCCATCTTTGAAATACACTGTACTCAGTGTATTTCAAAGATGGCGCCATAGAGCGCGGCGCTATTCTGATTGGTCGTCATGCTGAATGCGGCGACCAATCAGAATAGCGCCGCGCTTTATGGCGCCATACTTCAAATACACTGAGTACAGTGTATTTCAAAGATGGCGCCATAGCTTGCGGCGCTATGCTGATTGGTCGCCGCATTCAGCGTGGCGACCAATCAAAATAGCGCCGCGGTCTATGGCGCCATCTTTAAAATACACTGTACTCAGTGTATTTGAAGTATGGCGCCATAAAGCGGGGTGCTATTCTGATTGGTCGCCACTCTGAATGCGGCGACCAATCAGAATAGCGCCGCGCTCTATGGCGCCATCTTTATAATACACTGAGTACTGTGTATTTTAAAGATGGCGCCATAGACTACGGCACTATTCTGATTGGTCGCCAAGCTGAATGTGGTGACCAATCAGAATAGTGCCGCCAGCTATGGCGCCATCTTTGAAATACACTGTACTCAGTGTATTTGAAGTATGGCGCCATAAAGCGCAGCGCTAGTCTGATTGGTCGCCGCCAGCCACGAGTGACCAATCAGAATAGCGGGGCGGGGCAAGGAGCGGGCGCGAGGTTGGCGGGAGCCGACCTCGGCTCCCGGCTACCTCGCGCCGAGCGGAGCTCAGCTCCCGGCTACCTCGCGCCGGGGATCTCCGTGCCGGGCATATCCGCGGCTCAGCTCCGGGGAGCCGTGAGCCACCAAAGATTTGCCCGATACCGCCGCCGCAATTCTGATTGGTCGCTCGCTTGCGAGCGACCAATCAGATTCAAGCCGCGGCACGGCGCCATGTTTCAAAATCTAAGAATTTTTTTTTTTTAAATTAAAAGATGGCGGCGCTCTTCTCATTGGTCGCCGCTAAGCGCGAGCGACCAATAAGAAGAGTGGGGCGGGGCACGGCGCCATATTTGAAATCCAGCGGGAACTTTGGATTTCAAATATGGCACCGTGCCCCGCCCCACTCTTCTCATTGGTCGCTCGCGCCTGAAGGCGACCAATGAGAAGAGCGCCGGGAAACACGGCGCCATCTTTAAAAATTTTTTTTTCACTTCTTAGATTTTTAAACATGGCGCTGTGCCGCGGCTTGAATCTGATTGGTCGCTCGCAAGCGAGTGACCAATCAGAGTTGCGGCGGTGGTACCGGGCAAATCCCGGCTGGCTCACGGCTCCCCGGAGCTGAGCCACGGATATGCCCGGCACGGAGATCCCTGGCTCGCTCCGCCGGCGCGAGGTAGCAGGGAGGCGAGGTCGGCTCCCAGCTACCTCGCGCCCGCTCCGCCGAGGTCGGCTCCCGGCTACCTCGCGGCTGCTCCAGAGATAAATGTCCGCCGGAGGTCGGCCCTAAGCGCAGCGGACCTTCCTGAGGTCCGCTCCGCTTAGGGCCGCCATCTTGGTCCACCCTGAGCGGGTGTAGTAAACGCTGGTGACGCTGGTGACGTCACTTATCTCCGGACATTTATCTCCGGACATTTACCTCCGGACAAAGCCACGGAAGTTGGCTTTTGTCCGAAAGTAGAACTCTAGGCAATTATATAATAGATTATCATAAGATCACCCTAAGTTTAATAACCTGTCTTGGTATTGCAGACCCCTCAGTCCTCTAATAACCTTG
This sequence comes from Allobates femoralis, assembly GCA_033576535.1. Classification (NCBI taxonomy): domain Eukaryota; kingdom Metazoa; phylum Chordata; class Amphibia; order Anura; family Aromobatidae; genus Allobates; species Allobates femoralis. Next base: position 120,562,562 of record JARQOC010000009.1, read on the forward strand.
GTCGCTCTTCTCTGGACCCGTTCTAGTTCAGCTATGTCTTTCTTATACACCGGAGACCAGAATAGTACACAGTATTCAAAGTGTGGTCGCACTAGTGATTTGTATAGAGGTAAAATTATGTTCTCCTCATGAGCATCTATGCCTCTTTTAATGCATCCCATTATTTTATTTGCCTTTGCAGCAGCTGCCTGACACTGGCCACTAAATGTGAGTTTGTCATCTACCCATACACCCAGGTCTTTTTCAGTGATAGTTTTGCCCAGTGTTTTATAATTAATCACATAATTATACCTTTTGTTTCCTCTGCCCAAGTGCATGACTTTACATTTATCCCCATTAAAGCTCATTTGCCATTTATCAGCCCAAGCCTCTAGTTTACATAAATCCTCCAGTAATATAAAATTGTCCTCCTCTGTATTGATTACCCTGCAGAGTTTAGTGTCATCTGCAAATATTGAGATTCTATTCTGTATGGCCCCTACAAGGTCATTAATTAATATATTAAAAAAAAAAAAAAGAAGTGGACCAAACACTGACCCCTGTGGTACCCCACTGTTAACTGTGACCCATTCTGAGTGTGTTCCATTAATGACCACCCTTTGTTTCCTATCACTAAGCCAGTTCTTAACCAACTTACACATATTTTCCCATATCCCCATTGCTCTCATTTTATGTATCAACCTTTTGTGTGGCACCATATCAAAAGCTTTTGAAAAGTCCATATACACCACATCCACTGCATTTCTTTGGTCCAGTCCAGAACTAACTTCTTCATAGAAGCTTATCAGATTAGTTTGACAGGAACGGTCCCTCGTAAAACCATGTTGATATTGGGTCATGAGGTTATTTTTCTTCAGATACTCCAGTATAGCATCTCTTAGAAAACCCTCTAGGATTTTACCCACAGTAGAGGCTTACTGGCCTATAATTTCCAAGTTCAGTTTTTGTCCCCTTTTTGAATATTGGCTTCACATTTGCTATACGCCAGTCCTTTGGTACAGACCCTGTTATTATGGAATCTTTAAATATTAAAAATAATGGTTTATCTATGACAGTACTTTAATTCCTGCAGCACTCTGGGGTGTATCCCATCCGGGCCCGGGGATTTGTCAATTTTAGTGATTTTTAGACGATGCCGTACTTCCTGCTGGGTTAAGCAGGTGACATTTAATTGAGAGTTTTTGTTATCACTGATCATATTGTCTGTCAAGTGATTTTCTTGTGTAAATACAGTTTAAAAAAAGTCATTTAGCATATTGGCTTTTTCCTCATCCTCATCCACCATTTCACCCAGACTATTTTTAAAGGGGCCAACACAATCATTCTTTATTATTATTATTATTATTTATTTATATAGCGCCATTATATTCCATGGCGCTTTACATGCCAAAAAGGGCAGACTAGGACAAGTAACATAGTAACAATACAAGTAACAATAAATGTTGACAATTCGGTTGTACAGAAACAAGAGGGGAGAAATCCTGTCCACAAAGGCTCACAGTCTACGAGGGGCGGGTGGGGATACAGTGGGAGGGGGAAATTCCAGTCATGAGGCGGTGTGGTGGACCGGGTCTTATTGCAGGTGGTAGGCTTGGCGGAACAGGTGGGTCTTCAGGCTTCTTTTGAAGGTTCCCAGGTTAGGAGAATGTCTGATGTGTTGGGGCAGTGAGTTCCAGAGTCTGGGTGAAGCACGGGAGAAATCCTGTATGTGGTTGTGCGAAGAGGAGATGAGGGGGGAGTAGAGGAGAAGCTCTTGGGAGGATCGCAGGTTGCGTGAGGGTAGGTTTCGGGGGACCATGTCAGAGATGTATGGAGGGGACAGGTTGTGAATGGCTTTGTATGTCATGGTTAATGTTTTAAACCGGGATCTCTGGGAAGTAGGGAGCCAGTGAAGGGCTTGGCAGAGGGGGGAGACAGGGGAGTAGCGGGGAGACAGATGGATTAGGCGGGCAGCGGAGTTCAAGATAGATTGGAGAGGTGCAAGGGAGGTATTTGGGAGGCAGGTGAGCAGGAGGTTGCAGTAATCGAGGCGGGAGATGATGAGAGCGTGAATAAAGGTACCTTTACACGCCGCGACGGCAGGCTGGATACATCCCGCTACAGGCTACAAATGTAGCTTGTAGCGCCAATGTAGCCCGTCGTAGCGGCGTCTGAAGACGTGATGATACAGCCGGCAACAGATACATCTGTTTCCTAGCTCTGCTCGAAAACTGATGGCTACAACGCCGATGGTAGCGAGCTGTATAGGCGTGTAAAGAAGCAACGGAAGGGAACTCGGGACAGCCTGCGATGTAGCTAAGGCGTGACCCTGGCTCCGTGTTACCGCGCCCCATGTGCGATCATTGGTGGAAGATGGTGCGTTGCGATTGGTTGTCGGCGCACAGGGCGGCATATTTAAGGAGCTGACGAGTCACACTACACAATTGCTCGAGCGTCAAGTATTAATCAGCCTCCTGCGATGCCTGGCCAATCATGGTATTATTGCTTTGTCCTATCAGCGTACGGACGTCTCGTAATCCACAATTGTAGCACGCCTATGTGCTGTCCCTGCTGCACCAGGTACGCCCATAGTAGCTGGTTGTAGCGGTGTGTAAATGAGCTGCAGCTGGCTACTTGAGACACCCGGCGATGTAGCTAGCTATAGATGTAGCGTGGCGTAGCGCATCTTGTCGCGGCGTGTAAAGGTGATGCGTTGACCGTTTGTAACCGTTTGAGCGTGCTCGTGCACGTGAAGTAGCGGGATGTATCCAGCCTGCCGTCGCGGCGTGTAAAGGTACCTTAAGGGTTTTAGCAGTGTCGTGGTCAAGGAAAGCGCGAATCCTATAGATGTTTTTGAGCTGGAGTCAGCAGGAGGTGGTGAGGGCCTGGATGTGGGGCTTGAAGGAGAGGGAAGAGTCAAGGATAACCCCGAGGCACTTGGCATGGGGGACTGGAGAGAGAGAGCAGTCGTTGACGACGATGGATAGGTCAGGTAGTGAGGGGGAGCGTCTTGGGGGGGAAGACTATGAACTCGGTTTTGTCCATGTTCAGTTTAAGGAAGTGAGCAGAGAAGAAGGATGAGATGGCGGACAGGCAGTGTGGAATTTTGGATAGAAGTGAGGCGATGTCAGGACCAGACAGGTAGATTTGGGTGTCGTCGGCGTAGAGGTGATATTGGAGGCCATGGGACTCAATGAGTTGCCCTAGGCCGAGAGTGTAGATTGAGAACAGTAATGGTCCAAGAACCGAGCCCTGGGGGACCCCGACAGATAGGGGGTAGGGCGAGGAGGATGTGTGGAAGTGGGTGACGCTGAAGGTGCGGTCCGTTAAGTATGAGGAGATCCAAGAGAGGGCAAGGTCCGTGACGCCAAGAGATTCCAGGATCTGTAGTAGAAGGGAGTGGTCAACAGTGTCGAAGGCGGCTGACAGGTCGAGGAGGAGGAGAACAGAGTAGTGGCGCTTGATTTTGGCAGTCAGTAGGTCATTTGTGACTTTGGTCAGGGCTGTTTCAGTGGAGTGGAGGGGTCAGAAGCCAGATTGCAGGTGGTCAAAGAGGGAGCAGGAGGAGAGGTGAGAGGACAGCTCAGAGTGGACATGCTGTTCAAGTAGTTTAGAGGCGAATGGGAGGAGAGATATAGGGCGGTAGTTGGAGACAGTTGTGGGATCGAGGGAGGGTTTTTTGAGGATGGGTGTGATCAAGGCATGTTTAAAGGCTGAGGGGAAGGTGCCGGTGGTGAGTGATAGATTGAAAAGATGAGTTAGGGCTGGGATGATAACGGAGGTGAGGTTGGGAATGAGGTGGGATGGGAGCGGGTCGTGGGCGCTGGTGGTGAGGTGTGATTTTGACAGGGGGGAGGAGAGCTGATCCTCAGTTATGGGGGGGAAGCAGCTGGTGGAAGGAGAGGACAGTATAGGCGAGGCGGGGGGAGGCTGTGGGGACAGTGGATCAAAGCTGTCTCTGATTCTGGCAATCTTTTCTTTGAAGAAGGAGGCAAAGTCTTCTGCAGAGATAAGGGGAGAGGGAGGGGGAGCAGGCGGGCGGAGTAAGGAATTGAAGGTTTTGAAAAGTTGCTTGGGATTGTGGGACAGGGAGGTTATTAGGGATAAGAAGAAGGTTTGTTTGGCGGTGGCAAGTGCAGTCTTGAAGGCGATGAGGGACTGTTTGAACAGCGTAAAATGCTCAGTGGAACGTGATTTTGTCCATCGCCTCTCGGCAACCCTGGATGCCCGTCTCAGGTCTTTAGTGAGGGTGGTGTGCCAGGGTTGCCTATTAGTGTATGGAGCGTGGTGTGTGAGGGGGGCTGCTAGGTCGAGCGCCTTGGTTAATGTGGTGTTGTAGAGGGTGGTGGCAGTGTCTGTGTCACGTATAGATGTTATGTTGGCGAGAGGGAGAAGGGATTCTGAGAGTGAGTGTAGATCAATGTGTTTTAGGTTTCTGCGGGGATGATCAAGTTTGCGGAGAGGAGGTGATGTAGTAGGGGAGGTGAGGGAGGAGAAGGTCAGCAGATTGTGGTCAGATAGGGTGAGAGTTGAGTTTGTGAGATTAGTAAGGGAGCAAAGACGGGTAAAGATGAGATCCAGCGTGTGGCCATCTTTGTGGGTGGCAGAGGAGGACCATTGGGAGAGCCTGAAGGAGGAGGTCAGGGAAAGAAGTTGAGAGGCGGTTTGGTGAGCAGTGTCAATGGGGATATTGAAATCGCCCATAATGATCGTGGGGATGTCAGTAGAGAGGAAATGAAGTAGCCAGGTGGTAAAGTGGTCGAGGAAGGTGGGGATGGATCCAGGGGGGCGGTAGATGACGGCTAGCTGGAGGTTACAGGGGGAGAAGATGCGGACAGAGTGGGCTCCGAAAGATGGGAGAGTAACAGAGGGGGGTAATGGAATAGAGGCGAAGGAGAAGGTGTCGGATAGGAGTATGCCGACACCTCCGCCATGTTTGTTAGAGGGGCGGGGTGTGTGGGAAAGATTGAATCCACCGTAGGATAGTGCAGCAGGGGAGGCCGTGTCGGAGGGGGTGAGCCAGGTCTCTGTGATGCCAAGGAATGAGAGTTTATTAGAAATAAAGAGTTCATGGATGTCTGTGAGCTTATTACAGACTGAGCGGGCGTTCCAGAGTGCGCCTGGCAGGGAGATTAGAGGAGCAGGGGCTGGGGGGATGGGTCTAAGGTTGGTCAGGTTGCGAGGGTGGGTGATGGTGGGGTTATGAGAGTTGGTGATGGGACGTGGGGGTGGGGTGTAGGTGACTGTGGGGATGTGGCGGGGGGGGGCCGGGATTAGGGGAAATGTCGCCAGCGAGTAGGAGGAGCAGGGAGAGGGTTAGCAGGTGGGGGCATGAGAGTTTACGTGGTTGCCGTGCCTGATTGGAGATGGAGGATTGAAAGTGCATGAATAGTTCAGAGGAGTGGGTGAGGTGGTTAGGTAGGATAGAGGGTGAGAGAAGTACTTTGTTGCTGGGTGGAGGGATGAGCGGGGTAGCAGGAAGTGGAGAAGGATGGGAGTGAGAGTGCAAAGGAGGGGATACATTGTGGATGGTGAGCAGGGGATGGGAGTAGCGTGGGTCAGATGCAGCGGGAAGGAGAGCTGTAGTGGTGGGTGAGAGGTCAGTAGTGATGAGTAGTCTGGGGTTTACATAGTGAATACATAATTGCAGTACAAGTGAACAAATTGCATATCTGTTTGTTTGTCTTGTATGACTTACCCGTTTCCTGCCCCGTTTAACTGCACTTCTACAGTCGGCACTTATGCAGTTGGCATGATTGCAAGACCCCGCATGATTGCACCGCTTTAGGTGGCTCTACATATATAGTGAGTTTCTACTTAGATCTGGGTCTATTACACTTGTTAATCAATCAATCAAAGAAACTCAGCACAGCAGAAGGTAATAAATGCAAGACAAATAAACAAGAGTTTCTGGCCATCCTGGGTCATAAACACTTTTAAACCAAAGATGACCTCTGAACATCCCACATCACACACAGTAAGATGATTTCAGTATATTACATTATTAAAAGACAAGTATATTGTTGATTGAAGTGATAGATTCATATACCTCTCTTGTGAAGAGAGACAGCCAGGAAAGATGAGTGAAATTAAGTGATAGATTCATATACCTCTCTTGTGAAGAGAGACAGCCAGGAAAGATGAGTGAATTGAAGTGATAGATTCATATACCTCTCTTGTGAAGAGAGACAGCCAGGAAAGATGAGTGAATTGAAGTGATAGATTCATATACCTGTATGAAGAGAGGTCCTTACTATTTATGTAGTTAAAAAATATTTTAGGATTATTTTTACTTTTTCTGGCAATGAGTCTCTCTGTCTCAGTCTTTGCTGCCTTGATTTCCTTTTTACAAATGTTATTTACCGTATATACTCGTGTATAAGCCGACCCGTGTATAAGCCGACCCCGCTACTTTTGCCCCCAAAAACTGGGAAAACTTATTGACTCGCGTATAAGCCGAGGGTGGACTCCAGCACACTTATACAACCCCCAGCAGTGAGGTATACAGCAGCCTCCCCAGTGGTAGTATACAGCAGCAGCCCCAGTGGTATATACAGCAGCAGCCCCAGTGGTAGTATACAGCAGTCCCAGAGGTATATGCAGCCCCAGAGGTATATACAGACCCAGAGGTATATGCAGCCCCATATGCAGCACCAGAGGTATATGCAGCCCCAGAGGTATATACAGCCCCAGAGGTATATACAGCCCCATAGGTATATGCAGCCCATATGCAGCCCCAGAGGTATATACAGCCCCAGAGGTATATGCAGCCCCAGAGGTATATGCAGCCCCATATGCAGCCCCAGAGGTATATACAGCCCCATATGCAGCCCCAGGAGGTATATGTAGCCCCATATGCAGCCCCAGAGGTATATACAGCCCCATATGCAGCCCCAGGAGGTATATGCAGCCCCATAAACAGCCCCAGAGGTATATACAGCCCCATATGCAGCCCTAGAGGTATATACAGCCCCAGAGGTATATGCAGCCCCATATGCAGCCCCAGAGGTATATACAGCCCCATATGCAGCCCCAGCAGGTATATGCAGCCCCATATGCAGCCCCAGAGGTATATGCAGCCCCATATGCAGCCCCAGAGGTATATACAGCCCCATATGCAGCCCCAGAGGCATATGCAGCCCCATAGGTATATACAGCCCCATATGCAGCCCCAGGAGGTATATGCAGCCCCATATGCAGCCCCAGAGGTATATGCAGCCCCATATGCAGCCCCAGAGGTATATACAGTCCCATATGCAGCCCCAGGAGGTATATGCAGCCCCAGAAGTATATACAGCCCCATATGCAGCCCCAGGAGGTATATGCAGTTCCATATGCAGCCCCAGAGGTATATGCAGCCCCATATGCAACCCCAGAGGTATATACAGCCCCATATGCAGCCCCAGGAGGTATATGCAGCCCCAGGAGGTATATGCAGCCCCCCCCATCTATATACAGGCCCCCCCCCCGCCGCAATTCTGTAAAGGAAGAGATTGGTATACTTATCCCTCAGCTGTCCCGCCGCCGCCATCAAGCTCCTCCATCTTCATCCAGCGTCTTCCGTCTTTTTTCAGCTTCCTCCTCTGTCGCGCCGGCAATGACGTCATTGCCTGCGACCATCGGAGGAACCCGGAAGAAGACGGAAGACGCTGGATGAAGATGGAGGAGCGGCGGCGGGACAGCGTCAGCGGGACAGCGGAGGGATAAGTATACTAACCTCTTCCTTTACAGGATTGCGGCGGGGGGGGCCTGTATATAGATCGGGGCCCTGTATACTGTATACATTGTATACAGTATACAGTGACTTGCGTATAAGCCGAGGGGGTAAGTTTTCAGCCCAATTTTTGGGCTGAAAAACTCGGCTTATACGCGAGTATATACGGTAATTTTCTGTATTTATTTAATGCCTCATCACTACCTACTTGCTTTAGATCCCTAAATGCTTTCTTTTGTCCCTTATTGCACCCCTTACAACGTTATTTAGCCATAGTGGTTTCCTCCTATTTCTAGCATGCTTATTCCCATAGGGTATATATTGTGCACAGGCCCTATTCAGGATGCTAATAAACGTCTCCCATTTGCTTTGTGTACTTTTATGTCTCAGGACATCGTCCCAGTTTATTGCACTAAGGCTAGGGTCACACTTTAAACCTAAATTGCGCTCAGCGCATCCAGATCCAGATGCGGTGAACGCAATTGTCTTCATACATTCAGCAATCCGGTAACCGGATTGCTCAGGATGTGTAATCCTGAGCTATCCGGTTACCGGATAGTTTGCTCATCCCTGCCGCCACAGGGATGAGCAAAGTGTTCTGTGTTCTGTAAAACGTAAAATGTAATAAATAAATGTTTGTTCAATGTCTCTAGGGGGTGCCCAGTCCCCTTAGAGACCTTACATCCACTCAGGTGGGCTTATACTGCTGTAATGTGTTATGTACAACAGCTGACTCCTGTCAGCTGTTGTACACCCACAAACTGACCCCCCCGCATCTTTATACATGTCCCTGCACCCCCTCTTATCATTTCTAGCCATCCATTTTGCAGAACAAAACGATTTTGTAAAGCAGAGAAAAGAGGTTATATTTACCTCATCCTGTGTGAGTTCTCTGTTTCTGAAAAAATCTCCAAAGGCGGGCCTGTCTGCTGCTCCCTCCGCCCGCTTTGTAATTATGCACGCCCCCTCTCAGCTTGCTACAGTGCTGAGAGCCTCGCAGCGTCATGAAAGGGGCGTGGCTACCGGTATGATGCCCCTTTCATGACCGGGGGGGTCAGTTTGTGGGTGTACAACAGCTGACAGGAGTCAGCTGTAGTACATAACACATTACAGCAGTATAAGCCCACCTGAGTGGGTGTAAGGTCTCTAGGGGGACTGGGCACCCCCTAGAGACATTAAACAAACATTTATTTATTAAATTTTATGTTTTACAGAACACAGAATACTTTGCTTATCCCGGCAGCAGCCGGGATAAGCAAAGTATATGTGGGAACCGCATTGCTCAGGATTACACATCCTGAGCAATCCGGTTCCCCCATTGCAGATGATAGAACCGCTCCGAAAATTGCAGCCTGCATGATTTTTCCCGCAGGCTGCAGAGCCGGAAACCGGATTGCTTGTGAAACAATCCGGTTTTTAGCATTGGCTCCTATGAGGAGCGCTTCTTGATCCGGTTTTGAGCTGTTTGAAAGCTCAAAACCGGATCAGGTTTAAAAAAAAAAAAAAAACGCAGATGTGACCCTAGCCTAAGATCAACTCTCAACCATTGGAAATTTGCCTTCCTGAAGTTTAGTGTCCATGTAGCCCCTCTACTACACATCTTATTAAAGGATATTTGAAAACTTATTATATTATGATCACTATTACCCAAGTGACCTCCAACCAGAATATTTGATATGCGGTCTGGCCTCTTGGTTAATATTAGGTCTAACAATGCCCCCCTTCTTGTTGGGTCCTGAACCAGTTGTGAAAGGTAATTGTCTCTCATAGTTGTCAAAAACTTATTACCTTTGCTGGAACTGCAGGTTTCTGATCCCCAATGTATTTCAGGGTAGTTGAAGTCCCCCATAATAATGACTTCTCCCTGAGTCGCTGCTTCATCAATTTGCTTTATTAGGATATTCTCCTCCACTTCCATTATTGTTGGGGACTTATAACAAACCCCTATCAGTAATTTTTTATTTTTTCCCCCTCCCCTTATCTCCACCCACAGAGACTCTACATTTCCATTAGATTCACCTATATTATCAAGTAGGATGGGTTTTAAGGATGATTTTACCTATAAACATACACCTCCCCCTCGCTTATTTGTACGGTCATTTCTGAACAGATTCTAGCCCTGTAAATTAACAGCCCAGTCATGGCTCTCCTCCAGCCATGTCTCCGATATCCCCACCATGTCATAATTATTTTCCAATAACATCAATTCTAATTCCTCCATTTTGTTGGTGAGGCTTCTGGCATTAGTGTACATGCACTTTATGCCTCTCTCTTTACCTCTATTCCTTCCTACTATATTAACTGTTCTAACCCCACTCCCCATGTCACCCCCAATTTTATTACTTGTGCCCAGGTTACTATTTACACTATTTTCCCCTCCTGTACAATGAATACCCTCCCCCCCAACCCCTAGTTTAAACACTCCTCCAACCTTCTAGCCATTTTCTCCCCCAGGACAGCTGCACCCTCCCCATTGAGGTGCAGCCCGTCCCTAGCATAGAACCTGTAGCCAACAGAGAAGTCAGCCCAGTTCTCCGGGAACCCAAACACCTCCTTCCTACACCAATTCCTGAGCCACTTATTTATCTCCCTAATCTCCCGTTGCCTATCTGGTGTGGCACGTGGTACAGACAGTATTTCAGAGAATACTGCCTTGGAGGTCTTTGCCTTAAGCCTGCACCCTAATTCCCTGAAATCATCTTTAAGGACCTTCCACCTACCTCTAACTTTGTCATTTGTGCCAATGTGCACCATGACCGCTGGGTCCTCACCAGCCCCTCCCAGTAATCTGTCGACCCAATCAGCGATGTGCCGGACTCGAGCGCCAAGTAGGCAGCGCACTGTTCGACGATCCCTGTTTTTGTGACAGATTGCCCTGTTTCCCTAATAATTGAGTCCCCCACTACCAGCACCTGTCTGGCCTGCCCTTCTCTCCTATTTTCCCCCTTACTGGAGCAGACACTCCTCTGGCTTTCAGAGGTCATGCCCTGCTGCAGCAGTGCTATCCCTGAACTCACACCCCCCTCATCTGCCAACTTAGCAAATTTATTGGGGTGTGCCAGATAAGGGCTATCCTCCCTGGCACTCTTCCCTCTACCCCGCCTTCTAACTGTCACCCAGCTAGCTACCTCACTGTCCTGCAGCTCCATGCTACCTCCTCCCCCACATCTATCCCATTGAGCAGCTGTTCAGTGAGCAGCAGACTCCTTTCCATATTGTCTATGGATCTCAGTGTTGCCAGTTGTTCATTTAGATCCAGTATCTGGGCTTCCAAATGTACAACATACTCACATCTCACACAGCAGTATGCACCCTCGACCGGCTGTTCAAGGATTGCATACATGTGGCAAGATGTACACTGGATGGCATTGTCAATTATGGAGCTCATTTCCTAATGGCAATTTGTTGGCCTAATGCATATTGATCTGTATGTATTGCAACAACTATTGTTTGTTTAATATGATGTGATTTTATGTCTGCATGCATATTATTCAGACGTCAACAAAAAAAAAAAAAAAAAGGTCCTCAGTCAGAGACAGGATGTCCCTCCCCCTGCTCCCTGCATGCACATTCTAGTGTGGAACTGAAGCTGAAGGTCACAGCAGATTTCTCTCTCCCTCTCCAGAAACCAGATTGATCCTATTCTCATGTTGTAAGCTGGATGTTGTTAATTCTGAATAAATGAACATTCTCTGTTGCTCGCTGTGGACATCACGCTGATTAACGCGCTGCTAACAGGATTGCACCAGACAGAAATGATAAGTAAAAAGACATGCAAAGTATTAATAAAATACAACCGGCAATTCAGTAAGTCCTCCCTTCCAAACTCCCTGAATCCAAAGTCACTGAATCACAAGTCACACACTTACTTCCGTCCGCACTTGCGCTCCCGGTCACACTAAGCTCGTGTCACACTCGCTAAGAAGTAAGATTTAAATATTTATTTATTTTTTTTTTTCCCTTAGCAGAAAATAAGCCTACAGCTCAGTGTACTTTCAAAGGGAAAGGGACATGTATAAGATGACAGAAAAACAGCGAGCCACCGTTGTGCTGGGACAATTAACAGGTGCAGCGGAGCTGGAGGTTGAGTCCTGGAGTGATGGTGACAGGGATTCTGCTGGAAAAGTGTTTGATAAGCTGTCTGAATTGAGGATGCTGTTCTACCAATGCAAGCAGAGACCACAGGATACCGTCAGAGTGGTGTGGTATAAGTTGAATGGAGCAGGTCAGACATGACCTTGGTCAGATATGACATTATTGAAGTGTGACATTTTAAAGTGTCACATCAGAAATATCCCAGAATGGTGTATTCTCCATCATGCTAATCATGTAGTGATCCATCTGCTTTCATCCACAGGTACGTCTGAACTGTGACCCCAGAATACCCACTGCACCCTAGAATCCTATGTACTCCTCTCCCTCTGTGTTAACGGATACGTCTGAACTGTGAACCCAGAATACCCACTGCTCCCTAGAATTCTATGTACTCCTCTCCTTCTGTGTTAAGGGTAACGTCTGAACTGTGAACCAAGAATACCCACTGCACCCTAAAATCGTATGTACTCCTCTCCCTCTGTGTTAACGGATACAATGCTGTTTTTTCCCTGATTACAATTCCATGTATTATACTTCAAATTTAGGTTGTGCATATTGATAAGTCTTTGCTTCTCACACCTAATATTCTCCTTCCATTTGATTATGTCTCTTTGTGCTTTGATTCTAGTCAAATGTTCTCTTAACTGCATTCTGTTAATTACTCCCTGCTATGAGCTGTCCTCCTGCTCCCTCCTCCTCCCTTTTCTCACCTGGACTCATTTTTTGGTCATTTGAATGAGATAAGTTGAATGGAGCAGGTCAGACATGACCTTGGTCAGATATGACATTATTGAAGTGTGACATTTTAAAATGTCACATCAGAAATATCCCAGAAATAACACAGAAGTAACCAGAAGGTACCAGCAAAACCCATCTAACTGTCTTTTTTACTTTACTTTTTTTTATCCTTTTTTATCCTTTTTTTGTCCTTTACTTCAATGCCTGTTTTCAATGTCTTCAATACTTAAAATAACAGTGGCACGTGTAACTGCCCAGTCCTCCACTCATCTCTGCTGTCCATGTGGTGCAACTGGAAGGCAATGACATAGAGGTACACTCAAACTTTGTGTATAACTCCATTCACTATTAATCTTTACCATGTCTTTTATTTCACTGTTTGTTTTCTTATGTGCTCTCGCCACCAACTTTTATCCCCCTATACACCCTCCACCACCACTCATTCACATCAGCCCCTCTCTCCTGCCCTACTCTATGCACAGCTCCCATGCTATCTTCAGTTTACTGAAGATTCTCAGCCCATCATATTACAAAGTTTGTCATAATAAATCATGTCCTAAATCCAATAACTATTTGCTCTTTCTCTTTTTACTGCTGCTCCTGTCAGGTGATATCTCTCCCAACCCTGGTCTGCCCTCTGCTAACTTCAACCCCTCTCCCACCTCACACAGAAACCTCACAAACCTTATTAACATCACCTGCACACCTTCATCTCCCTCTTTTAATTGCACTCTCTGGAAACCACGGTCTGTATGCAACAAACTTCCCTTCATTCATAACTACTTTCTCACTAACTCTCTTAACCTCCTGGTCCTAACTGAAACTTGGATCCAGGATTCAGACACTGCATCCCCTGCTGCTATTTCTTATGGTAGCTTACTTTCTCTCATTACCCGAGTCCTGGGAATAGACATGGTGGTGGAGTTGGCTTACTCCTGTCCCCACAATGTACTTTATAGGTCATCCCTCCAGCCCCATCACTCTCATTCCCCTCTTTTGAGGTTCACACCATTATGCTATTCCTTACCCATCCCCTCAGAGAAGCAGTGGTATAACCGCCCCCCAGGGTCACCTACCCAGTTCCTCGACCATTTCTCCGCATGGTTGATACACTTCCTGTCCTCAGAATTACCAGCCCTCATTCTGGGAGCCTTTAACATCCCCATAAGCAGACCCACCTCCCCATGCATCCCAGCTCCTATCTCTAACCACGTCACTCGGCCTCTCACAGCTCTCACCCTCTGAGACACACAAGGGTGGCAACACCCTTGACCTGATCTTTACCCGGCTCTGCTCTACCTCCTCCTTAGATAACTCACCTCTTCTCTCTGACCACAACATTCTCTCCTTCTCACTTACTAACCCTCACCACAGCCCACCCCTACCTATCAAACATCCAGAAATCTACAGGCTATTAACCCTCATGCCCTCACAGACTCATCATCTCATCACTGTCCCCAATCTCCTCATTCTCCTGTCCAAATCTGGCAGTAAATCACTATAATAACACTCTCAGAAGCATCCTGGACCAAGTAGCGCCCCTAACCCTCAGAACCTCCAAACATAGAACAAAACAGCCCTGGCTCACATCACAAACTCGATTTCTCCAGCGATGCTCTAGGAGTGCTGAACGCCTATGGAGGAAAACTCGCTCACCAGAAGACTTTATCCATTATAAATTCATGCTAAAAACCTACAACTCCGCCCTTCATCTTGCTAAACAAACCTACTTTACTACCCTGATTTCCTCACTATCTAACAATCAAAAAAAAACTCTTTGACACCTTTCACTCTCTCCTCAGTTCTAAAGTGCAGGCCGCCAGGAAATCAGCTCCCAGCCTCCAAGCGCTGACACTCCCATTCTTCCCCACATCTTCTCCAGCTCACTCTCCACATTTAACCCAGTTACAGAAGAAGAGGTTCCCAGGCTCCTGTCTTCTTCTCGTCCCACTACATGCACCACTGACCCCATCCCCTTACACCTACTCCAGTCTCTCTGTCCGGTCGTCACCACTCACCTAACCAAAATCTTCAACCTCTCCCTCTTCTGGCATCTTCCCCTCCTCCTTCAAATACTTGATCATTACGCCATTATTAAAGAAAACTTCTTTCGACCCATCCTGCACAAATAACTACAGACCAGTCTCCAACCTCCCCTTCCTCTCTAAACTCCTGGAGCGCCTTGTCTACTCCCGCCTCACCCGTCACCTCTCCGCTCACTCTCTTCTAGATCCATTACAGTCTGGCTTCCACCCCCTTCACTCTACAGAAACTGCCCTCATCAAAGTGACCAGTGACCTACTGACAGCAAAACGTAATGCCGACAACTCTCTGCTTATTCTTCTAGATCTGTCTGCAGCTTTTAACACTGTTGACCACCATCTCCTACTCTCTATGTTTCACTCCATTGGTATAAAGGACACCGCTCTCTCCTGGCTCTCTTCCTATCTTTCTGACCGCTCTTTCAGTGTATAATTTGCTGGCTCTACTTCCCCCCCTCTTCCTCTTACTATTGGGGTCCCTCAGGGTTCAGTCCTTGGACCCCTTCTCTCTCTACACAGCCCCGATTGGACACACCATCAGCAGATTTGGCTTCCAGTACCATCTCTATGCTGACGACACACAATTATACACTTCAGCTCCTAACCTTACCCCTGCGGTGTTAAAGAACACCAATGACTGTCTAGCTGCTGTTTCCAACATCATGTCAGCTCTGTATTTAAAACTCAACCTCTCCAAAACTAAACTTCTTTTGCTCCCGCCCTCCACTAACCTCCCTAAATCTGACATCTCTCTCTCAGTGTGCAGTACCACGATAACTCCTAGGCAGCAGGCTCGCTGTCTGGGTGTCACGTTTGACACCGATCTCTCCTTCACCTCCTACATACAATCTCTCGACCGTTCTTGTCGCTTACACGTGAAGAACATCTCTAGAGTCCGCCCCTTTCTACCAATGGAAACAACTAAAACCCTCACCGTGGCCCTAATCCACTCCCGCCTTGATTATTGCAATTCTCTATTAATCGGCCTTTCCCTCTCTAAACTTTCCCCTCTACAGTCCATCCTTAATGCAGCAGCCAGGATCCCCTACCTGGCCAATCGTTACTCAGATGCCTCCGCTCTGTGCCAGTCATTGCATTGGCTGCCTATACACTGCAGGATAAAGTTCAAATTGCTTGTTCTCACCCACAAAGCTCTTCACAATGCAGTGCCCCCCTACACCTCCTCCCTCATCTCTGTCTATCACCCCACCCATTCTCTACGTTCTACAAATTACCTTTGACTAACATCTGCACTAATCCGATCCTCACACTCCCGGCTCCAAGACTTCTCCCGAGCTGCACCAATTCTCTGGAATGCTCTACCCCAAAAAATCAGGACCATCCACAACTTGTATAGCTTCAGACGCTCACTAAAAACACATCTTTTCAAAGCGGCCTATCATACTCCCTAACAAAATTCCTTTGTACTGTACATAGCCCATTCACTATCTCTCTCGACATAACTCTTCTACAAACTCCACCAAACTCAATAAGTCTACACAGATTGTCTGGTGACCATTAATGTAACTTAATTTCTATCCCCCATTTCCTCAGGATGCCTGGACCATCAGTGTTATAAGCCCCTGTACTTTGTATAACCCCTATCTCGTTGTAGATTGTAAGCTCTTGAGCAGGGTCACCCTTATTTTTTTGTTTTATCTATTGTATTGTATTTTTTACATTGACTTTATGCTTATTGTATTTTCCTATTATTGTACTGTTTTCTTTCTCTACTCGAATTACTGTATTATATTGTGTATTTTCTTACTGCATTATAATGTGTATTTTCTTACTGCATTAAACTGTGTATTTTCATCTATTACCCACTGTATTGTAAAGCGCTGTGGAATATGTTGGCGCTATATAAATAGAGATTTATTATTATTTATTATTATCAGAGACTATGCCCTCAGTTTACAAGGGGCACTCCGGTCCTTAAATCAGGTAGACCCGGCAAGTGTACTGGAAGAGGATAAAATGCTTGCTGAGCAGTTTACAGAGGGATTGAGGTCAGATTACCATCGCCAACAGGTACACATGTGTGTCTTGGATCATCCAACTGTGAACTTTAACGACTTAAAAGATCGTGCTATAACAGTGTTAAGAGATCCGGTGCCTGCAGAGCCTGCAATCCTATCCTGGCAGGTTAACACCTCTCCCATACACTTTAAACCCGTTTCTAAAGATCCTGCAAAAGTGGAAAGACAGGCTGTAGCAGATAACTCAGATGATGACTTGCGTAACCAGGTGCTGCAGCTAACCAAAAATATGGACTATGTACTAAAGCCCTTGCAAGCCATGCCTGGAGCACCACCACCAAGCAAAATCCAACTAGCTGATTGCCCTGAGGATGTCCCATGGATGCGGAGAAAGAACAAGTCGCAAGTGCAGGGGACCAACGCACCATTCCAACGTAGACCCATGTCGCCCGTGGAGGGGACCAACAAGTCGCCTGTTCAGGGGACCGACGCACCATTCCAACGCAGAGCCAGGGACTACACAGATTCTTCAGGACAACCCATCTGTCTGCGATGCAACTAACCAGGCCACTTTGCAAGAAGATGTCCTTTAAACACAAGATTCTTGGGCCCGCGGGCCAGCCCCCAGGAGTAGAGCAGCTGGGCCCATATGACTGGCGTAATCGGTACGTGGGAGGCCGTCCATACCTCAACATTACGCTAGAAGGAATCCCCATGTCGGCCCTAGTGGACACCGGGTTGCAGGTTACCACGATCCAACATATCCTTTACAAACAATTTTGGTCTGATACTGATCTTAACCCCTAGACCCCAATTTTTATACTATTGCAGCTAATGGACAACCACAGGGACAGGTGGGTACAAAGAAGTTACAATAAAGTTTGGGAGGGTAGAGTTAAAAGGCCAAGGGTTATTTTTGGTAGAGGACAGTCCTGATGAAAAATACCCATACATGGTAATTGGTACTAATGTTATTTAAAACTGCTTTGGAGAAGTGTTGTTTTTACTCCGACAGATTGCTGAGACTGCTGATTATGGGCGGACGAGAGTCATCCAAAGAGAGATCTGACCCCTCATCCACAAGCAACAGGTAAATCTGTCTGGGGGAGAAATTGGCAGTGTGCGGGTAACAGACCCGGTTCCCATTGTATTACCACCAAAAAGTGAGATGATGATATGGTGTCGAGCAGCAATAGGTTTCAGAGGAAAGGAATACCAGGCAGTTGTAGAGCCGGTGTATTCAGAGCATAGACCTACTCTACTGACAGCCAGAGGGGTGGTGGATGTACGCAAGGGAAGAGTACCAATCCGTGTATTGTGGGGAAGAGGAAGCAAAACTACCCCGGTATGCTACTGTAGGAAAGCTGTACACTGTCTGTAACAACAACATACAGGCAGTAGAATCCGTTTCCTTGTCTAGTCAGGTGGAGGATAACAACTCCAAAGGACAGCTAGAGGAGTGGTGTCAGCAGTTGCACGTAGGAACTGATGCCACCCCTTCTCACCAGAAGCGCGGAGTCTACCGGGTAGCACTGGAATTCGAGCAAATATTTAGTAAGCATCCATTAGATTTTGGGAGGATTAAAGGGGTAAACCATCGCATACCCACAGGAGATCATCCCCTAATTAAATTGAGACACAGACCCATTCCACCAAGTCACTACCAGCACGCCAAAGAGACACGAAGAAGGCTGGTGTTATAAGAGATAGCTGTAGTCCCTGGGCAGCCCCCTTTGTCCTAGTCAGAAAGAAGGATTGCACGATGAGGATGTGTGTGGATTACAGGGAGGTCAATAAGATCACTCACAAAGATGCTTACCCATTACCCCGGATAGAGGAGTCTCTTGCTGCATTAAAGACTGCTAATTATTTCTCCACGTTAGATCTCACTAGTGGGTATTATCAGGTCTCTGTTGCAGAAGAAGACCGAGAGAAGACTGCATTCACAACACCAATGGGACTATGCGAATTCAACAGCATGCCATTCGGGTTATGCAATGCACCAGGAACGTTTCAAAGACTCATGGAATTTTGCCTGGGACATCGGAACTTCGAGACAAAACTCTTATACCTGGACGACGTCATTGTGTATTCCAAAACCTATGAAGAACACCTGGAACACCTGGCGGAGGTATTTGAGGCTTTAGCAAAGTAAGGGATGAAGCTCAAACCATCGAAATGTCACCTGCTGAAACCTAAAGTCCAATACTTGGGGCACATGGTCAGCGCAGATGGACTAGCGCCAGACCTGGAAAGAGTAACAGCTATCAGGATTGGCAGAGACCAACCACCGTCATCGAGGTACGTCAGTTCTTAGGTTTGGTTGGGTACTACAGAAGATTCATTAAGGGCTACACAAAGATGGCAGCGCCCCTGCAAGATCTTCTGGTAGGCCAATCTAAGAAGAGAAGGTCTGCAGATCCACCATTGGAATGGGGAGAAGAACAAGAAAACTCCTTCCAACAGATGAAGCAGGCTCTCACCGGTGAGGATATCCTGGCTTACCCAGATTATAACCTACCATTCATCCTTTACACAATGTAGGCCTGGGAGCAGTCCTGTCCCAGATTCAACATGGTAGAGAGAGAGTAATTGCCTGCGCCTGCAGAAAACTTCGACCCACTGAGAGGAACCCAGAAAACTACTGTTCCTTTAAGTTGGAGTTCCTGGCCTTGGTTTAGGCTATATCAGAAAGGTTCAAGCATTACCTCGCAGCTTCAAAATTTACCGTCTTCACGGATAATAACCCGTTAACACACCTGGATACCGCGAAGCTTGGTGCACTGGAGCAACGCTGGATGGCCCGACTATCGAACTATGACTTTATCAAATACCGAGCAGACCGCAACAACGCAAATGCTGATGCTCTCTCCAGAAACTCTCAAGTACATCGACAAGGAATTGAAGAAGAAGAGGATGACTTGGAGGAAATAGAACTCCCAGCTTTCCATAAAAGTAGAAAATGGAAAATGGCTGAAGATCACATCTACCAGAACCGTCAGACTGTTGAACTAAACCCGTTGCCTCACTATGGATGGAAGGAGACTCAAGACAGTGATCCGGCAGTGAGCCTTGTAAAGAACTTGATAACCCAACCGGATTCCCAACTTGAAAAGAATGCTCCACCAAAGGCCCAGTACCTGTGGAAAGAAAGAAGCAGGTTATTCATCTATCAAGGTCAATTGTGCAGACAGTATATCAACCCAAGAACACATGAAATGGTATGGCAAATTGTGGTTCCAAAGAGAGATGGCTAAATAGTTTTAGAAGCGTACCATGATGGAGCAGGACACTTTGGATGGAGAAAACTGGAAATATTGTTACGTGAGAGATTCTATTGGATCGGCATGAGAGCCTCCATAGAGAGATGTTCTAAAAATTGTGGACCATGCTCATTAAGAAGAAGAGACCGTAACAGCCAGAAAGCACCACTCCAGCCTCTCATCACCAAACAACCATTACAACTGGTAGCCTTAGATCATGTCAAACTCACGCCCAGCAAATCAGGCTATACCTATGCTCTTACCATGGTAGACCACTATTCCAGATTCCTTGTGGTAGCTCCAGTAAAAGATTTATCAGCTCAGACAGCAGCAAGAACATTTCAAGCCTATTTCTGCAAACCACATGTTATCCAGAACAGGTATTGACAGACCAAGGACCTGCCTTTGAAGTTGAAATATTTCAAGAGTTCTGTCGCCTATACGGATGCAAGAAAATCCGCACCACGCCTTACCATCCTCAAACTAATGGAATGTGCAAAAAGATGAACCACGTGGTAATTGAATTGTTGAAAACTCTGCCTTTAGAAGAACGAAACCAATGGCCAGAGAAATTACCAGATCTATTTGACATCTACAACAACATCCCTGTAAGCTTAACAAATTGTACCCCTGCATACCTCATGAGAGCAAGACCAGGTAAATTGCCAGTAGACTTTGAGATAGGCATAGTAGTTCCTGAAGAAGATACTACAGATGCAGATTGGGATACTCGTAGAAAAGAACAATACCAGAAAATACAAGAATGTGTTGAGAAAAGTCTGGAAAAATCTAGAGAAAAACAAGAAACCAACTTTAACAAAAGTGCGCAAGGAACGCCCTTAACACCAGGTGAATTGGTTTTGAAGAGAAAAAGATCAATGGTAAAAAGAACCATACACTGTGTTACCATCTGAATTTGATAACCAGAAAACCTGTGTCATCAGAAAAGACCATGGCGAAACAACGGCAACAGTGTCCAGAGATCACTTGAAGAAGTGCCCTCAACAGCTTCAACAAGAAGAAAATGTACCTTGTCCAGAGCCAGAAGAGAAAGAGAAGCCAAAGACTGTCCAAACCCTCATTGGAGATTTACCAGCAGATTGGCCTCAAATAGAAGGTACATACCTAATTGCAACTTTGATGTTCCCACCAGCAGTAGAAACACCAAGAGTGGAAGAATCACCCGTTGTACCGGAACCAGAGAATCCTGCAATCGGTGTACCTGCCATTCCCACTATGAGAACCAGAAGACACTCAGGCATACCAGTGTTACGCAGATCAACACATGGATCAGTAAGTAGTGTCCACTCTACACCAGGCGTACATACTAGTGGCATACCAGTTTTACGTAGGTCAAGACGTAGTAACTTGGGTCAAACACCACTAAAGTACAGACAATAGAGTACAAAAATTGGGAAAAATGTAAATATGTAACCAATGTCAGTGTACAGAAGGGTAATGTGGCGCCCCTGCGGGTATTAGCCACAGTATAAGATCATAATAGTTGCACTCACTTAGAAAGCCAAGCCACTGCACTACCACCTTTGGCCAGTAGGGGGAGCTCCAGAGACACCAGAGACTTCCCTAGAGATAAAACACTGGTTTGAGGTAAATTTTCAGACAGTTGGAGCTAGGAGCTCAGAGTGACAGGAGCTGCATTGAGTTCCTGAGGACTGACTGACAATTTCCAGGGCCAAGCCATCGGTCTGAGGAGGAGAAAACTGATAAGAGAAACACTTTCAGAATTGGGTAGCATCATTATCTACCCTAGATAAAAAGCGCAGATACGGATACCGGATCCGTGGCTGCATTAGTTATATACAATACAGCAACCGGAAAAACGTGAGGTAACAACAAGCTTCACAGGGCCAGACACAGCAACATACTAAGAGTTCAGCAGTACTCCCGGAGGGGGTAAGCAGAGAGAGACAAAGGACTCAAGTTGCCTGTTGAGTGGGACCCAGAGAGGACAGATTTGGGCCGGCAGCGAGTTCACACACGGCAGCAGGGCCATATAGACAGCGCAAGCAGGAGGTAAAGGACCCGGTGGGGCCTGAGCAACTGAACCCCTATTGCAGACTCCGGAGACGGGACTTGTTGTATTATAGTTTGGTTGAAAGTAAACCAGTTAAACCTCATCTGTGCCTCAGCCTCTGATTTAACAGCTACCATCTATCCAGGATTGGGACCATCACCACTGAGAGAATTTGCTGTGAATCAAGTAAGTGTCTGTGTCCTTAACATCTCCTCACCATACTTCCATCTTCATCCATCATTAACTTTAACATCACCTGTCCAGGGGACCCTACAGCCCTACCCGGAAAAGGGCTATACCATCTCAGCTGCCTCTCACCATCATCCCCTGGCCAGTACAAGGCAGCGGTGGCCATATATAGCCACATTATTCTGGGTGGCGTCACGACAATAACATCTACAAACTTTATAAATTATATAAACTTCTAAATCCCCTGTAAATACCCCCTTTTAGGAGTGTGCCAGCCTGGGGCCACGGCCTGGGTCCAGCCACCAGTGACTCCCCCAAGGAAAGGGACCCTGCGCCGGGTATCCCGGTCCCCTAAGCTGGGCGGCACATCTCTCTTTGGCGTCACGAACAGGATTTACCGTGCCTGGTTAAATCGGGTACTGTGTGCCGTGATTAATGCTGAAAATTGTGAGAAAATCCGAGAAAAATTGACTTTTTTATCAAAAAGTGATTTTCCCATTGGAAACCATTGAAATAGACTTTTCCCCATTGACTAACATTGAAACAAGATGGCCGCCAGCCTCTGAGGTAAAATTGCATCATCACTAATTACCTCATAACTGCCACAGCACGAGACTGCTATTTGAACTGTGTCATAGCCCTGAGCTCTGATCTGACTGAAAAATTTCAGATTCCGCCATTACTGAGCTCACGGCGAGCAGAAGCAGCAGGGGGCGTGTCTTTGTGGGCGGTACCAAGCTGAGAGCTCTGACGTCGGCAAAAGGGGAAAACCAATCCTGCTGCACAGCGGAACGATTATACGCCATTCTGACTGAAGCAGAGGACCGGAAGGGTCCGGATTAACTAAGGGGGCACAACATGTCGCAGCACGGAGACGCCGAAACACTCGGCGACACAAATGCAGCTGAAGCACAAAACAGAGCGCTCGGCAGCACAGCGGCGCAAGGTGCAGCGCCCATTATGCCGATGTTGATGCCATATACCCCAGGTGCTCCATGGCTTCCAGTGTATGAAGGTAAGCCTAATATTTTTGATGATTTTAAAGAAAAACTGCTGGCCTATTTAAACATGTTTCCAATGGCAGAAGCTCAGCGTGTCGGTTTGCTGATGGCACAGTTAAGTGGTAATGCCAAGCGAGAAGTCACAGCATGGTCCGCTGATCTAAAAGACACTGCTGAGCATATTCTAGCTGGATTAAAGGCAGTATTTGAAACTACTGCTGGTAGCAAAGCAAAGACCAAATTCTTCAATTGCAAACAAAAGGCAAATGAGAGTGTGAGAGACTTTGCCCTGAATTTACAGGAGGCCCTTAAAGCGCTTACACTGGCTGAACCAATGTTTAACACTGGCGCTGATAAATTGCTAAAAGATCAATTCATTGAGGGACTATTAACCTCTTCTCATCGAGGGCATGCGAGTATGCTGACTTTCAAGGACCCTGAAGTGACATTTGCCCAGTTAAAGGAGAGCGCTATTCGTCTCCAGCAGGCAGAGGCACTTTGGGATCAGGATCCTGAGCCATCCATTACAGAAACCCCTCAACAACAGAGAATGCCAGTGACATCAGTTAAGCCCCTGGAGGCCAGTGCTAATGATGCTTTCCAGCAAAAGCTTGACTCTCTAACAGACATTGTCACCTCAATGGCTAAAACCATGCAGGAAATGAGAGAATCACAGACTACACCCAAGATGGAGTTGGCGAACCGCAGAGAGGATATTCCCTGGATGAGACCCCAGAGATACCCAGCGTGGAGAGGACGACCCAACGACCGTTACCAGCCGGATGGACAGCCTATTTGCCGCCGTTGCCGGAAGCCAGGCCACATCGCTCGCAATTGTGATTTAAACAAGGATCCCCTGGGAATGCGGGCCGCTTCGCAGGAGTGAACTTTCAAGGCCCAACATCCTGGCACGATAAGTACGTCGGAGGACGTCCCATTATCCCCATCGTGCTGGACGGTATTCCCCTCAATGCCTTGTTGGACACTGGTTCCCAGATTTCATCTATACCACATATCCTTTATAAGAGGTACTGGGCAGATTCAGACATTGATAAAAGACCATCTAATGTTGAGCTAAGTATATATGCTAGTAATGGAAAATTGGTACCGCAAGTAGGATTTAGAGAGATGACCATTAAGATTGGTAGAGCAGAATTAAAAAATCAGGGTATCATAATTGTTGATGTTAACCGACGGGAACCTTTTGTATTGGTAGGTATGAATGTTTTAGAAAATTGTTTTTCCGAGGTTATTACTATTTTACAGCAATTTGCGGAAACTGCCCAATCCTGCCAGCAGAGAATTCTCCGGAGAGAGATAAAAGCATTGGTGCTGAAGCAACAAGTAGAGGTTGCAGGTGGAGAAATCGGCAGTGTGAGGGTAAGTGACCCAACTCCTATAGTAATACCTCCAAAAACTGAAATGCTGGTATGGTGTAGAGCAGCCATTGGTATTAAAGGACGAGATTACCAAGCCTTGGTAGAGCCTGTGTACACTGATAGTAGACCCACAATATTAACGGCTAGAGGAATAGTCGAGGTACACAGGGGAAGAGTGCCCATACGTCTTTTGAATTGTGGAGAGGAAGAGGTCACTTTACCAAGGTACGCTACAATGGCCAAGCTATACACTGTTGACAACAATGCCATCACAGCCATTGGGCCCTTGAATCCGTCATGTCAGGCGGACGACAATGGTTCAAGTGGAGAATTAGAAGATTGGTGTCAGCAGCTGCATATAGGTACAGATTCAACACCTACCCACCAAAAACAAGGGGTGTACCGACTAGTAGAAGAATATGAACGGGTCTTCAGTAAACACCCATTAGACTTCGGACAGATTAAAGGGGTAGAACATACAATTCCTACCGGTAACCACCCACCAATAAAAGAGAGATATAGACCCATACCGCCCGCTCATTATCAATCTGCTAAAGACATGCTGAGGGAGATGAAACAGGCCGGGGTAATAAGAGACAGTTGTAGCCCCTGGGCAGCCCCTCTGGTAATAGTTAAAAAGAAAGACGGAACCATGAGAATGTGCGTAGACTACCGGCAGATTAATCACATTACCCATAAAGATGCCTACCCCTTACCTAGAATTGAAGAGTCATTAGCCGCTTTAAGATCTGCTAACTATTTTTCCACCTTAGACTTAACAAGTGGGTATTGGCAAGTCCCTGTGGCTGAGGAAGATAAAGAGAAGACAGCGTTTACCACCCCAATGGGTCTCTGTGAATTTAATTGTATGCCGTTCGGACTCTGCAACGCACCCGGTACCTTTCAGCGATTGATGGAATGCTGTCTCGGACACAAGAACTTTGAAGCCGTCCTTCTGTACCTAGATGATGTAATAGTCTACTCAAAGACTTACGAACAACATCTACAAGATCTGGCAGAAGTGTTCGAAGCCTTATCCCGGTATGGTATGAAGATCAAGCCATCAAAATGTCACCTTCTAAAGCCAAAGGTACAATACCTGGGACACGTTGTAAGTTCAGAAGGAGTAGCACCGGATCCCGAGAAAGTAACCGTAATAAGGGATTGGCCAAGACCTACTAGCGTGAAACAGGTGAGGCAATTCCTGGGACTGGTGGGCTACTATCGTAGATTCATCCAAGGGTTCACCAAGCTAGCAGCACCTCTACAAGACATCCTGGTAGGGCAGTCGAAGAAGCCTTCAAACCGCAATCCTCCTTTCCAGTGGAGTGATGAGAGGGAAGATTCCTTTGAAAAGTTGAAGAAGGCATTGACCGGAGAAGAAGTTCTGGCATACCCCGATTACCATCAACCTTTCATCCTTTACACAGATGCCAGTAATGTGGGACTGGGAGCAGTACTATCTCAGAAGCAAGGAGGCAAGGAGAAAGTCATCGCCTTTGCAAGTAGAAAGCTCCGGCCTACTGAAAGAAATCCTGAAAATTACAGCTCCTTCAAGTTAGAACTACTGGCAGTAGTCTGGGCTGTGACTGAGCGTTTCAAACACTACTTGGCAGCTGCAGAATTCACCGTCTATACTGATAACAACCCATTGACCCACCTGGATACAGCCAAGCTAGGTGCGCTGGAACAGCGATGGATAGCCCGGCTGTCTAATTACAACTTCGTGATCAAGTATAGAGCAGGCCGAAAGAATGGAAATGCAGACGCCTTATCCCGGATGCCGCACTTGAGAGACGTGGAAGAAGAACCGGTAGAACTTGAAGAAATTGAACTACCCGCCTTCCATCGTCCCAAGGTAGGACAGTATCAATCCAGTGCCTACCAGAAACATCAACAGGTGAATCTCAACCCATTAGCACACCACAGATGGGCTGACACTCAAGACAGCAATCCAGCTGTGAAGTTGGTGAAAGAACTGCTGACTGAGCAAAGTGCGTATCCCAATGAAAATGCACCGAAAGAGACACATCAACTCTGGAAAGAGAGAGGCAAAATGTTCCTGTACCAAGGAAAGCTGTGCAGAAGATATACCAATCCAAAGACGCATGAGCTAGTATGGCAGATCATTGTGCCTAAACAAGATGTAAAAATGGTCCTAGAAGCTTATCACAATGGTGCTGGTCACTTCGGGTGGAAAAAGCTAGAAGTACTTTTAAGAGAAAGATTCTACTGGGTTGGAATGAGAAGATCAATTGAAGAATGGTGCAGAAACTGTGGTCCGTGCAACCTCAGAAGAAAAGATCTAAAAAACCAAAGAGCACCACTCCAGCCTATAGTTACCAAGCAACCACTTGAGCTCGTAGCAATAGACCACGTGAAATTGACACCAAGCCGGTCCGGCTATGTCTATGCTTTAACCATAGTGGACCATTACTCACGTTTCTTGGTAGTAGTGCCCGTGAAAGATCTCACTGCAAAGACAGCAGCTAAGGCGTTCCAGACATACTTTTGCAGACCCCATGGATATCCAGAACAAGTACTCGCAGACCAAGGCACAGCATTTGAATCAGAGATCTTCAGAGAATTTTGCAATATGTATGGCTGCAAGAAGATCCGTACAACAGCCTATCATCCGCAAACAAATGGCTTATGCGAAAAAATGAACCATATTGTAATCGATCTCTTAAAGACTTTACCAGAGACAGAGAGAAACCTATGGCCAGAGAAATTGCCTGACTTGGTAGACCTCTATAACAATGTCCCGGTAAGCTCCACAAACTGTACCCCAGCTTACCTTATGCGTGCAAGACCTGGCAAGCTACCAATAGATCTAGAAATGGGTATTGTAAAACCTGACGCAGAAGTGCAGGATTCCAACTGGGACTCCCTACGCCAACAACAATATCGCCAAGTGCAAGAATGCGTAGAAAGGAATCTCCAGAAAACTAGAGAAAGACAAGAGCAATACTTCAACCAGAATGCTCTAGCAACCCCATTAAAACCTGGTGATCAAGTGCTCAAGAGAAACCGTCGCACTAATAAACTGGACAATCAGTGGGAATCCGCCCCATATACAGTTTTACCAATGAGAGTGAACAATCCTAAAATGTGTCTTATAAGCAAAGATGGTGGATTAACATCAGTACTAGTGTCAAGAGACAATCTAAAACTATGTCCAGAGACATTGAAAGAAAAAGAAGTCATTCAACCTGAACCAGAAGTTATTCAACCAGTACCGGTTCAACCTGTTAACGAAAAAGAAGAAGATGGAGTATATCACACCTATCTAGGAGACTTTCCTAAAACCTGGCCAACCTACAATGGTGCAGTAGTAGTTCCCATGATGGCCTTCTATCAAACACCAGAGCCTGTAATACCAGAAGTTCCAAGACAGGAAGAACAAATTCCTAGTAATAATAGTCCTGGACACGGTGGAATTGCCAACCCCACAAATGTGGAATTATCCCTAGCAGAACCAGAAGTACTTACTAGGTATACGTCCACTCACACCATCACATTGAGTACACCCAGTACACAAGCGTTACGCAGATCACAACGTAGTACTCAGGGTCAATTACCAGCAAGATATGCAGACTACCAAATGTAAATAGATATTTCAACCAGAAATATCTGAAAGGAACTTGTTTAGTTGTTAATCAGTAGTTATTAGATGTAACGTTAAAAAGCTCAGTACCTACAGAGACTATTCTGTATGAACTACTTGCATATTCTTGAATTCTTTTCTTCATTTATCAGCCCGGAGGCGGTAAATTAAAGCTCCGGAAAGACTGTTTTTTGAACATTCTTAAATTATTCATAAACTTTGTTGGAAAAATGGACGCTAATTGCAGTGCCTTTCCTAACAAATAAATAGCCCTCAAGGACAGAGCTGTATTAATGGACGCTATTTGAAGTGACTTTTTACAAGACTCTATTTTTTAAACTTGAGTGGTTTTTGTAACTTTTTATTTTTTTTTAAGACTCTGTAGATATTATCTGTTATATCTTATGTTTATTGTCCCACAGTCCCGGAGTACTGTTCTTAACTAAGGGGGAATGTGGCGCCCCTGCGGGTATTAGCCACAGTATAAGATCATAATAGTTGCACTCACTTAGAAAGCCAAGCCACTGCACTACCACCTTTGGCCAGTAGGGGGAGCTCCAGAGACACCAGAGACTTCCCTAGAGATAAAACACTGGTTTGAGGTAAATTTTCAGACAGTTGGAGCTAGGAGCTCAGAGTGACAGGAGCTGCATTGAGTTCCTGAGGACTGACTGACAATTTCCAGGGCCAAGCCATCGGTCTGAGGAGGAGAAAACTGATAAGAGAAACACTTTCAGAATTGGGTAGCATCATTATCTACCCTAGATAAAAAGCGCAGATACGGATACCGGATCCGTGGCTGCATTAGTTATATACAATACAGCAACCGGAAAAACGTGAGGTAACAACAAGCTTCACAGGGCCAGACACAGCAACATACTAAGAGTTCAGCAGTACTCCCGGAGGGGGTAAGCAGAGAGAGACAAAGGACTCAAGTTGCCTGTTGAGTGGGACCCAGAGAGGACAGATTTGGGCCGGCAGCGAGTTCACACACGGCAGCAGGGCCATATAGACAGCGCAAGCAGGAGGTAAAGGACCCGGTGGGGCCTGAGCAACTGAACCCCTATTGCAGACTCCGGAGACGGGACTTGTTGTATTATAGTTTGGTTGAAAGTAAACCAGTTAAACCTCATCTGTGCCTCAGCCTCTGATTTAACAGCTACCATCTATCCAGGATTGGGACCATCACCACTGAGAGAATTTGCTGTGAATCAAGTAAGTGTCTGTGTCCTTAACATCTCCTCACCATACTTCCATCTTCATCCATCATTAACTTTAACATCACCTGTCCAGGGGACCCTACAGCCCTACCCGGAAAAGGGCTATACCATCTCAGCTGCCTCTCACCATCATCCCCTGGCCAGTACAAGGCAGCGGTGGCCATATATAGCCACATTATTCTGGGTGGCGTCACGACAATAACATCTACAAACTTTATAAATTATATAAACTTCTAAATCCCCTGTAAATACCCCCTTTTAGGAGTGTGCCAGCCTGGGGCCACGGCCTGGGTCCAGCCACCAGTGACTCCCCCAAGGAAAGGGACCCTGCGCCGGGTATCCCGGTCCCCTAAGCTGGGCGGCACAGTAATATAGGCAATAGGATGTTTAGATTGTGAGCTCCAAGAGAGACAGCATTACTGATGTATGTAAAGTGCTATGGAATTAATAGCGCTATATAAATGAATAAATTATTATTATTATTATTATTATTATTATTATTATTATTAAACATAGGAAAAAAGTAAATATGTTCAGAATGTAAATATTTAATTAATGTAAAGTGTAGAAAAGGGTGAAAAGTAGGCAAAACAACCCAACCAGGTACACAACACCAGTAAGAGGGGTGAGAGGAGTTGGCGTAAGGAGCTGTCTAGGGAGAGCAAAATCTTGGCCAATAGGTGACCCCAGGGCCAGGAGGCCTACAGCACTTATGACCTGGTAGAGGCCCCTGCAGTACCTAGGACTCCTACGTCGAGGCACCCGTAGTTTTAGTTGTTGTGTTTTTGAACTTTAAGCCTACAGAGACTTGACCTGTTGGATTTTTGAATGTTTCCCTTTTTACTTTCAAAAATGGACCATAGCCACAGGACTGGTAGTGGCAAACACCCGCTTAAACACCCTTTAAACAGCCTGCAGCGGATGGACTAGCGCTGTATGGACTGGTTACCTGTTTCCTTATTTATACTTGGTTTTTGTAAATTTTTCATTTTAAGACTCTGTTCAATTATCAAATGTAAATAGTTAAGTTATGATATGTTATGGTTATGGAAAAATGTTTCAGGTCCGGAGGACTGTATTTAACTAGGGGGGGAATGTGGCATCCCTGCAGGGGATTGCCACAGGATCCACCGGTGCAAGGAGGGAATTACACCTTGGTTCACACAGCACACAACACCTTCCACCCCAGACATGAAGGGGGAGCTCTACTGGCTGCCTTAAGCCAGTTCCCCTTTAAAAGATCCAGGCTTGAGGGGAGGAGTCAGTTAGTCCCAGGAGTTAGTTCTAGTTAGTCGGAGGAGAGAGAGCTGGAGTGAGGAGCTGGTCGCTGGGAAGGATCCATACAGGAAAAAATAGGGTTTTACTTTCGGCTCGTGGAGCGCTAAATGAATCACAAGCAGAGCATCAACTAAAATCAGACCTTTATTGGCCCCTTGTGTTGCCACAACATGTTTCAAAAGTACTCTACTGTCCTCCTCAGGCTAGGAAGGATCCAAGCCCAGGACCATGGAACACTGACCCGGCTGTGCTGCACCCTAGGGAGAGGTTCGGGGGCCAGTGGAGGAAGCAGAGAAATCAAGGTAGGGAACCATTTAAGGTTTCCTTATAGTACACCCGGATACCGGAGTCCGACACTGCCAGCATCCACTGCAGCAGTAAATGCCCGGGAGAACCAGGAGGTCCAAAACCCCCTGAGGTAACAGACAAGAGACACTCAAGCTGACCAAACACAGGACTAGGGGCCATACGAGGAATAGGGACCCCGCAGAAGGACCTAATTGTCAGTTTAGAGCAAAGCCCTGAGAGGGAGAAGGAGCGGTGAGTTCAGGCGCAGGCAGGACTTACCCCAAGCCACAGAGACAAGAGACAGAGGAGGCCTCACAACTTTCTAAGGTGGAAGTCCCAAGTTGCATCGGGGACTTGCTTATTTCTCTGGACTGTACCTGTTACCCTGTCACCAGTAAAAGGTATCGAAACAACGATCACTGTGTGTGTGTGCCTACTTAACCGCCTTGTCTGCAGAGACACGACTACTACTCCCCTCATCCATCCCCGCTGCCCTAAGGTAGAGCTCCACCTGTGGGGAGCTGTACCACACTCTGCTGCACCCACCATCACCTCAGCGGCCGGCTGCAGCACTGGTATACCCATTACAAGGAACTACAGGTGGAGTCACGTTACCAATCCCCTTATCCCCCAACCATTCCCCGCCATTGAGGGTCCAGGGCACGGGACCGGGAACCGACCAGCCGTGATCCCCCATCAAAGTCGCCATCAGCCCCGGTACCCAAGTACCCCCTACTCTGTCGACCACCTCAAATGCATAATGTATGCTGCATTCAGGCAAGGGGTCCCCCATGGGTCTGGCTGCTCTGTACCCCCAGATATATTGTTAGGAAAACTCAGGTCTATTCACGGGGGCCATTCCCACCTCCTACCTCTCTGTGCCTCTCCTTTCTTCTCCTCGCATCCTCCCTGCTGTCTGTTATACCATCTTCGCCTGCGCCTCCTTGTGCTCATTTACGCAGGCGCAGAGCGAAGTATTGTTTGTTTTGGTACCGCGCACGTGTCCCGCCTCCTGCCTCCGACGTCAGCACCTTTGCCTGCCCTGCTCCGTGCTATGCTGTATACATAGAGCAGGGCGGTAATCTGGCGCCTGTGCAGTATCCCTCCGCAAGCAGAAGCCCCCAGAAGGGTGAATATGTAATGCCCCACAGTTTTTATGTTCGTGCTTTTCCGGTTTATCAGAGACATCTACACTCTATTACGATTTGCCTTGCAAGTAATGCACATGAGAGTGCGCACAGACATGAGTTGTTTCTTTCTGCACAGAGTGAGGTATGCATGGTCCCAGCTTTTTGTTGTAGGCAAGAGTTAGGGTACCTTTACACGTCGCAACATTGCATGCAATTTCACTTGCAACTTACTAGTTGCAGTGAAATCATGGACACATTGTTCCATTTGTACACAGCAACAAGATAGAACAATGTGTCCATGATTTCACTGCAACCAGTAAGTTGGAAGTGCAATTGCATGCAATGTTGCGATGTGTAAAGGTACCCTTAATGAAGAAGCTATCCTTTTCATATATGGAAATAAGGTCACATGGATAAATCACATGACCTGACTCTGTGCAGTGAAGGGAGAGGAGATATGTTACAGGGAGCTGGGCATTGGTGAGATGGAAACAGAGGTGTTTATGGCGGCCGTCACACGCTTCAATTTCCTGCACGATATCGCTTAAGCGATCTGCTTTTTGATCGCTTAAGCGATATCGTTTGTGCATCGCGGCGTGCAATCAAGCGATTTTACAATGTAAAATCGCTTGATCATGACATCGCAGATATGAGAGCCGGAGCTCATATCAAGCGATAAACGCTTGTTCAATCTGCTTCATCGTGGTGTGTGACACCACGATGAACGATCTCCCAGCGGCAGAGCCTATGCTGGGAGATGGTATCTATGGTAAACGTCGGGTTACTAAGCGCCGCGCGGCGCCTAGTAACCCGATGTGTACCATAGTTACCAGCGATCTCGCTGGTCCACATCGCTGGTGAGTCTGTCTGTGTGACAGCTCACCAGCGATGTGAACGATATTGTTAGCGATCGCGCGTGCACATGATCGCTAACAATATCGCTCACGATATTGATGAGTGTGACGGCCGCTTATGTGAGATGCAGAGATAGGCTCTATCCACCTCACTGGAGCCTGTCCTGAGATCTAGATCCTTATATTGAACATGTCTGCTGATGTTCCTAGAATCCGCCTAATGAAACCTTCTCACAAGTAAAGGATATGGAGTTCTGGACTTTTGGGAACACAACACGACCATCTCCCTAGTTGCAGAGGTACATGTACCGTGTGTCCTGCCAGGGCTGTGGAGTCGATAAGCCAAACATCCGACTCTTCAATTACCCTGAATCTGACTCCAACAAAATGGACTCCGAC
Organism: Allobates femoralis; assembly: GCA_033576535.1. Taxonomy (NCBI): domain Eukaryota; kingdom Metazoa; phylum Chordata; class Amphibia; order Anura; family Aromobatidae; genus Allobates; species Allobates femoralis. Next base: position 120,595,752 of record JARQOC010000009.1, read on the forward strand.
TCCATAACCATGGCTGTGAAGTCAGTTAGCCACATATCCGACTCCAACCGCTCAATTTCCATGAATCTGACTCTTCAATTTCCCCGAATCTGATTACACCCAAATGGGCACCGACTCCTACTCCACAGCTGCTGGTGTCGCCATGTGTTCGGCCTTGTGTCTTCTGTCACAGCATGCTCTGAACAGTTAGGCCTTTCAGGAGGTTTAAGGTTTTTTTTCCTACTATTTGGTAGGAAAATGTTAATGTAACATAGAGCAGGACTGTCCATGTTTCTTACTAGGACCCTTCCTGGTATACTTGTACTTCTCCTTGTCAGCTGAGCACCTCGGGGGCTGCATTTTGTGTATAACAAGAAAGTTTTCATTCCAAAATTTCCCAAAAAAGTATTTGGGGTTGGTTGAATGGGTCCGTGGTTCTGCTGAAAAACAGAGAGGTCACGGACACGCATCTGCTCCACATGGCGACATGGTCCACGCTTAATATTGGACATCTGAACGGGGCCAAAGAGGATCATGTGTCTCCGTATGTCCGTGCCTACGGCATGTGTCGGCACAGACCGCATACGTGCCGGAAGCATGGATGTGTGAAACAGCCTTAGCCACAGTGATAAGCTGTCTGGCCTTTTTTGAAGATTAGGATCTCATCAAAATTAATTTTCACCACAGCAGCCCACTGTGATCAAAGCTGATTTTATTTGCATTGCCAGCTGAACAGTCAGGTCATCCCAGTAAGGCTGGCTTCACACTACGGCTGGGATCCGATCTGTGGCTGTCCACTTGAGCCAGACAGCCCCGGACCGGATCAGCACACAGAACTGGAGGGCTAATTTACCCTCGGTGCGGTGTGCAGGTCAGGACCATGGCTCGAGGGGAGCTAGTCCCAATTGGGACAGTGATAATGGCTGCAATATAAGTGCTATGCAAGCAAAGCATCTACTACATAATCGGCTAATGTTCTCTGTCTGTCACGGAAATTGTGCGCTAGCGCTGATTGGTTGAGTACACAGAAAGAGAATAAAAGATGGCGGCCGCTAGCGTGACCACAGCGGACTCCCGCCGCAGCCTCCTGTTACTGACCCCCACCACAAACCCGCCCACTGACACCAGGGACCGGGGGCTGCCAGGGTCGGTGCCCCCAGGGTGCAGGGAGCGCGCATCGTGCGGCTCCTCCACACTCTCCTGCTTCCTATGGCTGCACAGTCTGTCACAGACTGTGCGGCCATACGATGATCCCGGGTGTCCGCCTCCTGTCAGTGCAGCTGGGTGGCAGCAGCACATGACACCCGGGATCATCCTGCACACCGCCGCCTCTGCGCCCACCTCCTCCACACCTACTCTGCAGGACAACGCCAGCATGAGGGCCAGTTCTGGGACAGCAAGGGGACGGAGAGGTGAGAGCCCATGTGTGAGTCTGTGTGTGGGTCTGTGTGTGTATGTGTATATATGACTCTGTGTGTGGGTGTGAGTCTGCTCCTTCCTGCCCCTGCCTGTGCCGCTTCGTCCTCCGTCCTCCTCCCCCCAGCCGCTTCATCCTGTCCTCCCCCCCGCCGCATCGTCCTCCGTTCTCCTCCCCCCCCGCCGCTCTGTGCTCCGTCCTCCCCCTGCCTGTGCCACTTCATCCTCCGCCCTCCCCCTGCCTGTGCTGCTCTGTCCTCCATCCTCCCCACCACCTCATCCTCCATCCTCCTCTCCCCCCCACCGCTCTGCGCTCTGTCCTCGCCCTGCCTGTGCCCCTCCATCGTCCACCACCCCACTGCTTCCTCCTAATTCCTTTGTCCTCCTCCCCCTCCGCCACTCCATCTTCCGTCCTCCCACTGCCTGTGCTGCTCCGGCCTCTCTCACCCCGCCGCTTCGTCCTCCCCCTGCCTGTGCCGCTCAATCCTCCCCCACCCCACCGCTTCCTCCTCCTTCCTTTGTCCTCCTCCCCTCCATCCTCCATCCTCCCCCTGCCTGTGCTGCTCCGTCCTCCCCCATCCCTCCGCTTCGTCCTCTGTCCTTCTTCCCCACCCCCCGACGCTCTGTACTCCGTCTTCCCCCTGCCTGTGCCGCTCCATCCTCCCCCACCGCTTCCTCTTACTTCCTTTGTCCTTCTCCCCCTCCGCCACTCTATCATCCCCCTGCCTGTGCTGCTCCGGCCTCTCCCATCCCGCCGCTTCGTCCTCCATCCTCCTCTCCCCCGGCGCTCTGTGCTCCGTCCTCCCCCTGCTGCTCCATCCTTCCTCACCCCACCTCTTCCTCCTCCTTCCTTTGTCCTTCTCACCTCCGCCAATCCATCCTCCGTCCTCCCCCTGTCTGTGTTACTCTGTCCTCCCTCTCCGTACTCCTCCTGCCTGTGCCACTCCATCCTCCCCCACCCCACTGATTCCTCCTCCCCCTCCGCCACTCCATCCTCCGTCCTCACCCTGCCTGTGCTGCTCCGGCCTCTCCCACCCGCCACTTCGTCCTCCATCATCCCCTCCCACGCCGCTCTGTGCTCCGTCCTCCCCCTGCCTGTGCTGCTCCGTCCTCCACCACCCCACTGCTTCCTCCTAATTCCTTTGTCCTCCTCCCCCTCCGCCACTCCATCCTCCGTCCTTCCCCTGCCTGTGCTGCTCTGGCCTCTCTCACCCTGCCGCTTCGTCCTCTGTCCTCCCCCTGCCTGTGCCACTCAATCCTCCCCCACCCCACCGCTTCCTCCTCCTTCCTTTGTCCTCCTCCCCTCCATCCTCCCCCTGCCTGTACTGCTCCGTCCTCCCCCACCCTGCCGCTTCGTCCTCTGTCCTCCTCCTCCCCTGACGCTCTGTACTCCGTCTTCCCCCTGCCTGTACCACTCCATCCTCCCCCACTGCTTCCTCTTACTTCCTTTGTCCTCCTCCCCCTCCGCCACTCCCTCTGCCTGTGCTGCTCTGGCCTCTCCCATCCCGCCGCTTCGTCCTCCATCCTCCTCTCCCCCGGCGCTCTGTGCTCCGTCCTCCCCCTGCGCTCCATCCTTCCCCACCCCACCTCTTCCTCTCTCCTTCCTTTGTCCTTCTCACCTCCGCCAATCCATCCTCCGCCCTCCCCCTGTCTGTGTTGCTCTGTCCTCCCTCTCCGTACTCCTCCTGCCTGTGCCACTCCATCCTCCCCCACCCCACTGATTCCTCCTCCTTCCTTTGTCCTCCTCCCCCTCCGCCACTCCATCCTCCGTCCTCACCCTGCCTGTGCTGCTCCGGCCTCTCCCACCCGCCACTTCGTCCTCCATCATCCCCTCCCCCGCCGCTCTGTGCTCCGTCCTCCCCCTGCCTGTGCTGCTCCGTCCTCCACCACCCCCCTGCTTCCTCCTAATTCCTTTGTCCTCCTCACCCTCCGCCACTCCATCCTCCGTCCTCCCCCTGCCTGTGCTGCTCTGGCCTCTCTCACCCCGCCGCTTCGTCCTCTGTCCTCCCCCTGCCTGTGCCGCTCAATCCTCCCCCACCCCACCGCTTCCTCCTCCTTCCTTTGTCCTCCTCCCCTCCATCCTCCCCCTGCCTGTACTGCTCCGTCCTCCCCCACCCTGCCGCTTCGTCCTCTGTCCTCCTCCTCCCATGACGCTCTGTACTCCGTCTTCCCCCTGCCTGTACCACTCCATCCTCCCCCACTGCTTCCTCTTACTTCCTTTGTCCTCCTCCCCCTCCGCCACTCCATCCTTCCTCTGCCTGTGCTGCTCTGGCCTCTCCCATCCCGCCGCTTCGTCCTCCATCCTCCTCTCCCCCGACGCTCTGTGCTCCGTCCTCCCCCTGCAGCTCCATCCTTCCCCACCCCACTGCTTCCTCCTCCTTCCTTTGTCCTCCTCACCTCCGCCAATCCATCCTCCATCCTTCCCCTGCCTGTGCTGCTCCGTCCTCTCCCACCCCGCCGCTTTGTCTTCCTTCCCCCCTGCCGCTCTGTGTTCCTTCCTTCCCCTGCCTGTGCCGCTCCATCCTCCCCCACCCCACCGCTTCCTCCTCTTTCCTCTGTCCTCCCCCTGCCTATGCTGCTCCATCCTTCCCCACCCAACCGCTTCGTCCTCTGTCCTCCTCCACCCCGCCGCTCTGTCCTCCCCCTGCCTGTGCCTCTCCATCCTCCCCCACCCCGCCGCTACCTAATCTGTCCTTCATCCTCCCCCCCGCCGCTCCATCCTCCCCCTACCTGTGCCCTTCCATCCTCCTCCCCCCTGCCACGTCGTCCTCCCCCCGCCACGCCGTCCTCCCCCCGCCACGCCGTCCTCCCCCCACCTCTTCGTCCTCAAAGTCCCTCCCTATTCAGCCTTCCCCATGCAATCCCTATTTCTATTTTCTAGAATACCCGATTAGTTAGAATCGGGCCACCATCTAGTAATAAATAATTGGCTCACACCAGATTGACACCTCACTACTACAATAGTCAAGGAATAGAGTACTTCTTTTTTTCTTGTGCAACATAGACCAGAAAAGTATTTTGTTTTCCTATTTTTATTCACTAAACATCTCTCTTTTTTTTTTTCTGTATTCTGTGGGATTTTACATAATATTGTCTGTATAAAGCTTCTGGTCATGAAGTGGTTAATGAACAACCAGAGGAGGAGTTACTGGCTACATATAACAAAGGATATGACATCCCCTTTAAGGCAGTGGAGTTAAAGGAATGATAAGGCTGCTGGGAAGAGATTTTCATTCAATGGGGGATGGAAAGGAGGGTAAAGATGGCCGAGCGGCTCCTACCAAGAGGTACTTAAGGACGGCGAAAAGTTTGCAGGCAATAAAGAAACGGAGTTGAGTGCGCGATCTGTCATCGGCAGAAAGGTAAACGATTCACTTATCTGTCCTAATCCAGGCAGTGTGTGCTGGGCGAAGGGACAAAGACCCCGGGTGCTGGGGGAGGACAATGAGCGGCTGTCATTATGGCGACCGGCCTTCAGTAATCCTGGGTGTGTAGTGTAAAGGCAGGAAGGGACCACGGAGGCAGGAGGGGAACCACGGAGGCAGAGGAAGAGGTGTGGGCAGGAGGGGAACCAACGGAGGCAGGGGAACCACGGGAGGCAGGGGAAGAGGTGTGGGAGGGAGGGGATCCACGGAGGCAGGGGAAGAGGTGTGGGCAGGCAGGGGAATCCACGGAGGCAGGGGAAGAGGTGTGGGCAGGAGGGGAACCACGGAGGCAGGGGAAGAGGTGTGGGCAGGAGGGGAACCACGGAGGCAGGGGAAGAGGTGTGGGCAGGAGGGGAACCACGGAGGCAGGGGAAGAGGTGTGGGCAGGAGGGATCCACGGAGGCAGGGGAAGAGGTGTGGGCAGGCGGGGATCCACGGAGGCAGGGGAAGAGGTGTGGGCAGGAGGGGAACCACGGAGGCAGGGGAAGAGGTGTGGGCAGGAGGGGAACCACGGAGGCAGGGGAAGAGGTGTGGGCAGGAGGGGATCCACGGAGGCAGGGGAAGAGGTGTGGGCAGGAGGGGATCCACGGAGGCAGGGGAAGAGGTGTGGGCAGGAGGGGAATCCACGGAGGCAGGGGAAGAGGTGTGGGCAGAGGGGAACCACGGAGGCAGGGGAAGAGGTGTGGGCAGGAGGGGAACCACGGAGGCTGGGAAGAGGTGTGGGCAGGAGGGAACCACGGAGGGGGGAGGGTGGCGAGGGAACCACAGGTGTGGCAGGGGACAGAGGATGTGGGCAGGAGGGAACCACGGAGGCAGGGGAAGAGGTGTGGGCAGGAGGGGACCATGGTAACATAAGTTTATGTAAGTCCATCTAGTTCAACCCATAGCCTAACATGTTGATCCAGAGGAAGGCAAAAAAAACCCATGTGGCAACACTAAGCTCCACATTGGGGGGAAAAAATTCCTTCCTGACTCCAGATATGGCAATCAGACTAATTCCCTGGATCAACGCCCTATCAAAGAATCTAGTATGTATAACTGGTAATATTATAGTTTTCAAGAAAGGCATCCAGGCCCTTCTTAAATGTTAGTAGTGAGTCACTCATTACAACAGCATGTGGCAGAGAGTTCCATAGTCTCACTGCTCTTACAGTAAAGAATCTGCATCTGGGATTATGATTAAACCTTCTTTCCTCCAGACGTAGAGGATGCCCACTTGTCCCCGTCTCAGGCCTAAGAGTAAAGAGATCATTAGAAAGTTCTCTGTACTGTCCCCTCATATATTTATACATTATTATAAGATCACCCCTAAGGCTGCTTTCACATAACGATTTTCGGATTTCCGATGCTGTCCGGTCAAAATCGGACAGCATCGGATCCGAATTTGGCCCCCATGCAGCTCTATGGGCATCAGACCGAATCGGATGTGCACTAAATGCCATCCGATTTGGTCCGATCCGATTCTGTCCGATTTTATTATCAGTGCAAAAATCGGAGCTTGCTCCGATTTTTTTGCACCGAAAATAAAATCTGACAGAATCGGATCGGACCAAATCGGATGGCATTTAGTGCACATCCGATTAGGTCCGATCCCTATAACATGGGGCCCTATGGAGAAGGGTCCGAGGAAACATCTGATGTCTCCTCGGATCCCGTTTTACTGTACTGAGCATGCTCAGTACAATAAAACTGCTCCTAACTAGGAGCACAAGTGTTAAAAAAAAAAAAAAAAAAAAAAGTTATTCTCGCCTCTCCACGAGCCCCCGCCGTCTTCCGCCATCTTCTTGAAGGCTCCCGGTGGCTCTCGCAGGCTGCCGGTGTCAGCAGAGCGCTTCCTCTGCCTTATAGGACCTGCGGTGATGTCACAGTCATGTGACCGCGGGTTACCATGGTGAACCCGCGGTCACGTGACTGTGACATCACCGCAGGTCCTGAACAGCAGAGGAAGCGCTCTGCTGACAGCGGCAGCCTGCGAGAGCCACCGGGAGCCTCCAAGAAGATGGCGGAAGACGGCGGGGGCTCGTGGGGAGGTGAGCATAAGGTTTTTTTTTTTCTTTTTTTCACTCCGATTTTATGCCGGAATCGGGTGCCTATTTGGCACCCGATTCCAGGCATCAGAAGGGAGCCGATGCTGTCCGAATTATATAGGACAGCATCGGCTCCCTCAAAATCGGTATGTGAAAGTAGCCTAAGCCTTTGTTTTTTCCAAGCTAAATAACCCCAAGTTTAATAACCTGTCTTGGTATTGCAGACCCTTCAGTCCTCTAATAACCTTGGTCGCTCTTCTCTGGTCTGTGGTTCCCTTCATGCCCACACCTCTTACCCTGCCTCCGTGGTTCCCCTCCTGGCCACACCTCTTACCCTGCCTCCGTGGTTCTCCTCCTGCCTCAGTGGTTGTCACCTGCTTAACCCAGCAGGAAGTACGACATCGTCTAAAAATCACTAAAATTGACATATCCCCGGGCCCGGATGGGATACACCCCAGAGTGCTGCAGGAATTAAGTACTGTCATAGATAGACCATTATTTTTAATCTTTAAAGATTCCATAATAACAGGGTCTGTACCACAGGACTGGCGTATAGCAAATGTGGTGCCAATATTCAAAAAGGGAACAAAAACTGAACTTGGAAATTATAGGCCAGTAAGCTTAACCTCTACTGTGGGTAAAATCCTAGAGGGTTTTCTAAGAGATGCTATACTGGAGTATCTGAAGAAAAATAACCTATGACCCAATATGAACATGGTTTTTACGAGGGACCATTCCTGTCAAACTAATCAGATAAGCTTCTATGAAGAAGTAAGTTCTGGACTGGACCAAAGAAATGCAGTGGATGTGGTGTATATGGACTTTTCAAAAGCTTTTGATACGGTGCCACACAAAAGGTTAATGCATAAAATGAGGGCAATGGGGATAGGGGAAAATATGTGTAAGTGGGTTAAGAACTGGCTTAGTGATAGGAAACAAAGGGTGGTCATTAATGGATCACACTCAGAATGGGTCACAGTTAACAGTGGGGTACCACAGGGGTCAGTGTTGGGCCCGCCTTTTTAATATATTTATTAATGACCTTGTAGGGGGCATACAGAGTAGAATCTCAATATTTGCATATGATACTAAACTCTGCAGGGTAATCAATACAGAGGAGGACAATTTTATATTACAGGAGGATTTATGTAAACTAGAGGCTTGGGCTGCTAAATGGCAAATGAGCTTTAATGGAGATAACTGTAAGGTCATGCACTTGGGCAGAGGAAACAAAAGGTATACCGTATATACTCGTGTATAAGCCGACCCGTGTATAAGCCGACCCCCCCTACTTTTGCCCCCAAAAACTGGGAAAACCTATTGACTCGCGTATAAGCCTAGGGTGGACAATGCAGCAGCTACCGGTACTGAAAAATTTTAAAAATGAAAATAGATACGAATAAAATTTTGAACTTTTATTTTAAATAGAAACAGTAAACTACCAATGCAGCAGAGCACCGTCCTGTTATAAAGCCCCCTATCACTGGTAACACAGCGCTCCTCCAGCAGTGGTAACACAGCGCTCCTCCAGCAGTGGTAACACAGCGCCCTCCAGCAGTGGTAAACAGGCCCCCAGATGGTAACACAGCGCCCCTCCAGCAGTGGTAACACAGCCCCCTCCAGCAGTGGTAACACAGCCCCCTCCAGCAGTGGTAACACAGCCCCCCTCCAGCAGTGGTAACACAGCCCCCCTCCAGCAGTGGTAACACAGCCCCCCTCCAGCAGTGGTAACACAGCCCCCCTCCAGCAGTGGTAACACAGCCCCCCTCCAGCAGTGGTAACACAGCCCCCCTCCAGCAGTGGTAACACAGCCCCCCTCCAGCAGTGGTAACACAGCCCCTCAGCAGTGGTAACACAGCCCCCTCAGCAGTGGTAACACAGCGCCCCTCAGCAGTGGTAACACAGCGCCCCTCAGCAGTGTTAACACAGCGCCCCTCAGCAGTGTTAACACAGCGCCCCTCAGCAGTGTTAACACAGCGCCCCTCAGCAGTGTTAACACAGCGCCCCTCAGCAGTGTTAACACAGCGCCCCTCAGCAGTGTTAACACAGCGCCCCTCAGCAGTGTTAACACAGCGCCCCCAGCAGTGTTAACACAGCGCCCCTCAGCAGTGTTAACACAGCGCCCCTCAGCAGTGTTAACACAGCGCCCCTCAGCAGTGTTAACACAGCGCCCCTCAGCAGTGTTAACACAGCGCCCCTCAGCAGTGTTAACACAGCGCCCCTCGCAGTGTTAACACAGCGCCCCTCTGCAGTGTTAACACAGCGCCCCTCAGCAGTGTTAACACAGCGCCCCTCTGCAGTGTTAACACAGCGCCCCTCTGCAGTGGTAATACAGCCCCCCCATGTATACAGAGGCCCCCCCTCAGCATTGATCCATCTCACCCCCTCGGTCTGCAGGCACCCGGGTCCTCCAGCTGCTCCGTCTGCGTGCACCGCGGCTTCTAATACCGGCGTCTTTCCCGCACTTCCTGTTTGAATGTGATCATGTGACCGCGGTCACATGATCGCATTCAAACAGGAAGAGCCGCGGGGAGGACGCCGGTATTAGAAGCCGCGCATGCAGACGGAGCAGCTGGAGGACCCGGGTGCCTGCAGACCGAGGGGGTGAGATTACCCTGCTGGGGGGCCTCTGTATACATGGGTCGGGCGGGGAGACAGCGGGGGAGGCTATTTTGTGCAGGGGAGCAGCAATGTACTATGCGCTGCTCCCCATGCATAATTAATGAGCGGCACCACGTGACGTGCCGCTCATTCTGCAGCCTCCCCCCGCCGCCTCCTGCAGTGCCCGGACACAGCCCCCACCAGTATATACTCGTGTATAAGCCGAGGGGGGACTTTTCAGCCCAAATTTTGGGCTGAAAAAGTCGGCTTATACACGAGTATATACGGTAATTATGTGCTTAATTGTAAAACAGTGGGCAAAACTGTCACTGAAAAGACCTGGCTGTATGGGTAGATGACAAACTCACATTTAGTGGCCAGTGTCGGGCAGCTGCTGCAAAGGCAAATAAAATAATGGGATGCATTAAAAGAGGCATAGATGCTCATGAGGAGAACATAATTTTACCTCTATACAAGTCACTAGTGCGACCACACTTAGAATACTGTGTACAATTCTGGTCTCCGGTGTATAAGAAAGACATAGCTGAACTAGAGCGGGTCCAGAGAAGAGCGACAAGTCATTAGAGGACTAAGGGGTCTGCAATACCAAGACAGGTTATTAAACTTGGGGTTATTTAGCTTGGAAAAACGAAGGCTTAGGGGTGATCTTATAATAATGTATAAATATATGAGGGGACAGTACAGAGAACTTTCTAATGATCTCTTTACTCTTAGGCCTGAGACGGGGACAAGGGGGCATCCTCTACGTCTGGAGGAAAGAAGGTTTAAAGGGATCCTGTCACCCCCAAACCACCTCCTAAGCTATTAAAAGCTGTCCCTAGAGCATAGTAACACTTACCCTACACTCCTTTTAGCTCCTAAATGCAGCAAGTGAAACTGAATATAAACGTTCTAAAAGTACCTCATTACTGATGTTAATGAGTGACTATGGTATTCATAGTCACTCAGCCAGGCTGCCCCTCTTCATACTATCACGCCTCAATAGGCGTGATCTTCATGATGCATTAAAATGCGCGCCTCCCCGCTTTCCTCTCGGCCTGGCGCTGCTGTGTGGGGGCTGTATAACGCGATTCGCGTCATTTCCGGCGCCGGGTGACGTATTTACACCCGCGAATCGCGTCATACAGCCCCCACACAGCAGCGCCAGGCCGAGAGGAAAGCGGGGAGGCGCGCATTTGAATGTATCATGAAGATCACGCCTATTGAGGCGTGATAGTATGAAGAGGGGCAGCCTGGCTGAGTGACTATGAATACCATAGTCACTCATTAACATCAGTAATGAGGTACTTTTATAACGTTTATATTCAGTTTCACTTGCTGCATTTAGGAGCTAAAAGGAGTGTAGGGTAAGTGTTACTATGCTCTAGGGACAGCTTTTAATAGCTTAGGAGGTGGTTTGGGGGTGACAGGATCCCTTTAATCATAATCCCAGATGCAGATTCTTTACTGTAAGAGCAGTGAGACTATGGAACTCTCTGCCACATGATGTTGTAATGAGTGACTCACTACTAACATTTAAGGGCCTGGATGCCTTTCTTGAAAACTATAATATTACCAGTTATATATACTAGATTCTTTGATAGGGCGTTGATCCAGGGAATTACTCTGATTGCCATATCTGGAGTCAGGAAGGAATTTTTTCCACAAATGTGGAGCTAGTGTTGCCACATGGTTTTTTTTTGCCTTCCTCAGGATCAACATGTTAGGCTATGGGTTGAACTAGATGGACTAAGGGCTCTTTCACATCAGCGTTTATTTGAAATCGCGGCAGATGCGGTGAAAAAAACGCATCTGCCGCAATTGCCGCATAACCGCTGCACTTGCGGCGCGGTTGCGGTAATCCCCATAGAAAGAATAGGGGGACTTGCGGCAAGTGCGGTTTTGCACTTGCGGCAGGTGCGGCAGCGAAAAAAAAACGCGGTCAGCCGCGTTTTTTTTTTTTCGCAGCCGCACCTGCCGCAAGTGCAAAACCGTACCTGCCGCAAGTCCCCCTATTCTTTCTATGGGGATTACCGCAACTGCGCCGCAAGTGCAGCGGTTATGCGGCAATCGCGGCAGGTGCGGTTTTTTCACCGCATCTGCCGCGATTTCAAATAAACGCTGATGTGAAAGGGCCCTTAAAGTCTTCCTTCGACCTTAAAAACTGTTACTATGTTCTCTGAAGCAGAGGAAGGAAGTTAAGGCTAAACCATTTAGTGTAATCAGTCGGGACTATCACTCCAGGTATTTTATCGCATCTTTCTGCCATTTAAATGAAAAATGTTCAAGATGTGCCTGCTACTCCCCTGGTAGGGTAACGTTAAGGGCTTCGGACTTTATAAAATATACTTTGAAATTGCTGTGTTTGCCAAAATTCTCAAACTCTTTGATCAGTGAGGGAAAGATGATCTGGGGCTGGGATATGAAAAGTAACATGTCATCTGCAAAAAGCGCAGATTTATGATGCCACTGTTTATCCTGTATTCCCCGACTGTTGGGATTTTGTCGTATTGCAACAGCAAAATGCTCCATAATAATAACGTACAACAATGGGGACAATGGGCAGCCCTGTCTCGTGCCGTTGCGTCTATGAAATGGGGAAGACAGGGCTCCATTAGCTCTGACTCACTGTGGGGCAGCTGTATAGAGAGGCCACCTTTTCCAGGAATTTGGCCCCCAGACCAATCTGCTTCAAGGTGGCATGCATGAATGTCCAGTGGACCCGGTCGAATGCTTTTTCTGCATCTACGGAAATCAAACCCATAGGTATATGCTTTGCCTTCGACCGGGCCATAAGTAACATCAATTTGTTAGTGTGATCCCTAGCTTCCCTTCCCTGAACAAATCCTACCTGGTCATTATGGATGATACTAGGTAGGAGACGTGCCAATTTGTTAGCCAAAAGTTTAGAGAATAATTTGATGTCAATATTAATTGATTAATTGATTAATTGCTATAATTAGCAACCTCTGTGTGACCTTTATCTGGCTTAGGGATAAGGGTACTGTCACATGTAGCGACGCACCAGCGATCCTGACAACGATACGACTTGTAGGGATCGCTGGTGAGATGTCAAACTGCCAGATCTCACCAGCGACTCGGCAACGATCCGTAATAATACGGTGGTCATTGGGAATCTGTCACTCTCGGGCATAGTATTGAGATCGCTGGTCGTTGTCCCTGTCAAACACAGCGATGCAGTGTTCCCAGCAGGAGCGCAACGACCAAAAAATGATCCAGAACACTTTAACGACTAGCGATCTCACTGCAGGTGCTTGATCGCTGCTAAGTGTCAAACATAGCGAGATCGCTGGCGATGCCACACGCTTGCACCAAAAGCAAAGATCCCAGCTGAGCTATCCCCTCTGTCTCAGTCTGCGATATTTTTGATCTAGAATGGTTCTCAATTCCTCTCTGGCTATGAGTGAGTCAGCTAGTATTTTCTGGGAAAGGGATCTCTTATGGGGAACATTCTAAAGCCCCAGTCACACATAACGATATCGTTAGAGAGATCGTTGTAACTGTGACGTTACAACGATCTCTCCAGCGATGTCGTTCTGTGTGACACTTTGCAGCGATCGGGCCCCTGCTGTGAGGTCGCTGATCGCTGCAAAGTGCTGTGGGTCATTTTTAGATCGTTGGTTTCCCGCTGGTCAGCACGCATTGCTGCGTGTGACCGCAAGAAACCAGCGATCAGTGACCTCACAGGGCTGGTTACTATGGTAAACACCGGGTATCCAGGCAGCACGCGCTGCCTAGATATCCGGCATTTACCATGGTTACCAGCGTCCTCCCTGCTTAGAACTGCCTGTAAGCAGGGAGAACGCTGGTAACTATGATAAACAGCGGGTATCTAGGCAGCGAGCGCTGCCTGGATACCGCGCTGTTTATCATAGTTACCAGCGTTCTCGGCAGTGCTAAGCAGGGAGCGATGTGGGAGGTGGCTCCCATGGCCTGATCGCTGGGGAGATCTGCCTGTTTGACAGCTCCCCAGCGATCAGGTAACGACGCTCCAGCGATCCCGGCAGGTTGTTATCGCTGTCGGGATCGTTGGAGCGATCGTTATGTGTGACAGCACCTTAAGTCTGAAATCTTTTTTTTGTCAAGAGGTCACCCTTTCAACGTTATCTTTTTTTAAGCCAAGCTCTGTATTTAATTAGAATCCTCCTAACTACACTCTTCAATGCCTCTCACTGGTAAGAAAGCTTTGTAGAATCCGACTCGTGCACCTTGAGAAAATCTGCTATTGCTTCTTTAATTGCAGAGCAACATAGAGAATCATTCAGCAAATTATCGTTTAAGCGCCATGTCCATTGCTTCAGGTATCCTCCCGCTAACATGAACTGGCAAAAAATTGGCACATGGTCTGACCAACAAATCTGTCCTATGGAAGCATTAACTTGCCACAGCAAAGTAGGTAGCCCTGAGGAAGGTGCTAGGCTTGCACCGAAACACGTTGGTGAGAGGTCGAATAAAGGAGCAGCACATACAAGCATTGTTTTCTTTCGCATCATTTCGGGCAGCAGTGCGGACCAGAGACACCACTCCTGTTTGGTTTTCTGCATCGTTTTCCACGGTGCACGTGGCTGCGTGGGTCCTGCGGCTGCTGTAACTCAGGAGTACAAGCTGGTTGTGGGTGATCAAAACCTGACCAGGTGAGCAATCAACTTGTGAGGCCACCTTTTATTTGTCATAAGTGATAAGGCACAATCTGCATCTCTTTGTCTCCTTTGTTTAATTTTAGAACAAAGCCTGTTAGCTCACTCAGAAGAAATCTATGCTGCTGTAGGAGGTATGTGTCTGAGAAAAAATAACGAATAGTCACACTCAGAAGGGTGCACAGCCCTCCAAATGTCAACTAAGTGAAGTTTTTGGATAGCCCTCTTAACTGCATTTAGTTTCTTGTTAGAATATGTCTGCTTACCCGAAGAGGTGTCTATTTTGGGGTTGAGGGAGAAATTAAAATCCACACCTACTAACAGCGTTCCCTCGGCAAAATCCGCCAGAGTGGACAGGAGGGATATACATATAGTCAACGGGTTGTTTTTTGGTAAATACCAATTGACTATGGTGAACACCTTGGAGTGTATAGCAAGTTTCAGAAAAATGTACCTACCAGTTGAATCTACCCGACTGCCTCAGATGTCGTGAATCAATATTCTGTGAATATCGACGGACACTCCTCCAGAGCGCTCCTCTGGATTAGGGCCATGGATCCTTGTGTTGTAATGACGGTCACCAATACCAGGGATATGGTCCTGCTTAAAATGATATGTCAATAATAAAATTGACAATATGCATAAACAGAATGTGTATAATATTTGTTTTCTTTTCTGAGGCGTGTTAAAGCCTCTAACATTTAGAGAGCCAAATTTGAGTTGAGCCACAATGTATCCCGGAGATGAGGGCGTAACAGGACTCTGAATCCAAGAGCTGCTCCACTGATACAAAAACTGCTATATCACTGATCCCCCTATAAGATTGGGGTTACAAGTGGGGTAAGGAAGGGGAAGGGGGAAAGAGAAAAGGTCCGAAGAAAGTGCAGTACACGTATAAAACAAAACAAATACTATAACCAGTATTTAGTATTCAAATATTTCAAAAGAAATGGAAACTATCGTGCGTAATATATACTTTACACTGCGTAATATTGTAAGGGATTTAGATATCCAGATGCTCCTGAGCGTCAGGGGGTCGGCCCTCTACCAAGAAGCCTCCCGTCCCAGACCCATATATGTATCATATGGTCTGTAATCATATAGGAGTCCTAAGAATAGATAGTCATACATCGTAATCAATTAACTGAAACAACCAGATCACGGTGCATTACTCTCTGATACCCATCACAAGGGGGTGGAGGTTCACGAGGTCCCATCTATGGTGGCACCAGAGAGACGGGTATAGCCAGAACCGAACCATAAATAGATTGAAGGCTTTAATATTTACAAATACACAATAGTTAGAAAATTGCTCAGGGGCATCTCCGGAGTCCCAGAGCTACAATAGGGGAGTGTCTATGCTATATATATATTTGTATGAGCTAAAGAACAAGGCCCATAATGAGGCTAGAGACAGCAGAAGAGAAAAAAAAGGGAAAAAAGGAATTGGATAAAAAAATCAGGACTTTCCACTCCCCATATCAATATATAGGGAAAAAAGTGAAACATTTTCAATTTGGCTGCCCGCTCAGTGGGGTGGGGTCTTCTCCCTTGTTGGTCCATCACGGCATCTGAAAGTGTTCCTAACTATTTGGGGAGGACCTTCCATTGCCCGAATAGGAAAGTCCGGCCATCCTCTTATGTCAGCTGGCGGTATGAGAAGCTGTGAATGTTGTCATGTCGGCTGGAGTATGGGGAATATGCAGACGATCAGCTGTTCGTACTTCAAGTTTGAACAGGAATCCCCACGAGTAGGGTAGATTGTGGTCTGAGTGAGTCCAAAAGAGGTCTCAAGGCCCTTCTTTTCTGTAGGGTTAATCTTGACAGGTCAGGTAGAATGAATGTCATGGTCATAGAATCTGCATTGTACTCCGCTGTGGATCTTATTCATGATAGCTTCCTTTAACACGTAGCGGTGCACTCTGCATATAACATCTCTTGGCCAGTCCATATCTTTAGGTTTAGGGCCCAAGGCACTATGAGCCCTATCTAGCTCAATCAGATTTGTAGGGGCATCTCCCAGAATCTCATTAAACAAGGTTTGGAGTACTTTAGGGAGGTCTCTGGACTCGACCGACTCGGAGCCCCCGCGTATTCTGATGTTTCTGTGCCCTCTATTTTCGTTGTCATCCATAGTGTCTACCAATCCTTGTATGGATGGACTGTTTGTCCAGTAGGGCCTGCTGGGATTTACATGTCGCCTCTAGAGCCAGGATTCTGCGAGAGTAGTCTTGTCCCCTTTCATCTACTTGTTCCACTTCTCTAGGTAGACATCTCATTACGGTATGCGTGTTCCAATCGTGACATATGACTCCATGTCCTCTCTAGTTAGTATAGAGGCCATGCGAGCCCTAAGGTCCCCCAACTCCACCAGCACTCCTTGAGATGCATGAGGGTACCCCTCCTGGGGATAGTATACAATAGGAACAAGATTGAGGCCCCGGCGGATCTGAATGCAGGTTCATGGGAATGTTGGTGGTGCTTCCCGCCATATTGCCTGTTGGTAATGTTTCAAATGCAGCCTCTGTGAGCTCTCTTGTTCATCTAGTTTTAGGGAAAAAAATGGTGCATCACAATCCGCGCTGCCAGAATCATCCGCTCCAAAAGTAATGCACATGAAGATGGAACTTCAACATAACTCCTTTATTTCCTCCTACGCGTTTCGGCGCCCTCCTGGCACCTTCCTCAGTTGATCCCTGAGGAAGGTGCCAGGAGGGCGCCGAAACGCGTAGGAGGAAATAAAGGAGTTATGTTGAAGTTCCATCTTCATGTGCATTACTTTTGGAGCGGATGATTCTGGCAGCGCGGATTGTGATGCACCATTGTTTTTCCCTAAAACTTGATGTGTTTCCACACTGGAGTGGACGGTGGAAATCCTGCAGCAGCCATCTGGTAATAAGCATTGAATACGCCTTCAAGCCAGTTGTGGGTGACACAACTGCCTCAGGTGAGGCCCTTTTTCACCACTTTGTACTTAGTGCCATAGTGATAGGGCACTATTGCGCCTCTTGTTCCCCCTCCTTCTTTTATTTGACTTGTTCATCTAGGGGCTTCTGGGGAGATGGAGGTGGGTTTATGTGGCACCATGGAGGACTGTATCATAGTCTGATGCCTCCAGTCTTATACCCTGCCCTGGGGAGTCCCCCCTGCGTCCCCCTGTATCTCGCTTCTTCTTGGATTATTCCTGAATCCTCCGCTCTGTCTGCTGGAGCCCCTCATCTGGACCCCTTCACCACGCTCCTGGTGTCCTGGAGGACGGCTGTCTGTGTCTCCGCCCACCTTCCGGGTCTGCATCGCCACACCTGCACTTGCTGTTCTCTCCATGCTACTGCTTCTTCCTCCTGCAGCCATCTTGGGTGCACTGTGTCTGGGGTCCTCCGGGAGCTCTCAGAGAAATAGTGCTGAATAGACTGTCCAGGGCTCGGGTGAGGCTGCAAAGTGTCTCTGTGGTTTGCCTGATCTTCTACTACTCTTATTAGTGTTGGAGCCGAAAACTGGGGTTTAACTGCGGATAAAGGGTCTAGAGGTAGGAGCTGAACAGCACAGCGTCCTCACTCCTCCATAGCCAAGCCACACCCCCCGTCTTGCATCTTTTTTAAAATGAAGTCCAACGCAGGAAACAAAATTGACAAGGAATTGATATGCTGAAGATTTTTTTTTTTTTTTCTGCTAGGAAAAAATAAGCAACATGTGCACGGAACTTCAGAATTCTTGTTGACTTTGCTGGCTTAAGGATAGGCATGCTGTTTAGTCACAAATGTGCACAACAAAATGCATCAAAAATGCAGTGTGTGAACATGGTTTTCTCTTGGAGATGATTGTATCTTTATCTGTATAGGAGGCTATGTACAATGACCTACGTTTGTGAATTTGTGCATCCAAAGCACTATAGGAAGTCTTGTTTGTGTTATTTAGCATTTCTGAATAAGGGTACTGTTAAGGTGGGGTCACACGCGGCGATCTCGCCCGCGACATCGCCGCAAAGTGACGTCACAGCGATGTCGCGGGCGATATTGAAGTGCGTCGCGCTGTGTGACAGCGCGACGCAACTGCAAATTATCGCTGGTCGCAGGTTGACAGGTTTATGAACATGTTCATAAACCTTTCAACCTGTGACCAGCGATTAGGCTGGATCGCGCCGTCTGACACTGTTGGCGGCGCGATCCAGCCTATATCGCAGCGCTACTGAGCCATCGCTCCCTGGGCTTAGCCCAGCCCAGCGAGCGATGGCTCCGCTCACATCGCCGCCGCGTCACCGGCAACGTCGTGCCGTGTGACAGCTGGCCTGCGATGTCAGAAGCGAGCGGGCACCTGCACATCGCTTCCGACATCGGAGGCCAGATCGCCGCGTGTGACCCCACCTTAACACTAGGCGACACACCAGTGATTCTGACAGTGATACGACCTGGTAGGGATCGCTGGTGCAGTCAGATCTCACCAGCAACGCAACAACGATCCGGAATGATACGGAGGTCGTTGGGACCCTGTTTCTCAGACATGTAGTATTGAGGTCGTTGTTCATTGTTCCTGTCAAACAGACCGATGCATGCTGCCCAGCGGGACCCCAACGATCAAAAAATGGTCCAGGTGACTCTTACACAACCAGCGATCTCACAGCAGGGGCCTGGTCGCTGGTAAGTGTCAAACACAGCGAGATCGCTGGCGAGGTCGCTGTTGCGTCACCAAACTTGTGACTTAGCAGCTATCTCGCTAGCGATTTCACTTAGTGTGACGGGGTCTTTAGATTATCATTTGGCTTTCCCAGCAGTGTTTTATTTATTTATTTTTTTTGCCTGGCACGCATGGGGGTTCCTCTGCTAAGCATGCATATGTCCAGGGTCCGCAGAACATCCTCTCTTCTTTATTGGTACATGTTCACAATTTTCCTGTAACTCTGCGGAGGAAGATTCAATAAGTATATCTTTTTTTCTTTAAAAAAAGCCGCACCGTCCTCAATCATGACATAAAACAAATTAACTGAATTAGTTTTCTCTATCGGCACTAAAGTTACCGTAATTACAAGGTTTCCTGTAGACGTCTGTAAGCAGCGGATAGGACTGATGTCCTTGCACACTATTTTACTACTTTTCTGTTTAAAAACTAAAGGACATTGATGTCTTCACACCATTGTGCCCGCCCAGCAGTATTCCATCCAAGGCTTCTTTCACATCAGCAATTTACGCTGATAGCGGCAGTTGCAGCGAAAAAAACGCAACTGCCGTGATTACCGCATAACGGCCGCGATGGCGGCACACTTGCGGCAAGCCCCGTACAATGTCTAAGGGGTTTGCGGCAAGTGCGGTTTCAGCACTTGCGGCCGCGAAAAAAACGCGGCATACCGCGTTTTTTTTCGTGGTCACAAGTGCCAAAACCGCAACTACACCGCACCTGCCACAAACCCCATAGACATTGCACGGGGCTTGCCGCAGGTGAACCGCAAGTGCAGCTGTTATGCGGTAGTTGCTGCAGTTGCGGATTTTTCACTGCAACTGCCGAGATCAGCGCAAAACGCTGATGTGAAAGCAGCCTAAGGCTGGTTTCACATTGTGTTTTTTGAGGATCCTTGGCTGTCCGTTGTAAAAGTGACAGCCATGGATCCGATTTGGCCCCAATGTACCGTATATACTCGTGTATAAGCCGAGTTTTTCAGCACAAAAAATGTGCTGAAAAGTCCCCCCTCGGTTTATACACGAATCATACAGCGGTACCCAGTGGTATACAGCCCCCCCCGTGGTATACAGGGCCCCCCCTTGCTTGTGGCAGACCTGTAAAAGAAGACCTCATTATACTTATCTTGTCACCGCCGCCGCTCTGTCACCGCCACCGTGCTATTCCGGGTCTTCATGTTTCCTTCTCCGGCGCACAGGAAATGAAGTCATTGTCTGTGCGCCGGAGAAGAAAGCTTGAAGACCCGGAGGAGCGCGGTGACGGTGACAGGGCGGCGGCGGCGGCAGCGACACGATAAATATAATGTCTTCTTTACAGGTCTGCCACAAACAAGGGGGGCCCTGTATACCACCGGGTACCGCTGTACACTACTGGGGCTTTTGTATACACCGCTGGGGCTTTTGTATACACCACTGGGGCTTTTGTATATCACTGATGGGTGGGGGGGCGGGCTATATACCACTGGGGCTGCTGTAATGCTGCTGGGGCCTGTATACTACCACTCGGGAGGCTGATTTATCCCACTGGGGCTGCTGTATATACTGCTGGGGCCTGTATATACCACTGGGGAGGCTTCTGTAATACTGCTGGGGCCTGTATACTACCACTGGGGAGGCTGCTGTATACTACCACTGGGGAGGCCTGTATACCACACTGCTGGGGGCTGTATACCTGTGCTGGGGTCCACCCTTGGCTTATACACGAGTCAATAGGTTTTCCCAGGTTTTGGGGCAAAAGTAGGGGGGTCGGCTTATACACGAGTATATACGGTATCCCTATGAGCACGGATCGGTGCTCTATTGCCGTCCGATTTGTCACTGATGCGATTCTGACAAAAACTAACCGTGAACTTGTCTGTAGGACAGTGTTAACACCACAAATAGACTGACTCACAAAAAAAACTTTTTTGTGATTCACTGATCTACCCTTGCTTCGCTGCCACAATGTGTATCTACAATGCGGGAGTGAAAGTGCCCTGCTTGCCTGGGCCTTGCAGGCTCAGGCTTTTCTGTGTCTGGATCCGTGAATATCATCCATAGACTTCCATTCATCAAAGGCATTCTAACTCATGTCAAAATAATAATATAATAATAATATTTATTCATTTATATAGTGCTATTAATTCCATAGCACTTTACATACACGAGTAATGCTGTCTCTCTTGGAGCTCACAATCTAAATATCATATCAGTATGTCTTTACAATGTGGGAGGAAACCGGAGTGCCCAGAGGAAACCCACGCAAACACGGGGAGAACATACAAACTCCTTGCAGATGTTGTCCTTAGTGTCCTTGCTGGGAATTGAACCCAGGACCTCAAGACCCCAGTGCTGCAAAGGCTAACCACTTGAGCCACCGTGCTGCCCATGATGTATGTAAAGTGCTATGGAATTAATAGCGCTATATAAATGAATAAATATTATTATTATATTATTATCTTGACGTGAGTTAGAATGCCTTTGATGAATGGAAGTCTAAGGGGCCCTTTACACACGGCTACATTTGTAGCTTGTCACCAGGTAACTTACTGGTTGCAGTGAAATCATGGATACATGGTTCTATCTTGTTGCTGTGTACAAATGGAATCATGTATCCATGATTTCACTGCAACCAGTAAGTTACCTGGTGACAAGCTACAAATGTAGCCGTGTGTAAAGGTACCCTAAAGGTACCGTCACACAGGGACATATCGCCGGCGATGTTGCCGGGGATCGCGGGAGCGCGCATCCCTGACAACATCGCCGGTGAGCTGTCAGACGGAGCAACTTACCGGCGATGTCGCCGGCTAGTTGCTTGGCTATCGCTTGCTGGGTTGCCCAGCAACCCAGCGAGCAATAACTCGCAATGTTGTACATAGGCGGAATCGCCCGCAACATTGCTGGTTGCCGCGTTTCACAGGGCGATCAGGCATGATCGCCTGAGCAACATCGCCAGATTTCCCAACATTGTTGGGAAACCTGGCGATGTGACTCAGGCGATTCATCGCCTGATTATCGCCCTGTCACACGCGGCAATTCGCCGGCGATGTCGCCGCAACCTGACCACGCCCCTCAGTTGCCGGCAACATCGCTGGCGATATGTCCCTGTGTGACGGGCCCTTAAGGATGATATTCATGGATCCGGACACAGAAAAGCCTGAGCCCAAAATAGGCATGCGTTTGCAAACATGCATTCAATAATTTATTTATTTATTTTTTTTGTGCACATGCGGACTTCTATTCTTTCTTTCGTCCGCCCCCTTCTTTCTTTCTGTATTTCGTCTGCCCCTTTCCCTTTCCTACCTCTGCCAGTGTTGGGAAACAGAAGTTGCAATTTACTTACCGTATTTTCCCTCCACCTCCGGCCGATTTTCTGTTTTTCATTTTCCTTCTTCTTCTTCCAAAACTTCTCTATTTGTCTGTCAGTATGGACATATGAGGCTTGTTGTTTTTTGCGGGACGAGTTTGCTTGTGTATGACGTCAATTATTTTACCATCTAATGTACAGGAAAATGGGAAAAATTCCAACTGCAGAGAAATTGCAAAACGTGCACAATTAAGGGCCCTTTCACTTCAGCATTTTTCGCTGATGTGCGGCAGATTTACCATATCTGCCTGATCGGCCGCCATCCAGCAAGCCCCATGAATTGTCTATGGGGCTTGCGGTCCGGTGCGTCAAGTGCGGTTACGCCGGATGGGCCAGATCTGGCACTTGTTTGTTTTTTATTCACAGTGTTAACTATATGGTAACACTGACAAGTCAGTATGATGCCTCGGGTCAGTACTATATGGTAACACTGAGGTGTCGGTATGAAGGCTTGGGTCAGTACTATATGGTAACACTGAGGTGTCGGTATGACGGCTCGGGTCAGTACTATATGGTAACACTAACATGTCGGTATGATGCTAACTTTGCTGTTATTTAAGTGGTGGAAAAAAAAAAAAAGTAAAATTTGCACTTTTGCACCATTTTCCACGACCTGCAGCATTCACATTTTTTTGGATCTGAGGCTGTGTGATGGCTTTTATTTTGCGTCTTGAGCTGACGTTCATGATACCATTTTTCGGTAGATAAACTTTTGATCGCACTTTATTGAATTTGATTGCAATATTACAGGGAACCCAAAATTTAAATTTTTGCATTTAGCCTTTTTTTTTTTTTTTTTTTACCCCCAAATGGGGGGGAAGGGATAGTGGGGGTGCTTCTTATGGTCAAAATATTTGGGGAATAGGATGTGTGGCTGTGCTGGAGGGGGTGGGGGCTCTGGAGAGTGTTGGAGGAGGCTGACACAGACTGCACATGCGGCTGGTGCTCACGTGTCCCCGCTCATTAGTCTTCTCTAATGTTCACTGCATCCCGCTGTCCATCACCTCTCAGTGCTGAAGCAGCCGCTATAAGGGGAGAGTAGGCTAGTGCATATTACAGTACACTAAGTGTACGGACACCCCCCCCCCCCCCCCCCCCCCTCCTCTCTATCCTGGAAATGCCCCACCATACTGCCACATACGCAAAAATAATAAACGGTGTAACTTACCTGTCCACCGCGCCCCTCCGTTTCTCCCTCTGCAGCATCGCAGTCTTGCTGTGTTTGCTGGTATCCAATCATGTGACCAGCACAGTGATGTCATTGCTGCACGTCCCGGTCACGTGATCGGATGCCGGCACCCACAGGAGACACCTCACTGCGGCAGACGGAGAGACAGACAGAAGCGAAGGACGGATAAGTTACACCGTTTCTTATTTTTGTGTGTGTGGCAGCGTGGGTTGCCATATACAGGGATGAGGGGGGGGGAAAGGTGCAATATCCCAGGATGAGGGGAGGTACAATATCCCGGGATGGGTGGCTATGTACGAGGATGGGGGACATGTATTAACCATAAAGGGCCAGGGATGGGGACATCATCCCCATAAGTGTCAGCAGCAGATTTACCTCCCCACCCCCCCCCCCCCCCCCACCCCCCATAGCAGGTAATTATAAACACATTTCTTACCGATTTTTTTTTTTTTTTTTTTTTTTTTTTTTTTTTTTTTTTTTTTCTACTCCTATCTTCCTGCTCTAAATTCAGGGAGTGTATTTTATAGTCCGGTGCATCTTCGAGTCCAAAAAATACGGTATTTTTATTTTCAACTAGCTGTAGTACCCGGCTACGCCCGGGTTAATTAATAACTGATGTTCGCTATAACAAAATAGAATTTGAATATGTCATATTAATGACCTGTAAGAAAATAGTAGCTGAGCTGTGATTGGTTGCTATAGACAGCCTAATAAATCTCCAGCCAACAGTAAACCCTCCCCCCGGCCGGGCAGTATGTTACCTCACACATACACATAATAGACAGCTCATGTGACTGACATCTGCCTTAATTCCCTATATGGCACGTGTTGCACATTGGCTGTTTTTAATCAGATGTTTGTTTGGAAATTAAAGATCGCACACGTATGAGGCGAGTTGTGTGAGGTGATTTGTGTACATCTGTGTCTGTCTGTGTGGTGTGTGTCCCTGTGGGGGGGGGGTTGTGTGTGTGTGTGTGTCCCTGTGGGGTGAGTGCATGTGTCGCTATAGGGTGTGTGTCCCCGTGGGGTGTGTGTGTGTGTGTGTGTGTGTGTGTGTGTGTGTGTGTGTGTTTGTTCGGGTGCGTGGTGAGTATCCAATATTGGGGCTGCACCTTAGCGACTATACACTTGCTGTTACTCTGTGTGCATGTGGTGTGTGTATCATGTCCCCAAGCGTGGTGAATATCTCATGTTGGGGCCCCACCTTAGTGACTATATGCTGGTATGTGCTGTTAGTCTTTGGTGCTATCATTAAGCCCCTCTCATTCACAACTGGTAACTGTCACTTTTTTTCCCCATTATGTAGATAGGGACAAAATTGTTTGGTGAATTGGAATGCGTGGGGTTAAAATTTCACCTCACAACATAGCCTATAATGCTCCCGGGGTCCAGATGTGTGACTGTGCAAAATTTTGTGGCTGTAGTTGCGACGGTGTAGATGCCAATCCCGGACATGCATGCGCACACACACATTCAGCTTTATATATTAGACAGAGGTGTGTGTGGTGTGTGTGTGTGTGTGTGTGTGTGTGTGTGTGTGTGGTTTTTTTTTTGTTCAGGCGGACTCTGCTGATTTTTTTTTTTTTTTTTTTTTTAAGCAATTGTTTACTATTGTGACGATGAATAAAGCTAGGTTAGGCTGCCTTCAGACTGCGGCAGCGCCGGTCCGGGGCTGTCAGAAGTGACAGCCTGGACCGGAGTTTTCCTCCATAGAATCCTGTCGGGCTGCACGGAGCTGGATCCCGGCGGGTGTTAATTAGCTGCTATCCGGCTGCTGTGTCGCCGGATGAATCGTGCAGAAGTGGGGATTTTCTGCCGATTCCAAAACCGGTGCATGCAACGTTTTTGGAATCGGCAGAAAATCCCCACTTCTGCACGATTCATCCGGCGACACAGCAGCCGGATAGCAGCTAATTAACACCCGCCGGGATCCAGCTCCGTGCAGCCCGACAGGATTCTATGGAGGAAAACTCCGCTCCAGGCTGTCACTTCTGACAGCCCCGGACCGGACGCTGCCGCAGTCTGAAGGCAGCCTTAGAGACTGGAAAAAGAGGAAAAAAGGGTTTCTTCATGTTATAATGTGACATGGGGCACCACTTGGTTTTTTCATCCCCAGCATAAGTACAACAGGCAGGTACGTGCTGCCACCCACTCCCAGCTGCTAGTTGTACCTGGCAAAAAAACTAAAGATACAGCGAAGCTCCACGTCATTGTTTGGGGGATTATTTCAATAAAAAAGGACTCCTATGGGGTTTGCAGACTGTGCAATAATTTACCATATAGTACTGACCTGAAACATCATACCGACACGTCAGTTTTACTATATAGTGAACATGGTGAATAAAAAAACCAAAAAACAAACGTGCGGTTTTTTTTTTTTTTTTTGCACTTTCACTGCACTTGAAATTTTTCCCATTTTCCTGTACATTATATGGTAAAATAAATGACGTCATTCACAAGCAAAACTCGTATCGCAATAAACAAGCCTCCTATGTCCATACTGACAGAAAATAGAAAAGTTATGGAAGAAGAGGAAGGAAAACGAAAAAAACAGAATCGCCTGGAGGTGAAGGGAAAATAAGTAAATTGCAACTTCTCTTACCCAGCACTGGCAGAGGTGAATCCTCTGTGTGCACCTGCTATGTATTACTGCTACAAAAATTATAAAGTGATAGGATGAAGGTGTGGAAGGTGCGGAATGAAGATAGGATGGAAGGAAGAAAGGTGCGGTAGGTGCTGACAGAAGGTGCGGAAGGAAGGTTCAGAAAGATGGCGCAGATGGAAGGAGCAGAAGAAAGGATCAGAAGAAAGAAGCAGAAGGAAGGTGCGGAAGAAAGGTGCGATCGGTGCAAACAGAATGTGCGGAAGGAAGGTTCAGAAAGAAGGAAGCTGCGGACAGAAGGAAAGAAGGACTCCTCAACAAACACAAACAACCCCTTATTTTTAGTAACAAAATCCTTATCACATATGTATATACATATATATCGCCATACATATACCGCCCTCTAACACTTCACACTGTTGCAGTTATTGATTGGACAGGCTGCTCCAATCAGTATTTGTACCATTAGAGACACACTGATGACCATCCTTCACACTGTACCAGATCTTCTGCTGTGTGGAGACATCAGTGACACAGCTGTCTCAATCATACAGCAGAAGCTTTGTGTTTGTGTTTGCATACGTATGGCATGCAGATGCAAACGCAGCCCATGCTGATCTGAACGCAGCGGAGAATCTCTGCATGCGTTCACATTGGCTGGCCAGGGTTGCATACTAATCAGCTGTCTCGGGGGTGGCCGGCAGGAGGAGATCAGCGGTGGAGATCTCCCGGCCACAGCTGATCTCCCGCCGGTGTCAGCGTGGGAGATTTGAAGAAACAGCTGATCTGACAGCTGTTTAAATCTCCTGCGCCGACACTAAATAGGTGATATCGGTGCAGGAGATAAGAAACAGCTGATCGCTGCTTCAAATCTCCCGCGTCGACCTCACCCATTCGGTGTCAGGGCAGGAGATTTAAACAGCTGTCAGATCAGCTGTTTCTTCAAATCTCCAGCGCTGACACCGGCGGGAGAGCAGCGGCGGCTCTAGCTGATCTTCCGGTGGCCGCCGCTGATCACCGGCGGTCACTGGAAGAGATTTCAATGAGATCCGCAGCGTTCTCCTGCGCTGTCATGCGGAGGACACTGAGGACCCATTGACTTCAATGCGTGGTTTGTGCGCTTGCAGATAAAACAAGCGCCCGCACAAAAAAATGCAACATGCGTTCAGAGTGCGCTCAGACGGCGCACAAATTGTGTGCATCCAAACCCAAACACAGGCACATGCGTTCCAATGTTAAACATAGGAATGCAGTGTGCAAGCGTTTGGCTGCGTTCGGTATGCTGCGTTTGCAAACGCAAGTGTGAAGGCACCCTAATGGCCCCTTTACACGCAGCTACAGGTAACAGGTTTTCCACAGGTAACTTACTGGCTGCAGTGAAATCATGGAGATATGGTTCTATCTTGTTGCTGTGTACAAATGGAACTATGTCTCCATGATTTCACTAGGCGCCGCGCAACGCTTAGTAACCCGACGTTTACCATAGATACCATCTCCCAGCATAGGCTCTGCCGCTGTGAGATCGTTCATCGTGGTGTCACACACCACGATGAGGCAGATTGATCAAGCGTTTATCGCTTGATATGAGCTGCGGCTCACCAATCTGCGATCTACCGATCAAGCTATTTTACATTGTAAAATCGCTTGATTGCACGCAGCGATGCACAAACGATATCGCTTAAGCGATCAAAAAGCAGATCGCTTAAGCGATATCGTGCATTAAATTGATGCGTGTGACGGGCGCCATACTTGTATAAAATGCTAATATGTGAAGCATACAAAAGGTATTTAACCCTTTAAGGTGCTTGGTGCTCACAGTATTGCGGTATATTAGTGATGGCTTGTCTGTTAAATATCAAATGACCACATAATGGCGACATAATGTCGCATTCAGGGTGCGGACGATAATGTATGATTTGTACGCAAGCATGCGTACAAATCACAAATTGAAGTCTATCAGTGCGCATGCCCATCCGCAGCTGAGCGCATCACCGTGCATCCCCATGATAACCATAGTGCTGGGTGGTGCTTGCGTTCGCCCGCCGCAAGACGCTACGGAGGCGAACGCAAGTCTGAAGCCACTCTAAAACCATTAGGTTACGGATGGGTTTAGGTGATGTGACAGTTATTATGGACGTGTCCTGGTAATTCTGGCACGTGATTGTCACGATGAATTAGTCAGGACCTGCAGCTCTCTGGCGCCCCCTTAGCCTGCTGGCCAAGCCCGGTATTGCCAGAGGATAAGAAAGGAGCCCAGCTGCCCTAATTTATGTAGTCTACTGCGGCACGTGATGTGACAGGATGTGTATATATATACCACCAGTTCCTGCCAGGAACATATATATACCTCGATCCAGTCACCCTCAGGCCCACAATATCACATAAATACAAAAACGTTATGCTGCCAACACCGATCTCTTACAGGTGGATCGGTAACCTGTATGATAGCGTAAAACGAACAGTGAGGTTGTGAGAGTTCGCTCCTAGAACAAGGAGATCGAGACTAGTAAATTATAATTTTCTGATCATCATAATGGGAGACCCAGACAATGGGGTTTAGGGCACTGCCCTCCGGAGGCCACACTAAGTACTACAAGATCTGTATACACCGCCCCCTCCGCTTATAAACCCCTACCGCAGGGAATATCCTCAGTTTTAAACTTAGTGTGCTCGGAGGTGTCACACGCTTTGCTTGCATACGTGATGGCGTATGAAGACAAGGTAAAAGAAGGTCCCAGTCAGGGATCTCCGGCAGTCTCCCTGTTAACCCTCGGGGAACACGCAGGTCGAGGTACCGGAGGGCCTAGTGCCTGGGCACACTGTGTCTCCCGGAACGCTGCCGTACTCCTTCCCATCCCCCCTGGGGGCTCTGGGAAGTGGGAGATGGGAGCCTTGCACAGTTCCGCTCCGTCCGAGGCCTCCCTAAATGGTGCTTACAGACCGGACTGGAGTCAGCTCTGTCCGAGGCCTCCCTAAATGGTGCTTACAGACCGGACTAGAGCCAGCCCAGTCCGAGGCCTCCCTAAAATGGTGCTTACAGACCGGACTGGTGCTGAACCCCCCGTCCGAGGCCTCCCATGTTATGGTGCTTACAGACCGGACCGGCACTGAGATACTTCGGTGTCTCCGGTGTGCCTGGGGGCAGTGTCTGGCACTAGTGTGTTCATGACACTCAGACCGCGCGTTGCCTTCGGGTCCGCGGTTCTGGCGGTGACCCTGTGCTGGGGTCACCCTGGCTGACCGCCCTGTGTGTCACAGGGGCTGCGGCTGTGGGCTTCAGACTTTTGTCTGTAAGCCTGGGTATTTATGTTTAATACCTCCCGCGCTGCGGGCTCCGGCGCTTACATTATTGTAATGGCGGCCGGGAGAGATGTGGAGCGGCCCATGTGACCTGGATGGGCGTGTGTGTGTGCTTCCCGCGTGTTTCGGCCCCGCCTTCTGTTTCTACAGCGGCGGCCATCTTTTCCCCTCACTTTCCTGCTGGGATCGTTGGAGACTGCTCTGCTGCACTCCAGGGGAGACCAGGTCTTCTTACCTCGCGGAGGCCACACACACACACCGCTCCCTTCACCACCGCTGTGCAGCGGTCGGTAAGCCACCGGTTTCCGGTGAATTTTCTCCTGTTTGATATTCCCCTACCGTGGGTATGTCCTCAGGGAAGAAAGGCGCTGCTAAGGCGGCCAGTACCACCCCTGTCTGCGCTACATGCACAGGAACACTGGTGGATGGGTCCTGCAATAATTGCGGACGTCCAGACGCCCGGGCTGTTTCTGCTGAGTCAGCAGCTCCGGTGCTATACCCTGAGGTTCAGGTGATCCCAGGGCCATGGGAAAAACAAAGCGAGTTTAATGCTTCTATGTTGTCCCAATTATCCTCCATGTCGCAATCCCTGGAGGCACTAACAAGGAGACTGGATGCTCCAGCTACTCCTTCAAACTACCCCCGGGTGTCTCCATCTTCCACCGTGAGACCCCTTAAGCGGGCTCGCCGGGAGGATTCACCCGAGCTCCAGATCCTCTCTGAGGAGGAGCGTCACTCTGACGGTGACGAGGATGATGGGGGTTCAACTCTCGGGTCGGTATCTGAACCAGCTGAAGGGGTGGAGGATCTGGTGTCCTCCATCAACGAGACTTTACGCCTCGGACTACCCCCTCAGGAGACAGCCGTTCACCCGAAGGAGGTCTATCAGTGGTTACAACCCGAAGCTAGACCATGTGGTTCCTTTTTGGATCACACTAACTTTGAAAGGGTGGTTAGAGCTCCCAGGGTACACCCTGGACGGCGTTATGTCCGCAAATCCAAGGACAACCGTTTTCCCTTTCCTCAGGAGGTGCTTCAGGAGTGGTCGCAGTCCCCAAAAGTGGACGCTTCCATGACCAGGATTGCTGCACGCTCCCTTTGCTCTGCCTCTGATAGCTCCTCACTGAAGGATGCGACAGACAGACAGGTCGAACAACTCGCCAAGTCGTCTTATGAGGCTGTGGGGTCGTCATTTGCCCCGGGTTTTGCTGCGGTCTGGACTCTGCAGGCGATCACATTCTGTCTGGATGGTATTGCTGACCGAGCAGGTGTCAACTCTGAAGTCCTGGCGCTTACAGAGAGGGCAAAAGCCTATGCAGATTACGCTAGGACGGCGTCTCTGGAGACTGCCACTCGCTCAGCTGTGGCTTCGGCCAATGCGATAGCGATCCGCAGATTGTTGTGGCTACGTCTATGGGACTCAGATGCCACGTCAAAGAAGATTCTGCAGAATCTTCCCTTCTCTGGTGACAGGCTGTTTGGTGCCGAGCTGGACAAGTTGATCAAAGACTCTTCGGAGTCCAAGATTCCACAGAACAGACCTAAGCCTAGGTATACTGTGAAGAGGAACCCTAAACAGTGGTCCTTTCGTCCCAGCTCACAGCCGTCATCCTCCTCCGCTCGCGCGGACCGTGGGGCCAAGACTTCTCAGCAGTGGCGTCCCAAGAGTCGCCAGAAGAAGTCGGCAGGTACAACAGCTGCCGCTCCCAAAACCACTTCCGCATGACTCGCTCTCTCTTCCTGCCTCCCCACAGGTTGGGGTCGCCTGTCTCTATTTCAAGACGAATGGCGACTCCACATCCAAGATCAGTGGGTCCGAGACGTAGTCTCAAGAGGATACAGGATAGAGCTGTCATCACAACCCTCACACCGATTCCATCGGTCTGTTCCATCTCCAGAAAAGGCTCAGGCTTTTTATCTGGTGTTGGAGGGACTCCGCAGAGACGGAGTGGTGGTCCCAGTGCCCACTGGGGAGAGGTTCAGGGGTTTTTACTCCAACCTCTTTATCGTCCCGAAGAAGGACGGCTCCTTCCGCCCGGTTCTGGACCTCAAGCTGTTCAACCGTCACGTGTTGGTTCGGAAGTTCCGCATGGAATCCCTGCGCTCCGTGATCGCGGCTGTGTCGCAGGGCGACTTCCTAGCGTCCATAGACATCCGCGACGCTTACCTTCACGTGCCCATTGCACCGTCTCATCAACGATGGTTGAGATTCGCGGTGGGGGAGGAGCACTTCCAATTCGTGGCGCTGCCTTTCGGGTTGGCCTCGGCCCCCCGGGTGTTCACGAAAGTGATGGCATCAATGATGGCCTTACTGCATGCGCAGGGACACGCCGTTATCCCTTATTTAGACGACCTGCTGGTCAGAGCGCCATCGGAACACCTGTGTCAGCGGAGCCTGCAGGCAACCATGCAGTCTCTAGAGCAGTTCGGGTGGCTTCTCAACATCCAGAAATCCACCCTGGTTCCAACCCAGTCACTGACGTATCTGGGCATGGACTTCCATACGAACTCTGCTCTAGTGTCCCTACCACGAGCCAAACAGCTGGCCATCCAGTCAGGAGTGCAAGATCTCCTCAGATCACCTCATTCATCCCTGCGGGTATTGATGAAGCTGGTGGGACGCATGGTGGCAGCAATAGAGGCGGTGCCATTCGCACAGTTTCGCCTCCGTCCTCTGCAACTGGAAATCCTCCAGAGGTGGGACAAGAGGACGTCCTCTCTGAATCAGCTGGTGGTCCTCTCCCAGCCGACCAGGGATGCTCTACAGTGGTGGCTTCAGCCGAATCACTTGTCGAAGGGACGATCCTTCCTGAAGCCATCGTGGTTAGTGGTGACCACCGACGCCAGTCTGAGGGGCTGGGGAGCGGTGTTCTTACACCACAGAGCTCAAGGTCTCTGGACACGTTCAGAGGCGACGTTGCAGATCAACGTACTGGAGCTCAGGGCGGTCTATCTGGCTCTCCTGGCCTTTCGAGTGTTCCTATCCGGACAACCGATTCGGGTTCAGTCCGACAATGCGACGACTGTCGCCTATATAAATCACCAAGGAGGAACCAGGAGTGCACAGGCTCTGGCGGAAGTCCACCGCATTCTATCATGGGTGGAAGCCAACAACTGCTTGAATTCCGCAGTCTACATCCCAGGTGTCGAGAATTGGGAGGCAGATTACCTGAGCCGACAGGGGATGGACGCCGGAGAATGGTCTCTCCATCCGGACGTCTTCCGGGACATCTGCATCAGATGGGGGACCCGGATGTGGATCTGATGGCCTCCCGGCTGAATCATCAGGTGCCACAATACATGGCGAGATCGTGGGACCCTCAATCTCTGGGGGCAGATGCTCTAGTCCTGAGTTGGTCAGATTTTCGCCTGCCATATGTTTTCCCCGCCTCTGGCACTGATGCCCAAGGTCCTGTGGAAAATCAAAACAGAATGTCACACAGCCATTCTAGTGGCTCCGGATTGGCCGAGGAGGTCCTGGTATCCGGATCTGTGGCAATTGTCCGGCGGACACCGGTGGGCTCTTCCAGACCGCGCAGATCTTCTCGCGCAGGGCCCCTTCTTCCGCCCCAATTCCAGGGCCCTCAGATTGACTGCATGGCTCTTGAGGCCTGGCTCTTAACTTCCAGGGGTTTCTCTCCTGCGGTGGTTTCCACCATGAACCGAGCTAGACGGCCCACGTCACGGAAGATTTACCACAGAACGTGGAAAGTCTTTTTCGCCTGGTGCTCCTCTGGGGGACATGCACCTTGGCCTTTGTCGATCCCGACCCTGTTGGCTTTTTTGCAGTCAGGTTTGGAGTTGGGCCTTTCCCTCAGTTCTCTGAAGGGTCAGGTATCAGCGCTGTCTGTATTGTTCGACAGGCGCTTGGCGCTCCTCCCAAAGGTTCGTCAATTCCTCCAAGGGGTATCTCGTGTGGTTCCGCCGTATAGGCGACCTCTGGACCCTTGGGATCTCAACATGGTCTTGGCGGCTTTACAGAAACCACCTTTTGAACCATTGAGAGAAGTCTCTCTCTCTTATTTGTCACAGAAAGTGGTCTTTCTGGTGGCGATTACGTCCCTGAGACGGGTCTCTGAACTGGCGGCACTGTCGTGCAAGTCACCCTTTCTGGTGGTTCACCAAGACAAGGTGGTGTTGCGCCCGCGGGCGGAATTTTTACCAAAAGTGGTTTCCACTTTTCATTTGAACCAGGAGATTGTTCTCCCATCATTTTGTCCCGCTCCTGTTCATCAGGTTGAGCGCGACCTCCACACTCTGGACCTCGTACGGGCTGTACGCATTTATGTGTCCAGAACTGCCTCCTTCCGGAGTTCGGACTCCTTGTTCGTACTGACGGCGGGTCGCTGTAAGGGGTCAGCGGCGTCAAAATCAACCTTGGCCAGATGGATCAAGGCACCCATTCAAGAGGCTTACCATTCTTCTGGTTTGCCTCTTCCGGTAGGCTTGAAGGCGCACTCGACCAGAGCTGTCGGTGCCTCCTGGGCTTTGCGACATCGCGCCTCTGCTCTACAGGTGTGTCAGGCGGCCACTTGGTCCAGTCTGCACACATTCTCTAAGCACTATATGGTGCATGCCCATGCTTCTGCGGATGCAAATTTGGGCAGGCGGGTCCTCCAGGCGGCGGTTGCCCACCTTTGAGGGGGACCGCTGTATGCAAACGTCTGTTGAGGAACTTTTTTTTTCCCGCCCTGGGGTATTGCTTTAGGACATCCCCATTGTCTGGGTCTCCCATTATGATGATCAGAAAAAAGAGAATTTTGTTTACGTACCGTAAATTCTTTTTTCTTGAATCATCAATGGGAGACCCAGCACCCACCCAGTGTTCCGTTTTATGTTACGGTTGATCTGTCTCCTGTTGGGACAGTTTATCCGGGTTGTTGAGCCGTCTGTTCACGGTGTCTTCCCCGAGATTTTCGGGTGTGTTTTTTTTCTGTTGTCTCCTCGCAGCTTATGGACCAAACTGAGGATATTCCCTGCGGTAGGGGTTTATAAGCGGAGGGGGCGGTGTCTACAGATCTTGTAGTACCTAGTGTGGCCTCCGGAGGGCAGTGCCCTAAACCCCATTGTCTGGGTCTCCCATTGATGATTCAAGAAAAAAGAATTTACGGTACGTAAACAAAATTCTCTTTATTTTACTCCCAAAGATGGCAGTGCTTATATGAAAGATTTACAGGATATTATGTGGAGCCCCCTCGGGACGGGGGGTACTCTGTACCGGACCGGTCGGTGCCGGGGAAGTCACGGTGGCTTGGTCCGGACCGTGTCCCTGGGCCCGCACAATAAGATGGGGAATATTTACAAGGGGATTTGTCACGGGTGACGCCACCCACTTGTTGCGGCCAGTGATGGGGGGCCGCCGCTGCCGCAGAACCTCCGGGGGTGATGTGATGGCAGCGGAGATGGTGTAGTTCCAGTGGGAAGAACTGTATCCCCCGGGGCAATAGGGGTTAAAGCCTTTTGGGGTTATAGATGGTGGAGACTGGGTTAAAGGACACACACTCACGTTTGGTAGACACTGGTGCACTTCTCCTTCTCTCCTGAGGCTGCAGAGCTGACGGGCTTGTAGCAGGGGGGAGCTCTCTGGGCTGAATCTGGAGCAAAGGTCGCAATCAATACACAGTCACAGTTTTGCTGTTTTCCAAAGCTTTACTGCTGATGTTACTGCAGATTATAGTCCACGGAGTCTGTAATGGGGCTGAGCTCTCTTCCCACCCTGTCCGGGGTCGTCAGCGTCCTTATGCTGCACTGTGTGTGTGTCCTGGCTGCTGCTATTAGCTGAGCTGCTGGGATTCCTCACGTCTCTCTCTCTGTATTCTGCTGGTACCACTTGGCTAGGCAACTTGAGTCCTCTGTGCTGACCCCTCCGTGTTGCTTTGCTCTGGTACTAGGGGCATCTAGAGATCCCACTGTTCCTGGATTCACTGTGTTGTGGGTGCCAGACACCGTACCGGATCCGGTGTCCGTTCTGTGCGTTCTACTGGGGCAAGTGAAGGTATCACTCCAGCTCCCAGACGTGTTTCTCCGTCTGTAGTTCTCCTGTTCCTCTGACCCTTGCTAGGTGTGCACTGAGCTAACTCTGTTCTGTGTCCTCTTCACAGCCCTGCTCCGAGCTGAACTGAGCTCTCCCTCATGGGCAAGAGTATATAAGTAAGCAGGTTGTGCTCCCCCTCTTGGCCCAGAGGTGCTAGTGTTTGTCAGTGTGTAGTGGGGGAGAGAACCCATGTAATGTTATTGTGGCACATTAACCCATGGGGTGCCACAATTACATAAGAGACAATTTACATGTATGCATACACAGTTATAAAAATAAAAGGAATAAAATAAGAAATGGTCAGACTTAGCCACGCAGTGACAAACTTGGGTCCGTGGGCGGGCCGTCTCCCCAGAAAGGTATGATTCCTCCACACAACGATAGTCTTGCTATGTCCGGGCCCCAGGATGAAATCGCCCAAAAATGGATGCTCTGGTTTTAATAAAGGGCAGAGAACCTGCGCCCCCCCCCCCCCCCCACCCCCGCTTCCCTCGTAGAGATACCACTCCTTGGGATGGTCCTCTGAGACCTCCTCTTTTACCATGCTTAATAAATCTTCATTCTTCATATCTGGGGATGGGGTGGGCCCACATCCATTATATACACCTCATGTTTACTTTCATTTAATTCTGAGAATGTGGATACCAAATATGACCTATTTATGAGGTTCAGAAAGCCAGAACTCATTTCCCAGGTTCCTGAGTGTTACATAGATATACAAGACATCTCATTAAATGCACAAAACGGTGAATAATCTAAAACCACGAATTATGTGTATGTGGCATGAACGGGTCGTCTTAAATCTGACATTCACAAAACTATCTTTCAAGACAAAGCACTTTTGAGCGGGAAAGATACGACTTTAACTCAGCTCCAGGTATTTATTGCTCTGCAGTCGTAAATAGTGGATAGGGGAGGGGGAGAGAGAGAGCGAGTGGGGGTTGCATGAATTCTATCTATGTAACTCACTCACAAACCAAAAGGGTGGAGAGATGAGTGAGCTAGTTTTGGCTGACTCTTCAAGCATCTTAAAATAATGAACAATAGTCATACATTCATGACAGTGATATTGGGGGAGGTTCTACAAGCAAACAACCCATGTGTACAGTGTCCAATTCCTTTTTGTATGTATTTTCACCATAATCCTGGTACCTCTATGATAAAAAATAAAAATCTTAGTGACAATTCCGTTAGTTAGTGACTTAAAATACTGTTTTAGGCCCCTTTCACATCAACGTTTTTTTCAAATCGCGGCAGATGCGGTGAAAAAAACCGCATCTGCCGTGATTACCGCATACCGGCTGCACTTGCGGCACGGTTGCGGCAAGCCCCATACAATGTATAGGCAGGCTTGCGGCAAGTGCGGTTTTGGCACTTGCGGCAGGTGCGGCCGCGAAAAAAAACGCGGTTAGCAGCGTTTTTTTTCCGCGGCCGCACCTGCCGCAAGTGCAAAAACCGCACCTGCCGCAAGCCCGCCTATACATTGTATAGGGCTTGCCGCAACCGTGCTGCAAGTGCAGCCAGTATGCGGTAATCGCGGCAGATGCGTTTTTTTCACCGCATCTGCCGCGATTTGAAAAAAACGCTGATGTGAAAGGGCCTAAGATGTGTGATTACATTTTACAGAATTGCTTGCAGATTATAGTCTACATTGAGACCTTCAGGTTTTAAGGTCCCCAACCTGTGTATCCACTGCAGTTATTTGGTTTTTAAACATCTTACTCTGTCCCACCCCCCCCCCCCCCCCCCCCCCCCTTCTCATCCACGGCACTGTGTCAATTAGCCTAAACCTCAAATATTTTTCCATATGTGATAACGGTGCTGGCTTCTTGTTTTAAAGTCTACAGTTGTCTCTCCAATGTACCATAATTTACACGGGCACTCTAACCTTTAAATAACAAAGTCGGAACCACAGGTCAAGAAATGTTTGATCTCCTACTCAATTCCTGTTATGGATGACTAAATGTATTGCCTTTTTAACATTAGTGTGCAATTAATATAATTTACACAAGGGTAACTACCTGTTCTCTTACTCCCGATATTATGTGGTTTGTTTAGAAGTTTTAAAGGGCCTATGTCTGACCTCACTAAAACATCTTTCAAGTTTTTCCCTCTTTTGTATGACCCGAACAGTTTTAATATTGTTCAATGTTGGGCAGACAATTATTTAACATTCTCCAATGTTTTCTAACAACATCAAGCTATAGCTTTAGTTTCCTCGCCATAAGATAGGCTGCTTTCACTTTACAATTTTCTGGGTATCGTGGCTGTCTGTTGTAGAAAGGACAGCAACGGATCTGATTTGGCCCCCATGTGTCCCTATGGGCAGCGGAACGGATTTGGCTTAATTGCCATCCGATTTCTGTCGGATCCGATTTTGTCCGATATTTATTTACTTATTTACAGCGAACCGAATCTGATCCGACCTGATCCACGGCCATTAACATGTGGAAACTATGGAGCACGGGTCCGAGAAAACAGCTGATCGTTTCTCAGACCCAATTTTGGTGTACTGAGAATCCTCTGAACACTAAAACTGCTCTTTCCCATGTAATTTCACTTACGCAATGATTATACATACGTTGCAGAAGTGAAATTAAGTAAAACCAAGTGTTTAAAAAAATATATATGCTCACCCTCCGGCGTGTCGGCATCTGTCTTCCGGCTTCAGGACCTCTAGCTAGGCGGGTCTAACCGATCAGCTGATTGGTTACATGACCGGTAACTGTGTGTGTATATGTATATAAAGTAACCTCCCCCATGGACAGGAAAACATTGCAGGGTGAAACCAGCCTGAAGGCCACTTTACACACACCAAGTTATCTGTCCAACTTCTGACCAACTTGCTGGTTGCAGTGAAATCATGGACACATAGTTCCATTGTACACAGTCACAAAATGGAGCAATGTGTCCACGATTTCACTGCAACCAGCAAGTTGGTCAGAAGTTGGACAGATAAGTTGGTGTGTGTAAAGTGGCCCTTAGGATTAGAGGTATCCTTGCATCATCTGTTTTCTTTGTTGCACTTTTTTTTTTTTTTTTTTTTTAATTTTCGCATTAATTTGTCAATCACCTCTTCCCTCTTTGCATGTTCACTGACAATTCTGTTGACTCTGACTATGTGGCTCAAAGATATTGAGTTTTTTTTTTTTATACTTGTTGGATGGTTACTTTGATAATGTAAGAGGTTTTTCTGTCTGATACCACACTTTTTGGGTGAGTGTGAATATAATATCTGCAGTATACTTGATTGACTTTAGTCAGTGCCCGGGTAGTGTTTGTTCCCCCATCTCCCTCCTCTCCCTGTGAGGTTTGAGCACATGACCACAGAGGTCGCTTATGGTGACTGCTGTATGTTATACTATTAACTTTCTACCATTCCATTGGCTCATTGTTGGGCTTCTATACCCTGATGTGCTGTATGTCGGGTTACCATCTCTGCTGTCCCTTAGGACCGTTCCTGTATTTTATGATGTGTTATGCATGGTACTTGTGACGCCAGTGTAATTCTGTGTTTTTCTACTAATAAAAACCTTTCACTATGGCTAGTTGTGTACCAATCTTGATTTGGGTGGAAACTCTCCAAAAGTCTAAAAAATATACAAAAAAAAAGGAGGCTTACATCATGTTTACATAATCATTTACATTTACAGTCATAATCTTTTTCTGTTTATACATACACTGATTATCTCCTTAACCAATCCTCCTCTATGTCTCAATAAATCATTACATATACACTACACTTCTTTCCTATGTGCTTGTGTTTTTATATATACTCAATTGGTCCCCCATTTGCACACTTGTCGCTTAATATACCATATTTAGTCATTTACTGTATTCATATACACTTACTGCATGTCACCGCTGCTCCCAGCGTTGCGGAAGTTGTAATGCGCATGCGTCAGCGCCCTCCGACATCACCATTACCAAAGATACAGGATGTTTGGCCGCGGCCATCTTGGTGCACCCGCGCATGCGCAGTAGGAATTTTCGCCTTATTACACCCAACGTGCATCCATATTGCTATTCCCCCATGTTATCACATCCTGTTTGTTCCAATTTCTTTCAACCCTTTCTCTATGGCTTATAACTTATCCAAAACATCTTATAAACGATGTCAGAAGGGTTTTTCCTTAGTTATATATTAGTTAGTCTCATATTACGTGTAATTTTACTCTATAGTGAAATATATGTATAAAGTGCTTCAGTGCTTAAATATTTTATTAAAAATGGCATACTTATAGTTTTGGGAATCACTACTCATGTATATTTCCTTAATAATCATTATTATTTATATATATATATATATCTCCTATTACAGTAATATGGGGATATCTATTGTCCTATAGCACTCCACATTTCTGTGGTGTATGCTATCCTTGTCAGTATGCAGATTTAAGAGGTATCAACCCCCTTCATATACTCCTGCCCAAAGTCCGGACTACCTCACAGAGGTATCCCCCTCCCATAATAGGGAGTGATTTTAAAAACCATATCTCTATATACATGAGACAAATTCTCATATTTTTTTTCTTGTATGCCTTGAAGGTCTCCCTTCACAAAAGAGCCTTCAACATTGTTTGCTGTGTTTAAAAATGCTTTTAATATAAAGTGCATATTAATAATACATTAAAATGTTCTATAAATAGTGTGAAATATCATCAGTGTTATATAAATTTACTAGTTTGGTGCCAATACAGGTCGTGAAACATCGGGGACCGATTTTTTATCCAATTTAAATGGTGTCAAATTCATTGTACCGTATATACTCGTGTATAAGCCGAGTTTTTCAGCCCAAAAATTGGGCTGAAAAGTCACCCCCTCGGCTTATACACAGGTCAATACGGTAATATATGTGTGGGGGCTGTGTCCGGGTGCTGGGGAGGCTGGAGGAGGCGGGGGGAGGCTGATGACTGAGCGGCCCGTCACGTGGGGCCGCTCATTAGATATGCACGGCTCCCCCCGCCCATCACAGCGGCAGGGGGAGCCGTGCATACAGCCCCCCCCCAGTGTATACAGGCAGCCCCCCAGTGGCACTAGCCCCCCCCCCATCATGGAAAGAGCCCCCACACTTGGCAGAGCCCCCCCCCCCCCCGATGCTTTACCATCCAGTGTCTTCGCCGCGGGTCCTGCGCGCTGTCATCCCGGTCTCACGTGACCCGGCGCGCTGACGTCATTCCACAGCGACCGCCGGGTCACATGAGACCGGGAAGACAGCGCGGGAGGAAGGACGCGACAGCCCGCGGTGATGAAGACGCTGGATGGTAAGTTAATGCAGCGGGGGGGCTCTGCACAGTATGGGGGGCTCTTTCCATGATGGGGGGGCTAGTGCCACTGCGGGGCTGCCTGTATACACCTTGGGGCCAGCTGTATACCCCTGGGGCCAGCTGTATACCCCTGGGCCAGCTGTATACCCCTGGGGCCAGCTGTATACCCCTGGGGCCAGCTGTATACCCCTGGGGCCAGCTGTATACCCCTGGGGCCAGCTGTATATGCCTCTGGGGCCTGCTGTATATGCCTCTGGGCCTGCTGTATACTTCCACTGGGGGGATGCTGTATACTTCCACTGGTGGGGATGCTGTATACTTCCACTGGGGGGGATGCTGTATACTACCACTGGGGAGGCCTGTATACCACACTGCTGGGGGCTGTATACCTGTGCTGGGGTCCACCCTCGGCTTATACACGAGTCAATAGGTTTTCCCAGGTTTTGGGGTCAAAAGTAGGGGGGTCTGCTTATACACGGGTCGGCTTATACACGAGTATATACGGTATATATAAACCAGTGCGACTTGTGCTTTTAGTTTCCAAAAGAGTCATGTGCGTCTTTAAACCTATAAAGTGACAATACAAAAGGAAAAAAAAAAATTTTTAAATTGTGAATATCTACAACATCATACAAAAGGTGATCACTTTACATAAAATCAAATGTCGAACGTACTCTAAAGTATAGATTGGGAGCCACGAAGCAATTGGAGCAGGGGCGTCATGGGATTGGGGACCCCTCAGTTTTAAATATAGGAATGTTTTTGGTATAATTAAAGATGTTTGTTATCCAAAGGTCAAGCATACAGTCTGCCTTGAGGATTTGCATATTGTTATGGTAACAGAGGCTGTGGCTGCTGATTGGCTAAGCCGTCTGAGGTAACTGCGATGTGATTGGCCGTAGTTAAAGCGGGAAGCCTGAAAATTATATCACCTCACGGAGTCCCTGGGCAGCATTCAGCTGGTCAGCTGCCAGAGGAGAAGCAGCTATGGAGCAGCTCTTGCAGCAGTTTCGGGAGAAAGTGGCTGGAGAAGGCGGTATGGACTGGCTGAGGGAGTGTTTAGCCACGGAGCCGGTGAGAGCAACAGCGGGCGGCGACTTACCGGTGGCTGGTGAGAACGTGGTAGCGGTGTCTGCCGATGGAGCTGCTGATGACGGGGAAGCAACAAGAGCTCCTAGGAAGAGGAAAACCCGGGAGGTATATTCGCCGCCAAGGCCCAATGCACGGAGGAGCGGCACACTGAAAACATCGGCGCTTAGGAGCCAGGGACGGCCGGCGAGTCCACGAAGACAAGCTGAGGCACTGCGGGATGTTAGCACGCGTGCCCGGTATTACGAGGAGGTCGAGGATGTTGCAGCGACCGCTAGCGGGCGCAAGGCTACGAGCCAGAAGAAGCAGAAGATCTCAGGCAGGAAGGAGGATGGCGGTCATAGACGGGGCAGCCCCGGGTCGGTGAGGAGGAGTGAGTGTGAACCGGGTCCGAGCGCAGGTGAACGGGGGCTGGCCTCCGGCATGCATAATCAATGCAGACAGGATACAGCACGACCTGGCGCAGAGCTGCAGCAAGCCTGGGAGTCGGTGAGAGCTTTAGTGAAGAGGAGGACCTCGCAGCTCCACAGCTAGTCGAGCTGGGGCAGGCGTTGGAGCAGAAGATGGGACGCAGCCAGAGCCTTGGTCATCTGCCTGGACAGGGTGAGATTGGATTCGGGACTGGGGAGGGAGGGGTTACAGTTCCTAATGTATTTTCAAGCTATGGTTCAGAGAGGTTCGGCAGGCATTGGCTCAACAGTCTGCTTTGGTTACTTCCCTAGGAAGTATAGGGGATGGACAACTGCCTGTGTCTGCTGCTTTATTTAAAGAAGCTATGACGTGCCAGGTTTCCCCATTGGGGTTTCATTTGGCACAGGGAGTGAAAGAAAAAATTTGGCAACAGGAGTATGTAGAGATTTTTTTTCTCTTGCCATACTTTAAAATGCCTAGCGCTGTGTCTATAGAGAAACCTGATAATGCGGATGACAAAAAGAAGTCCTTTAAATCTTTTTACAACTGGCTGCAGGCGTTTGCCATTTTTGCAGCAGTGATGGGAGAGAGGAAGCCGCAGCTGTGTACTGGCTTATTCCAACATATGGATATTATATTGGAGGCTTATAGGCACTTTGGTGGATCCGCTTGGTTGATCTTACGATGAATGCTTCCGTCAGAAGATGGCGGTTCACGCTAATGTTATTTGGGGCGTGAAGGATGTTGGTCTGTGGATCAATTTGATGATCCCCCAGAGACAGGCTTCCGTTAAGCCGACCACTGCTTCTTCTAATAAGCATGGGGTGTGCTTCTCGTTTAATGATGCGGGGTGTAAGTGGACCAACTCGTGCCGTTTTCGGCACGAGTGCTCTTTTTGCGGAGGAGCACACTCAGCGACCAAGTGCTTTAAGAAGTTGGGGATTGTCCCGGGGAGTACGCCTAGGGAGGTTGCTGGAAAAGGGGCGGACCCCGGTGAGTCTACCCGCAATGCAGCCGTGGTTAGACAAGTGCCCCGATCGGGAGAAGGCGGCGCTAATCACTAGTGGCTTCGCCAATGGTTTTTTTTTGTGCCGGAGTTCGATGGCAAAGGTTGTTCTGTTTATGATAATTTGCGTTCGGTTGGTTTGCATGAAGATGCAGTGGAGGATTATATATCGAAGGAATTGTCTTTGGGACGTTTAGCGGGCCCATTTCAGGATTTTCGGGTATCACCGCTGGGCGTGGTGCCTAAGAAGGAATTTAACTCCTTTAGGGTGATTCACCACCTGTCGTACCCAAAAGGGTCATCATTGATGGTGGGTTTACACACACCAATCATTGTATCCAATCTCTGAACCAATCTCTGGTTGCAGTGAAATCATGGACAGATTGCTCCATGTTGTACACAGCCACAAAATGGAACAATGTGTCCATGATTTCACTGCAACCAGAGATCTGTTCAGAGATTGGATACAATGATTGGTGTGTGTAAACCCACCATGAATGATTCGGTAGCTGGTGTTCAGGCTGATGTTGCTTATACTTCTTTCGATGCAGCGGTATCTTTATTACTTCGTTTTGGCCATGGTTGTTTGATGGCCAAAGCA
The DNA here is from genome assembly GCA_033576535.1 of Allobates femoralis. NCBI lineage: Eukaryota > Metazoa > Chordata > Amphibia > Anura > Aromobatidae > Allobates > Allobates femoralis. The sequence goes on from JARQOC010000009.1 coordinate 120,639,370, forward strand.
GATGTGAAATCTGCTTTTCGTTTGCTTCCTGTGGCCCCTAAAGGTTTTTGTTCATTGGGTTTCCACTTCGGTGACACTTTGGAAAAAGCCGGCACCAGACAACTCCAATTTTCAAGTTTTATTGGTCAAGGTGTTCAGTCATTTAAAATCAGCGACCTAAGGGAGCAAGTCCCGCTGGCCGCGTTTCGTACATGCAGGTACTTCATCAGCAGCATAAAATAAATGATTACAAAAATGCTTTATAAAACCAAAACAAGTAGCTCCTCCCCTAAACCCAATTAAGCACATGTCATCCTATAGGCTGGAGGGGCCTATCAATCAATTGTGTCTAATTTGTAAACCTGGTACATACAAAATAAACTGAATTGAACCTATGAATAAATCCTCACTATCATACAACACTTTGTACATGAATACATTCAATACATATTATCATAATTTTGCCCATCATATACCTAGTGTCATTTAATAAAAGTATGCGCAGTCTGTACGGTAGTTAAGCCCTTCTGGGTACATGGTATTAAGGGTCATTATCCAGAAAAATTCCTTCTCAAGTACCCTGCGACCCCAATCCCCCCCTCTTATATTTCTAGGAATTCTTTCAATTCCCTGAACTTTTAAACTAGAGAGGTTTCCATCATGAACATCTCTAAAATGACGTGATAAACCTGACATATTTCTATTTTGAGCCCTTGTGTTTGGATTTGAACCTGAGATGTGTTCTCCTAACCGCTTTTTTAAGGGTCTGATTGTGCACCCCACATAGTTCATTTTACACAGCAGACAAGAAGCTAGATACACCAAATGGGTTGCGTTACAATTAATGTAACCATTAACCCTATGGCTCCTGTCTGCTGAAAAACTTTTAATTGACATAGACTTCGTCATATACCGTATTTACATAGGCCGCATCTAGCACCCCCACAAGGATAACTACCCTTAGTGTTTAGCCAAGTGGGGTGCGGGCAGTCGATGAGAACAATGAAGGAGATAAAAGATTACCAATCGTCGTTGACTTCCTAGGAACACATCTATATCCTTGTTTTAAGATCCTATGTAAAATAGGATCTTCATGTAAAATTGGGATATATTTATGAATTACTTTTATTATGGCATTGTAATCCTAACTATAGGATGTGGAAAATGTCGGTATAGATTTACTTGCCTCTCTAGAGTTTATTCTATAAGAAGTCCGGGGACATAGAGCCTCTACTCGATCTGACTGCATATTCTGAGATCCCTGTTCTGCCTGATATATAGCTCCATTCACATGTTGAGGAGAGTTTCTTCATGACTGCAGCTGCAGGATTATTTTCCTGCTTCATCCACATACACCTTTTATTCCCCTGTAACCTATATGTCTACTTCACCTAGTCACATATTGTCATCTGTTCACCCTACCCACATAACATTATGTTGGCCTATCCTGCCCTTCTTTCCATCACACTCAACCTGACCTAATGCACTTCAAACACCACTGTTTATTAAGTCCCCACACATGTGGCAATGTTATTTTGACAAAGTATGTTGTTGCCTCAACAGGTAGGGACAGAAGCCCTGAGCATCCCCTATCCCCTGCGGGAGGAGCCCCACAGAGCCAACCAGGCTCACCTGCCCAACCGCCAGCACAAACGCCACCACCTCCCCAAGGGCCCACATCACCTCACAGTCCTCAGCCATCAGCCTCAGAAAAGACCCCCAAGGCCTGCACCCACCCCACCCTTGGAAGGAGAGATGTCGAGTGGTGGGAGTACTGCACAGTGGTCCCCTGACGAGCCTACAAACGGCCAGGAAGGTGGGTGTAATGTCAATATTACTCATATATACTGTGCACTATATCTGTATTTCAGGTTTTGTAGCAATTAATTGGAATCTCGGGACCTTGATTATGGGCCAATACAAATACACATATGCTGATCTCATTACAGATGACCCAAGCCAAGCGGTGGACTGGGCAATAAGCCACTCACTATCCCCACCCCCCCAAATTGTGGGTCCACAGCCCCCTGGTAAGTGCAAACACTTCTATAAGAAAACACACTTGCTATGTGTTCCAAACATGTTGCTGATGTTGATGTTCTGTATCCTCTGTAGGTGGCCCATCCCTGCAGGACCTGGAGGCGGCCCATGAGGAAGCGGTGTTGAGGCTTACCCAATTGGCCCATCTCATTGAGCAGTACAAGTGGGCCCATCCCACCTCTGCCCTCAAGGAGGCCAGCCTCATACACACGTGTGATGTGGGTTTTTAAACTGTTACCTTTTTTTTTTTTTTTTTTTTTTTTTGGAGTTTTCAAAAGACTTTATGGTTTTATGGACCCTATTGGTCCAGTATTTAAAGAAACAATACTGTTTTTAAAACCATGGACCCTTGTTGCGTGTAATTTTAAAAGAATGTATATGTTTAATATTTGTTACCCCTGTAACGGGGTTTAACCCCATACCATCTACTCTATAATTGCCGTAGGCAAAATCGTGTCGGCCCCCGAAATCGCCGTGGCTATGTCACGCTGTGACGTCACCAAGCGCGAGCAATGGCCGCGAAGCGGCCATTGCGAGTCGCTGGCCGAAAATAGAACCAGAGGCTCGGCCACAAACTTAGCCATTTACCGCTGAGGTAGCGCGAGCAATGACCGCGAGGCCATTGCGAGTCGCTACCTCAGCTGCCGCACCTGCCGCAAGTCCCACTATACTTTCAATGGGGATTCATTGCGAGTCGCTGTGTAGCGCGAGCAATGGCCGCGAGGCCATTGCGAGTCGCTACCTCAGCCGCCGCACCTGCCGCAAGTCCCCTATACTTTGTATGGGGATCCATTGCGAGTCGCTGTGTAGCGCGTGCAATGGCCGCGAGGCCATTGCGAGTCTACTTGCGGCGCGGTTGCGGTAATCCCCATAGAAAGTATAGGGCGAGTTGCTACTTTGTGTTCTAAGACCCTTACAACATAATAGTTCAATTTTCCTTAAATGATATCAACCATACAAATATATGTAGTTGGTGTAAAGATGTCATTGGAATAATTGGATTATTATTTGAAAATCTTAAAATAAATTTAAAAATAATCTAGACACCCGATGCATTTGCATCGGGCTCACAGCTAGTTATTACATAAGAAAGGTAGACGCGATAACACAAGTACATCTTTGTGTCCTCAAATGTGTTGATTTGTCCCATGAATGAGATGCATGTCCCAGTATATGGTGTACCACAAACGTATGGTGACATAATGTCTGATTTATAGGGGTACATACGGTAATCACTGGAGACATATGTACGGGACGCAGGGAAAGGCCTTTGTGGTGACACCTGTATGGTGCCTGTGTGTGTTTGCCTCCATATACATGTATTTAAACACATATTCTGTACACACCCATGGAGAATGAAATGTTAGGTGATCAATACATATGGCCCACAACTGCAAACACACAATCTGTGCACACACATACTTGGTCAAGCCTCCAATATTCTTCTGCCCAACAAAGCAAGAGTGATTATATTAGCTAACGCAGTAGCACAACACACAACATAAAAGCGCTATACAAATTCACTGTACAAATAATCGTCACGCGAGCGCCGTGTTTTGCCTTGTTGCCCACGCCAATGCGTCTAGCAATAATCCGTGACACATCACACGAGAGTTGACTAAAGCACCGAGCCAATACGCACATGCATGCTTACATTTAACGATGTGGCGCGGCGAACAAGGACACATTAATAATAATTGGTGTTTGTTTGCAACCAATTGCACGTCTTAAAGGCGTCACAGAACATAATGTTAACGCCTATCTCCGAGACGCGGGACACAACAACGCCCACATCGCTAATGTGGTGGCTCTGTGTGACAGCCAAGCGGTCACCAGCGACATGATCGCCCATGGGCGACGCTCAGGCAATTTCCGGTCAGGTCGTCACCCGAGCGTCACCTGAGTTGTCGCCCCGTGTAAATGGGCGTCGGCGACATGCAAAAAACGTGCACGTGTGTCGCCTGTGGAATCGCCGGCGATATGTCCAGGTGGACGGTACCCTTAGGCCTGTTTCACATCTATGCGCTCACTGCGTTAGGCTGCCCTGCCTGCCGGCGCAAATGCAAGCGCAGGGGCATTTAGGGCCTGGGGCAGCCTAGCGCAGTGAGCGCATACATGCCCTGCAGTTGCGCTCAGCTGCGTTCGGTGCCCCCATTCTATCCTATGGCCGAGCACAGCTGAGTGCGTGCTCTGCCAGTGAGAAGCGCAAGTGAAACTGGCCGAACGCACGGCGCATGCGCCTTGTCTTGACGCACCTGGAAACGCTCTACTGAGGCTTTTCCAGGTGCATCAAGACCAGGCACATGCGCCGTGCATTCTGCCAGTTTCACTTGCGCTTCTCACTGGCAGAGCGCACGGTCAGCTGTGCTCGGCCATAGGATAGAATGGGGGCACCGAACGCAGGGCACACTGCGCTAGGCTGCCCCAGGCCCTAAATGCCCCTGCGCTTGCATTTGCGCTGGCGCAGGCAGGCAGGGCAGCCTAACACAGTGAGCACATAGATGTGAAACAGGCCTTCGATAAGCTCTCTTGACTGACCAGTTACTATAGCCCCTCTCTCTAAAGCGTTGTTTCAAATCCGCCACCCGCCTCTCAAATGCCTCTTCAGAAGAGCAAATGCGTCTCATCCGAAAGAATTGGCCAGTGGGGACAGCTCGGATTGTTGATGCTGTATGGGCCAAACTCGCATGCAAAAGAGAGTTTACGGATGTGGATATTTATGGTCCGTCTCACAAACAAGGCCTGTTTCACATCTATGGCATGTGTGCGTTTTGCAAAATTAGCATTTTTAGGTATTTTTACAGCAAAAGACGCTAGATTTTTTTGGTCCCATTGATTTTAATGGAAACACATGTAAAAACGCATAAGCGTTTTCAAAAACGCGTGCGTTTTTGCAAACGCCGTGCTGGACGCATTTCCCGTCGTTTTGGCCAGCGTTTCCAAAAACTCATGCGTTTTTTGAAAACGCTAATGTGTTTTTGCATGTGTTTTTTACATGCGTTTCCATTAAAATCAATGGGACCAAAAACGCTAGCGTTTTTAGCGGTGAAAATCCTGAAACCGCAAATTTTGCAAAACGCACTCATGCCATAGATGTGAAACAGGCCTAACATCAACATCAGACTTGTATATAAGTCTAACGTGAGACAAATTGAGTTTCCGGATATCTGTATGACTGTGGGTTCTGACAATACCTTGCATACCGATTGTATATCGGAAATCCACATCCGTAAACTCTTTTGCATGCGAGTTCGGCCCATACAGCATCAACAATCCGAGCTGTCCCCACTTTATATTTTTTTATGATATACTCTAAATCCCTCATGAAAGTTATTGAGGGCTGACAGCTCTTTTTACAGAGATTAAGATTGTTACCACTGGCATGTTTACATTCTTTTTGGAGATTTGCCCATGTGGGGCATTTACTTTGTAATACCTAAAAACTGTGTTGGAGATGTAATAACCATTCAATGTAATTGATGTACGCATAGTCCTAAGGGACTAGATATACCACTGTATCGCTGGTGTTGGGTGCAACTGTCCACCGCCCTCACCTGTCCTCTAAGTCAGTCAAATAAAATCACCTTTTTTATATAATTATAACATAGTAACATAGTTTTTAAGGTTGAAGGAAGACTTTACGTCCATCTAGTTCAACCCATAGCCTAACATGTTGATCCAGAGGAAGGCAAAAAAAAACCCATGTGGCAACACTAAGCTCCACATTGGGGGAAAAAAATTCCTTCCTGACTCCAGATACGGCAATCAGACTAATTCCCTGGATCAACGCCCTATCAAAGAATCTAGTATGTATAACTGGTAATATTATTGTTTTCAAGAAAGGCATCCAGGCCCTTCTTAAATGTTAGTAGTGACTCGCTCATTACAACAGCATGTGGTAGAGAGTTCCATAGTCTCACTGCTCTTACAGTAAAGAATCCGCGTCTGTGATTGATTAAACCTTCTTTCCTCCAGACGTAGAGGATGCCCCCTTGTCCCCGTCTCAGGCCTAAGAGTAAAGAGATCATTAGAAAGTTCTCTGTACTGTCCCCTCATATATTTATACATTATTATAGATCACCCCTAAGCCTTCGTTTTTCCAAGCTAAATAACCCCAAGTTTAATAACCTGTCTTGGTATTGCAGACCGCTTAGTCCTCTAATGACTTTTGTCGCTCTTCTCTGGACCCGCTCTAGTTCAGCTATGTCTTTCTTATACACCGGAGACCAGAATTGTACACAGTATTCTAAGTGTGGTCGCACTAGTGACTTGTATAGAGGTAAAATTATGTTCTCCTCATGAGCATCTATGCCTCTTTTAATGCATCCCATTATTTTATTTGCCTTTGCAGCAGCTGCCTGACACTGGCCACTAAATGTGAGTTTGTCATCTACCCATACACCCAGGTCTTTTTCAGTGACAGTTTTGCCCAGTCTTTTACAATTAAGCACATAATTATACCTTTTGTTTCCTCTGCCCAAGTGCATGACTTTACATTTATCCCCATTAAAGCGCATTTGCCATTTAGCAGCCCAAGCTTCTAGTTTACATAAATCCTCCTGTAATATAAAATTGTCCTCCTCTGTATTGATTACCCTGCAGAGTTTAGTGTCATCTGCAAATATTGAGATTCTACTCTGTATGCCCCCTACAAGGTCATTAATAAATATATTAAATAGAAGCGGGCCCAACACTGACCCCTGTGGTACCCCACTGTTAACTGTGACCCATTCTGAGTGTGTTCCATTAATAACCACCCTTTGTTTCCTATCCCTAAGCCAGTTCTTAACCCACTTACACATATTTTCCCCTATCCCCATTGCCCTCATTTTATGTATCAACCTTTTGTGTGGCACCGTATCGAAAGCTTTTGAAAAGTCCATATACACCACATCCACTGCATTTCTTTGGTCCAGTCCAGAACTTGCTTCTTCATAGAAGCTTATCAGATTAGTTTGACAGGAACGGTCCCTCGTAAAACCATGTTGATAATGGGTCATGAGGTTATTTTTCTTCAGATACTCCAGTATAGCATCTCTTAGAAAACCCTCTAGGATTTTACCCACAGTAGAGGTTAAGCTTACTGGCCTATAATTTCCAAGTTCAGTTTTTGTCCCCTTTTTGAATATTGGCACCACATTTGCTATACGCCAGTCCTGTGGTACAGACCCTGTTATTATTGAATCTTTAAATATTAAAAATAATGGTCTATCTATGACAGTACTTAATTCCTGCAGCTTTCTGGGGTGTATCCCATCCGGGCCCGGGGATTTGTCAATTTTAGTGATTTTTAGACGATGCCGTACTTCCTCTTGGGTTAAGCAGGTGACATTTAATTGAGACTTTTTGTTATCACTGATCATATTGTCTGTCATGGGATTTTCTTGTGTAAATATTGTTGAAAAAAAGTCATTTAGCATATTGGCTTTTTCCTCATCCTCATCCACCATTTCACCCAGACTATTTTTAAAGGGGCCAACACCATCATTTTTTAGTTTCTTACTATTTTATGTAGTTAAAAAATATTTTGGGATTATTTTTACTTTCTCTGGCAATGAGTCTCTCTGTCTCAATCTTTGCTGCCTTGATTTGCTTTTTACAAATGTTATTTAATTTTCTGTATTTATTTAATGCCTCATCACTACCTACTTGCTTTAATTCCCTAAATGCTTTCTTTTTGTCACATATTGCACTTCTTACCGCTTTATTTAGCCATAGTGGTTTCCTCCTATTTCTAGCATGCTTATTCCCATAGGGTATATATTGTGCACAGGTCCTATTCAGGATGCTAATAAACATCTCCCATTTGTGTTGTGTACTTTTATGTCTCAGGACATCGTCCCAGTTTATTGCACTAAGATCATCTCTGACCTGTTGGATATTTGCCTTCCTGAAGTTTTATGTCCTTGTAGCCCCTCTACTACACATCTTGGTAAAGGATACTTGAAAGCTTATTAAGTTATGATCACTATTACCCAAGTGACCTCCAACCCGTATATTTGATATGCGGTCCGGCCTGTTAGTTAATATTTGGTCCAGCAGTGCCCCCCTTCTTGTTGGGTCCTGAACCAGTTGTGAAAGGTAATTGTCTCTCACAGTTTTCAAAAACTTATTACCTTTGCTGGAACTGCAGGTTTCTGATCCCCAATGTATTTCGGGGTAGTTGAAGTCCCCCACAATAATGACTTCTCCCTGAGTCGCTGCTTCATCTATTTGCTTTGAGGATATTCTCCTCCACTTTCATCATTGTTGGGGACTTATAACAAACCCCTATCAGTAATTTATTATTTTTTCCCCCTCCCCTTATCTCCACCCACAGGGACTCTACATTTCCATTAGATTCGCCTATATTATCACGCAGGATGGGTTTTAAGGATGAGTTTACGTATAAACATACACCTCCCCCTCGCTTACTTGTGCGGTCATTTCTGAACAGACAATAGCCCTGTAAATTAACAGCCCAGTCATGGCTCTCGTCCAGCCAAGTCTCCGAAATCCCCACCATGTCATAATTATTTACCAACAAAATCAATTCTAATTCCTCCATTTTGTTGGTGAGACTTCTGGCATTAGTGTACATGCACTTTATGCATCTCTCTTTACCTCTATTCCTTCCTACTATATTGACTATTTTAACCCCACCCCCCATGCCACCCCCAATTTTATTACTTGTGCCCAGGTTACTATTAACACTATCTTCCCCTCCTATACAATGAATCTATGCGCTCACTGCGTTAGGCTGCCCTGCCTGCCGGCGCAAATGCAAGCGCAGGGGCATTTAGGGCCTGGGGCAGCCTAGCGCAGTGAGCGCATACATGCCCTGCAGTTGCGCTCAGCTGCGTTCGGTGCCCCCATTCTATCCTATGGCCGAGCACAGCTGAGTGCGTGCTCTGCCAGTGAGAAGCGCAAGTGAAACTGGCCGAACGCACGGCGCATGCGCCTTGTCTTGACGCACCTGGAAACGCTCTACTGAGGCTTTTCCAGGTGCATCAAGACCAGGCACATGCGCCGTGCATTCTGCCAGTTTCACTTGCGCTTCTCACTGGCAGAGCGCACGGTCAGCTGTGCTCGGCCATAGGATAGAATGGGGGCACCGAACGCAGGGCACACTGCGCTAGGCTGCCCCAGGCCCTAAATGCCCCTGCGCTTGCATTTGCGCTGGCGCAGGCAGGCAGGGCAGCCTAACACAGTGAGCACATAGATGTGAAACAGGCCTTCGATAAGCTCTCTTGACTGACCAGTTACTATAGCCCCTCTCTCTAAAGCGTTGTTTCAAATCCGCCACCCGCCTCTCAAATGCCTCTTCAGAAGAGCAAATGCGTCTCATCCGAAAGAATTGGCCAGTGGGGACAGCTCGGATTGTTGATGCTGTATGGGCCAAACTCGCATGCAAAAGAGAGTTTACGGATGTGGATATTTATGGTCCGTCTCACAAACAAGGCCTGTTTCACATCTATGGCATGTGTGCGTTTTGCAAAATTAGCATTTTTAGGTATTTTTACAGCAAAAGACGCTAGATTTTTTTGGTCCCATTGATTTTAATGGAAACACATGTAAAAACGCATAAGCGTTTTCAAAAACGCGTGCGTTTTTGCAAACGCCGTGCTGGACGCATTTCCCGTCGTTTTGGCCAGCGTTTCCAAAAACTCATGCGTTTTTTGAAAACGCTAATGTGTTTTTGCATGTGTTTTTTACATGCGTTTCCATTAAAATCAATGGGACCAAAAACGCTAGCGTTTTTAGCGGTGAAAATCCCTGAAACCGCAAATTTTGCAAAACGCACTCATGCCATAGATGTGAAACAGGCCTAACATCAACATCAGACTTGTATATAAGTCTAACGTGAGACAAATTGAGTTTCCGGATATCTGTATGACTGTGGGTTCTGACAATACCTTGCATACCGATTGTATATCGGAAATCCACATCCGTAAACTCTTTTGCATGCGAGTTCGGCCCATACAGCATCAACAATCCGAGCTGTCCCCACTTTATATTTTTTTATGATATACTCTAAATCCCTCATGAAAGTTATTGAGGGCTGACAGCTCTTTTTACAGAGATTAAGATTGTTACCACTGGCATGTTTACATTCTTTTTGGAGATTTGCCCATGTGGGGCATTTACTTTGTAATACCTAAAAACTGTGTTGGAGATGTAATAACCATTCAATGTAATTGATGTACGCATAGTCCTAAGGGACTAGATATACCACTGTATCGCTGGTGTTGGGTGCAACTGTCCACCGCCCTCACCTGTCCTCTAAGTCAGTCAAATAAAATCACCTTTTTTATATAATTATAACATAGTAACATAGTTTTTAAGGTTGAAGGAAGACTTTACGTCCATCTAGTTCAACCCATAGCCTAACATGTTGATCCAGAGGAAGGCAAAAAAAAACCCATGTGGCAACACTAAGCTCCACATTGGGGGAAAAAAATTCCTTCCTGACTCCAGATACGGCAATCAGACTAATTCCCTGGATCAACGCCCTATCAAAGAATCTAGTATGTATAACTGGTAATATTATTGTTTTCAAGAAAGGCATCCAGGCCCTTCTTAAATGTTAGTAGTGACTCGCTCATTACAACAGCATGTGGTAGAGAGTTCCATAGTCTCACTGCTCTTACAGTAAAGAATCCGCGTCTGTGATTGATTAAACCTTCTTTCCTCCAGACGTAGAGGATGCCCCTTGTCCCCGTCTCAGGCCTAAGAGTAAAGAGATCATTAGAAAGTTCTCTGTACTGTCCCCTCATATATTTATACATTATTATAAGATCACCCTAAGCCTTCGTTTTTCCAAGCTAAATAACCCCAAGTTTAATAACCTGTCTTGGTATTGCAGACCGCTTAGTCCTCTAATGACTTTTGTCGCTCTTCTCTGGACCCGCTCTAGTTCAGCTATGTCTTTCTTATACACCGGAGACCAGAATTGTACACAGTATTCTAAGTGTGGTCGCACTAGTGACTTGTATAGAGGTAAAATTATGTTCTCCTCATGAGCATCTATGCCTCTTTTAATGCATCCCATTATTTTATTTGCCTTTGCAGCAGCTGCCTGACACTGGCCACTAAATGTGAGTTTGTCATCTACCCATACACCCAGGTCTTTTTCAGTGACAGTTTTGCCCAGTCTTTTACAATTAAGCACATAATTATACCTTTTGTTTCCTCTGCCCAAGTGCATGACTTTACATTTATCCCCATTAAAGCGCATTTGCCATTTAGCAGCCCAAGCTTCTAGTTTACATAAATCCTCCTGTAATATAAAATTGTCCTCCTCTGTATTGATTACCCTGCAGAGTTTAGTGTCATCTGCAAATATTGAGATTCTACTCTGTATGCCCCCTACAAGGTCATTAATAAATATATTAAATAGAAGCGGGCCCAACACTGACCCCTGTGGTACCCCACTGTTAACTGTGACCCATTCTGAGTGTGTTCCATTAATAACCACCCTTTGTTTCCTATCCCTAAGCCAGTTCTTAACCCACTTACACATATTTTCCCCTATCCCCATTGCCCTCATTTTATGTATCAACCTTTTGTGTGGCACCGTATCGAAAGCTTTTGAAAAGTCCATATACACCACATCCACTGCATTTCTTTGGTCCAGTCCAGAACTTGCTTCTTCATAGAAGCTTATCAGATTAGTTTGACAGGAACGGTCCCTCGTAAAACCATGTTGATAATGGGTCATGAGGTTATTTTTCTTCAGATACTCCAGTATAGCATCTCTTAGAAAACCCTCTAGGATTTTACCCACAGTAGAGGTTAAGCTTACTGGCCTATAATTTCCAAGTTCAGTTTTTGTCCCCTTTTTGAATATTGGCACCACATTTGCTATACGCCAGTCCTGTGGTACAGACCCTGTTATTATTGAATCTTTAAATATTAAAAATAATGGTCTATCTATGACAGTACTTAATTCCTGCAGCTTTCTGGGGTGTATCCCATCCGGGCCCGGGGATTTGTCAATTTTAGTGATTTTTAGACGATGCCGTACTTCCTCTTGGGTTAAGCAGGTGACATTTAATTGAGACTTTTTGTTATCACTGATCATATTGTCTGTCATGGGATTTTCTTGTGTAAATATTGTTGAAAAAAAGTCATTTAGCATATTGGCTTTTTCCTCATCCTCATCCACCATTTCACCCAGACTATTTTTAAAGGGGCCAACACCATCATTTTTTAGTTTCTTACTATTTTATGTAGTTAAAAAATATTTTGGGATTATTTTTACTTTCTCTGGCAATGAGTCTCTCTGTCTCAATCTTTGCTGCCTTGATTTGCTTTTTACAAATGTTATTTAATTTTCTGTATTTATTTAATGCCTCATCACTACCTACTTGCTTTAATTCCCTAAATGCTTTCTTTTTGTCACATATTGCACTTCTTACCGCTTTATTTAGCCATAGTGGTTTCCTCCTATTTCTAGCATGCTTATTCCCATAGGGTATATATTGTGCACAGGTCCTATTCAGGATGCTAATAAACATCTCCCATTTGTGTTGTGTACTTTTATGTCTCAGGACATCGTCCCAGTTTATTGCACTAAGATCATCTCTGACCTGTTGGATATTTGCCTTCCTGAAGTTTTATGTCCTTGTAGCCCCTCTACTACACATCTTGGTAAAAGATACTTGAAAGCTTATTAAGTTATGATCACTATTACCCAAGTGACCTCCAACCCGTATATTTGATATGCGGTCCGGCCTGTTAGTTAATATTTGGTCCAGCAGTGCCCCCCTTCTTGTTGGGTCCTGAACCAGTTGTGAAAGGTAATTGTCTCTCACAGTTTTCAAAAACTTATTACCTTTGCTGGAACTGCAGGTTTCTGATCCCCAATGTATTTCGGGGTAGTTGAAGTCCCCCACAATAATGACTTCTCCCTGAGTCGCTGCTTCATCTATTTGCTTTGAGGATATTCTCCTCCACTTTCATCATTGTTGGGGACTTATAACAAACCCCTATCAGTAATTTATTATTTTTTCCCCCTCCCCTTATCTCCACCCACAGGGACTCTACATTTCCATTAGATTCGCCTATATTATCACGCAGGATGGGTTTTAAGGATGAGTTTACGTATAAACATACACCTCCCCCTCGCTTACTTGTGCGGTCATTTCTGAACAGACAATAGCCCTGTAAATTAACAGCCCAGTCATGGCTCTCGTCCAGCCAAGTCTCCGAAATCCCCACCATGTCATAATTATTTACCAACAAAATCAATTCTAATTCCTCCATTTTGTTGGTGAGACTTCTGGCATTAGTGTACATGCACTTTATGCATCTCTCTTTACCTCTATTCCTTCCTACTATATTGACTATTTTAACCCCACCCCCCATGCCACCCCCAATTTTATTACTTGTGCCCAGGTTACTATTAACACTATCTTCCCCTCCTATACAATGAATACCCTCCCCCCCCCCCCAATCCCTAGTTTAAACACTCCTCCAACCTTCTAGCCATTTTCTCCCCCAGCACAGCTGCACCCTCCCCATTGAGGTGCAGCCCGTCCCTAGCATAGAACCTGCAGCCAACAGAGAAGTTGGCCCAGTTCTCCAGGAACCTAAACCCCTCCTTCCTACACCAATTCCTGAGCCACTTATTTATCTCCCTAATCTCCCTTTGCCTCTCTGGTGTGGCACGTGGTACAGGCAGTATTTCAGAGAATACTACCTTGGAGGTCCTTGCCTTAAGCTTGCAGCCTAATTCCCTAAAATCATCTTTAAGGACCTTCCACCTACCTCTAACTTTGTCATTTGTGCCAATGTGCACCATGACCGCTGGGTCCTCACCAGCCCCTCCCAGTAATCTGTCAACCCGATCAGCGATGTGCCGGACTCGAGCGCCAGGTAGGCAGCACACTGTTCGACGATCTCTATCTATTCCCCTAATAATTGAGTCCCCCACTACCAACCCTTATATTTGATATGCGGTCCGGCCTGTTGGCTAATGTTAGGTCTAGCAGTACCCTCCCTTCTTGTCGGGTCCTGAACCAGTTGTGAAAGGTAATTGTCTCTCAAAATTGTCAAAAACCTGTTACCTTTGCTGGAACTGCAGGTTTCTGTTCCCCAATGTATTTTAGGGGAGTTTAAGTCCCCCATAATAATGAATTCTCCCTGAGTCACTGCTTCATCCATTTGCTTTGAAGATATTCTCCTCCACTTCTATTATTGTTGGAGGTTTATAACAAACCCCTATCAGCAATTTATTATTTTTCCCCCTCCCCTTCTCTCCATCCACAGGGACTCAACATTTTCATTAGATTGGGTGTTAAGGATGATTTTACGTATAAACACCCCCCCCCCCTCGCTTTGTACGGTCATTTCTGAACAGACTATAGCCCTGTAAATTAACAGCCCAGTCATGGCTCTCATCCAGTCATGCCTCTGATATCCCCACCATGTCATAATTATTTTACAGGGCAAGCAACTGCAAATATGCGGACTGCAAATCCCTGGAATGCCTACTTTTAAAAATGTCTTCAGGGTGGTTATGCATTGTCACACTGCTAACAAGTATTCATATTTTGTTTGTCACTCTGGCAACTGTTATCACAACATTAGCTGCGATCAGATGAGTAAATGGGTGGCACTATATTTTGAAAGAGGGACAAAATGGCGGGTAAAATAAGGATTGTCAGCTGGAATGTCAGGGGGTTGGCGCCTGGTGTGAAAAGGCAGGCTGTATTCCAATTCTTGCATGATGTGAAGCCGTCTGTGAGCTGTCTGCAGGAGACCCACATGGTGGAGGGGATAACTCATTTTCTGGATAAGAGATGGGTGCAGGCGGGGTACCACGTGACACATTCAACATATTCCAGGAGAGTTAGTATCCTCATCTCCCTCTGAGTGCCTTTTGAACACTGAAGAGTGGTCATAAATCCGCAGGGTAGATTTATATGTCTATTATGTAAACTGTTCAGTATGGCTCCTTGATATTGCTGACTTCCGTGTACATTCCTCTGCCATACTGTGGAAAATTACTTCACATGGTCCTAGAGGTAGTGGGAGAAATCCCGGGAGTACCGTTTATAAAATAGGTGATTTTAATAACATCCTGGATTTGTCATCCCGGTGTGTATAAATACTCCTGTTTCTCTTTTGCCTTTGTGTCTTAGTCAACAATTGATCTGGCTTTAGGTAACGAACTAATTTTAACCTTGTAGCGGAAATAACCTTTCTGGCTAGAACAACATCAGATCATTCTCGTGTGTAGACCTTGAGGTGATGGGATCTGTGCCTGCTAGAGGGCCTATTTGGAGACAGAACCCATTTTGGCTGCAATTGATAGATCTGGACGGTCATATGGAAGGGGAGATAAGAGAATATTTTAATGTTAATATAGGAACTGCATCGGCTCTAATGGTGTGGGAGGCCATGAAAGCTTGCCTCCGAGGGTTATAAATAAAAGCAATATCCCAGGTAAAGGCACAGTCTGGCAGGAGAGACCAGGACTTGATAAGAGAACTGGAGGCTGCGGAGGAGTCACTAATCACTGAGGTGCAGGGTATTTTGAAGGAGGCAGAGGCCAGAGTGTGTCAGATTGCCATGGAAACCGCAGGATGTGAGAGTGTGTTCCATAATACAAAGTTCTTTGAGAAGGGGGTGAGTGTGGGTCCTCTTTCCAAGATAGTGGCCGCACAGAGATTCCACATTTATAGCCGCGCTGAGAGTAAGAGATGGGTGTGTGCATACCCGTAGCAATGAAATCTTAGAGGTGATGGCTGATTAGTATAAGGATTTATATAAATCATGGGTGCAGGCAAAGAAGATTGAGGTCTTTCTGGCAGGGTTAGGGTATGTGCACATCAGTCGGTTTGTGGGCTGGTTTTGCACGTTTTCCGTCGGCGGTTCCCGCTGAGTTTTATGTTAATTTATGTTAATCCTACCCACCGGTAGGATTAACATGCTAGTCAATGGAGTTTTGGAAACGCTGTGTACATTACAACGTTTTTCTTCTTGACGATTTTAGTTTTTTCACCGGTTTCCGACCGGTTCTCAAAGATAGAGCAAGCGACTTCTTTTTAGCGTTTTTCCAGCGGGTCCAGCTGAACAAGTGCAGCAAAGACCAGTCTGGAAATCGCTAAGGAAGACGCCAGGAAATCGCCAAGAACACGCTGTGAGACCGCTAGTAAAGCGATCGCAAAACGTTAGCAAATCGCTAACAAAACCAGGGACACTGGCGAGTGCAGAAAACTCAGTTTCTGCCAGTCTCCACCGGTTCCCGGTCGGTCTGCAAAGATGCAGAACCGACAGATGTGCACATAGCCTTACAGCTTCCCAGGCTCTTGTTGGAGGAGCAAAGCTTCTTGAGGAGCCATTTGACTTGATACCACTCTGACCTCTATGCCTAATGAAAAGGCCCCTGCGGTGGAGTGAATCCTAGGGGAAATGTATAAAAAAAAAAAAAAAAAAAAAAAATATATAAAAATATATATATATTATATATATTATATATATATATATATATATATAATATGGGAACGCTGCTTCCTGCTTTGTTGGAGGTTTACAATGTTAGCTTGGCTGAGGTGGGGGCCTGCCACTGTCCATGCAGGAGGCAATAATAGTGGTGTTGCCAAAGCAGGGTAAAGACCAAGTGGATCCGGCTTCATATCGTCCGATCTCGCTCTTGACAGCGGACATTAAGCTCCTGGGCAAGAAGTTGGCTAACCACCTTAAAGGCCCCATTACACTCTATGATGCCCCAGCGATCCGACCAACAATCAGATCGCTAGGACATCGCTAGATGATCAGTATCCGATCGCTGGTGAGCTGTCACACAGGCAGACTCTCCAGCGACCAGTGGACCAGCGATATCGTGGAAAAGAATAAAATATTCTTTCCACGATGTCTAGCTCCCGCTGCTAGGCTGCGGTGAGCGGGAGTAGGCTGTTAAGCATGGTAAACAGCGGGTATCTAGGCAGTGCCTAGTTACCTGATGTATACCCTGGTTACCAGTCTTCTCCGCTTACAGGCTGGTATCCAAGGTACACAGTGGGTAATTAGGGACAGCGCTGTCCCTAGTTACCCGCTGTGTACCTTGGATACCAGCCTGTAAGCGGAGAAGGCTGGTAACCAGAGTATACATCGGGTATCTAGGCGCTGCGCGATGCCTAGATACCCGCTGTTTTCCATGGTTACCAGCCTGCTCCGCTTATCGTTGGTTGTTTGGCCCCTGTCTCACACGCTGATGCATGCAGACCAGCGGACAACCAACGACAGATTTATGGTCCTGACCATAAACCAACGATCAGCGAGCTGATCGTTGGTACCTGTCACACACACCGACATCGCTACGAGGTCGCTGCAACGTCACTAACGGTGACGCTGCAAAGGTATCATTAGCGATATTGTTGTGTGTAACGGGGCCTTAAGGTTAGAACAGCAGTAATACACAAAGACCCATCTGGGTTTATGCCCTATAAATCCACAGCCACCAATCTTAAACGGTTGTTCCTCAAAATACAGTCAAGGGCAGATAATACAGGTCTGAGAGTCCTGGTGTCTTTGGACGCCGCTAAGGCGTTTGACAGCGTGGAGTGGAGGTACTTGTGGGTGGTAATGAGGACAGTGGGTTTTGGTGAGACGTTCATAAGTTGGGTACAGTTGTTGTATGCATCTCCAAAGTACAAGTGAACGGCCATCTGTCTGGAGACTTCTCATTGTATAGGGGAACATGGCATGGATGCCCTCTGTCTCCACTGCTGTTCGCTATCACAATAGAGCCTTTGGTGACGGCAATACGAGGGGACAGGGATATAAATAAAAGATTATAAATATGGGAGTCATGAGGATAAGGTTGCCCTGTATACAAACGATCTGTTGCTGTTCCTTGGAGATGCACAGGAGTCTCTGAAGGTTGTTATGGATGCCATTACTAAATTTGGGGCTGCCAATAGTCTGTGGAGCCTCGGTTAGGAGTCTCAAACACAGGACTAGCCACATATCCCTCCAGGGAAGGACCGAGCCAAGGGGTGGCTCCTTGCAGAGAACACCATAACCACCATGTTAAGTGGCCCTTTTAGTCAATATCCAACTCTTTTACAAGCTTAGAGATTCCCTTGTCATATACCAAGGCCAGGTATCCATCCACAGACAGCTGTTTCAGGGTGTTGCCCCTCATCAGTGTGGAGTAGGATTCTGGCTAGGTGGAAGCAAGGCCTAGTAGACCAACATCACAAAGCATTCACTGATCTCAGGGAGACCAGCCCAAGAAAACACTGCGGGCAACCGGCTAAAGCGCTCAACACAGTGAATTCCTAGGCGCATTGCCTCCTGGGAATTATGAATATGCAAAATACCTGGCCTTGGTATTCCCCTGTCATATCTCTAAACTTGTAAAAGAGCTGGATATTGACTAAAAGGGCCACTTAACATGGTGGTTATGGTGTTCTCCGCAAGGAGCCACCCCTTGGCTGGGTCCTTCCCTGGAGGAATATCTGGCTAGTTCTTTGTTTGAGACTCCTAACCGAGGCTCCACAGACTCTATTTGCATATTCATAATTCCCAGGAGGCAATGCGCCTAGGAATTCACTGTGTTGAGCGCTTTAGCCGGCTGTCCGCAGTGTTTTCTTGGACTGGTCTCCCTGAGATCAGTGAATGCTTTGTAAATTTGGGGCTATCTAGAGGTTGTCCATTAATTGGGATAAATGTGTTGCTCCCCTTGGACTACTCTGTCGTTAGATTCTGCTGGTCCTTTATGGGTGGTTAATGAGTTCAAGTATTTGGGCATTATGATTTCGGCCAAATTGGAGGATTACGAGCGACTAAATTTAACTCACTTGCTTGGTAGGTTTTAACAGAAGATTGGGGCCTGGAAGAAGCTGTTCCTGTCCCTAGCAGGTAGATCTAGTTTAATTAAAATGATATCCATGCCTCAACTTCTGCACGTGCTCCATAATGCTCTGGTGTGGCTGGCACAAAATAAATTTTACAGGGTTAATTCTCTTTTTATGGGCCTGATTTGGAGGGGTGGTTGGGCACGCATTAAGCACCTGCAAAGATCAAAAGATTGGGGAGGCTTAGCGGTCTCTAACCCATGGGTCTATTATATAGCATCCCAATGTCAGCACATGGTAGGTTGGGGAGAATCCAGGCAAAGTAAATCAGCTGGGATAATTACAGAATTTATGGTGGGGAAGGGTCTGTTGCTAGCCAGTTTAAAGGCGGGTAGGTTCAGATTGATCCCTAGAAAATTCCCAATTGTGTCCATGATGGGGAAAATCTGTCAGAGAATCAAGCAGTGGAGAGGTGTAACAGAATTTTGCACGCAAGTCTGGTTTGACCCTCGCTTTTTTTTGTATTTTTTTTTATTTTTTTTTGGAGCTGATGCGATTGAGGGTGGTTCAGTCAGTGGAGACGTATAGGCATTTGGTTTTTGGCGCAGCTGCTTGATGGTGGCATACTTAAGATGTTTGAAGCGCTCAGGAAGGAGTTTCCCTTGAGCCAGAATTTTTTATTTTTCCAGTATCTGAGGTTGCAGCATTCTCTAAATAAACAACTTAGTTTCGCGTGTGGCTCTGCAGCCAGTGTATTAACCCCTTCCCGACATAGGAAGTTGCTTCCCCGCTCACCAGCCCCCCCCCCCCCCCCCCGGTCTCCTTGGAGCAAGCGTCCATGTGACGCTTGCTGCCCAATGACATCTGGAGGGGCGATGTGACCTGTCTATGCCCTCCCTCCTCAGCCTCATCCTGTCCGAGGAGGCTGAAGAGGGAAGACTCCCTGTTACTGCCGCCCTTGACTGCCCGCCGCCCGGTAATAATGAATTAACCCCCTGATCGCCGCCCCACCGCCAATTGTTATGCTGGAGCAGCAGCACTACTGCAGCTGCTGTTGCAGAACCCCCCCAACCACTTGTTCTGCAGCAGCACCACCGCTTGTTCTGTGCAGCTGCTGCAGAACCTCACCAACCTATCTGTCCCCTGCCTGCTTCTCAGCCCCCCATCTACTGCCCAGACCCCCCCAACCACTTGTTCTGCTGCAGCACCTCACCACTCCTACGGCCCCATCTCTGTCCCCTACCTGCGTCTCTTCCTCTACTGCCGGTTACCCCCCACCGCTTGTTCTGCGGAACATTGCCGCCGTCCCCACTTCTTCTGCTGCAGCACCGCCGCCGCTGCAGGATCTAGCCGTTGCTGCAGAACCTCTTCCCCCCGCTCTCTGCCGCCGTCGCCCCTGCTCCTGCTGTAGACAGCTCCCACACCAGACAGCCCCCGCCTTACACTCCTGCACCAGACAGCCCCCGCACCAGACAGCCCCCGCCATAATCCCCTTGCACGTGACAGCCCCTGCCTGAAAGTTACACCAATCACTTGCACATACACACGTACACACACACTATAATAAAATTAAATTTTTTTGTACACGCACACAATGTCCCGCCGATCCCGCTCAACACTGTCCAGAAAGGGTGTACACGGCTGAGGAGGCATATGATTTTGTTGCCTCCGAAGCCGATTGTGAGGAAGAGGACCCGACGTTCCTCTATTCCTCCGAATCTTTCTCCTCCAGTGACACCGAATCGCCACCAAGAAGACGTCTGAGGACAAGACCTCGTCCGGAGCCAGAGGGAGAAGAGCCGAAGGCCGTTGAAGAGGAGCCGGAGCCAGGGAAGAGGAACCGGAGCATAGAGAAGAGGAGCCGGAGGCCATGGAGAAAGACCCACAGCCATCTGAGTAACCCGCTACCTGGTGCTAGTCACTCCCAACCTAGCACTAGTGCCCCCGTTTGGACGCCCTTCCCTGAACACTACTCCACATATTCCTGATTTCATTCCCCAATCAGGAATCCAAATTGAGACTGCAAACATCAGGGAAAATAGACTTTTTCAAAATCTATTTCTGAGGCCATTGTCCGTCTCATGGTGGAGCATACGAACATCTACGCCCAACAGTTTCTAACCGCCAACCCAAATTCATCATTTTGATCTTGGAGTCCCGTGGAATCAGTAGAAATGATGAAATATTGGGGCCTGGTACTTCACATGGGGATTGTGAAGAAATCCGCCAATACTGGAGTACAGATATTTTATATGAAACTCCAGTGTTCGGCGTGGTGCTGACCCGAAACCGATTCGAGGTCATCCACAAGTTTCTCCTTTTTCAGGGACAACGCGGACAGCCTTCCCCGCGGTGACCCGAATTTTGATAGGCTATTCAAAATTTGGCCAGTCATCGAACACTTCAGCAACAAGTTTGCTGAAGTGTACGTTCCAGAACGCGAAATTTGTGTGGATGAATCCCTCGTCCACTAAAAAGGTAGGCTTCTGTTCCGGCAATACCTGCCCAGCAAGAGTGCGAGGTACAGAATAAAACTCTACAAGGTGTGCGAGAGTACCTCAGGGTACACTCACAGCTTTAGAGTGTACCAAAGAAAGGATTCGAGGATCCAGCCCCCAGAGTGTCCACCTGCTCTGGGGGTTAGTGGAAAAATTGTGTGGGACTTGATCCACCAACTACTTGATAAAGGTTATCATCTATACGTTGATAACTTTTATACAAGTATCACACTATTTCAGTCCCTCTCTGCCAGAACTACCGCCGCTTGCGGTACTGTGCGCAGAAACCAGAGGTCTCCCTATGTCGCTAATTGGACAGCCTCTCCCAAGAGGCGAGAGCTGAGCCCAATGTAGCGGCAACATGGTTGTAGTCCTATTCAAAGACAAAAGGGAAGTCTTTTTCTTGACCACAATCCATGGTCCCGGCACTACGGCAACCACCACCAGAGGTACCCCAGCACAGGTCTACAAACCGGACTGTGCCCGGGGGTACAACAAGCACATGGGAGGAGTTGATCTTTCTGATTAAGTCCTCCAGCCCTACAGTGCCATGCGGAAGACCAAGGTTTGGTACAAAAAACTGGCCGTGCATATTGTTCAAACGGCACTGTATAATGCATACATGCTATCACTGTGTGCAGGCCAGACCACCAACACCTTCCTTCAGTTTCAGGAGGCGGTGATAAGGGCCCTCCTGTTTGGAGAAGGAGAAGACGAAGCGGGCCCCAGCACCCCTGGAACTCAAGGTTCACGCATAGTACCAGGGCAACATTTTCCTGGTGAGGTGCTGCAAACAGCTAAGACCGAAAGATCACAAAAAAGTGCCGGGTCTGCTACAAAAGAGGGATAAGAAAGGACACCCGTTTCCAATGTGAAACCTGTCCTGACAAACCTGGACTGTGCATGAAAGACTGCTTCAAAGTCTATCACACATCCATGGACTGAATACATCCTACATAACCCACACACTCCCGCCTGATATACACTACACCACACACACCAACTTGACCTACACTACACTAGACTTGTAATGACTGATGCCTTTTTTGAAAAGTATAACATTACCGTTCTACATACTAGATTGTTGATCTAGGGAACTAGTCTGATTGCCATATGTGGAGTCGGGAAGGAATTTTTTCCCCCAATGTGGAGCTTATGTTGCCATGTGGGGGTTTTTTGCCTTCCTCTGCATCAACATGTTAGGCTGTGTGAGGAAGAGGACCCCACGTTCCTCTATTCCTTATACGTTCCACACACACAACCTGACTTGCACTACACCAGACCAACCTGACGTACACTACATACTCTCCATATGCAACATGGTGTCCGCTAACAATTGGAATTGTTAGCGACACCATGTCGCGTATGGAGAGCCCCTGTGTGCCTCAACATTGGAGCTCCCCCACAAGTGACACAATTTTGAAAAATAGACCCCCCCAAGGAACAAATCTAGATGCATAATGAGCACTTTGAACCCCCAAGTGCTTCACAAATTGATCCGTAACAATAAAAAAATAAGATTTTTGTGGGAAAAAAATAATTTTTTCATTTTTACGGATCAATTTGTGAAGCACCTGGGGGTTCAAAGTCCTCATGATGCATCTAGATTTGTCCCTTGGGGTGTCTAGTTTCCAAAATGGGGTCACTTGTGGGCAGGGTGATTTAACTCACTAGTCAGTAAGGCTTGATTTAAATCAGTGATTTAAATCAGTTTCTACCTAGACTAGTTCTTGCTACTTTAACGTGCAAGTAGATGAAGATTTTTAGAATCACTTTTTATATTACTTTTTTCTCCCCAGTTTAATGGGTTAATCATTCATATTTGGACACCACTGTTCTGTTGTACTTAGGAAGGAGAAAAATAATCCTGACCTTAATAACAATTTAAATAGATTTATTCAACTGAAACAATAACAACATTACAGCATAAGTTATTTGCTTAAACAAACATCCATGCTTGTTAACTAATTTGGCTAAACAAAATATATATTTTAAGAAACTTAGACTGTCAGCCCAGCCGACACATGAAAAACTTAAATACTACTGTCCCTGCTGTCCTCTGTAGCTCACTTGTCGTCATCTTCATCATCTTCTTCTTTGTTCCTATTCATAATCTGAAAAAGAAAAACAAGCTTTCCTGCTTTATTGGGTCCCAACCGATTTATCAATTTAGAATGAATGAGTCCAAAGGAAGAGAATATTCTTTCAATGCCTGCAGAAGAAGCTACTGCTGTAAAAAGTGAAATCATTACTTGAACAGTCTCTAAATCCAAGTGCTTAAGTGACTTCCACCAGTTTACTGGTGTGACCTTCCTTAAAATATCTTCAGCAAACATGTATTTCTTGAATGGTTCCCCCTTAGCTCTGAAGTTTATTATAGTTGGCATTAAAGATGGATGATTGCTGGATACCCATGTCATAGCTAACTCCTCTTCCTCAGCACTTAGGTTTTGACCCTGATATTGGATATTGACAATATTTGCCAAAAATTGAGCTGGAGTCAGTGCTTGTCCCATTCGTTTGTTTACTGCTTGTAATTTAATTCTGTCCATGTGTAGTTCTGTTTTTAAGTGTTCACTCAGTTCCTTCCAAATTTCAACAGCATCCGCAATAAAACAGCTATTTTTCTGTATTTTGTTTAAAGCTTGAGAGATGGGTTTCAGGAAGCTCCGCATATGTTCAACATTTCTCTTAAGCCCAATGTTGAGGATTTTGGCCGTGACAGTGCCATCTATTTTATCTCGATTTACTTCACAAAGTGTCATCAGAATAGGCCAGTTTTAGATATACTGCTCAAAACAGTCCACCACAGAGTTCCATCTAACATCTTGTGGGAGCGTTAGCTTGGTTCCACCCATCCTATTCAGAGCTGCTGCAGCTAAATGATTATTACGGAAGTATTTAGCAATTTCAACAACATTAGCCTTTATTTCTGGAACACTTAAGTCTTTGGCTAAGAGGTGCAGCAAATGAGCACTGCAACCATATGTTATTAGCAGCTTTGTATTCCCTCCCTGCTCTTCGAAATCTCTTCTCATCTTGGATACGTTTGCAGCATTGTCAGTGACCAAACTGCTTACTAGACATTTGAATTTGTGTTCACAAGCTTTTACTGCCACTTCTTGTAAGTATTCTGCTGTGTGTGCATTTCCTGACGTATCAGTTGTTTGTGCAAGGAAGACTTTACCTTCTTCTGTTGTTATACAAGCACATACAATAGGATCATTGTGGACATTACTCCACCCATCAATACTTAGGTTAACAATTTTACCCTCCAGAGCTGTTGCACATTGCTCCATTTCTCTGTCATACACTTGATTCAGCAGTTTCCCTGCAACATCAGCTCTGCTGGGTGGACTGTATCCTGGTCTCAGTGACTGAACCATATTAATGAAATGTGGGTTCTCAGTCAGACGGAAAGAAGAGTTCGTTGCATAAATAAACTGGGCAATTTTTTTGTCAATCAACTTTTTCTAATCTGCCTAGTTCTTATCACAAACCTATCTATGGTGGTTCCAGGAGGTAAAGGTTTTTTCTTCCTTTTGGGTGATGGTGATATGTGGCTGTGGGTGTCTGATGATGATGATGATGCTGCTAATGAAGCACTATCCTGGATGGATAACTCTGAAACTGTAGAACAGGATGATGGTGATCTTGGAGGTGGATAGTTTCCAGAATCCATGAATTCCCCTAAACAAAAAAAAGTCAATGCTGTTATTTTATTGTTTATTATATAATTTCTGCTTATTATAATAAATAATAATAATGTATTCATTTATATAGCGCTATTAATGCCGTAGCACTTTACATACATGAATAATGCTGTCTCTCTTGGAGCTCACAATCTAAACTTATTGTACACAACACATCACTGCCCCTGCCCCAAAAGGAAGATTTGTTATTCTTCATAACTGTACCAAATGACAGTAACATGCAGTAATAATAAGAAATATAATTTCTCACACATGACAGTTCAGTCTTTAGAAATAGGATTCAATAAAAATGTTTACCAACCTGACGATCCTGCCTGTTCAGAAGTGTTTTCTTTGGTCATCTTCATCACCGCACTTCTCATGATGTTGCCTCATTCGCGCCACCAGGCCTTGCATCTCTTTGTTGCATCGTTTGCATTTTGCACGCATGCCTGCCTTACCGGTAGGCGAAGGAGCTTCATTAAAATATTCCCAAACTGGGTCTCTTTTACGGCCTGCTGCCATTATAAGGAAAGAATGTAATAAACCTCAGATCGTACACACAAACAGATCCAGACTTGTCTGTCTGTGGCTATGCTGCAGTATTGTGCTCAAAGTTTCACTTTATTTTCTTGTCTGCTTGCCCTTCCTCCTCCTCACACTTAGATTCACATTCTTCTTGTGTTGTGCAGATCTATTCCACTCCAAACAAACAAACAAACATATTGTCTAACTTCTTGGACTTGGCACTGAAGGGGTTGATTCTGTATTCATAGGTTTGTAGAACAATAGGATTAAGGTCTTTTTCTCAACTCTGTTCATGTTGTAACATTTTTGCCGTGAAGAAGAGGCTGGGACCTCTGCGGAGTCAAATTCAGTTTTGAGAACTGCGTAAGTAAAGCGAGCGTCTGTGATAATATAGGAGAGAAACTGCCCACTAATCCTACAGAAACCTCTGGAAGAGCATGGCATTGTGAATGTTACACATATGCAGCCTTTATTATACGGAGTTAAACAACTCAGCTTTATCTCATGATGGAAGAACCTTTGGATTGTAAAATATTTTCCTAAAAAAGCAGTTCATTGAAAAAAATCTGTTTTTAAAAAAAAAAAAAAAAAATTGATTTTTATCCACCCTGCTTGTGGGGGAGCTCCAATGTTTAGGCACACCGTGGCTCTCCATAAGTGACATAGTGTTCGTTAACAATTGTTAGCGGACACCATGTCGCGTATGGAAAGCCCCTGTGTGCCTCAACATTAAAGCTCACCCACAAGTGACCCCATTTTGGAAACTAGACCCCCAAGGAACTTATCTAGATAGGTGTTGAGCACTTTGAACCCCCAGGTGTTTCACAAATTGATCCGCAAATATAAAACAATACTTAATTTTTTTGTGGGAAAAAAAAAAATTTGGCTTCATTTTCTTCATTTTCACATGGACAACAGGATAAATTGTTTCCTAAAAACTTGTTGGGCAATTTCTCCTGAGTTCACTGATACCTCATATGTGGTCATAAACCACTGTTTGGGTGCACGGCAGGACTCAGAAGGGAAGAAGCGCCATTTCACTTTTTGAATGGAAAATTAGCTCCAAAAGTAAAATTGCGCTCCTTCCCTTCTGAGCCCTGCCGTTCGCCCAACGGTTTATGACCACATATGAGGTATCGGTATACTCAGGAGAAATTGCTCAACAAATTTTAGGATCCATTTTATCCTGTTCTCCATGTGAAAATGAAAGAATTGAGACAAAAAGAACATTTTTGTTTGAAAAATTAAAATGTCCATTTTCCCCTACACTTTGCTTTAGTTCCTGTGAAGCACCTGAAGGGTTAATAATCTTGAATATGGTTTTGAGTAGCTTGAGGGGTGCAATTTTTGGAATGGTGTCACTTGTGGGTGTTTTCTGTCATGTACACCCCTCAAAGGGACTTCAAATGTGATGTGGTCATAAAAAAATGGTTTTGTAAATTTTGCTGGAAAAATGAGAAATTGCTGATGAACTTTGAACCCTTGACCTCCGAACAAATTTTTTTTTTTTTTTTTTTTCCAAAATTGCACTAATGTAAAGTAGACATGTGGGAACTGATATTTATTAACTATATTGTGTCACATAACTCTCTGGTTTAGCAGAATAAAAATGCAAAATATGAAAATTGCTACATTTTCAAATTTTTTGCCAAATTTTCAATTTTTTCACAAATAAACGCATAATTTATCGACCTAAATTTCATACTAACATGAAGCCCAATATGTCACGAAAAAACATTCTCAGAATCGCTAAGATCCGTTGAAGCGTTCCAGAGTTATAACCTCATAAAGGGACACTGGTCAGAATTGACAAAAATGGCCTGATCATTACGGTCAAAATAGGCCCGGGGGTGAAGGGGTTAAACCTCATGGGACCACTGAGGAACACGAGGGTTCATTACACTAATGTACAGAGGTCTTTTGGAGACACTCTTAAGACCCCATTACATGACACGACATTGTTAACGATATCACTTAAACGTCACGGATTTGGAGTCGTTCAAGCAACATCGTTTTGACCTTGTTGCGTGTGACTTTGCAAAGTTGTAATGATAAATCGTTGGATCGCTGATATTCTCAAATCACATGATAAGCGATCAGCCAACCTGGTGTATCGTTGTTTGACACTGCGATAACGATGTCGTTTACATACAATGCAATGAGCTGGTATCGGTTGCTGGGTCGTGCAAAAGATACCTGCTCACAACATCGTTGGTGAGTTGTCCATGATATCTAGACAAGCGACATCTCACCGTCATTGTTAAAACGATGTCTGAAACAACCGCCTGCCCACAAGATCGTTGCCGACATCGTTCCAACGTCGGGCCATGCAACGGGGCCTTTACTTAGACACCTGTTGACGATGAGCGAGAAGTGGGTGACTGAATTGGGTCCTATTTCTGAGTTTCAGTGGGAGTCTATCATGCAGTAAATTCCTAAAGTGTCTATGAGCGAGGGCAGAAGAGTGAAAATACCCAAAATGTTCTGGGGAAGGGGCTGATCTCTTACAGAGGATGTGGTTCTGTCCTCTATTGCAGCCTTTTTGGGTGAGGATCCTTAATTGAATACAGGAGGTGATGGGGGTGACTATTCTGCACACTCAACTAACATGAGTACTGGGTTATGTAGAAGACATCACTATTGATGACTGGGGGAGATTGGCTACAGCCAGATTCCTGTATGCTGCTAGGAAACTAATAGCAGTGCATTGGTTGGGTGAGAAACTACTGTGTAGACAAGAATTTGTGAACAGAATCAATTTTATTATCCAAATGGAAAGGAACATATACATTAAACGAGGTTAACATACACAATTTGAAACCCTGAAGGTACCTTCACACGGGGCGACATCGCCGGCGATGTTGCCGGGAACTCAGGGGCGTGGCCTAATTGTGGCGACATCGTCGGCGAATTGCCGCGTGTGACTGGACAATAATCAGGCGATGAATCGCCTGAGCAACATCGCCAGGTTTCCCAAGATGTTGGGAAACCTGGCGATCATGCCTGATCGCCCTGTGTAACGCGGCAACCTGCAATGTTGCGGGCGACACCGCCTATCTCCAACATTGCGAGTTACCACTCGCTGGGTTGCTGGGCAACCCAGCGAGCGATAGCCGCGGCAACCAGCCAGCGACATCGCCGGTAAGTTGCTCTGTGTGACATCTCCCCGGCATCGCCGCAACGGTCGCCCCATGTGACGGTACCTTTAGGGGTGGTTGGTTGGACTATCCGGGTGTGGCTTCTGATCTTCTGCAAGATAGGATAAATGGTGTCTAGCTAAAGTTTAGACGTAATTTTAATGTGTTCAGTGAATTAGAATGATGTACAGTACTATATGTGCTAAGCTGTGACATATACTGTTTCAAAAGTTATGGCGGGAGAGTTAGGGTGGGGGGAGGGAGAGGGGTAGGGATATTGATTAAGCTTAATACTAAGTTGAAAAATCTGTAACAATGTTATTTTGGTTGGAATGTTTGTTAAATATTTTGGATTTTATTTTTCAATTTTATAAACTAGATTTTTTTTTTTTTTTTTTTTTTTTTTTAAGATGGTGCAGTGCTCGGTGGTGACTCCTCTTTCCTTTGCCTAGGGGCTCACATCTTCCAGTGCAAGGACACATCCCTTTGCAGAATATTATTGTTTACACAATCTTGTTGTCTAGCTCCTCATTAACCCCTCAGTGGGGTAGGCTTATTGGGAGCATAAGCACCTGATTTAGGTTGGCTTCATACTGCGGTCAGGTCCAAACCAGGGCTGTCTGGGTTGAACCTGACAGCCGCGGACCGGATCTAGACACAGAACTGGAGGACAAATATGCCCTTTGGTCCAGTGTGCAAGCTTGATGCTGCAGAGCTCAGCTGTCCCCTGCGCAGTGGTGCTGAACCGCTTCACAGGGGACAGCTCCCTGGTGCTGAAGTTCAGCGTAGCTCACGCTGAACTTCGGCCGCAGGTGTTCGGTTCCTGGATCCTCCTGGATTGGGGCAATCCGGCCCCATAGACTCCCATGTCAGGGAGCGCCGGATTTCCCTGGATTTGGGGAGATTTTTCTCCCCGGACACAAATGCAGCATGCTCTGATTTTGTGTAAGGGAGAAAAATCTGATTCCTCCCGGCTTCTCCCGGGCACATGGAAACGGGATGGCAGAGAGTTTCCATCCGGCCCCATAAGGCTGCATGGGGTGAATATCGGGTTCGGGGCTGTCAGGTTCACCCCTGACAGCCCCGGATCGGACCTGACCCAGTGTGAAGCCAGCCTTACAAATCCAATTCCCCATGTCTCGGGTAACACCTGGGCTTGTAGTAGGTTAGGCTTCAATAATCACTCGAACCAATTTGGAGAACTAATAAGAAAATAATTTATTTCGCTCACCACCAATTCTTCTGGAGTGTTGAATAAGGGTGGTGGGCTGCAATGCACAGACAGGTCCAAAAAATGTTTCATATAACACACTTGTGCACATGCCAAACATCTGTATTCTAAATGTATGAAATTAAATAAATTGATTGTACACTTTTTCAAAAAGCAATATCCATAGTATGGTGCTTCATGAGTGTGAACAGACATATAAGACCATGTTTGTGAAGCATATAATGGCCATATGCTATTTTTATATGTTTTGCTATCACATAACTAGAAGAGATT
Source organism: Allobates femoralis (assembly GCA_033576535.1). Taxonomy (NCBI): domain Eukaryota; kingdom Metazoa; phylum Chordata; class Amphibia; order Anura; family Aromobatidae; genus Allobates; species Allobates femoralis. The sequence continues at coordinate 120,669,538 of JARQOC010000009.1, forward strand.
GCCTCTCACACAGCTGATACTCTGCAGTAATGAAGGTTTGCTCTACAAAAAAAGTACCGTATAAGCCGAGTTTTTTAGCCCAAAAATTGGGCTGAAAAGTCCCCCCCTCGGCTTATACGCAAGTCATATACAGCCCCAGTGGTAGTATACAGCCGCCCGCCCGCCACCCCCATCAGTATACATGCCCCCCTATCAGTATCCAGGGCCCTTCCCCCCCCCCCCCCTTGCTCCGCAAAACCTGCAAAGTAAAATCATTATACTTAACACTGTCCTGTAGCCGCCATCCCCGCCGCTGCCATCGCGCTCCCCGGCTTCATCCAGCTTCCTGTGGTCGGCGCTGGCAATGACGTCATTGCCTGCGCTGACCACAAGAACCCAGGGGACGCTGGATGAAGACGGAGGAGCGCGATGGCAGCAGCGGGGACGGCGGCGACAGGACAGTGATAAGTATAATGATTTTACTTTGCAGGTTTTGCGGAGCAAGGGGGCGAGCCTGGATACTGATGGGGGGGCCTGTATACTGATGGGGGTGGCGGGCGGGCTGCTGTATATTACCACTGGGGCTGTATATACCTCTGGGGCTGCTGTATACTACCACTGGGGCTGTTTATACCTCTGGGGCTGCTGTATATTACTACTGGGGATGTATACACCTCTGGGGCTGCTGTAACACTGCTGGGGCCTGTATATACCACTGGGGAGGCTGCTGTATACCACACTGCTGAGGGCTGTATACTACCACTGGGGAGGCCTGTATACCACTGGGGGGGGCCTGTATACCACACTGCTGGGGGCTGTATACCTGTGCCGGGGTCCACCCTTGGCTTATACACGAGTCAATAGGTTTTCCCAGATTTTGGGGGCAAAAGTAGGGGGGTCGGCTTATACACGAGTATATAATTGTTAAGAAATGTATATAAAGCTGTGTTTTAAAGTATATTTTAAGGTTACTGGACTTTACAGCTTCTGCCACATCTGGCACAGTTTCCAAAATTCACACCCTACAGATGTCGAAACACCTGCAAACTACAGGAAGTTTACAATTCTACAGTTTGAAAGAAAGAGCTAGACCTGATGGCTGGGAACACTCCTAACTGTAAGGTTAAGGTCAGATGTTGTTACCAGCCAGTAGGTGAGTGAGTTTTGGCCCCAATCAGTCAGGGAAAGTTTTAGGGCCGTTTTTTCTATTTTTATTTTTTTGTATCCCGAACAAAGCTACATTCGCCTTTTTTTCCCCCCTAAATTAAATGGGTTTCCAATTGTGAATCAAATCTGCAATGTTCCAGCCGAGTTTGAAATTGGCAAACATGTTCAGGGAAAGTTTGCTTATCTGTGTTAATGTATACATCGTACAATACAATAAACTGATATTTGTTGCAAAGTAAAAAAAAGTAATTGTTTAAAAAATAAATGTGTAGTGATTTGCTTCTTAAAACTTACTATTGTAACAACTGTTTAGTGTATAGTAGAACAAGGAGTCTTTGATATGGTGATAAAGCCTGCAGAGACTCCAGATCCCAACATGGAGTGTGTCTGTCTAGGATTTAATAAAAAGAAAGGATTTGCAGAAGCCTTAACAGACAATATTTGGCCATGTATTTTGTGCACAGGAGTGACAAATGTGCATTGTGTTGAAAAACTGCTCCTACTACACTTAGTAGAAATGGTCTTTATTACTGGTTCCATCATCGCTCCATGCTTTACTGCAAGTGAAATTGGACTTCACATAGCAAGTGTAATGTGTCAAATAATGACTACACAAACCATCAGAAGGCATGTTGGGCTATGAGCAAGACATCCAGCTACTAAGTGTTCCAATGATGTCACACCATCGTCGCTCTCAAAACTTATGATGCTCGACAATGGCAGGTGTAATGGAGGTCCATCCTGTTAAGCAATAAGCTTTTGTCTTTTAAACTATGATTTGAGCAACGCCATGAATAGGCCTTTATAGGGAACGCAATCCTGATCCTACTCCCATGATTATGGCGTAGGTTATCATAATGCACGGTAGCCAGATCTCTCTACACTTCATACCAGGTATTCAAACATCATGCTTTTGCATTGATTAGGTGATGGAACCAATGGTACATCCATTTCACCCTAGTGTCCAAAGAGTGTTTCAGTATGACCACAATAGGCAACATGTTGAAAGTGCTCTTGTGAACAGCCTACATGAACGAACCATTGTCTGCAGCGTTTTCACAAAATATTGAAATTCAAAACCGTGTAAAGAGAAAAAACAGCATCTAATTGCATGGAAGTTTTCTATGTGTAAGAAGAGGCTGTCAGGTGGGAGGGATGGAAAAAAAAATGAGAGCTTTGGATTACTCATTCATAGAAATAGAAATGTATAAACTGCTAAATATCTGGTCTTCAAATAGATTGGTTTTGTATTTACTAATATTGCAACACATTTTTAAATGGAGAATTGATGGTAAAAATTTAAAGAGAAAACTGTTTTTTTTTTTTTTTTTTTTATTTTTTATATATATATATATATATTAAACCGCCCGCTAAGTGTTTTAAATGATGCAATGTGCATCACTAAGGCTGCTTTCACATAGGCGATTTTTACCGCATCTTCTGCCTAACGGCCGCACTTGCATTGCCGTTCCAGCAAGCCCAATGCATTTTCTGTGGGGCTTGCGACCGGGTGCGGCAAGTGCAGCTTTGCCGGTTGCAGCAGGTGCGGCTGCGGAATAAATGCTGCTGACATTTTTTTTCACGGCCGCAAGTGCCGCATCTGCCGCAACCAGCAAAACCACAATTGCCGCACACGACCGCAAGCCCCATAGACAATGCATGGAGCTTGCCGGATCGGTGCAAGTGCGGCCGTTAGGTGGAAGATGCGGCAGATCCGGCAGATTTACTACATTTTCAAAAAAAAGCCTATATGAAAGGGGCCTAACATGGTTATCTAAAAATGATTTCCACATGTTTATCTTACAAAAAAAAAAAAAAAAAAACTATGCTTAGGTGAACGCACAAGCATACCAAAGGTTTCAGTCATAGGGTGGTGCTTTTGCATAACTCGTCCACTGTTACTCAAGTTCAGTAACAATCTTTTTTGAACTTGGTCACAACCCTCCACCCCCCAAATCTTCCCATTGTAATTGATTGACATCACCACAGGTTCTTCAGCGCCATTTCTCTAATGCTGACCTCCATCCATTATGGTCACACTTTCACAGCTCTGTGGGGTTACGTTTCTTCCTGGGAGTGCTGTGACTTTAATGGTCGAAACTCAGCATTTCAGAAGTGGTGCTGAAAGACCTGTGGTGATGGCAATTGTTTACAATGCGGGCAGCATGACTAAATTCATAAAAATTGTGACGGAACTTGAGTGACAATCACTAAACCAAGCAATAGTACCATCCATATGATTGAAACCTAAGGTGTGCTTTTGTATTCGCCTAAGCATATAGTGTTGTTGTTTTTTTTGTTGTTGTTTTTTTAAGAAAACCATGTTAGTGATGCACATTGCATCATTTAAAACACTTTCGGTCTTGTTTAAAATAAATTAAAAAAATTAACATGACAGGTTCCCTTTAAACTGGCAAATGTTTAAATATTTTTTTTTTTGTTCCTTTTTGCTTAGGTGGAAAGTATAATTAAAGAGCATGGCAATAAAAAAAATCTACCACCTACTCTGCTTGCACTGTTCACCACCAAAGAGAAAGAAGACGATGGGGAAAAGTTAATACGTCTGCAAAAGATTCTCTATGATCAAATCTTATCGCATATATCCAGCTGCAACATGAGTACATCCATACAAAGCCTTCATGATGGGATGGCAATGAAGTTGGGAAGCTTTCACAAGTTGGAAGTTCCACATCGTACAATGTTCACAGTTAAAAGGGGACTTAATATTGAAAGTTGTCAGGTAGAACCTCAGTCAAGCAAGGAATTTCGATGTGATATCTGTTATGAACAATTTGATTATGTGTCTGAACTGATGTTACATGAACATAATGGGAGTAATTGTTTTAAATGTCAAGTCTGTGGGCATTTATTTCAGAACAGTTCTAATTTGAAAGACCACTATAACATACACACAAATGAACGTCCTTATAAATGTGAAATATGCGCTAAAGCCTTTACTCAGTCTTCCTTTTTATTGGCTCATAAACATACTCATATTCTAGAAGAAACGTATAAATGTGATATTTGTGGAAAGTTGTTTAAAGATGCTTCAATCTTTATAGCGCATAAACGCTTTCATAGCCAGTCAGAATATATAAAAGAACAGGTTAGCAGTTCACTACTGTCTGAAAAGCCATTTAGATGTTCATATTGTGAAAAAGCCTTTAAGCGCACTTCTGATTTGAAAGACCATGAGAGAGTTCACACTGGAGAAAGACCATACCGCTGCAGAATATGTGATAAATGTTTTACTCAGTCTTCAGTTTTGACAGGACACATGCGAATTCACACCGGTGAGAAACCATTTCATTGCAATGTCTGTGGTAAAACGTTTAACAATTCATCCAATTTTAAGAAGCACCAGCGTACACACTCAATGCAAGATATAGTTGCAAAAGTGAAAATTGAGGATATTACTCTTTCTAAAAGGCCACTTCAAATTAAAAATAGCTTAAGCTATACAAATGGCATAGATACATTCTTTAACAAAAAGGATATAGGAAGAATTGTGAAATGATTTCAAATACATACCTGAAAAGAAAATATTTGAAGAAAGTAATGAGAAATTAGTTAGAAAGGACCTTTCCCCTTCAATTATGACAACCAACTTAAAAGAGCATCCACCTTTCAAAGTCAAAGATCCTATGACTACTAAACAAATGCTACACTTTAAAAATGACGTACACCTAGCTTCTGTGTGTTGCATCCAAAATGGTGAAACTGCCTTTCAAATTGATGCTGAAGAAAACCCTAAAATAAAATTACCAAGGTCTCCTACATATGAATGTAGCAATTCTGCATCACCTGAATCTGAAAATATCAACTACTATATTAAAGATGCACAAGATGTATATGTAGAAATATCTGATACTACTGATGAAGAATGTGATGATGAACATTTGGCAAGACCTACAACACAATCATTTCAATATCAGTTTAGGGATCCTAAGACTACAGAAGAAATAGATCGTAAGGAGAGCCAGATGCCAAATGAGAAAATACTTGCTGAAGAATTAAATCAATGCGACAGTGAAAGCTGCCAAGAAAATATCAAGAGTGAGTTATCTGGAAGTATTTCAGACATGACAGACCAGGAAGACCAGCTGTTGGAAAAGTCCATCGAATGTTTGGACTCTCATGTAAATAACTCTGACCAAGAGGAGTGTCATTTCTTTTACATGGAATCAAAACCCTACATTTGTTTTGTGTGCTCCAAACGTTTTAAAAGGGCTACAGACTTAAAAGAGCATTTGAGGGTTCATACTGGTGAAAGGCCTTTTGTCTGTCAAGTTTGTGGGAAAGGATTCACCCAGTCATCCGCACTCTCTAGCCATCAACGTATCCATACTGGGGAAAAGCCTTTTCAGTGTGGGGTTTGTTACAAAAGATTTAATAATTCTTCCAATTTTTCTAAACATAAGAGGGTGCACACTGGAGAGCGACCACACAATTGCCCACTTTGTGGAAAGAGCTTTCAGGAAAAGCGCAGGGTTAAGAGGCACTTGAAAGCTGTTCACCACATCATGGAGTGAGGTATTGGGCTCACATGCTTATATATAATGTACAATTTAGAAACGGACTGTTTTAGTAACTTTTAGTTTTCTGAACTCTAGCTTTAAACCCTTACATTAAATATGTATTTTGACAAAATCAAAAGGCCTAGCTGAAATATCTCATTTTCAAAATAAGCGGTTTCAGTGGATTTACCTAAGCAAACAATGGTATAATCCCTACTAAAGGTCTGTAATTTTATTAAAGAAAAATGCTAATATTTACTTAAAATAAATATGTGCATGCATATAGACCAAATCCATTTTAAAATGGTAACTTGTCAAATTCAACAGAATTATCTAATGTCTACATCTCATAATTGTAACAGTGCAACTGACACAATTTATTAATGCAATATAATATAAAATATCCCTACAATATTTGGTTCAATTAGAGCTTATTTCTACCTGTTTGAGAGTTTTTGGTACTATATACTTCATAATTTACTATATTTCTTTCTAAAGCAGAACTACCAAAGGCAACATCTAAAAAGCCCTTAAGGTACCGTTACACGCGGCAACATCGGCAACTCAAGGGTATGGCAAAGTTGAAGCAACATCGCTAGTTCGTTTCTACGTGTGACAGGGCAATTCAACGGCAATAAGTTGCTTGAGCGGAGTTGCCAGGTTGCAGAACATGTTCTGAAACTTGGCAATGTTACTCAGGCAATCTGCTAGCATTGCTCTGTGTGACACCGCAATAGCTATGTTGAAAGCAACTTCCCCTATCCACTGCATCGTTAAGGATCGCTTGCTGGGTCGCTCATACCCAGCGAACGCAAGTTGCTTTCAACATCCTAGTTGTGTTGCCTACTATATCTGTGTGACATCTACAAGGCAATCTTGGCAAAGTGCCAAAAACGTGCTCGCTCCCGTGAAGTTGCTGGCAACATTGCAGCAATGTTGCTGTGTGTAACTGTACCTTTAGAGTAGCTAACTTTTTATGCCAGAAATATAAGGTGGGCCATTTATATGGATGCACCTAAATAAAATGGGAATGGTTGGTGATATCAAGTTCCTGTTTGTGGCACATTAGTATATGGGAGGGGGGAAACTTCCAGATGGATGGTGAACATGGTGGCCATTTTGAAGTCAGCCATTTTGTATCCAACTTTTTTTTTCAAATGGGAAGAGGGTTATGTGACAAACTTCTAGAGAATTTTACAAGAAAAACAATGGTGTGCTTTGTTTTAATGTAACTTTATTCTTTCATGAGTTATTTAAAAGTTTATGATCACTTATAAAATGTGTTCAAAGTGCTGCCCATTGTGTTGGATTGTCAATGCAACCCTCTTCTCCCACTCTTGACACACTGATAGCAACACTGCAGAAGAAATGCTAGCACAGGCTTCCAGTATCTGTTGTTTCAGATGCTGCACATCTCTTCTCTTCACAGCATAGACAATTGCCTTCAGATGAGTGTTGACACAAACTTTTTTGTGAATGGTGAAGTCAACAAACAAAACCACCGCTATTGGTCTGACACTAACCCACAGTGGATGGATTCCTCCAAGACTATTTGGTCACAAAAATTGATGGTATGATGTGGTATATGGGGTGCAAAGATAGTGGAGCCATTCTTCATCAATGGAAACCTCAATGCCACTGAATATCTGAATCATATAGCAATTTCATATGCCGTGGCATTGAGGTTTCCATTGATGAAGAATGGCTCCACAATCTTTGTACCCAGCGGTAGTTTTGAAAGAATAAAGTTACGTTGAAACCAAGCACACCATTGTTTTTCTTATGAAATTTTCAAGAAGTTTGATGTGTCCAATAAAGTTAGATCCAAAATGGCCAACTTCAAAATGGCTGCCATGGGCACCACCCATATGGAAGTTTTCCCCCTCGCATACACTAATGTGCCACAAACAGGAAGTTGATATCACCAACCATTCCCATTTTATTTAGGTGCATCCATATGAATGACACGTCCTGTACATTTTGAAGACATTTTGTAATGTAATTAATGATCCTATTTTAATGTTTTCATGGAGAAAATGGTGCCTGAGTGTGCTTTTAGTGCATAGATCAGTCATGCATGTCTGGATTGTGGATCTGTCACCTCCTGAGTGTAAGCAGTCTCTAGTAGTCACAGTGAGAGGAGTGCAGAAGCGGTCTCTGTTGCAGCACGATCTTCTCCCACACCCTATTTGTAGGAGAGAACTACAGTCACATTTTTCACTGGGGTCACAGGCTGCTTGTGTGCTTAGTTTATAAGCTGGGATACTCCTCCACAATGCTCACTGTGTCCCCATCACTACTGGCACAGTTAGATGGCTGCAATATAAGTGCTTGTAAGGAGACTATATAGGCAGCTTGTGGTCCTAGTGAGTACCTAGGAGTATAGAGAAGAACCTGCTGACAAGTGAGAGTGCTGTCTAGGAGAGAAGACAGCACTAGGCATTTATAAGGAAAACTGGCAGTCTCTCACTGTGATGGCTATGTACAAAGAAACTGTGACAACTCTATAAAGACTGCTTACCCGGTACTCAGAGTTGGGAGTACAGATCTATGCATTTATTTAATCACACTTCCTACCTATTTTTTTTTTTTTTTTTTTTTTTTTTTTTTTTTTTTTTCCATAAAAGCAGCAAAATATGGTAAATAACACTGATATTAAATGTATTCATGTTACTTGTTAGTTTTTTTTTTTCTCAATTTTAGACTACAAAAGTTTAGCTACTATGCATGTATTACCTATTGTTTAACAAGCCTGAAGACTATGGTTGCACTACAGACTGCTCATAGCAATAATCACTTTCTATGCTCTGGTCTTGTTCATCTTTTGTGCACATTTATATACGAAATGAACACTACTAAAAGCAGTGAGGATGTGTACATTAAAAAAAATCTTGAGCAAATATAATATCCATGTACATCGTTTCATGGTATTTTTTTGCTGTAGTGTTCAATAGCTATACGATATATATTTTGCAAAAACAAGAACTGTAATCCTGTTGAAACCTGTACATGATATGTGTACACTTCTGATGTGAGTCAAACACGGCAGATTTACTCATCCTGATTACATTTACCTAAAATAGTTTAAAATTCAACAAATAGATTACCGTATATTTGGTACATTCTGGATATACCTGCTGCATGTTTGGATTATAATTTTTTTTTCGTTAACACAGTGTCTGCTGAATACCAATACAAAAGTGGTATGTTACAAATATACTAAACAACCCCCATTTTACTCCCACTTTTTGATAATGCCTATTGTTGCCAAACGTGTAGCTTCGCTTCACATCCATTAAAAAATAAAATGCATGTGTGGAACATTTATGTTGACCATCTGTGTGAACATGTCTAGTTCGTGTGACCTCCTTGTGACACGTACTGGAAAAAAATACATGACGCGGAAAGTTAATGTTTTTTTTATGTGTTACAGGGAACCTGACCCCAAAAACTGACACCCCCCACCCCCCACCCCCCACATCTTTATACCTGTCCCTGCACCCCCTCTTATCATTTCTAGCCATCCCTTTTGCAGAAAAAAATCGATTTTGTAAAGTAAAGAAGAGGTTATATTCACCTAGTCCTGTGTGAGTTCTCGGTTTCTGAATAAGTCTGAAAAACCGTCCTGTCTGCTGCTCCCTTGTAATTATGCACGCCCCTCTCAGCTTGCTGCAGTGCTGAGAGCCTGGCCGCGTCATGAAAGGGGCGTGGCTACTGCTATGTCACTATTTTAGCCCCACCCCTTTCATGACGTGGCCAGGCTCTCAGCACTGCAGCAAGCTGAGAGGGGCGTGCATAATTACAAGGGAGCAGCAGACAGGCCCGCCTTTTGAGTCTTATTCAGAAACTGAGAACTCACACCGGTCTAGGTGAATATAACCTCTTCTCTACTCTACAAAATTGATTTTTTTTCTGCAAAAGGGATGGCTAGAAATGATAAGAGGGGGTGCAGGGACAGGTATAAAGATGCGAGGGGGGTCAGTTTGTGGGGTCAGGTTCCCTTTAAAGATGTACAATAATGGATAGATACATTTTATAGCTATTAACCAAATAATTGAAAAAACTGTGGGGTCCCCCTTTCATTTTTGATAAACAGCAAAGAAGTGGCATATCACATTACATGTGCCACTTCTGGTGCTTCACCTAAGCTTTTTCCGGTGCCCTGGTGCGGTGGCAATCTGTGTAAGGGTTTATAGAGTTGTCTGCTGTGTAGTGTAAGCTGGCATCAAGCCCTGGTGTTAGTAATGGATAGGTGTCTATCAGATACCCCCATTAGTAACCCAGTAATCCTAAAAAAGATCTAAACATTAAAAAAATAAATTCAATAAGCACTCCCTGAAATGTTCTTTGTTTTACAGTTTTATTTAATAACAAAAAACTCTGGTATGGTCCACCAAATCTGTCAATCTGTCATAGTCCAAAAGAGGATATGTGGGAAGAAAACAAAACAATGTACAAAACAGAAATAAAACCACTTATTCTTGTTCACCATTTTATTCAAAATAGAGAAAAAAAATATCCAGCTGGTCCAAAGTAGTCCAGAGATTCTGAGAAACCGTTTGACACCTCGTTCTGACACTTTATATGTGCTGTGTGAGGCTCGGTGCCTCTGAAGAGTGGTGAAGTCAATTACGTTAACGCTCATCTGAGTTTCCGGGTGACCAGGTTACTCCGGGTCACGCTTCACTATGTATGAGACCCAGCATCTCTGAAGAGTGTTGACATCATTAACCTTACTGCTTATGAGAGTCGCCGAGTCACGCACAGCACAGTATGACCTGGTGATTCTGAACAGTGGTTTTGATTTATTTCTCTGCGTTTGTGCTTTTTTTTTTTTTTTTTTTTTTTTTTTTTCCCCGTTGCCCTCTTTTGGATTACGACTGATTCGGTGGACTATGGCAGAACTGCATGTTTTTTTGTTTTTTGTTTTTATAAAATTGTGAATGAGGAAAAACTTAACTGTTCGTTGAAATAAATTATTTTTTCGTGTGTGTGTGTCTTTTTGGATGACCAGTTTAGTTATGTGGATGTCTCGCCCCTTGAGAAAGGCGGACGCGAAACACGTGTCGGGGCCCCTGAGACTGAGGCAGGAGTGCACTGGACCACTGTAATTACACCCATGGGTAAGTGTCAGTCGGTTTGCCTGTAGTTTGACCGCATAGATTAGGTGACAGCTTCATAAGCGCTCACGCTGCTTTTGTTTGTCCCTCAATGAGCACAGGCACTTATCCTCTGCAACCAGGGTGAGGGTATTTCCGTCCTTTGCATCTCCTGCCTTCATCTCCCACCTCCCTCTCTCCACACTGTCCTATGTTTACTTTGACTCTGCCTGTTTTGTACCACCAGTTACTAAATAAATTATTTGTACTGCAATTGTTTAGTGTGGACATTCGGGTGATTTAATCTGGGTCACAAAAACATCTTTGGTCTCTTTCTTTCTAATGTGGATGTCTGATAACACCAGGGCTTGTGATACTAGCTGACACTACACAGCTGACATCAACCCCATTAACCATTATCCCAACTACCACCACACCAGGGCATTCGGAAAGAGACAAGTCAAAGTGACACTTGGCACATCCCGTGATGTACCATATTCGGAGCGGCTGTGAGCTGCTATTTTTAGGCTGGAAAGGGCCCAATAACCATAGACCTTCCAAGCCTGATGATATCAGCCTGGAGCAGTCTGCTTTACTTTTGCTGGTTATCTAAAATAGGGGGTCACATGTGAAAGAGAGAATTCGTTAGTTCTTCCTTTGTTCGATAAACTCCATAGACTGCGTCTTCAGAACCAAAAGTGGGTTTTATTCGGGTAGGAAAAAATACAGAGATATATGGCAAGGCAATAATAGGCAGGTTTCAGAATGGCAGGCACGCTTGGCACACAGGATGGAATAGTGTCGCCCCGCCTGTCTAAAGCAGGGGGTTTTTATACAATTTTTTTCCCTTGGATAACGTTAGTGGCCATTATTGTCAATGAATACATAATGACCTCATCCCGACAAAGGCAATACTTACATTTCACGTAGACATGAAAAAGACACACTAATTTCATTACTAACTATATACTACACTTAAGTTCATCTATACAAATTATCTTATAATAGCCTTTTTGGGGCCAAGCACAAATAGTTACTCATTGACATTAATCAGCTCTGTTCTTGATTATAAGAAACGTCATATTAGCCTTGAGGGATGCAATACACCGTAAAATATCCTTCAGATTTGAGAAATACTTGTAAAAAAGGAATTGGTTAACTGTTATCATGATTAGCTCTTGGTATATGCTCAGACCAAACCTAATTAACTTCCATGCCTGTTTTATTTCTAGAGCTAGTTCTTCTTATTACTTGAGACCTACAACAAAAGTTCTTAAACTGAAACTCTTACACAAGACAAAATGGCTGACAGAGGCCTTGGTACCCATGGCCTCCGTCTAACAACATGTTTGTTTTCATTTTCCATTAATTATTTAGTTGATAGATTTTACAGCTATTAACTCTCTAGCATCTATGCACATCTCGAATACAAAAAATCTTTAATTTATCCAATGCATTTAATTCTGGTATGTGTCACATACCATACAAATGATGTAATCCATGTGCTGTACATGTTCTTCACAGACCCATAGACTATTGGACCTTGTCTTCCATGTTGACTCTATAAAACTGATAGGTCTGGATTACATGGATACATGTGGTTCACATGGACCCAGTCTGTGTGACAAGATCAGAAATGCACAATTCACAAAATCTGATTTAAGTAAACGTTACTATGTAGAACTTAATAATACTCTGTATAGACTATAATACAGTGATTAATCACAAAAGAGTAATTTTCTAAATATGAACAATTTTTTTTTTAGATTTCTTAATGCAAGAACACTGGACGTTAAAAAGGTTGCACAAAATCCCTCAGGGGATATGTCCTAGAAGTGCCAATGATGATAACCATGGATAGTGGTCACAGATAGGTGGGATTACAGAAATAAAAGATATATATGTAGTTTTATAGGCAGTCTAGGCAAATGACTGTATCCTATGGCGCAGTGTATATATTCGTACTGAAAGGTTCAAGCAGGGGAGCCAACATAATATAACAGAAATCCCAAACCCACACTGTCAATAGGGAGTTAAAGGTGATGGCAACAAAGCTTGTGAAACTTAACCATGAAGGAGACTGTGTGGCACCACTGTCTGGACTCACCCGCACAAGCTTTTTGCGATAACCTTTAACTCCCTATTGACAGTGTGGGTCTGTGATTTTTATTATGTTAGGGGTACTTGACACACTGCAACATCGCTAGTGATATCGCTGAAAAGGCACAGGTTTTGTGATGTAACAGTGACCTCTCCAGCAATGTTGCAGTGTGTGACATGTATCAGGGACTTGGCCCCTGCTGTGAGGTCGCTGATAGCTGCAAATCGTTCAGGACCATTTTTTGGTCCTTGGCTTCCCGCTGGTCAGCACACATTGCTGTGTCTGACAGTGAGAGATCAACCACCAGCGACCTCACAGCCAATGCCCAGCGCCACACATTAGATGCTGGGCACTGGTAAGCAGGGTAAATACCGGGTAACTATGCAGCGCATGCTGCTTAGTTACCCGGTGTTTACCCTGGTTACAGCGCCCTCCCGCTTAGCCCAGCCTGTAAGCGGGAGGATGCTGGTAGCCAGGGTAAACACCGGGTAACTAAGCAGAGTGGGCTGGTTAGTTACCCGGTGTTTACCCTGGTTACCAGCGATGTCGCTGCTGACTGGTCGCTGGTGAGTCTGCCTGTTTGACGGCTCACCAGCGACTGCAGAGAGACTTTCCAGAGATATCGGCCAGGCCGGATTGCTGGTGGGATCGCTGTAAGTCTCCTTGTGTAAAGGGGCCCTTACACAGTGCCTTAATCAAGGTACTTAGAGGTTGATTGACTTTTCTTTAATTACCCTTTGTTTACATAGGTGCATTTTATTGTGGGTAGGTTAACTACTAATACAACACATAAATCTGATCCCAATCCCCTGTGTGCCAATATGTCTATATTAAAGTAAATAAATTGGTTTCTTAGTGCTTACTGTGCAGCATTTTACATCATGTGCATTTTCTATGGGATACAGTTTGTCTAGACTGCCTATACAACTACATATATATCTTTATCTGTGTAAATCCACCTATCTGTGACCACTAGCCGTGGTTATCATTCTTGGCAATTCTATGACTTATCCCCTGAGAGATTTTGTCCTATTGTTTTTAATGTCCAGTGTTTTTGCATTAAAGAATCTAAATTAAATTGTTCAGATTTGTAAAATAACTCATTTGTAATCACTATATTACTGTGTGAAAAGATGCAAGTGTGAAAATCAACATGGATCTTAATGTGTGCAAGTGAACATGTCTCCAGTCATTTGAGAACCGACACCAAACATGCTGCAAACATAAAGGTAAGAGGACCTTAAACTGTTCAATTCTGGTTCAATTTTTTATTTTTTTATTTTGTGACTACAATATAATTTGAACTCTCTGTTATTTGGAACAACAGTTAAGAAATCGGCCCCTTGATTTAGATGAGGCCACATAGTAGAGAACTAGCCAAAGTTCAATTGTTTTCCTTAAATCAATGCTAACAATTTTCACATTTTTTTTTAAAAAGGAGCCAGAATGTCAACATTTCACTGACATCTACTGCTGCCTCTTCTGCAATAAAAAATGTTTATCTTTTTTGATTTAGTGATACATGGCTGTTATTGACTTATATATATACGTATAATATTCTTTAATGTTGATGGGCACAAGTTAATATATGGGCTAAGAAATTTGATCAGCTAAATGTTTAATAAAAAGCATAAGTACTCTATCTCGCAATGTTTCTGTGACCTGTTTTGAAAATAGATGTAGGCAACTGGGAGAACTGATGGAAGATTTGAATTAAGGGGCCGCGAGTCTCTCGATATAAGACATTGTTACTCTGCCCTGAATGTCTGTGGCTGAAGTACCCGTTTTGAATATTCTTTTTGAATCTCAATCTTTAAAGTTGTTGTCCAATGGAAACAAATAATTAAACTATGCAAATGATATGTAATAACTTGTTAATTGGAAGGGAGTTTGACTACAGGGATCCACACCGATCAGCAAAACTATGATGTCTGTTAAAATTGAGCACAGTGCACATGGTGATCTCTGTTTTGAAATTGAGTACAGTGCGTATGCACGACCGCCACTCCATTCATTTCATACGGGGCTTCTGAGCTCTGCACTCGGCCATTTCAGGCAGCCACATATAAAATTAAGTGACAGTTATATCCCAATTAGAGAATGAGTTTTGAGCTAAGATTGCAATTTATTAATGTTAAAATAAAAAGTATAATTTGTAATAGTCTCTTGTTTTGTATACATACCATACTTTTTTAAGCAGTATTAACATTTATTTCCAAATTCGATTCAGTTTTATCAAGAGATTACAGAATATTTACTCACCTGCCATGACAATGTATAGAGTTGAGTTCCATTAAAGAAATTATTTAAAATTGTTTTCTTTTGCTATTGTTAAAAAGAGAAAAATAAATAATATATATAATTAACTGTACATCATATGATGCAGTATGACAGAGCAGGCTGGGGTTTATGGAGCAGTCTCAGAAACAGAATTCGCAACACAAGGCAGATACTGCATGTGACATTTAGTCACCATCTGTAACAGAAACATGTTGTGATATCTGTGAAAGTATCTGCCCTCTGTGTTTTGGCTTCCATTGCCAGACCACATCAAATTATTGTCGGAGTCAGGGTAATTGAGGAGTCTGAGTCGGTGGTTTGGCTTACAGACTTCACAGTGCTGCTTGTCAGTGTTACTAATGTACAGTTGGGTCCAGAAATATTTGTAAAGTGACATAATCGACGTGATTTGGACTCTGCATTCCACTATTTGCATTTAAATTGAAACAATTTGAGATGCAATTTAAATTTTTCAGGTTTAATTTAAAGGTTTAAACAAAAATACCTTGACAAGTTTAGGATTTGTAACCATTTTTCTACAGAAGATAGGTAGATAAGGGGGTATTCCTAAGTTTTGTCTTATGTGAAATGAGCTGCTCCTGCATCCTTAAAATTTAAGATTTCTAGAGTCAAAACTTTACATTGCGGCCTGCAAAAACAGATTACTGCACACCGGAAGGTGAGAAGCTACAGCTTCATTGTGGGCACCTGTCTGGGAGAAGTGGGTCGGGAGCTACGAGACAATGAAAGCCCAACACCCGGCACAGAGCCTGGGTACTGCCGCCGGTACTCGCCCCTGACTTGTGGGGACAATCCTTCCTCTTTTCCCCCCTACCTGCGTATTTGACAGTGGACATTTGAAGCAAGGGTGCCCTGGGATTCACTCGAAGATGACCCGGATGTGAGACTGCGCACTCCCCTCCCCCTGTGTGGTTGTGCTGTGCGGGGCGCTGGAACGAAGTCCCGATCAGTGGCATGGCTCTTCTGCCTCCATCCCACTTGAGAAACTCGCCAGTGTATGCCAGAGGAGTCCATCGGACCGGAGAGCAGCGGGTTGTGCCTCTTCCCACAGGCTACCCCACGTGGTCGAGGCCATCTTGGGAGGAGAGAAAGAGCAGGACAGTGAAAGGGTGGGAGCTGGTGCCAAAAGCCGACATATAAATTAAGTGCCTACACACTCCTTGTACTGTGCAGGGACTTTTAGCAGACATTTTGCACCACATGCCGTTGTAAAGTGCTGTTAGCTATATTATGGCTGGTTTCACACTTCAGTTTTTTGCCTGATCAGGTTCCATCCGGTTTCTGTGCCAAAACCAGGAGAGGAACTTGCAGAGAAAAACCATAATTGAAAGATTGACACCTGTTCTGGATTTTGGAATCACTCCTGGTTTTGGCACACAAACCGGATGGAACCTGATCAGGAAAAAACCTGCAGTGTAAGGTCCCCTTCACACCACCGTTTTTCCCTGATCAGGTTTGTGTGTCAAGACCAGGAGAGGAACTTGCAGAGAAAAAGTATAATTGAAAGATTGATGCCTGTTCTGAGTTTTGGAGACACTCCTGTTTTTGATACAGAAACCTGATCGAACCTGATCAGGAAAAAACCATGGTGTGAAGGGGGCCTAAAACCAGCCTATCTTTCTAGAAAGGCCTTTACACTTTTAAGTCCAATTATATCATAGGACTCTTCTCCCACCTTGTGCTCATCAGCAGTTACCACATGTTTACGTTACGGATGACTGCCGCTGGGCTGCCCCAACAAGTAAAATGTGGAAGTAAGACCTGTCTTGGGTGCTGCAGGATGCATAGCACTTGACATGCTCTTGGACAGTTGTCATTGCATGAAAGAATGCCAGGGAAGTGCCGGAATGGCAGCATAGGGTGGCAGCTCTCTACACCTTGATCAGCAAGCAAACAAATGAACACAATAGGTCAATTATTTGTGCCAGTGACCTCAGAGATATCCCATACACCCTCCCCCACCCACAGGCCACGGCCTCTTAGGGGAACTTATCCCCTTCTATTACAAAGGGAGCCACATTGGACTCGCACACAATGGAAAATGCTCTCCAGTAATACAGTCTAGCACTTCCAAACCGGTGTCCTCACATTTAGAGACACCACGCTCTCAATCTCAGTCAATAAGACTTTCAAGCACTGAAGGACTTAATCCAAGCGCTTCCCACAAAACAAGATATACAATGCTGTGCACATTAATTGGGACAAAGCATTTTTTAAGTAAAATCGTAAGTTGGGGTTACCAGTCAGTGATTCAAACTAGTTTTAACTGCTTTGAACAGGTGTGAGTGTACAACTTTAACAAAATGTGGTTTAACTGGTTTTAGTCAGAAAATAACAGCGAGCTGCCCCCCCTCAGCTTCAGTTGAGAGCTTGTTTCTGTGAGGAGTGGCTTAGTGTACTTTTTTCTCTGTGTGATTCATGCCTATAAAAATAGATTTTACTCCATGGAAGAGGTCTAGAATTATTATTCTTAATGAACATACAAGTCTGAGTAAGAGAAATCACTTCCACCGTTGGTATTGGAAAATCTATCGTTTCAAGAATAATTCGCACACATAATGAAACTGGATCGTTTTCTCCAAAACAAAAAGGGAAATGTGGAAGAAAAAGGAAAACAAACACCAAGAACTGATAAAACACTTATCAGAAATAGTAAAATTAATGCACAAAAATCTTGCTTTGTCCCAATTAATTTGCAAAGCACTGTAGAATACTTGGCTCAGAGAATTGAGACCATGCCAACAGGCCATAGACTGCACAAAGAGCAATGGCACTATGCTCTTTTAGGGCATTGGCCATGGAGACTTCTTTTTAAGATCTGTCTGACCAAAGTTGAATCTGAATGGACAAGACATCCTCCACTCTCAAATGCAGAATATGTCCCTATTGCTCGATGACCAGGAGAACTGAGAAGGAAGAAAAACATGCATAAAAGGATAAGGCCTTCTTGAGAGCAAGGGCCAAACTCCAATCTGCGGTCATCCCTTTTTAACAATGTGACAAATCCGCAGAAGACACTTATCTATTCAACAGAGTTTACCGAGTTTTCAGGAGAGGCCCCTTAGACCCTGACATTCCAAGAGACATTATATGTATTGTAAACTTCACTACTACACTAACAAAGATGAAAATTTGAGAAGTGTGTAAAAAGCCCATCCTATCTTGCTAAACAGCTCAACAATAAAGATCTTACCAGATGTTTCAAGCCGTACCTTATACATGAGGTGCCTCCTCCATCCTCTTTTAGTCAAGATTCTCAAAACTGGAGCATCCAACAGATGGGGGCATCCCTTCTCATTGTCATGTTCATCTGTGTGATACTTCCTGAAGAAGGGTTTTTTTGGTTACTCTGAAACGCGTAGAAAATAAAATCACAATTTATAATTTTTTTGGTCAAGAAGAATTTTCTTTCTATGCCAACAGGAGCGCAGTCACACTCACAATTTATTTGGTCTTTTATGGTTTTATGCTTAGAGGGAGATCGCAGCAGACTGAGAGACCTGCTACATGTCTTTATAGTGGTTGTGACTTTCACAACTGTAAAAGGTGAGCAATTCTAATTTTAACTCTGAAAGTTGTCTCACAGGTATACACACTGTGCACCTTTCTGTTTCCAGTTATATTACTCATCTCATTGTCTGGAAAGAAGATACCATCTTCCTTCTCAAGAGCCATGCAGATCTTCCTTCCCGTTTTCAGCTGCTAAACATGGTCTCTTTGCCTATCCCAGACTGGCTAGCAGTGGAGGGTTACCACCCTCCGAGCCCATCCTTCCTCTTCATCGACATCTGAGGGAAATGATTTTGACCCCACTTGAGTATTTTTAGCCCTATTGTGACAGATGTTCCCCTCAACCCACCTTAGTCTTTCCCTATGGTTGCCTTCTTTGAGCTCACAGACAGTGAAAATTGTTTTATATGGATTCAGTTTGGGGGGAGGTGGGGATTACCTTGCCGCCCCTCTTATGCACCCTTTTTGACAACTGTAGTTGGTCAAGAGATGAGGGCTGTCTTACCTAATTATTGGGGTACAGTATGACATGTCCCTGAGTGAGTTTCCTGGGAGTGGGGGGAGCAAGAGGGGGTTCAGCTTGGCAGATGGCTGTTCCCCATCTATGAAGGATAGAAGTTGTGGAGACGATTTGGGCCCTCCCTCTGTTCCTTATGGTCAAGATATACCTCAAATTAGCCATATTAAGAACTGTGATGGCATTGTCTGACTGTCCAAATGTTCATTCACTATTTTGCATTACTTATTTGTGGTGGCTCCCCCAGCTCTATGCTAAGTCCCTCATGGGGAGTGGGGGGATGCTTCCATGGCCTCTGTTTTGCCAACAATTTTCCTTTTGTAGATGTTGAATGCCCCACGGTTTACCTCATAAGACATGCTTTAGTCTTCATCAATCCAGATATTGGAGTTTGCTCCGTGATGTCACATGGGCAATTAGCATTAGCTGTTTCTTCTTGTCACGATGGTCTCTCTTACCTAGGAGACTTGGGCCCTGTGTCTCATGTCTATATTGAGACTTCATATTAAACGTTCTTTTCTCCTTTGGCACTTGAGGAATTACTGTCAGTCTGTTACCAACAAGCTAGCCAGGTCTTGTTCAGGTGTGGCCTTTCGGTAATTATTTCTTCCCCTTTATACAGTATATCCCATAGTCCCAGCATGCTCTTCTGGAGATTGAACCTCATTCCTAGACAAGCTCCTGAGGAGAAGGGAGGTTTTTGAAGAACCTCTTGTTGCCAAGCCGCCTGGAGAAGTGACAGTAGACATGAAGTTGCTGCCCTGTTGTTCTTTGTCTGTCTTCCCCTTCCCTCTTTTTTCCTATATTGCAGTGGTTGTGGACTAGTGCTCCCGCCGGCAATTCCCTGTTTCAGGGCTAACATTAGGGCTAGCGGAACTCTTATAGGGACGGTAGGGAGATCAGGGCACAGCCGCAGGTGAGTGCAGGTCACCTCTCTCCTGTTCCCTATGAGAAGGGCCATCCTCTGTATTTATTCCTCAGGTACCTGTGTGTTTTACATTGTGTGGCGGACATCATGGGTCCGTCCTCACTGTCGCGCACGGTAGATGGACATTCCCCTTAGTCCAAGTGAGGCAGTCGACAGGGTAGGGGGTACCGGGGCTGATGGCGACTTGGATGGGGGATCACGGCTGGTCGGTCCCCGGTCCTGCGCCCTGGACCCTCAATGGCGGGGGATGGTGGGGCTGATAGTGGTGAAGGGGGATTGTTTACATGACGCCACCTGTGGTACCCAGGTAAAGTGTATACCAGTGCTTCGGCCGGCCGCTGAGGTGATGGAGGTGCAGCTCAGTGTAGTACAGCTCCCCACAGGTGGAGCTTTACCTCAGGGTAGTGGGGATGGATGAGGGGAGTCGTAGTAGTGTCTCTGTGGTTAACACTGTGGAGGGCGGCGGTTAAACAGGCACATGCACACACAGTAGTCTTTGTTTCGGTACCTTTTACTGATGACCGGTAACAGGTACAGTCCAGAGAAGTAACCAGGTTCCAGGTGCAATT
This sequence comes from Allobates femoralis, assembly GCA_033576535.1. NCBI lineage: Eukaryota > Metazoa > Chordata > Amphibia > Anura > Aromobatidae > Allobates > Allobates femoralis. The sequence goes on from JARQOC010000009.1 coordinate 120,690,226, forward strand.
TGGGACTTTCACCTTGGAGAGTTGAGGCCTCCTCTCTCACTGTGTACTGTGGTTTTGGGGTAAGTCCTGCCTGTAACTGAACTCACCGCTCCTTCTCCCTCTCAGGGCTTTAGTCTATCACTGACAATGAGGTCCTTCTGCAGGGTCCCTATTCCTCCTTTGGCCCCTGGTCCTGTGCTTGGTCAATTTTAGTGTCTCTTGCTATTTACCTCAGGGAAAATTTGATCCTCCTGGTCCTTCCGGGCTTTTAGTGCTGCACTGGATGCCTTGCAGTGACGGACCCCGGTGTCCGGGTGACCTACAGGGAAACCGGGTAGGTTTCCTCCTTTAATTCTCCTAGTCTTCCACTGGCCTCCGACCCTCTCCCAAGGGTGCAGCACAGCAGGGTCAGTGTTCCCTGGTCCTGGGCCTGGATCGTTCCCAGTGACCAGCTCCCCACTCCTGCTCTCTTCACTGACTGGAACTAACCCACTAACTGGACTAACTGACTACTCCCCTCAGGCCTGGATCTTTTAAAGGGGATCTGGCTTAAGGCAGTCAGTAGAGCTCCCCCTTCAGGTATGGGGTGGAAGGTGTTGTGTGCTGTGTGTACCAAGGTGTAAATCCCTCCTTGCACCGGTGGATCCTGTGGCAATCCCCTGCAAAGGGTGCCACACAAGTGTGACAATTCTTTTGTCTTCTCTGTCCTTCCCTCACCTCACCTTCTTTCGCTATCTACCATATCTTCTCTAAGATTGCTCTTTTTTCCTACCTTCAGTGCCTGTCTCCCTACACCCATTAAAATGTTGTTAGACCACCACTCTGAATTAATCGTGAGTTTCCTGAATGTACAGTATATCAATGTGCTTTCATGACCACCAGCTGATAGACACGTGGCGCTTGCTACACCCAGCAGACAGATTTCTCCTACTCTAAAGGCCACATTACACACACCGATATCTGTTGAGATATTGGTCACAGATCTCTGATTGCTGTGAAATCATGGACCGATTGTTCCATTTTCTGGCTGTGTACAAAATGGAGCAATGTGTCCCTGATTTCACTGCAACCAGAGATCTGTGACCAATATCTAAACAGATATCTGTGTGTGTAACATGGCATTAACCCACATGGTGTTTACACAAGAATTGATTACTTCTTCGTGAGACATCAAGATATTGCTCTTCTCCGGGAGGCTAATATTGACAGAATATTCTTTTCTGATCACACGCTTGTTAGTGTCTCCATTCTCTTTCCAGTCTTCAGGCCCAAGCAATGCCTATGGCAGTTGCATACATTGCTCCCTGACAACATCACTATCAGGGCGGACATTCAGGAGAATCTTGACATGTATTTTACCACCAACTCGGTTGAGGATATGCATCCCTGCATCATGTGGGAGGCACACGAGTGCGTGGTAAGGGAAATTCTTATCAAACATGGTACTTGGGTTAAGCAAGAATGTGTGGAGGACATCTGGTCTGCTGCATGAGATTTGTGAGGTGGAGAGAATACACAAACGTTCCACAACAGAGGAAGCGAGGAGATTGGTGGCTAAGCGAGAGTTGCTCCATTCAATCTTGATACAAAAGGACTGCTTTTTCCTTATGAAAGTGCTGTTGTCACTTATGAGTACGGCAATAAAAGTGTCAAATCTTTAGCTAGAGCCCTGAGGATTCAGAGACCTAGCACCTTTGACCCCTCTATACTAGATCAATTGGGCAAACAAACAGTTAATATGTGAGATTGTGGAAATTTTTTAAATTAATTACTCCTCTTTATATTCAGTAGATAAAAACAACCAGACGACACCGAACACTAGCTTTAAAGCTTGTATTCAAACTCATATAAAAAGAGTCGGGTCTACCATCTGTGTCAGAGGTGGAGAAAGACTTTCTTGAATAGACCTTCTCCAAAGACTAACTTAAAACGGCCATAAAAAAATACTAAATCGGGGAGGGCTCCGGCCCTGACAGGTTCTCTCTACCATACTACGAACTGTTCCTGAAGTCCTTATCCCCACATCTGGTCACGAGTCTCAATGCAATACCTAAGGGACCTGGGCTCCCAGGGAATACCTTACAGGCTCATATATTGGGCATTCATAAGGTAGGCAAGGACCCAACTCGCTCCTTAATGTAGACATTAAATTGTTTGCCAAAATGTTGGCATCCAGATTGTCTCCACTGATGGCAAGTCTCATTCATCCAGACCAGACCGGTTTTATGGAAGTTAACAAAAACCACAATATTGAACCCCAACATATATCAATCATAAGTGGTAATTACCAATGCATTATTTGGGGTCTATCGGGACTAGTTATAAAAGGACCAATCGCAATCAATGCTCATAATACAACCAAGTAGAAAAATATGATCAATGGTCAGTATTTATCAAAAGTGCAAAACTTTATTAACGATGTGCAGTACAAAAATACAATAGGACAATTAGTAAAATCAAAGCACTTTTTGAACACAGGTCTTAAAATAAATTATTTTCATCTGTATAATGGTACAATTTCAGTAACAGGCTTGCTTATATACATGTATGTGGCTCCAGTAGTTAAATGGTGATAGAAAGGAGGAAAAAAAAGGGGAAAAAGAGGGATAGGATTTTTTGGATAATCGTAGTTAAAGTACAAGGTTTAAAGAGTACAGGGTTCTCAGTATTCCTGGAGGAAGGAGGGGAGTGTTTGTATGTATAGATCCCGAACGCTGAGTAGCATATTTAGATGTAAGTGAGCTAATCAATACACTTCCAGTGTGCACATGATATAATTATCCAGGCATCAATCAACGCGCCTGTCGCGTGTAGTTCTATCAGCTTCAAAGTACTTGACTATTGAGCTGTTTACAAAGTAGCCAGAGCGAATTGTCCATACGCGCCTCGCACGTGCAGTTCGGTGAGATTCAAAGTAGAGAATGTAGATAAGAAGTATTGGCGGCATGCACTTGTCGCGTGCAGTTCTCTAAGCTTCAGAGCCGGTGTTCTCCGGCACGCGCCAGTCGCGTGCCTCTTATTAGCTCCCCACATAGATTCCATGATACAAGGAAATAGCAAATTTACGTTTTCAGTCCCTACCTGAGTTCAATCACGACAGACCCCTATGGTCCCTCATACACATTTTTTTAATAATTTTAACACTTTTTAAGTATACAATCTTAATATAGGGTTAATTTACACCTCCAATTTAAATAAATAGTTAAATAGTGGATATAACTCATCAATATTAATAAACAGATTGATCAAAGTCCCAATTATATTTTTATTTGTTTATTATATTATAATTTGAGAAATAAAATATACATTGACGAATCATACAAACATTTTATTAGTATTATAATAGATTTTTAGGAATATTTAGGTTTTTCAACAATTTTCCGTTTTTAACTATGTTGGAATTTTTTGAATTAAAGTATTTTAATAACAGAAACATATCAATTTTAAATATTTTTTTTTTTCCCTGACACATCTGCAATGAATCTCCAAAATCTCCCTGCATAAGACAAACAAACAGAAAATTATTTATATTGATACATAATTACATTTCACCATGATATATTTTTTTAATTTTCACTCTTCCATACGCATCACTCACGATCATTTTTTGGGATTCAATTTTTCATTAATTGTTGTAATTCTATTATTGCGCACAACCGTACATATGTATATATCTACACAACACATACACATTGTCACAACACACATAGAGACATGCATGATATATATATAATATAATTTTTTATTTTTTTTTCTCACCACATCACCCTTCTACGCAATTATTAATCTTGTATTTTTCCCAAGCATCACAGCTTGATTTTCAGATACCAGGTTGTTACCCTTAGCTAAAAACAGTACACCAGAGATAATTCTTCTCTCTTTTTGCACACAGGTTCGCCCACCCCTTGATCCACATAACATTATAGATAATGCTTCCCATTCTTTTTTTCCTTATTTATTTGATCTTTTTACATCCTAATTTCTCATGATTATATAGAGCTTTGCAATATATTGTTGATTCCTTTACTGATCAGTGCCAATGTACTGTTTATATTTTCTGACAGTTGTAACGTTCTATTGTTTGTCAACATTGTGACGTCATAAGGAGTACCCTCCCCATGTAGTGACGTATTTGTAGGTGGACTGTGATTAGCTTTTTGGCGCTTCTTTTTGTTTTAAAAGGATTGTCTGCAGTGTAATCATGTCATTCCCTGGGGAAGGAGCTGGGATTTGAGCTCTGAAACGCGTCGGAAATAAAGCAGAAATAGTTTTTATACAAAGCATTCCGGTGTCTCTGTTACATCTTCGTGGCAGCAGCGCGGACCTGGAGACACTTTGTCCTGAAGCGAGTTTTCATTCCCACATCGTGGAAGTGCGGTCCCTGCGGCAGTTGCTGAGTTTGAGCGATCAAGCTGGTTGTGGGATTCACAACCAAATCAGGTGAGCAGATTTTGAACTACACACTACCAATCTCATAAGTGGGATAAGACCCTATGTGCATTCTCATTTTTATAGATCTCAGGCATCAATCATGGCTCTCAAGCTACACTTCAGAAATTTAAACACACCCTAATCTCCATTTTATTGGGAACAATTAATCGCCATAAGATTGTACACCTACCTATAATGAGCACGTTGGCATTATCAAAGAACCCCCTTGTAGGATTACCCCTACCAGAAACTGGCTACATAACGATGGGTCATACAATAGTTGGAGCTGTGCCGCTAAATCTGCACTTGCACAACTCACCAATCTATAAGTTGTGCATATTCATGTTGGCACCAAATAACAAAAGCGGAATTATATGGAGGCACTACCTGGTCTAATTGACAACCTGTGCTGGTCTGTGCATACTCCCTATGCGCATTTCGGTTGTGGCCTTCGTCTTTAAACCTCTGAAGTATAGCTTATGAGCCAGATTGATGCCTGGATAATTATACCATGTGCACACGAAGTGTATTGATTAGCTCACTTAAATCTAAAATATGCTACACAGTGATCCGGGTCTATACATACAACCCCCCCCCTTCCTCCATGCATATTGAGAACCCTGTAATTTTAAACCTTGCACTTTAGCTATGATTATTCAAAAAATCCTATCCCTCTTCTTTTTCCCCTATTTTCCTCCTATCACCATTTAACTGCTGGAGCCACATACATTATTGTAAGCAAGCCAGGTACTGAAATTATAAAGATGGAAATAATTTATTTTATGACCTGTGTTCAAATAGTGCCTTGAGATTTTAATTCTACTGTATTTTTGTACTGCACATCCTTAATAAAGTTTTGCACATTTGATAAATTTGGATCATTGATCACATTTGTTCTGCTTAGTTGTACTTTGAGGTTTTATGGAAGGCAGAAAGGTTAGGGACAACACAACCAAGGCATTAAGTCTTATTTATAGACAAAGTTGAAGTCGCAGTCCCTCATGCTTCTCTCTACCGACGCAGAAAAGGCCTTTGACAGGGTAAACTGGATGTTCATAATAATAATAAATAATAATAATAAAGCTTTATTTATATAGCGCCAACATATTCCGCAGCGCTTTACAATGTAGGGTTAGAGTACAGAAAATATAATACAGTAAGTAATTACAGTAGAGAACAAATACAGTACAATAATTGGATACAAAACAATAGGCATAGAATCAATGTAAAAAAGAAAATACAATAAATAAAGCAATAAATGAAGGTGACCCTGCTCAAGAGCTTACAATCTACAGTCATGGCCAAAAGGTTTGAGAATGACACCAAAATTATATTTTCACGTGATCTGCTGCCCTCTGGTTTTTATTTGTGTTTGTCTGATGTTTATATCACATACAGAAATATAATTGCAATCATATTATGAGTACCAAAAGGTTATATTGACAGAATGAGTTAATGCATCAAGTCAATATTTGCAGTATTGACCCTTCTTCAGGACCTCTGCAATTCTCCCTGGCATGCTCTCAATCAGTTGATTGGACCAAAGATCTGGACCAAATCCTCACTGATAGCAGTCCATTCTTGCATAATCAATGCTTGCATTTTGCCAGAATTTGTAGTTTTTGTTTGTCCACCCGTCTCTTGATGATTGACCAAAAGTTCTCAATGGGATTAAGATCTGGGGAGTTTCCAGGCCATGGACCCAAAATCTCTGTTTTGTTCCCTGAGCCATTTAGTTATCACCTTTCCTTTATGGCAAGGTGCTCCATCATGCTGGAAAAAGCATTGTTGGGCGCCAAACTGCTCTTGGACGGTTGGGAGAAGTTGCTCTTGGAGGACATTCTGGTATCATTCTTTATTCATGGCTGTGTTTTTAGGCAAGACTGTGAGTGAGCCGATTTCCTTGGCTGAGAAGCAACCCCACACATGAATGGTTTCAGGATGCTTTACAGTTGGCATGAGACAAGACTGGTGGAAGCGCTCACCTCTTCTTCTCCGAATAAGCTGTTTTCCAGATGTCCCAAACAATCAAAGTGGATTCATCGGAGAAAATGACTTTACCCCAGTCCTCAGCAGTCCACTCCCTGTACCTTTTGCAGAATATCAGTCGGTCCCTGATGTTTTTTCTGGAGAGAAGTGGCTTCTTTGCTGCCCTCCTTGAAACCAGGCCTTGCTCAAAGAGTCTCCGCCTCACCGTGCGTGCAGAAGCACTCACACCAGCCTGCTGCCATTCCTGAGCAAGCTCGGCACTGCTGGTAGTCCGATCCCACAGCTGAAAGAGTTTTAAGATACGGTCCTGGCGCTAGCTGGTCTTTCTTAGGCACCCTGGAGCCTTTTTGAAAACAATGGAAGCTCTCTCCTTGAAGTTCTTGATGATGGATAGATTGTTGACTGAGGTGCAATCTTTCTAGCTGTGATACTCTTCCCTGTTAGGCCATTTTTGTGCAGTGCAATGATGGCTGCACGTGTTTCTTTAGAGATAACCATAGTTAACTGAAGAGAAACAATGATACCAAGCACCAGCCTCCTTTTAAAGTGTCCAGTGGTGTCATTCTTACTTAATCATGACTGATTGTTCGCCAGCCCTGTCCTCATCAACCCCCACACCTGTGTTATTGGAACAATTACTAAAACGATGTTAGCTGCTCCTTTTAAGGCAGGACTGCAATTATGTTGAAATGTGTTTTGGGGGTTAAAGTTCATTTTCTAGGCAAATATTGACTTTGCAAGTAATTGCTGTTAAGCTGATCACTCTTTATGACATTCTGGAGTATATGCAATTTGCCATTAGAAAAACTGAAGCAGTAGACTTTGTTAAAATTAATATTTGTATAATTCTCAAAACTTTTGGCCATGACTGTACAACAGGATAGGGGTTGCACAGTGTACAGGGGCTTATTGCACTGATGGTCCAGGCATCTTGAGGAAATGTGGCATAGAACTAAGCTTACATGGACGGTCATTAGACAGTCTGTGTAGAGCTTTTTGGTTTGGTGGAGTTTGTAGAAGAGTAATGTCAAGAGAGAGAGCCCATTCACTATCTACAGTACAAAGGACTTCTATTAGGGAGTATGATAGGCCGCCTTAAAAAGATGTGTTTTTAGGGATCGTCTGAAGCCATGCAAGTTGTGGATAGTCCTGATTTCTTGAGGTAAAGCATTCCAGAGGATTGGTGCAGTTCTGGAGAAGTCTTGGAGCCGGGAGTGGGAGGATCGGATTAGTGCAGATGTTAGTCGAAGGTCGTTTGAAGAACGTAGAGAACAGACATGAGGGAGGAGATGTAGGGGGGTGCTGCACTGTGAAGAGCTTTGTGGGTGAGAACAAGCAATTTGAATTTGATCCTGTAGTGTATGGGCAGCCAGTGCAATGACTGGCACAGAGCAGAGGCATCGGGAGTAACGATTGGCCAGGTAGGTGATCCTGGCTGCTGCATTAAGGATGGACTGCAGAGGAGAAAGTCTGGTGAGAGGGAGGCCGCTTAATAGAGAATTGCAATAGTCAAGGTGGGAATGGATTAGGGCCACAGTGAGGGTTTTTGTTTCCATGGTGAGAAAGGGGCGGACTCTAGAGATGTTCTTCAGGTGTAAGTGACAGGAGCGGACGAGAGATTGTGTGTGGGAGGAGAGATTAGTGTCAAACATAACACCCAGACCGCGAGCCTGCTGCCTAGGAGTTATCGTGGTACCGCATACAGAGAGATGTCAGATTTAGGGAGGTTAGTGGATGGGGGGAGCAGAAGTTGTTCTGTTTTGGAAAGGTTTAGTTTCAAATAGAGTGCGGACATGATATTGGAAACAGCAGCTAGACAGTCATTGGTGTTCTTTAATACCGCAGGCTGAAGTGTATAGTTGTGTGTCATCAGCATAAAGATGGTACTGAAAGCCAAATCTGCTGATGGTGTGTCCAATCGGGGCTGTGTAGAGAGAGAAGAGGAGAGGGCCAAGGACTGAACCCTGAGGGACTCCAATAGTGAGAGGAAGAGGGGAAGAAGTGGAGCCAGCAAAAGATACACTGAAAGAGCGGTCAGAAAGATAGGAGGAGAGCCAGAAGAGAGCAGTGTCCTTTATGCCAATGGAGTGCAGCATAGAGAGTAGGAGCTGATGGTCGACAGTAACAAAAGCTGCAGAGAGGTCAAGGAGAATAAGCAGAGAGTTGTCACCATTACGTTTTGCTGTCAGAAGGTCATTGGTCACTTTGAGGGCAGTTTCTGTAGAGTGAAGGGGGCGGAAACCATACTGTAATGGATCTAGAAGAGAGTGAGCGGAGCGGTAATGAGTGAGGCAGGAGTAGACCAGGCTTTCCTGGAGTTTAGAGATGAAGGGGAGATTGGAGACTGGTCTGTAGTTATTTGTGCAGGATGGGTCGAGAGTGGTTTTCTTTAATAATGGAGTAATGATTGAATGTTTGAAGGAGGAGGGGAAGATGCCAGAAGAGAGGGAGAGATTGAAGATTTTGGTTAGATGAGTGGTGACGACTGGAGAGAGTGACTGGAGCAGGTGTGAGGGAATGGGGTCAGTAGTGCATGTGGTGGGACGAGAGGAAGAGAGGAGCCTGGAGACTTCTCCTCCGGTTCACTCTCCACATTTGACCCAGTCACAGAAGATGTGGGGAAGAATGGGGGTGGCATCGCTTGGAGGCTGAGAGCTGATTTCCTGGCAGATGTTGTCTATTTTCTCCATGAAGTAAGAAGCCATGTCATCAGCACAGAAGTCAGTGATAGGGGCCTGCAGGTCTGCACTTTCGGACTGAGGAGAGAGTGAAAGGTGTCAGAGTTTTTTTGGATTGTTGGATAGTGAGGAGACCAGGGTGGTGAAGTAGGTCTCTTTGGCAAGGTGAAGGGCTGAGTTGTAAGTTTTGAGCATGAATTTGTAGTGGATAAAGTCTCCTGGTGAGCGAGTTTTCCTCCATAGACGTTCAGCACTCCTAGAGCAGCGCTGGAGGAATAGAGTTTGTGATGTGAGTCAAGGTTGTTTTGTTCTCTGTTTGAAGGTTCTGAAGGTGAGGGGCGCTACTTGGTCCAGGGAGCTTCTGAGAGAGTCATTGTAGTGATTTACTGCCTGATCTGGACAGGAGATTGAAGAGATTGGGGACAGAGATGAGATGAGGGAGTCTGAGTGCATGAGGGTTAATGGCCTGTTGATTTCTGAATGTGTGATAGGTAGGATTGGGCTGTGGTGGCAGAGGGTTAGTGAGTGAGAAGGAGAGAATGTTGTGGTCGGAGAGAAGAGGTGAGTTATCTAGGGAGGAGGATGAGCAGAGCCGGGTAAAGACCAAGTCAAGGGTGTTACCGTCTTGGTGCGTCTCAGAGGTTGAGAGCCAAGAGAGGTGGTTAGAGATAGGAGCTGGGATGCAGATGGGAAGATGGGGCTGTTTTTAGGAATGTTAGTCTCCCAGAATAAGGGTTGGTAAATCTGAGGACATGAAATAAGGGAGCCACGCGGAGAAATGGTCAAGGAACTGGGTGGGTGACCCTGGGGGGCAGTATACCACTGCTACTCTGAGGGGGATTGGATGGAATAGCCAAATGGTGTGAACCTCAAAAGAGGGGAATGAGAGTGATGGGGCTGGAGGGATGACCTGGAAAGTACATTGTGGGGACAGGAGAAGGCTAACTCCACCACCATGTCTGTTCCCAGGTCTAGGGGAATGAGAGAAATGCAGGCCACTGTGAGAAATAGCAGCAGGGGAAGCAGTGTCTGAATCCTGGATCCAGGTTTCTGTGAGGGCCAACAGGTTAAGAGAGTTGGTAAGGAAGTAATTGTGAATGAAGGGAAGTTTGTTGCATACAGACCGTGGATTCCAGAGAGCGTAGTTAAGAGGGAGGTGAAGGAGTGCAAGTGATGGTAATAAGGTTAGTGGTGTTTCTGTGTGTGGTGGGAGAAGGGTTGAAGTTAGAGGGCGGACCAGGGTTGGGGGAGATATCACCTGACTGGAGCAGCAGCAAAAAGAGGAAGAGCAGATAGTTTTTAGATATAGGATATATTGGTTTATTATGACAAATGTTAGAATATGGTGGGCTGACAATCCTCAGTAGACTGAAGATGGCATGGGAGCTGTACATGGGGTAGGGCAGGAGAGAGGGGCTGATGTGGATGAGTGGTGATGGAGGGGGGATAGGGTGATACAAGTTGGTGGTGATGGCACATAGAAACACAAACAGTGAAGTTAAAGACATGGTAGTGAATTAGCAGAGAATAGAGCAGTAGACATCGTTTGAATGGCTATCTGTCATTACCTTCCAGTCTATCCCAGTCAATTCCGGTCAATTTCAGGTCTATTTCATATCTATACACTTTAGATCCGACACTTTCGCATCAAACACGTCTGCATCAGACTAGGCAAGGCTCCTTATATGCTCAATGATACTGATGTTCATGAATGACAAACACTGTGGTATCGGCCTGAAGTCCAATATGCCCCATTGGTTCTTTATTCTGGACTCCATATTCAGTTCACTTTTATCCTGTCAGTTTTATCTTCAGAGTTTCCTACTTACAATGGAATACGACAGGGCTGTGAACTCTTGCCCTTTATCTTCATTCTCACACTAGAGCTATTTCTCAGAAAGATCAGCTCTAACAACATTAGAGGCCCTACTTTCAACGGGGCTCCATACAAAATCACTGCTTATGCAGACAATCTACTCCTTTTATTAATAAACCGCACACTTCCCTGCCAAAGCTCATAACTGAATTTTACATATATATTATTATTTATTTATATAGCACCATTAATTCCATGGTGCTGTACATGAGAAGGAGTTGCATACAAAATTAAAGATCTGGTTTACAGTAAACAAATTAACAGACTTATACAGAGGGAAATGGAGCCTGCCCTTGCGGGCTTACATTCTACGGGGCAATGGAGAGGAAGCAGTAGGTCCGGGTTGCAGCAGATCTGGTGGTGGAGAGGTGGTAGCTCCAGTGGCGGTGGGGCAGCAGCTCCAGAAGCTGTGGGGCGGCGGTCATTGCAGGCTGTAAGCTTTCCTGAAGAGAGAGGTTTCCAAGTGCCGTCTGAAGGATCTGAGTGTGGTGGATAGGGATGGGCGAGTCCTGAAATACTCGGAATTGCTGGACTCTAACGAGTCCGGGTCCGAGACTCTACTCGTTGCGAGTCCAGCGAGTCCGAATAGTAACCTGTACTTTTGCAGTGTATCTATACAGATACACTACAAAAGTACCCTAAAAGTTAATCTAAGGGGTTAAAAACAATAAACATTCATACTCCCCTTCTGTGGGGCCTGTACCTTATGTACCGGGACCGGTACCGAAGACCTCCGGACGTCACAAGACCTCAGATCACCGGGAGAAGATGGGCTGAAGGACCTGTGAGATTTCAGCCAATCAGCATGCTGCTAGTGGTCACATGGGTTTGTCACGTGGCTGCACTGCCAGCCAATGAGCGATCTGGCCAATCTGATTGGTTCGCAGTGCGGCCACATGACAAACCTATGTGACCGCTCTGCCGCATGCTGATTGGCTGAAATCTCACAGGTCCTTGAGCCCATCTTCTCCCAGTGATCTGAGGTCTTGTGACGTCCGGAGGTCTTCGGTACCGGTCCCGGTACATAAGGTACAGGCCCCACAAAAGGTGAGTATGAATGTTTATTGTTTTTAACCCCTTAGATTAACGTTTAGGGTACTTTTGTAGTGTATCTATACAGATTAACTTTTAGGGTACTTTTGTAGTGTATCTATACAGATTAACTTTTAGGGTACTTTTGTAGTGTATCTATACAGATACACTACAAAAGTACCCTAAAAGTTAATCTATCTGTATAGATACACTGCAAAAGTACAGGGACTCGCTACCCCCGAGTAATTCCTAAGGAAACTCGGTGAGTAGCGAGTCCCCCGAGTCCGCTACTATTCGGGCGAGTCCCGAATAGTAGCGAGTAGATTCGCCCATCCCTAGTTGTCGATAATCTGACGTGTTGGGGCGCAGAATTCCAGAGGATGGGGGATATTCGGGAGAAATCGTGGAGGCGGTTGTGTGAGGAACGGATAAGTGTGGAGGAAAGGAGGAGGTCTTGGGAGGATCGAAGGTTACGTGAGGGAAGATAGTGTGAGATTACTTCAGAGATATAGGAAGGAGACAGTTTATGGTTGGCTTTGTAGGTCAGTGTTAGTAGCTTGAACTGTATTCATTGGGGAATTGGGAGCCAGTGGAGGGATATACAGAGGGTAGAGAGTAGCAAGGAGAGAGGTGGGTTAGTCGGGCAGCAGAATTGAGGGCAGACTGTAGAGGTGCAAGAGTGTTAGCAGGGAGGCCGCAGAGGAGAATATTGCAGTAGTCAAGGCGGGAGATGAGGAGGGCAAGTACAAGAATGTTAGTAGATTGAGGGCTGAGGAAAGGACAGATTCTGGAAATATTCTTGAGCTGGAGGTGACAGGAGGTGGTGAGAATTTAGATGTGTGGTTTGAAGGATAAGGCAGTCAAGAATTACTCCAAGGCAGCGAATTTGAGGGGTGGGAGAGAGCATGATGCCATTTACCATAATAGATAGATCAGGTGGTGAAGATGAAAGATGGGAAGGAGGAAAGAAGAGGAGTTTTATCTATGTTAAGTTTTAGTTAGCGAGAGGAGAAGGAGGATATGGCTGACACACTCCAGGATTCTGGACAGCAGAGTGTTGACATCTGGGCCACAGAGGTAGATTTGAGTGTCGTCAGCGTACAGGTGATAGTGGAAGCCATGGGACTGTATGAGTTGTCCTAGGCCAAGGGGATAGATGGAGAAAAGTAGAGGCCCCAGGACAGAGCCTTGTGGGAGTCCAACAGAGAGAGGGTGGGATGAGGAGGAAGTGTGGGAGTTGGAAACGCAAAATGTGCAGTTGGCAAGGTATGAGGCAACCCAGGACAGGGCAAGGTCTTTGATGCCAAGGGAAGAAAGAATCTGAAGTAGGAGGGAGTGGTCGACTGTGTCAAAGGCAGAAGACAAATCGAGAAGGAGGAGGATGGAGAATTGTCTGTTAGCTTTGGCTGTGATTAAGTCGTTTGGTAATTTTGGCTAGGGCAGTTTCGGTCGAGTGGTGGGGCCGGAAACCAGATCATAGATTGACAAGGAGAGAGTTAGATGAGAGGTGGGAGGAAAGTTGAGCATGGACGTGTTGATCAAGGAGTTTGGAAGCAAATGGGAGCAGCGATATGGGGGCGGTAGCTAGTCTTAGCAGTCGGCTCTAAGGTTTGGCTTTTTGAGGATGGGCGTGATGGTGGCATGTTTGAAAGCCAAAGGGAAGGTTCCAGAAGATAGTGATAGATTGAAGAGGAAGGTTAAGGCTGGGATGAGCATGTTAGTGAGGTTGGGGAGGAGGTGGGAAGGGATGGGGTCAAGTGCACAGGTGGTGAGGTGTGAGTTGGATATGAGATGAGTAAGTTCTTCAGTGATGGAGAGGGAGGTTATACGGGAAGGGCAGAGGTATATGGAGTGGTTGGGGTGGTGGAACGATAAAGGTTTGCCTTGTTTCGTCAATCTTATTTTTGAAGTATGTAGCGAAGTCAATATCCCCATCAACCCCATACAGCCCACAATATCCCCTAACAGCCCTCCATATAGTATAATGCTGTGTCACAGCCCTCCATAAAGTATAATGCAACCCCATAGCCATCCATATAATATAATGCAGCCTCACATGCCTCCATATAGTATAATGCAGCGTCACAGCTCTTCATATAGTTTAATAAAGCGTCATATCCCTCCATATAGCGTAAATTCTTCCCTCATCACACAGACTGCCCCCTGACTAAACCCCCCACACACAAATCCCCTTGTATAACCCCCACACACACACAGACCTACTGCCCCTGTACAATCCCCCCCACACACTGCCCCCTGTATAACCCCCACACACATATTGCCCCTACACACGCATACATATATACATACATAGACACACACATACACACAAAGAAAGGCTCTTCAGCTGACACTGATGCTTATCGCTTTTGCCGCCCGTGTCATGTGATGCGCTTGGAAATAGTGCGAGATATGAAACTCCGGCGACGTCTCTGCCTCAACTGCCTCAACTGCTTAGATGTATCAGCAAAGCAGTCGGCCAATAACAGCTCAGCAGTAGCGGGCCAATCAGGGCATGGCTGCTTCACTGATTGGCCAACAGCTCCCCTTGTACATCTACGCCAAGGCAGAGATCAGTAGAGCGGTGTAGTGCTGGAGGTGCGGTGGGCGGTGACATCACAGAGGGGTGGGAAGCCGACGGCTCGCCCGCGGACTGGCACAAAGACCCCCACGGCCCAGTCCCGGTCCTAGGACCGGTGGTTGGAGACCCCTGGTTTAAGGGCCGAACATGGACCTTAAACGTATTCACGGAGAGTCCCCTCTTCACTCCCTTCTGAAAAAATGCCAGAAGCAAGTGGATAGGGACTTCCCTTTCTAGATCAGCCCCAGATCTGAAAAGAATTTTGCCCCGGTCTTATGTAGTAATTTCCAAAATTACTGGTTTTCTGGACCTAAGGAGGTTTTTTTGAAACTGCAGCAGAGAACTTTCTTACCCCAAAAAGTCTCTTCTCAAGTTCCAGGCAGTCAGGAGTAATTAGTCTGCCTGAGGGGTAGACCAGTAAGAATGAGAAGGACTCAGATTTCGAGACCAATTATCAGTGCCAAAGAACCATGGCCCCCTTAGCCCCCCTTCTGCTATCAAGATTATCTTTGCCTTGTCTTCCCGTATATTTTGCAGAACTGTCGGGAATCAGAACTAGAGAGGGAATGCAGATGCCAATCTGAAGGCCCAGTGGAGCAGGAGCGCATCCACTGTAAAAGAAAGCAAGGGCAAGCTATTTACACCATGAATCTTACTTAGGCTCATGCCCTTTGTAAAAGTATAATAAAAATTTCACTCATTTCCAAGACAACCATAGATATTGGAAATCTTTTCGTCTATGAAGCTGTGCATTAAGGAAAAAGTTCCTGAGTATCTTTTAAAAGAAAGCAAAGGCAAGCTATTTTTGCCATGAATCTTACTTAGGCTCATGCCCTTAGTAAGAGAATATTAAAACTTTGTCTCAGTTCCAAGCACAACCGTAAATATTGGAAACCTTTTTGTCTGAGGCATTGCATTAGGGAACAAGTTCTTGAGTATCTTTTAAAGGAAAACAAGAGCAAGCTATTTTTACCATGAATTTTACATAGGCTCATGCCCTTAGTAACAGAATATTAAATCTTTGACTCAGTTCCAAGGACAACTGCAGATATTGGAAATCTTTTGTCTATGAGGCTGTGCTTTAGGGAACAAGTTCTGGAGTATCTTTTGAAAGAAAGCAAGGGCAAGCTATTTTTACCATGAATTTTACATAGGCTCATGCTCTTAGTAAGAGAGTATTAAAACTTTGACTCAGTTCCAAGCACAACCGTAAATATTGGAAATCTTTTTGCCTATGAGGCATTGCATTAGGGAACATGTTCTTGAGTATCGTTTAAATGAAAGCAAGGGCAAATTGTTTTCACCAAGAGTCTTACTTAGGCTCATGCCCTTAGTAAGATAGTATTAAAACTTTGACTCGGTTCCAATCACAACAGTAAATATTGGAAACCTTTTTCTCTATGAGGCTGTGCATCAGAGAAAAAGTTCTTCAGATCTTTTAAAAAAACAAAAAGGGCAATCTAATTTTGCCATGAATCTTGCTCAGGCTCCTACCTTTAGTAAGAGAGTATTAAAACTTTGACTCAGTTCCAAGCACAACCGTAGATATTGGAAACCTTTTCATCTATGAGGCATTGCATTAGGGAAAACGTTCTTGAGTATCTTTTAGTTCAATCAATTTTTATTGGAAAATGAGTTGTGGCAGGTACAGCTTATACATGTTATCCAGTACACAGTGTCAATATAGAGGTTGATACAGTGTACAATTGGGGTACCGTTGTGTTATTGAGAACATTGATACCTGAGTATAGGGTACATTGGAAATCATGGGTACTTATGACTCTTTCCGGTTTACGTGGTGGTGGTGGGGGGAGGGATAGGGGGTATATTTAGGGGGAGCAGATGGGGGAGGGGCCATCTGATAATTGAGAGGTGGGGAGGAAGTGTCCGTGGGTTGGGTGGAGCGGTGGGGGACGGTGTTGGTTGTGGGGGTGAGTGGGGGGTGTGGCGAGTGATGGGGCGACGAGGGGGGTTGGTGAGTAGGGAGGGGTCTGAAATGGCTGGGGATAGGGCGCTGTTATCAAGGGAGGGGGAGCTAGGGGGTAGTGGGGCGTGGGGGTGGGAGTCTAGTTTGGGTGCAAGGAGGGGGGTTGGTGGGGGGCGTCCAGGTCCCTTGGGTCTCCTCCCCGTATGGTGTGTCTGCGGTTTAGTTCCACTGTTGGAATAGTTTGCTGAAGTTAGGGGTGTCTCTAAACAATATCCATTCCATGCAGGTCGTGTTGTATCTGTCCAACTCGCCATTGCTCTCGGCCGCTACCTTCTCCATCCGGCAAATGTCCAGCATTTCCATACACCAATCTACCGTGGGAGGTTTTTCTGGTGATTTCCAGTAGTGTGGGATGACTGAGCGGGCGGCCGACATGCAGAAGCGTAGGATGTCTCTTTTTGTGTTCTTTACTGTTCCGGGGTATACCGATAGTAGGGCTATTTTGGGGTTGCCGATCACGCGTTTGCCTCTGATGAGGTTGTAATTTCGAAACAGCCCTTCCCAGAGGCCTTGGATTGCTGAGCAGTTCCACCATATGTGGAGCATGGTTCACTCTTCTATTCCGCATCGCTAGTATGAGCTTGGGACTGTGGGGAAGATTATGAGGAGGCAGTCTGGGCAGCGGTACCACCTATACAAAATTTTGTAGTTTTTTTTTTTTTCTGAGCTAGACACATGTTTGCTATCTTGCGCGTGAATAGGAAGCTTTTCTTCCATTCAGGCCAGGAGATCTCTCTTCCCAGTTCCCTTTCCCAGGCCAGTTGGAAGGAGCGTTTGTTAGTTCCCTTCCATTCTGATAGGATGCGGTGTATTTCGGACACTACGTGGGACAGGGTGAAGTCGCTTGTGAATAGGTCCTCCACTGGGGTGGTGAGCTGTCTGATCCCGCCTGTCTGTGCCTTCGAGGCGAGGTAGGATTGTAGTTGGAGAAATTCAAATCGCTGCAGGGGTTTGATGGGCGGGTGTTGATGTAATGATTCGTAGGGGAGTAGTTCTCCTAGATTTAGGATATTGCCTATGCAAATGTCCTCCTCTTTTGTCCAGCATAGGAATGTATGTCTGTGCATCCCTGGTTGGAAGGTGGGGTTTGAGAAGAGGGGAGTGAGTGGGCTTAGTGTCCCCCTCTCTGGTGTTCCGTTGGTGTAGGATTGCCATGTTCATAGGGTGTCTTTGGTGAGACTGTAGGTTATGTCTATCTGTTGTAACCCTGTGAGTTGCAGCCAAGGGAGGTACCGTAGGGGGACTGTAGCACCTT
Source organism: Allobates femoralis (assembly GCA_033576535.1). Lineage (NCBI taxonomy): Eukaryota > Metazoa > Chordata > Amphibia > Anura > Aromobatidae > Allobates > Allobates femoralis. The sequence goes on from JARQOC010000009.1 coordinate 120,708,034, forward strand.
TCTGTTCCAAGGCTACCAGCGTTTGGAGTGAGATCTAAAATGCCAATCAACTAGGCGGGCTAGTGATGACGCTAAGAAGTATCTATGGGGGTCAGGTAGCCCCAGTCCACTACTTCAGTGGGGTCAGATAGGATTTTCCTGTGTACCCTCGGCCTCTCTCCTTTCCAGACAAATTTCCCTATCAGGGAGCGTAGTTTGGAGAAGAAGTCTCTGCGGGGTTGTATGGGGACGGTCTGGTAGGTGTATAAGAGACGGGGGGAGAATATCCATCCATATTACATTGATCCTCCCCAATCAGGAAATTTCCAATCCCCGGTATGTGGCTAAATGTGATTCTAATTGGGAGAGGAGGGGCTGGCAGCTGTGTAGGTATAGTTTTGACAAGTCAGAGGGAATGTGTACCCCTAGGTATTTAATGGTTTCCTCTTTCCATTTAAACGGATAGCCCGTTTTTAGGGGAGTTAGGTCTCCTGCGGTTAGTGAAATGTTAGGGCCTCTGACTTGGTGTAGTTTATTTTGAAGTTGCTTAGTGAGCCGAAGGTCTCGAATTCTCATAGGATAGATGGTAGTGAGGTTCGTGGCCGGGAGACGTAGAGGAGAAGGTCGTCGGCGTATAGGGCCGCCTTGTGGTGGTATGAGTCTGTCTGCAGTCCGTGTATGTCGTTGTTTCCTCTTATGGCGTTGGCTAAGTGTTGCATGACTACCACGAAGAGGAGGGGGGATAGGGGGCATCCTTGTCGTGTCCCGTTGCTTATCGTGAATGAGTCCGACAGGGTGCCATTGACTCGCACTTTGGCTGATGGTCTCGAGTATAGGGAGAACAGCTTGTGTAGGAATTTGGGGCCTAAACCAATCTGGGTTAGTGCCTCCTTCATGAAGCCCCAGTGGATTCTGTCAAAGGCCTTCTCCGCATCGATTGATAGTAGGCTGAGGGGGACCTTTTGTCTTTGCGCCTTGTCTATGAGGAGTATGGCCTTAATCGTGTTGTCCCTGGCTTCGCGTCCCTTGACAAAGACCAACTGGTCCATGTTGATAATAGAAGAGAGGAGGGGTGCCAGCCTGTCTGCTAGGATCTTTGAGTACATCTTTATGTCGATGTTTAGTAGGGAGATGGGCCTGTAATTAGTGGTCAGGTTCGGGTCTCTTCCCGGTTTGGGTGGGATACTGATGTGGGCCTCCAGGGATTGTGGGGCAAAGTTTGTTTCGGCCGTGATTGAGTTAAAGGTGGCCTGCAGCTGGGAGAGTAGTTGTGTCTGGAGGGTTTTAAAGAATATTGGGGTGAACCCGTCTGGCCCCGGACATTTTGACGTGGGGGAGGAGTTGATGGCTGTCCGAATCTCTTGTTCAGTGATCTCTGCCTCTAGGGCCTCGATGTCTGTTGCTTCAAGGTGTGGGAGTGCCGTGGCGGTGACATATTCCCGAATCTTTCTGGGAAGGGCGTCAGGCGGTTTATCTGCGTCTCGACCTTTGAGGTTGTATAGGTTTTTGTAGTAGGTTCTGCATTTCTCCACTATCTCCTCCGGGTGGTATGTGTCTTTGCCTCCCCGCTGCCTCATCTTGGGGATGTAAGTGTGGTTCGACCTAGGGTGCAATAGGCGGGCTAGTGGTCGGCTGCACTTATTTGTGGCTCTATAGAAGTAGCACCTGGACCCTCTGTCAGGCGCTTAAATTTCTGGTCTAGCATCGTTTTGAGCTCTTGTCGTTTCAGGACTTGTTCGGCTAGGACCCCTCGGTCCAGTGTCCTCTTGTGTGTCGTTTCTAGGTTGTGAATATGGGCCAGGAGGGCTGTGATCGCTTCCGATTGCATCTTTTTGAGTCTTGTCCTATGTTTTATTAGGGTTCCCCTCAGGCAGCACTTCAGTGCTTCCCATTTAAGGGGCTGTGGTGTCGGGTCTAGTGAGTGGATCTGGGTGAACGCCTCTGTCATTTTTCAGGTCTGTCAGACATACGTTGTCTTTTGGGAGGTTGCTATTAAGTCTCCAGGTCCAAGATTTCTGGGAAGAGTCTGGTAGGGTTAGGGTCAGGGTTATCGGGGTGTGGTCAGACAGGTATAAGTCCCCGATGGTGACTGCTGGGTCCCAGGAGAGGGTGTAGTGGCTCACTAGGAACAGGTATATGTGGCTGTAGGCGTTATGGATTAGGGAGTATTAGGTGTAATCCCTACCTTGGGGGTTAAGGATGCGCCATACGTCCACTATTTGGAGGGTGTGGAGGAGCCTTTTAAGGGCTTTCAGCCGTTTGGTCGGGATTGCTCCTTTACCCGATGTGGAGTCGCAGGCGGGGTCCATTGTGAAGTTGAAGTCTCCACCTGTTATCGTTGTCCCCTCTGCGAAGTCAGCGAGGCGGGTCAGCAGGGCTCTACCAACCTTAGTTTGGTCTCTATTGGGCAGGTACCAGTTGACTATCGTTAGAATGTTATTGGTCACCCGTAGTTTTAGGAAGATGTATCTCCCTCCTGGGTCAATTTGGGAGTCGAGGATCGTGTGGGTCAGGTTTTTGTGTATCGTGATTGACACTCCCCGTGACCTGGAGTCGGGGTTGGTGCTATGTAGCTATGTCGGGTAGTGTTGTTTGCTTAGGTTAGGGATGAACCCTGCTTTGAAGTGCGTCTCATGGAGTAGAATGATCTGGGTTCTCCTCTTGTTCATGTCAGTGAGGATTTGAGAGCGTTTTTGGGCGGTATTGAAGCCTCTCGCATTGAGGGATCCAATTTTTAGGGTGGCCATGTTGTGAGAGTTCCTCTGGTTGCCTGGGGTTTGGCTGTGTTCGGCGGGCGTGCCAAGGCTTCATGTTAAGTTGTCCCGGGGGCCCGGATGTGGCAGGGAGGGTGGGGGGTGCCGGGGCTTAGGGTGGAGGGGGGGTGGTTTGGGTGTAGGGTGGGAAGGGGTAGTGGATAGGGGCGGTTTTACTGGATGTGGGGGGGTATCAATTACACACGTGGGGTCAGGGTAGTGTGTGGGGTCGGGATGGGGGTTGTCGTGATTGTCAGCTGTGTGTGACACTTCTTTTGGGGTTGTAAACCTTTCCGGGGAGTGGGATCTCCCCACGCTGGGGTCTTGAAGTGTGATATTAACGCGGTGGTTAATTGTCAATAGTAGCTGCTAGGGAGGTGCGTCTTGTATCAGTGTGTAGCTTAGTAAGGCGAATGAGTGGGCACCTAAAAGGGCAAATACAATGGCGCATAATTTGGTAGATAAAAAGGCAATCTAATTAATTTACACTTGCCTTTTTAATTAAGTTAAAGCGGCAGAAAAAACGCCAAATAAAAAGGTAAGTAGGTAGATAGAAGGGGCAAATGAGAAGGCGAATAACAGGGTAAATAAAGAGGCAGATAAAATGACAAATAAAAAGGGCATATACATGGGAAAAAATAAAAATAAAAAAGCACATACACGGGCAGTTATAAAGGCAAATCATAGGGCTAATAAAAGGCGAACAGAACAACAATGCAGTGGAAAAGGCAAATGGAAAGGCATATAAGAAGGAAAATAAAGAGGTAGACAAGAAGGCAGTGAAAAAGGAGAGAGAGAAAAAAAGAAAAAAAAAAAAAAAAGGGGGGGAAAAAGGGGGAAAAAAGAGGAGAAAAAAAAAAAAAAGATAAAGGGGGGGTAGATGGAATGGCACCTAGAAGGGCAGATAAAGAGGTAGTTAGAGGGGCAGATGAAAAGGCAAGTGAGGAGGCAGAGGTGAGCAGACGCCGAGGTGAGTAGGGGGGTGGGCAGATGGGAGATAAGGGCGAGGTAAGAAAAAGGGGAAGGGGAGGACGTAAGACATATGGATGACTGATAAGAGGGGGAGAGGTAGGTGGGAGGGCGAGTAAAGAGGCGATTAAAGGTCCGCTGAAAGGGCAAGTGAGGTGGAGGATATGAAGGCTAATAAGAGTGAAAGGTAGGTGAGGAGGTGGGTCTAAGGCTAGTTAGAGGCTTCTAAAAGGGTGGGTAGGAGGGTGGGTAGATGGGGTGATTAGTGGAATAGGAGCCAAGGTAGGTAGGGAGGCAGGTGAGGGGGGGGGTAAATGATAGTGGAGGGAGAGGAAGGATTAAAGAGGGGGTGAACAAAGGGCATATGGAGGTCAGATAGGAGTGAGCGGGTAGGAACAGAGGCAGGGGGAAGGTGTTTAGGGAGGCAGATATGGGGGTACTTAGAAAGGTGAGCTGAGGGTTTCTAGAGAGGCAGATTGAGAGGCTAGTAAGGGGTATGAGAGGGGGTGGGTGTCCAGTAGCTAGAGCGGCAAGAAGGAAGTCAAGTTCAGCGGTGCATGGTTAGGCGGGGAGGGGGGTAGAAGAGCGCGTAGGAGAGGCAGATGGGGGGCGAACGATAAACTTTAGAATATGAAAAACGTTGAACAGAATAATAGGCAAAACAAAGGCAGGGGAGGAGTGTTCGCTCACCCAAACCATGGGGTGGGCCCGCATGGTCAGTCCGTGGCCACGGTGTGGCAGCTCAGGTGGCTAGTTGGCCCGTAGGGGAGGGGGGGAGCCCCTGGGGCGGCAGCCTCCGTCAAGGCGGTAGGTCGAGGCCTTTGGCGAACTTGCCTGGCAGTCAGTTTTTCACAATGGGGTTGGGGCCCTTCCTCCGAGGTCCCCTGTTCCTGGTCCCTCCCCCCTTGCCCGGTGCGGTGGCTGTTGCTTTCTGGGGGGCTTGGGTCTCAACCCCTCCCCCTTGTATGTCGGGCCACTCCGTGATGTGGATCCCCGCTGCCGGGATCCCCAGTTCTTCTAGAAATGCAGGGATGTCTCTCGGGTGTGAGATCACGATTGACTGGCCGTCCCTGCGGACCTGGAGGTGGAATGGGAAGCCCCATGAGTACGGGACTTCCCTTCTGCGGAGCACCTCCAGTAGAGTTTCTGGAGTGTGCGGCGGGACAAGTCCTGCATGATTTGGATCGGGTGGCCTTGGAATAAAATGTGATCCTGATTTCAGGCCTTTGTTAGAATGTCCTCCTTGGCTCTATAGCTGTGGACTCAACAGATAATTTCCCTGGGTCTAGCTTCTTCTGGTGGTGGGGGGGCCAAGGATCTGTGGGCCCTGTCAAATTCTAGGGGGGTGTTTTTGGGCTTGTGGCGGACGGAGTTGAGGAACCCCCGGAGGGTGGCATCCAAGTCCCTGGCAGGGATGGCTTCTGGCAGGCCTCGGACCCTGACGTTATTCCGCCTGTTGCGGTTCTCTAAGTCCTCCATTGACTCCATCAGGAGTTCAATTGTTGATGCTTGGAGGGAGACCTGCTGCTCTAGGGAGCACAAGCGGCTGGATAATGTAGCTATGGTGGATTCAGAGGAGTTGACTCTCCTGGCCAGCTGCTGGCATTGTTCCCTGAGTGTCTCGGCCTTTGCCTTGAATGAGGATTCCATCCTCATGAGGTACCCCTCCATCTCCTCCCTGGTTAGGATGTACTGGATGTGGGCCCTTAGGTCTTCCCAGACCCCTTTGTCTGCTGCCAGGGTCATGTGGTGGGCCTGTAGGGTCGGGATGGGGTTGGTGTAGCCCAGGGCTGGGCCTGTGGGGGGGCCGAAGTAGGGCCAGGCATGGAGCGGTGCGTCCTGGGTGCTGCTAGGCCATGGTAGTCTATAGGGACCATGTGGCCATTGTGGTGTAGAGCAGGGCCCTCCAGGGAAGCAGGGTTGTGAGCTGCTTGCCTCTGTTGTTTCATTTGTGTGCTCTATGTGCCTGTGGGGAGCCGGGTCTGCTGAGCCGATTTCCCCCCCCCCCCCCCTCCCTCCCATTACCTCCTCCGGTGGTTGTGGTCCCTGTGGATTGCAGGGGGCTGTGCTGTGCGATTTGGTCCCGTCCTCCTGTCGCCTCCGGTGCTCATGGCGGTGGTGACCCGAACCTGTGGTGCCTGCAGTCTTCATCAGGTGGGGGCTGGGACTCGGCGGTGCATGGTGAGTATCGCGGCGGGGCCTGGGCGTCCCTCTGGGGGTTGTGGTTCTCCCCAGCTGCCTCCGCTGATTGCAGTGGGGTTTCAGCATACTGGCGTGTCTGGATGGTCTCCCCTGGCGGGTGCTGTGTGTCAACTGCGTGCCGGGAGTGGTGTGCTGGGGCCGGGGTTTTCTGCTGCAGCGTGCGCTGGTCTCCTGCAGCCTGCTGTGTGTGTGGCCTTTGTCCCTGCTGTGGCACAGCCTGGGGAAGCGGGCTGGAGGTGCCGGGCGGGTGCTGTGCGGCCGCCTCGTGTCGTGGTCAGTCACCGTTGTGCTCGCCGGAGCTCTGGGTGTCCTGCGCTCCTTGTTCGCTGGCTGGCTGGCGGGGCCTGACCAATTCGGACCGGGCCCTCTGCTCCGGCCCCATGTGTTCCTCCATCTTGCCGGCGGTGCGGTTGTCCTTCAGCCTGCCTGTGCTTCTTGGGAAGGGCCGGATTACGGGCGCGGCGTTCACCGGGGAGCCCGGTGGGTGCCGGCCCCTTTGCCTTTCCGTTTCCCCGGCATATATTACCCTTTTGCAGCATTTTTCTATGCTATCCCGGCGTGGGGAGCAGGAGCAGGGGGCTCAGCTGCTGCTCCTCACCATGGCCGGAAGTGTCTCTTGAGTATCTTTTAAAAGAAAGCAAAGGCAAGCTATTTTCGCCATGAATCTTACTTAGGCTCATGCCCTTAGTAACAGTATATTAAAACTTTGACTCAGTTCCAAGCACAACCGTAAATATTGGAAATCTTTTTGTCTATGAGGCTGTGCATTAGGGAAAAAGTTCTTGAGTATCTTTTTTTTTTTTCTTTTCAAAATGTTTTTATTGGATTTTCAAGGTATAACGTAAAATAGAAAACAACACATTCTTTAACATTACTGCTAACAACAGCATCAAACGGTACCGATCTCCCTCCCCCTCCCTCCTTCTCTGGTGCAATAAATATCCTCAAATTCGCCTCTCGGTATCCAATTTAATTTATATTGCCTCTCCAAGTTTAGTCCCCTAGAACATCCGAGCGTAATATCGTTTCCGTATTGTATTGTACTGTACACACCACTCCCACCCAAAGGTTACCGCTCCTTCCCGTTTATTCTATCCCTGGTTTATTTTCAATGGCCCCAGGGTACCCTGGAGGTCCTCCATGCAATACCAGCTAGAATGGCGGAAAGGCAGGACTACCCGTCTGTCTTCCCCGGAGAGCTGAGTGCAGATAAATGACCTCCATTTCGTGAAAAATTTCTACGATTCCTTCTCTTTGTCTTTTTCCGCCAATACATGTTCTGAAGTAATTGCCCGCTTTACCTCCCCCACTACTTCCGCCAGACTCGGGGATCTCGGATTCAGCCAGTGTGTGAGAATAAGTCTCTTTGTGAGTATAGCCAGTGTATGAAAGATAGAAAAGCCACCCCCCCACCCCCGTCAGTGCAGTTGTACCCAGGTCGTGCAAAACCCAAATAATAGGAGTCAAAGGGACAGCCGATCCCGTCACCCGATACAGTAACTCCTGTACCTCAGTCCACAGTTTCCTAATAGCTATACAATCCCATAGACCGTGATACATGTCCGTTCCTTTGATTTTACATTTTGGGCAATGATAGATCCTGTCCGGGTGTGAAGCTGATGGCGCCAAATTAAATCCATAAATCGTCCTATGTATGATTCTGAAGTAGGAATCTCTCCATCGCTCATTTATGATATGTTTCCTCATTGCCTTCCACCCCTGCTGTATCCTGGTAGCAATGTCGTCGTCCCCCAGTTGTCTCCTCCAACCCCCATACATCTCCTTGGGGTCAGGCGGGAGCAGATGTTCTCTCAGTATCGAATACACGGAAGAGACAGTAGTCTCCGCCACCTCCATCTTCAACACTTCGTCCCATGTATTTAGGACGTATTCTGCCTCCACCCTTACCAAGGAGTGCATTATATGGTGTTTTATTTGGTAATATTGAAAAATCTGTGTACGAGGTAAATCGTATCTATCCAGAAGTTCTCCTCCCCGCAACCATCTAGATTCTGATGTGTGCAACAGATCCTTCACCGTGCAAATTCCTCTATCCCTCCAAATCTCAAATAATTTATTATCCCTCCCCTGGGGAAAATCAGGATGGGTCCACAACTCTAGGTATTTAGAGACTTTCCATGGCAATCCTAGTTTTTTCCGAACTGCTTTCCATGAGACTATGGTGTCACAGAAAATGGCCATCTTTTTTTTTTTTTTTTTTTTGAACCATCATTTTTATTAGTTTTTCAGGTTTTGAAACAATATAATATAAACAGTGGCATTTAAATCATGGTAACAAAGTATATAAGTGAAGACAGTTTTGGTAAAACACCAAGACAACAACATCAATTACTCACAAGAAAATAAACCCATCCCTCCCCTCCCCTTATGCCTTATTCATAAAGATTATTTTCTTTCAATATTCTATCATATTATTAGTTAATAGCCAATACTAAATGCCACATCTCAATATACCTAAAGTGCCATGTATGTCCTCAATAGCGTACCACTCCGTGTTTTTATAGGGAATCATAAATCTCTCTATCTCTACCTCTGAGAAGTTCTTTAATATGTAGGGTCTCCACTTTTTTTTAGTTAATTTGGTAGGGTTTCTTAGTGTCTCTAAAGATTCCAGATCTAGTGTTTTCCTGAGAGTATTGTGTACCATTTCAATAGAGGGAACAGTCTCACGAATCCAGTGAAGCAGGAGAAGCCTCTTGGCCACTAAAGAGATTGTGTGAAATAGGGTATGCAGCTGGTATTCCGAGGGAGAATCAACCAAGTAGTGGAATAGCCATAACAATGGTTCACTTTTACTCTCGGCAGGATATAATCCCGAGGCTAGATCTCCCATTTTTTTCCAATATTTTTGCGACTCTAAACATGACCACATTCCATGTTCGAGATCGGTCAGGGGAGTCTTGCATTTAGGGCAATTCGACAATCTCTCTTTATTGGTTGGAGAAGGTGGGATATTGAAGCCCTTAATTGTTCCGTGCATAAGTCTATATTGAGTATCCCTCCACTTCTCGTTTATAATATTCTTTCTTATTATACCCCATCCTGTTAATATATTTTGAGTAAGATCTGGATCTGCGAAGTGTCTCCTCCACAATGAAAATAGTTTGAGTCCCTAGAGGTCTTAGGGTGTGTTGTAGCCTGTTATATACGGTGGATATAGACATATGCTCAAGTGCATTGTTCACCAGTTTCTCCCATTCGCCTCCTTCTATCTCCTTTGAGACATCACGCAACCGGGACAAGAGATGTCCTTGTAATTGTAAGCATTGTAGCCACTGAGATCTTGGCAAATTAAATTTATTTAAGATTTCTTCGCCGTTTAGCCATCTCTTCTCCCCTATATGCATGAGGTCTCCTAGAGTTTTTATCCCTTTCTCTTTCCATGAGTTAAACAACAAATTGTCAGTTCCTTGTGGAAAGGAAGGAGCAGCCCAAGGGTTCAGGTGCTTAGAGATCTGCCATGAGAGCTTCATTTTTTTCCTTACTGCCTTCCAAGTCATTATGTGTGTCCCTGTAAATAGATGTGCATTTAATTCTCAGAGGTAGATCTTTCAATGAGGAGTGCAGCAGGGCCGACAGATCCCAAGGTCGTGAGAACTCCCCCTCCAGGCCCACATCAGAAAATTTGGAAGTGCAGTTGACCCAGTCTAGTACATTTCTCATGACACACGCTAGATTATAGCCCCTAATATCCGGAACTCTCAGTCCCCCCTCCTCTCTGGATTCCATTAGAGTTGTGAGTTTAATTCTTGCTCTTTTGCCTCCCCATAAAAATTTTGAAAATGCGGTATTCAGTCTCCCAACATCTTTATGCTTGAGTAGTAGTGGGACAGTCTGGAGGGGATAAAGAAGCCTCGCGAAACTAACCATTTTTATCAAGTGAGTTCTGCCCAACAGCGATAAGGGAATATTTTTCCAATTCTCTAGTTCCTTTTCTATTTTTTCGATTATTGGTAAAAAATTTAATTTATATATCAAATCGGGTGATCTGGCCAGCTGTACGCCTAAGTATTTCAAACTATTTTTTGCTACAGGTATTCTGTGTAGTACGTTTGTGGCTCTGTTGTGTGTTCCATTTTTAAGAAAGAGAATTTCGAATTTGTCTTTATTTAATACAAATCCTGATAATTTGCCTATTTTTTCTATGGTGTCTAGTATATTTTTAAGATCTCTTTGGGGATGGTTTACAAATAAGATGATATCATCAGCAAAAAGGGACAGTTTAACCTCTCTTCCTCCAACTCTCAGACCTTCATAAATGTTCTGGGTTGTTAGGTATAATGCTAGTGGTTTGATCGCCAGGTTAAAGAGAAGAGGGACAGCGGGCAACCCTGGCAAGTCCCCTTCATCAGTCCAAATGTCTCCGACAAAAATCCTGGGATGCTCACACACGCTTTCGGGTTGCTATACAGAGATTTCAAAAACTGGCGGAAGGGGCCTACCAATCCAATAGTGTCCAAAACCCAATCCAGCCATGACCACCTCACATTGTCAAATGCTTTTTCTGCATCTAGGGTGATCATGGCTGGATCATCCCCCTCCCCTCACCCTCCATGTCTCGTTACATCTATCAGTAGCATTGCTTTTCTGATATTGGTAGTGGTCAATCTTCCCTTCACAAATCCTGATTGATGTGGTTGTATTAGTCTAGGAAGAATTGTTGCCAGTCTATCTGCCAAAATTTTAGATAAAAGCTTCACATCTTGATTTATCAAGGAGATAGGTCTATAGCTAGATAGGTCTAACGGGGATTTGCCCGGTTTGAGAATAAGTTTAATATGAGCCATATTCATTCTTTCTGGGATCGGAGAGCCTCTCAATATAGAATTATATAGTTCCATCAATGTTGGGGAGATCTGTTCCTTCAGAGATTTGAAAAAGGCTCCATTGTAGCCATCAGGTCCCGGCACTTTTCCTGGCTTCAATGAATTGATTGCCATTTCTATTTCATTTGTTGAAACTGGACTATTTAGAAATTGTTTTTCATCTTCTGTCAACCCAGGCATATTAATGGAGCTCAGCCATGTTTTGTCTGGCTCTACGTCTCTTTTTTTCGCTATATAACTTTGCATAATGTTTACCTAATAGTTGTGATATTTTTTTAGGATCAGACCAGAGTTTGCCTTGTTTGTCTCTGATTGTTAGTATGGAGGGAGGTGGTCGTCTGCCCCTCGCCAATCTCGCCAGTAGATGTCCCGCTTTATCACCATATCTATTTAGTTCTATTTCTATATAATTTCTGTAAAGTTCTTCTCTCCTAGCTGCCCACCTATCAAATGTTTCCTTTGCTGCCAACCAATTGTCTCTATCTAAGGCATCCATGGCTCTTTTATATGAGAGGTAGGTCTCGCTCACTCTAAGACTGGTTAGGATATATTTTTCTTTTACTTCCTTTTTGAGTCTGATACTATGGGCCATAATGTGTCCCCGCAAGACCGTCTTCGCCGCCTCCCAGAACAGTCCCGGATTAGAAGCATGTTCCGCATTATTTGTATAGTAATCAGACCACCATTCCTTTAGGAGTTTACCAAAGTTCTCATCTCTTGTTAGCGTATCCGGGAACCTCCATAGGTAGTCTGTTCCCTTAGGGAATGTATCTTTAGTTTCTAAAATCATTGGACTATGGTCAGATATAACCATGTCTCCTAATTCTGCCTCCACCACTCTCTGAAACAAACAGGACGAGACGAAAAACATATCGAGCCTCGACCACGTTTTATGAGCATGAGAAAAGTGGGTAAACTCCCTTTCCAGGGGATGTAGCGTGCACCATGAGTCGACCAGACTGCAGCCATTGATTAGGGTCTGTAATAGGTTAGGCCTGGTAGGAAGTCTCTCTCCACCCCCCGTAAAGCACAACAAATCCTCGCTCTTTCTGTCTTCTAGTTCATTGAATACCCAATTAAAATCGCCACCTACAATTTTGTTATTTTCTTGATCCATCATAATTTGGTCAACCAATTTTTGAAAAAAAGATTTTTGCAATGTATTTGGGGCATATATGTTATACAGGCTATAATTCGTATTTTGAATCTGAATATTCATATGAAGTAATCGTCCCTGAAGCAAAAAGCTCTATCCTCCTCTTTGTTCTATATATTTATCTATTCTATCAATAAAATCTCTAGATTAATCCCAGACCCCAGGAACTAAAACATAAGTTTAAATACCAACGATATAATTTCCTAAGAGTGCATATAATATCGCCATGTTGGTCAATTGTAAGGCCACCATGGTGCTTGTGGCAGACAGTGAAAGGCAAATCTCTCAAATTTATTACACACTGTTTCCCTCGCCCCCCACTCTCTGCTTCTTCATCAGTAATATTATAAAGTCAATATTACATTCCTTCCCCCCCCCCCCCCCATTTCGGATCCAAAAGTCTAACCAAGTAACGAGTCTCTCAGTCTTCTTCTTGGCTTTAACTCGTACTCCGGAAAGTCGAATCTAGGAAGAAAGAGAGAGAAAAAGGAGAAAAAAAAAAAAAAAGGGTGGAGGGGGGGGGATGGGGCAGGAGGGAAAGAAAAACTCCCCCTTTAAGAAGAATCATCATAGCTCCTTTCCTTTCCAGATAAGAGGGTTATTCACTTTTTTCTGTTCCATCGGGGCGCTAGCAGGTGTTGTTGTCTGGGAGATTGCAAGTGTTCTTGAGGGCGCTGTGACAGAGACTCCGAACGTAGTCTATATGTTCTTGATGCGCCAGGACCGGTTTCCAATCCTCCTTCAAGCATCGGGGTCATGGCCATCTTTTTGATATGTTGTGGTAGCCGTGCTCCCGGCGTGTGCAGCAGGGACGCCAGGCTCCATGGCCTACATAGAGAAGTCTCTACATTCCAATTGGAAAACTTGCTGGAGCCCCTCATCCAATCCACCATGTGCCTAGTCAGACAGGCAAGATTATATCCCTTGACATTAGGGAAGCCCAGACCCCCTACCTCCCTGGCAGACATCAATGTGCGGAGCCTAATTCTGTGTCGTGAATTCCGCCAAATAAATTTAGAGAAGATTGCATTAATTCTGTCCACGCCTTCCCGCCTTAGCAACAATGGCAAGCTTTGCAGTGGGTATAGCAGCTTCGGGAAGCTGACCATCTTCACCAGATGACAACACCCCAGCAGCGACAAAGACAGGTCTTTCCACCTTTCCAGCTCCCCCTTTATCTTATCTAGCAGATGATCTTAATTTAAGTGGTATATCAGGTCCACCGTTCTTGCTATCTGGATGCCTAAGTATTTTAAGGATTTCGAAGCTGTCGGAATCCCACAGAGGCTAGACGTCTCGCCCCTCCTCGCCTCCCCCTGTGAGGGTTGTTTTAAAAAGAGAATATTGCATTTCCCCCTATTTAATTTGAACCCCGAAAACCTCCCAAACCGTTCTATATGTTTTAAGACCGTAGGTAGGTCTCTCCGTGGGTTGTCCAGGTATAGTACTATGTCGTCCTCAAACAGATTAATTCTCTGTTCGACATCTCCCACTTTTATTCCTGAGTACCCTTCCCCTTTATTCAAAAATCTGGACAGGGGCTCAATGGCCAAGTCAAAAAGGAGCGGTGATAATAGGCAACCCTGCCTTGTCTCCCTTCCCAGACAAAAAACTGACGACAAGAATCCCGGAATACTAACTCTAGCCTTGGGGCCATGATATAAGCTACGGAGATATGTTCTGAACGGGCCCAGTAGACCAATCGCGTCAAGTACAAGATCCAGCCATGGCCACCTCACGTTATAAAAAGCTTTTTCAGCATTGAGCGTGACCATGGCTGGATCCCCACAACTTCCTCCCCTATCCTGTCTAACCACATCTACCACAAACACCGCCTTTCGAATGTTCCCCGCCACCGAACGCCCCTTTACAAATACCGCCTGCTGCGTATCTATTAGAGAAGGCAGCACCACCGCCAGTCTGTTTGCCAGAATCTTTGAGATCAGCTTTAGGTCTAGATTAATCAAGGAAATTGGGCGGTAGCTCCATGGGTCATCCAAATTTTTATTCTCTTTTGGAATTAACTTTATATGCGCCATGTTCATTTGTTCCGGGATTTTACCACCCCCCATGAAATCGTTAAAGAGAGCTGTCAAAGACAGTGTCACCTGTTCTTTGAGGGCCTTGTAAAAGCCTCCGCCAATGCCGTCCGGACCCGGAGCCTTGCTTGAATTAAGGTTTCCCATGGCGTCTTTGACCTCAGCCTGGGTGATCTTCGCATTAAGCGAGTGTAAGCTATCCTCCGATAACGATGACAGCTCTACGCCTTTAAGCCAGTCCCTTCCTTCTGAGGGTGAATCAGCAGGGGGGCCATACAGTGAGGCATAGTAATCCCCCAGTACCCTTACCATTTCCGAGAGGTCAGACGTGGACAGACCATTCCCCCCCTTTATTGACGTTATCAATGTGGAAGGCATTCTGCCCTTTGCCAGATTTGCCAAGATTCTTCCCGCCTTGTCGCCAAATCGAGGTATCCTAGCTTCCCAATCAGCTTGCGACATATTCTCCCTTACTTTGGCCCATTCCTCAAAGTACTGCTTCTGGGACATCCAGATATTCTTGTTCTGTACCGAGGGATTCTCCTTAAACGCCGTATACGTCCGTCTAACCTCCTCACTGTGTTCTTGGAATTTCTCATTGATCTGTTTTTTCTTATTGGTTGTATAGGCTAGTATTTTCCCTCGCATTACCACTTTAGCCATTTCCCAGAACAGGCCTGGATTGGCTGTATGAGCAGCATTGTCATGTTGATATTCAGACCACCACTCTCCCAGAAGCAGCTTAAAGTTAGGATCCTCATTTAGATACGAGGGAAAGCGCCATATGAAGTCCGTCCCTCTAGGATGCGTATCAACTATATGTAACAATACTGGGCTGTGGTCCGATATCACCATGGGCAATATGTCCACCTCTTTTACCCTCTGGGTCACTATGTCACCTAACAGAAACAAGTCTATCCTAGACCACATATTGTGGGGATGAGAGAAATGAGTAAACTCTCTTCCCTCTGGGTTATGCCGCCTCCAAATGTCGTGGACTCCCAGCCACTCCGTAAAGAATAACAGTGCCGTTTTTGTTAATGTGGATGTCCGTCTGGTATCTCCCCCGGCGATCTATCCTCCCCCTCATGCATTACCGAATTGAAGTCCCCCCCCCCCTTATGATTAGGTTCCTTCTGTCCGTCTAACAATTTATTGTGGAGAGTACCATAGAACGTCGATTGTTCCGTATTAGGAGCATAGATGTTGTGAATATTTAGACACTCCCCATGGCATTCTATGATGACATGTACATATCTTCCCAATTCGTCATGTTCGCTGCTGATCACCTTGTCTGGCAGATTTTTGTTGATCAGTATTAGAGCTACCGCTTTCCGTCCCACCGCCCCTGCTCCGTACACAGCTCCCACCCATGATTTCCGCATCCTAAACAAATCTTCCGCCAACAAGTGTGTTTCCTGCAAAAGGACTATGTCCCCTTTTAGCTTTTTTTAAATGTCGTAAAATTAATGATCTCTTTCCTGGGGATCTTAGTCCCCTGACATTCCACGATAATACTCTAACCATGGTCGTCACTCATCAGTTTTGCGGTCCTAGGTCTCCACTCCCCCCCCCCAGAGGCTCACAATCCCTAGTCATCTCTCCCACCTTTAGCATCAATTGTAATCCCTCCCATATGCACCTGAAAAGGAAAAACATCTCCAACCATTCAAACATAAATGCAACTACCAACATTTCCCCTTCACCCCCTCCCCCCTTCCCCAACCACAAGTCCATGACCTCCATAATCTCCAATGTAGTCCACCGTGTCATACCCACACCCCTCCAACCCGCGGCCTACTCGACCACTGTGACTCCTGCTCGACTAATAGCAGCCAGAATATCAAATGTTTTGTTTTTTTAAACTTACATTTTTATTGAATTTTGAAGTAGAACATTACACGGTAAACAGTTGACAATGACATTCCAAGTATCAAATCTCATACTCATAAACTTGTACCATGTTTGAATAAACATTAGAATACAAAGAGCAGTTAATCGAAACACAAATACAGTGTGTGGACCAGCAAACATATGCCAAATATTTTAACCACAATAAAAACAAGAAATCTAAACCAAATGGGGGGATAGGGGGGGAGGAAGACAAAGGGAAAAATAGGGGGGAGGGGGGAGGAGGGAGGAAGGAAGACCCTACTATCACCCCACTTCCCTCCCACAATAAATGGGGGAAATGGGGGTACTCCGAACAATACAGTAAAATATGTCAGATAGGTATAAACTCCTGCAGTAGTTTGGAAACCATATTCTCAGAGAGCATATCACATTCCTCGATGTTTAGCCAGTCAAATGAATTCAGGTTACTCCCACTATTGTGTTAAATGTAGATGTAACCCATGGGTCCCACCAGGCGAGGACTTTATTTCGTCTTTTTGCATCATGAGCCAAAACTAGTTCATGCTGTAGATGCAAATTGAGGCAGGCGACAATGTCAGGTAGACCAGGAACAGTCGGGAGTCTCCAGTGCTTGGCGATGCTCTGCCTAGCTGCCACTAGAACATTTGTTACAATCGGGCGGAGGGGCCTTGGCCACTCCTGCAGGTTTATTCCCAATAAGGCGAGCTCAGGGGTTAGAGTGAAGGACACTCCAGTGAGATCAGACAGAAGTTTAACTATCCTCCAAGAACGTTGGACCATGGGGCATGACCACCAAACGTGCTGAGGAGAGCCAACTTCGTTACATAGCTTCCAGCATAGAGGGCGAACATCAGGAGGCCCATTTTTAAAACGAGCAATTGCTTGGGGGGACAGGTACCAGTCCATTTGGAGCTTTTTTGCTTGCTCCATATGGTTTATACTTGCAGAGAAGCGGGTTGAGTGAACCGATGCCTGATGCCACTGCTCAAGGAAGGCAGTAAAAGAGAGCCTGTTCTCCCATCGTACCATGTACGGGAGTTTATCTGCTCTCTTATGGTGCATGAGTGCTCTGTAACAGATAGCAACTCCATGTGCGGTGAAGGTAGACTCTTTAAAGTACCGCTGAAGTGCATCTCCAAGAGCAGCGTGTGTCACATCAGGAATCGCTATTGTGTTTAAGAAGTGTCGCAGCTGAAGATACCGGAAAAAAGTAGTTTTGGGGAGGTCAAATGCCGCAGCCAGGTCTCCAAAGGTCCTGACACCATCAGCATCAGCAACTTGGTTCAGGTTCACAACGCCTTTTGACGCCCACGAGGAGAGAGAGAGGCCATCCACAAGAATCTCCACTGCCGCCAGCGTGATGTATTGGTATAAAAAAGGAAGATAGACCCTGCACAACTCAGACCACACTCGGAGCAATGCCTTCATAGACTTCAGATGGGCCGTCTGTGTCCAATGTCTGAGGAGATTTACCTCAAGGAGTAGTCTAGAGGAACCCCGCGGCGAGAAAGATTTTTCTATTTGCATCCACAAGGAGGACAGATCATTTTGCCACCAACTCTTAGCCGCCGTCAGTTGTATTGCCATGTAGTAGTTTACTATGTCAGGTAGTCCCATGCCTCCCAATCCCACCGGTAAAGTCAAGATCTTGCTACTTATGCGTGGAGGTTTGTGCTGCCACACAAACGACCAAGTAAAGCTTGTATTAAACGTAGCAACCTCTTGGGAAAGGGGAGCGGTAGGCACCTGATGAGGTAAAGGATTTTGGGTAGATAAGTCATTTTTATCAACTGTATCCTAGCAACCCAGGAGAGATACAGTGAAGAGTGAGAAGTCAGGGACGTCTTAATGTTTTGGATTAGGATATCACAGTTGGTTTGTACTATCTTCGATGTATGGGTGATCTGAATCCCTAAATACGGGATACCAGCGGGCGACCACGCAAAGGGGAATTTCTCTCTTAGGTCTGCTTGTTGAGCAGCAGGAACATTAACCTCCCTGGCGTTATCAATAGGTCAGGATTTTTGTGCTAAAAGCGGGCTTACCCGCAGTTGCGGCAGATGCGGTGAAAAAAACGCATCTGCCGCACTTGCCGCATAGCCGCCGCACTTGCGGCGCGGTTGCGGTAATCGCCATAGTAAGTATAGGGGGACTTGCGGCAGATGCGGCAAGTGCGGTTTTGCACTTGCGGCAGGTGCGGCAAGTGCGGTTTTTTTCGCGGCCGCACCTGCCGCAAGTGCAAAACCGCACTTGCCGCATCTGCCGCAAGTCCCCCTATACTTACTATGGCGATTACCGCAACCGCGCCGCAAGTGCGGCGGCTATGCGGCAAGTGCGGCAGATGCGTTTTTTTCACCGCATCTGCTGCGACCGCGGGTAAGCCCGAGCTGGACTCGGGGTTACCGCTTCTAGCAGTAACTTTTAACCCCGAGTCAGGCTCGGGAATACCGCTAGGCAGGTTAACAGGGAAAAGGAGGGACTTAGAGGGGTTCAGTTTATAGTATGAAGCCTCTGAAAATTCAGACAAGATCTCCATAATGCGCGGGATTGTAGATGAGAGATCCGAGCAGATGATAACATCATCGGCATAAAGGACGATTTTATGATGTAAGTTCCCTACTGTTAATCCTCTAACGGTTGGATCTATGCGTATAATTGTTGCAAGGGGTTCCATTAAAAGCGCGAATATGAGGGGGGATAGTGGGCACCCCTGCCTGGTGCCATTAGAAATCTCAAGAGTCGTTGACAAAAAGCCAGAGGACCGAACTCTGGCATTGGGTGAGGAGTATAAGGCCAGGATTGAACATTTTATGTCATCCCCAAACCCAAAGCAATCTAGGACCGCCTCCAGGTACCCCCAGCTGAGGTTCGCTCAAGAATCTCCAGAAGATCCACCAATCTCCTGGTGCCATCAGCTGCCTGACGTCCCGGAACAAAGCCCACCTGCTCCAAGCCTATGAGGGAGGGAAGAACTTGCATCAGGCGAGAGGCTAGGACCGTGGCAAAAAGCTTCACATCACAGTTCAAAGGAGCTATGGGACGAAAGTCAGCGGGGGAGGTCAAAGGTTTACCTGGCTTGGGTATCGTTGAAATAATAGCCGCCAAACCTTCCCCTTGGATTTTGCCACAGTCCCGCCATCGATTGAACAAGTTTAGCAAATGTGGGGTAAGCTGCTGAGTAAACGTTGAGTAATATATGTATGGAAACCCATCGGGTCCAGGGGCAGAATGTTTTTTAGAGTTACGGATCGCAAGTATGATCTCACTCTCCGAAAAGGGAGAGTTTAGGGTGGCAGATTGTTCTGCGGACAAGCGTGGGAGGTGGGCCTTGTCTAGAAAAAATTGTATTGAGGCAGCTGAGGGGTAGAGGGGTCCGTTTGCAGATTATACAAGGAGGCATAGAATTGCTTAAACTCCTCGGCAATGTGGATTGGGTTTCTTATTTTCTTTCCAGACTATGTTAACAAGTGTGATATTTTAGTTTGAATTAGTTTGTTTTTAACACGCCGGGCTAGCATGGCACCCGCTCTATCCCCCATAGCATAATACATAGCTTTGGAACACCTTAGATTCAGTTCCACCTTTGCAAGAAAGAGGCCCCTAAGGGCGGTACGCGCTGTGGACAGCTCCTTTAGGACCGTAGGGGATTGGGTCCATTTGTGTGAGGTCTCCAAAGTGTCTATTTTAGACGTTAAAGCTCTAATGGCTTCCTCCCTCTCCCTCTTTTTTGGGCTGCTAATTTGATACAGGTTCCTCACAGGGCGGCCTTGTGAGCCAGCCAGAGTACCTCTGGGTCCACTTCCCCTGTGTCGTTGTGGAGAAAATAGTCTTTCAGCCGATCTGAGATGTGGTCAACATTGGCAGGAGATGCATGAAAATATTCATTTAGCTTCCAGAGATTGGTCGGGTGTACTTGCGCTGGGTCCAATATTCCTAAAGTTATGGGGGCATGGTCCGACCACGTGATGTTACCTATGGTCGACTCCCCACACCTCGGGAGTAGGGAGTCTGAGACCAAAAAGTAGTCTATTCTACTGTAGCTATGAAAACGCGGGGACATGTATGTGTAGTCTCTCTCATCCCTGTGTGCGTATCTCCAAACATCGTGAAGATGATGGGCCATTAACAAAGGTCCTAATTCTCCTCTGCAATGGAAGGGAGAAGAGCAATCTAACCTTTTGTTAATTGGGATATTGAAATCTTCAGCTATGACCATACAACCTCTGGAAAGGGAAGTAAGTTTAGGAAGAAGATCTCTAAAGAATTTGAGTTGTCCGCTATTTGGACCATAAACTGACACAAAGGTGTACAAAGTATCATTGACATATCCATTGACCACCAGGTATCTTCCCTGTGGGTCGGAGGTGGCATCTAACAAGCGAAACGAGACAGATTTGTGAATAAGGACTGCTACACCCGCTTTTTTGCATGTGGCGTTGGGAAAAAATTGCGTAGGGAAGATGGGGGAGGTCAGCCTGACATTGTCCTCCTGTAGGAGATGGGTCTCCTGTAGAAATATTACACTGGCATGTAACGTATACATTTGTTGCTTCACTAGAGCCCGTTTACCTGGGGGGGTCAGCCCATTAACATTCACAGATGCAAAGATAAGTGACATTGTGTACTGGAACTTGTCGAGCTAACTGTACAATATGACAGTGCGAATGATTTTCCAAAATTATCACCTATATAGGGTAGTACTAATGAGGAGCAGCATAGATGGAGAGGGAAAATTGGGAGAAGGGGGAAGGGGAGGGAAGAAGTCGGTAGTACCCAAAAATTAAATAGCAAATATTGCTCAACTATATACACAGATTGTCATCCTCAAAGGAAGTGACTAACAGGAGAAGTCTAAGACTTCTTAGGGAGCCGAGTGTGAACTCTTAGCTCCAGTTACCAAGGGAGAGTGCCCAAAATGCATTCTTCGGGGGCAAACTTTTCTGAGTGAGAATAGAAGAATTCAGAGAAGAGAAAAGGAGTTAAAGAAGTCCACAGAGTAAAGTGGGAGGGGAGTGAGAGAGAGGAGGGCAGAGGGAGAGCACAGAGATGGGAGGGGGGAAGAGCAAGTGAGCAGAAAATGGAAAAGGAAAATGTGTGTGCACAAAGGCAAGAGAGAAGTGTCTATGAGAAGAGTAGGAAGGGGAAAGGAATAGAAGGATTGAAGGAGGCTGTAGAAGAAGAGTGTATGAGAAGGAATTTGTCGAGATGGAAGAGAGAGATAGTGATAAGGAAGAGAAATGAGCTAGATACAGTAGTAAGAAAAAGCAGATTCAGGGAAGGAAATGCAAGCTAAGGCTGCCTTCAGACTTGCAGATGCATCTGCAGCGTTTTGCAGATGCATCTGCATGTATGTTTATAATGGAGCGCACAGCGGTCTGCAGATGCTTGCAGACCGCCGTGCGCTCTCATTGCCCGCCATTAATGATCTGTGCGCATGCGGATGCCTGCGCACAAATCACACACTCTCGCCCGCACCCGGGACGCAACATCTCCTTACAGGAGGGCCTGTAAACCTCAAGTGGGTGTATAGTAGTATAGCCCTTTGGCCAGGGCAGCCAAAAATTGGGAGGTTCAACAATGACCCATGCATACAGACATGTAGTAGGGCCTGTAACCCTCAAGTGGGTGTATTGTAGTATTGCCCTTTGGCCAGGGCAGCCAAAAATTGGGAGGTTCAACAATGACCCATGCATACAGACATGTAGTAGGGCCTGTAACACTCAAGTGGGTGTATTGTAGTATTGCCCTTTGGCCAGGGCAGCCAAAAATTGGGAGGTTCAACAATGACCCTGGATACAGACATGCAGGAGGGCCTGTAAACCTCAAGTGGATGTATTGTAGTATTGCCCTTTGGCAGGGCAGCCAAAAATTGGGAGGTTCAACAATGACCCATGCATACAGACATGCAGTAGGGCCTGTAAACCTCAAGTGGGTGTATTGTAGTATAGCCCTTTGGCAGGGCAGCCAAAAATTGGGAGGTTCAACAATGACCCTGGATACAGACATGCAGGAGGGCCTGTAAACCTCAAGTGGGTGTATTGTAGTATTGCCCTTTGGCAGGGCAGCCAAAAATTAGGAGGCTCCACATTGACCCTGGATTTTTCCCATTGAAAAGGAGCGGGTCTCCTGTCGTTGTAATGCCCATTCTAAAAGAATGGGCGAAAAAATTTACCACTGCGGGTATACCTCAAACAACAGCCTAACTATTGTAACGGTCATCATGGTGGCACATGAAGAGAAGGAGGAGCAATCCAGCGATTAGCCAAAGTCCTGAAGTGTGTACCCATGGGTGAGTGGAGGTACATGGCAAATTCACATAACAAAATTTTAATTCAGTTGTCATTTGCTGGTGGTGTGGTGAAGTCTGGCCCAATCCAACCCTTGTTCATCTTGATCAGAGTCAGCCTGTCAGCATTTTCAGTTGACAGGCGGGTGCGTTTATCAGTAATGATTCCACCTGCAGCACTGAAAACACGCTCTGATAAAATGCTAGCGGCAGGGCAGGCCAGGACTTCCAAGGCGTAGAGAGCCAATTCATGCCACGTGTCCAGCTGGGAGACCCAATAATTGAAAGGCACAGAAGAATCTCGCAGTACAGTTGTTCGATCTGCAAGGTACTCCTTCAGCATCTGCCCAAACTTAGCATTTCTGGTGGCACTACCCCGCACCTCAGGGGCTGTGGTACGTGAGGGGCTGAGAAAACTGTCCCACATCGTAAAGACAGTTCTCCTACCTCTGGCGGATTGGACTTGTGCCCCTCTCGGCCGTACGCCTTGGTTGTCCACCGAATCCTGACCTATGCCGCTAGCGTTTTGTGAGGGGAATGATTTGCCTACTTCCGTGACTATGGCCCTGTGGAACTGTTGCATTTTGGCTGACCTCTCCGCCTCAGGTATGAGAGACATAAAGTTCTCCTTGTAGCGTGGGTCTAACAGTGTTGCCAACCAGTATTGATTGTCGGCCAAGATGTTCTGAACGCGAGGGTCACGAGCCAGGCAGCTTACCATAAAGTCAGCCATGTGCCCCAGACTCTTAACAGCCATCACTTCAGTATCCAGACCAACACGATGACTGAACATGCTGTCCTCCTCCTCCTCCTCCTCATCTCCCCTGTCCTCTGGCCAGCCACGCTAAATCGAGGGTATGACGGTGTGCATGTCATATCCTCAATTTGGCCAGAGAGTTGCTCCATGTCTTCATCCTCCTCCTCCTCGTCATAGTCCTCCACTGCACGTTGTGATGAGATGAGGCTGGGCTGTGTGTTTTCACCCACACCCACTACTGTTTCTTGCTCCAAGTCATCGCGCTCAGCCTGCAATGCATCCTCTTTGATTTTCAGCAGAGACCGTTATAGAAGGCAGAGTAGTGGTATGGTGACGCTAATAATGGCGTCATCGCCGCTCACCATCTTGGTGGAGTCCTCAAAGTTTTGGAGGACGGTACATAGGTCCGACATCCATCTCCACTCCTCAGGTGTTGTGTGGAGTTTGACCCATTTCCCGACGGCTTAGGTGATGCAGGTAGTCCACAACTGCCCTCTTCTGCTCACATATCCTGACCAACATGTGCAGAGTTGAATTCCAACGCGTGGGGACATCACACACCAGTCTGTGGGCCGGAAGACGCAAACGGCGCTGATAGCCGGCAAGGCCGGCTGAAGCAGCAGGTGACTTGCGAAAATGTGCAGACAGACGGCGAACTTTTACCAGCAGGTCAGACACCTCTGGGTATGACTTTACAAACCTCTGAACCACCAGGTTGAGCACATGGGCCACGCATGGAACATGCGTCAGCTGGCCTCGCCTCAAAGCTGCCACCAGGTTCCGGCCATTGTCACACACAACCTTTCCTGGCTTTAGGTTCAGAGGTGTGAGCCAGTGATCTGCCTGCTGTTTCAGAGCTGTCCACACCTCTTCTGCATTGTGGGGTTTGTCACCTATGCAGACTAGCTTCAGCACAGCCTGTTGCCGCTTTGCAGAGGCAGTGCTGCAGTGCTTCCAGCTTTGGACTGGTGTGGAGGGTACAGTGGATGAGGATGCGCAGGAGGAGGAGGCTGAGGAGCATGACATTCCGGAGCTGTAGAGTGTCGGTGAAACCCTGACAGAGGTAGGGCCTGCTATCCTTGGTGTGGGAAGGACGTGTTCCGTCCCTCGTTTAGACTGGGTCCCAGCCTCCACAATATTAATCCAGTGTGCCGTCAAGGAGATGTAGCGGCCTTGCCCACAAGCACTTGTCCACGTGTCTGTTGTTAGGTGGACTTTGGCTGAAACAGCGTTGTTCAGGGCACGTGTGATGCTGTTGGACACGTGGTTATGCAATGCGGGGACGGCACATCTGGAGAAATAGTGGCGGCTGGGGAACGAGTAACGTGGGACAGCAGCCGCCATCAGGTCGCGGAATGCGTCCGTCTCCACCAGCCGGAAAGGCAACATTTCTAGCGCTATGAGTCGCGAAATGTGATCATTCAGGACTGTGGCATGTGGGGCGTTGGCAGCGTATTTGCGCCTGCGTTCAAATGTTTGCTGAATGGATAATTGAACCCTGCGCTGGAACAAGGACGTGCTTGATGGTGGTGTAATTTGTGCGTGGGCAACTTCAGGTGCAGGGCCGGAGGCTTGTTCGCGGCCAGCATGGACAAGGGATTGGCTCGCACGCACAACAGGCGAAGACGTAGCAGTGACATCAGCAAGCACCGCTCCTCGACTCTGTTGTACTTCCCACAAAGTCGGGTGCTTGGCTGACATGTGCCTGATCATGCTGGTGGTGGTGAGGCTGCTAGTTTTCGTACCCCTGCTGATACTGGCATGGCAGGTGTGGCAAATGGCCTTTTTAGAGTCTTCTGGAGCCAACTTAAAAAACTCCCAGACTCGGGAAGACCGAACATTTGCACAGGCACCTTGAGTCGTGTTGTTGTTCCGGGGAATGGTTGCC
Organism: Allobates femoralis; assembly: GCA_033576535.1. Taxonomy (NCBI): domain Eukaryota; kingdom Metazoa; phylum Chordata; class Amphibia; order Anura; family Aromobatidae; genus Allobates; species Allobates femoralis. Next base: position 120,732,785 of record JARQOC010000009.1, read on the forward strand.
TGCCTTCTGCCTGCGGACGCGACCCTGCTTCGTACTGCCTGTTCGGATGCTACGCTTCCCTCCCCCTGTGCACTGCTGTCCTCGCTCTGCATATCCTCCTGCTATGTTGGGTCAGCTACTGGATCATCCACCACGTCGTCTTCCTCTTCCGCACCCTGATCCTCCTCCTGACTTCATGGCAATTGTGTCTCATCATCGTCCACCCCTTGTTGAGACACATTTTGCCAACATTCCATACGTGAGAACGTGGCTGCTCAAATATTTTGACATCTGTACATACCATCTCCTCATCACCCACTTCAAGAGGAGGTGGCGACAGGCCAGATTCTGCGAATGGATACATGAAAAGCTCTTCCGAGTGTCCTAGTGTTGGGTCAGTAATGTCCGTGGACGTGTACTCGGCCTGGTGGTAGGAAGGAGGATTAGGTTGGGAAATGTGCGGTGCAGTATCACGGCTACTGACACTTGACCGTGTGGAAGACAGGGTGTTTGTGGAGGTGCCCATCTGACTTGAAGCATTATCCGCTATCCAAGTAACAACCTGTTGACACTGGTCTTGGTTCAACAGCGGTGTACTGCTGCGGGCCCCAAGAATTTGGGACAGGACAATCGAGCGAGGACATGTGGCCCTTTGTTGTTGCGAAATTAGTGCTTGCACACGACCTCGGCCTCTGCCTGCACCACCATCACGTCCACTTCCTTGTTCCTTGCCAACGCCCTTGCCAACGCCCTTGCGCAATTTGCCTGTATACAGCGACAACTGTCTGGTGACTGCTCAGATCACAGGAGATTAGGATTTTAGTCCCTAACCTGTATCAAGGTAGTACGTACACCAGTCAGGTGACTGCTCAGATCACAGGAGATTAGGATTTTAGTCCCTAACCTGTATCAAGGTAGTACGTACACCAGTCAGGTGACTGCTCAGATCACAGGAGATTAGGATTTTAGGCCCTAACCTGTATCAAGGTAGTACGTACACCAGTCTGGTGACTGTTCATATCACAGGAGATTAGGATTTTAGGCCCTAACCTGTATCAAGGTATGATGTACACCAGTCTGGTGACTGTTCAGATCACAGGAGATTAGGATTTTAGGCCCTAACCTGTATCAAGGTATGACGTACACCAGTCTGGTGACTGTTCAGATCACAGGAGATTAGGATTTTAGGCCCTAACCTGTATCAAGGTATGACGTACACCAGTCTGGTGACTGTTCAGATCACAGGAGATTAGGATTTTAGGCCCTAACCTGTATCAAGGTAGTACGTACACCAGTCTGGTGATTCTAATGGTCACAGAATAGGATTTTAGTCCCTAACCTGTATCAAAGTAGTACGTACACCAGTCCGGTGACTCTAATGGTCACAGGAGATGAGGATTTTAGTCCCTAACCTGTATCAAGGTAGTACGTACACCAGTCTGGTGATTCTAATGGTCACAGATTAGGATTTTAGTCCCTAACCTGTATCAAGGTAGTACGTACATTAGTCTGGTGATTCTAATGGTCACAGATTAGGATTTTAGTCCCTAACCTGTATCAAGGTAGTACGTACACCAGTCTGGTGACTCTAATGGTCACAGGAGATGAGGATTTTAGTCCCTATGTCCTAACCTCGATCAAGCTAAGTACAACAGTCTGGTGACTGTAATGGTCACAGAAAAGCTTGGACTCCGATCTGGATCACCCTGCCTATATCCTCCGAGATTAGTCCTGAGAAGGACTGTTGTGGTCAGCTCAGCAGCAATTTGCAGCCCTGCTCCGGATCTACCTATGAGGGCCGCAAATCTGTCCCTAAGCAGCAGCAGACACTGTCCCTACACTCACTGTCTGGATGCCTGTGTGCAGAGCACAGCGCGGCCGGGTCTTATAAAGGCTCGGTCACGCTGTGCAGGCCGGCCAATCACTGCAATGCCACAACTAACAGGGCTGTGGCATTGCAGTGGTCTGCCAGCCAATCCCTGCACGTGGGCTGGCTCTCAAAAGAGCGCCAACATGCAGAGATGACGACCACGAGCACAGCACGAGTATCGCGAGATTACTCGGTGCTCGCCGAGTAGCCCGAGTACAGTGATACTCGTGCGAGTACCGAGTAGTGGCGAGCATGCTCGCTCATCACTAATAAGCGGTTGTCTGCGTCTCTTAAAGGATTGGAGTATCCTCTCTTTCTCTTTATAGTCCAAGTAGCGGGCTATAGCCTGACGTGGGTTTTTTGTTGAGTCTCCTCTTGGTGGTGGCGCCCCCACTCTGTGTGCTCTTTCCACCCTGCACGGCGTCGGGAACCCCAGAGCTTTTGGCAATTCTTGTTCGTAGATGTCATCTAAGCTTTGTGGCGTTATGGTCTCAGGCAGCCCCACTATCCGCATGTTGTTTCTGCGGGACCTGTTTTCAAGGTCATCTAGTTTCTCTCCCATCCAGTGGGACTGCTTTAACACTGTTGACAGTTCTTGCTCTAGATATATAATCTTATCCTCAGCGTCAGAGAAGTGCTGTTCAGCCTCCTGGAGCCGGGCGTCATGCTGTGCCACCACTTCCTGGAGCTCTGCCACTGACTCCTGTATAGCCTGTCTCACTGTGCTTTGCAGACTCTCTGTGAGGTGCAGCTTCAGCTCCCTGGCCATGTCAGCGAAGCTCTGGGATCTCCGTCCTCTTTTCCATCCCTCAGGGTGCTCTGTTGTCTTTCTCCTCCTCTGGGGCCCCTCTCCTGCGTACTGGTCTCTCTGCTCCACTCTCCATGTCCCCATTCAGTAACCTCCTCCTGGTGCAGCTGCTGTGGGGTGCAATGTTCTGTAGGTGCCTGCAGCTTATCTCTCCTCCTTGCACTGCTCGTGCTGCCTGCCATCTTAGCTGGGGGCCCGCCTCCGTGCACAGTGCCAGTGTCTCCCTCCTTGCCTCCCATACTGCGCAGCCACCGGTACATCGGCTGCTAGAGGATCCCCTGCACCTCCTGATGCTGCAAGGCACCGTTCCTGACCTTCGTTGGCTTTGTTCTGCGGATTTAACGGCCGCGGGTGTCTGGAGCTCTCTCTCCCTCGTGTGGCTACATCAGGCCCGGAACCGGAAGTCTTGAGTATCTTTTAAAAGAAAGCAAGTAAAAGCTATTTTCGCCATGAATTTTACTTAGGCTCATGCTCTTAGTAAGAGAGTATTAAAACTTTGACTCAGTTACAAGCACAACCGTAAATATTGGAAACCTTTTTGTCTATGAGGTTGTGCATTACAGAAAAAGTTCTTCAGTATCTTTTAAAAGAAAGCAAGAGCAAGCTATTTTCGCTATGAATTTTACTTAGGCTCATGCCCTTAGTAACAGTATAATAAAACATTGACTCAGTTTCAAGCACAACCATAGGTATTGGAAATCTTTTTGTCTATGTGGCTGTGCATTATGGAAAAAGTTCTTCAGTATCTTTTAAAAAACAAAAAGCGCAATCTATTTTTGCCATGAATCCTACTTGGGCTCATGCCCTTAGTAAGAGAATATTAAATCTTTGACTCAGTTCCAAGTACAACTGTAAATATTGGAAATCTTTTTGTCTATGAGGCTGTGCATTATTGAAAAAGTTTTGAGTATCTTTTAAAAGAAAGCAAGAGCAAGCTATTTTCTCCATGAATTTTACTTAGGCTCATGCACTTAGTAACAAAATATTAAAACTTTGACTCAGTTCCAAGTACAACTGTAAATATTGGAAATCTTTTTGTCTATGAGGCTGTGCATTATTGAAAAAGTTTTGAGTATCTTTTAAAAGAAAGCAAGAGCAAGCTATTTTCTCCATGAATTTTACTTAGGCTCATGCACTTAGTAACAAAATATTAAAACTTTGACTCAGTTCCAAGTACAACTGTAAATATTGGAAATCTTTTTGTCTATGAGGCTGTGCATTATTGAAAAAGTTTTGAGTATTTTTTAAAAGAAAGCAAGGGCAAGCTATTTTCGATATGAATCTTACTTAGGCTCATGCCCTTAGTAAGAGAGTATTAAAACTTTGTCTCAGTTCCAAGCACAACCATAGATATTGGAAACCTTTTTGTCTTTGAGGCTGTATGTCAGAGAAAAAGTTCTTCAGTATCTTTTAAAAAAAGAAAAAGGGCAATCTATTTTTGCCATGAATCTTATTTAGGCTCATGCCCTTAGTAACAGTGTTAAATCTTTGACTTAGTTCCAAGCACAACTGTAGATATTGGAAATATTTTTGTCTATGAGGCTGTGCATTAAGGAAAATGTTCTTGAGTATCTTTTACAAGAAAGCAGGGGCAAGCTATTTTCGCCATAAATCTTACTTAGTCTTATGCCCTTAATAAAAGAGTATTAAAACTTTGCCTGGAGTGGATCTACTATTTGGTGTGGAGGGTCCACGTTTGAGCATACTGCGACATACAAACAGCCTTTTATATTTGATCATATTAGTTCGATCGTCACTAAGTATATCAGACTAATTGGCCCATTATTTATGTCTAATGATAAGTTTCAATACTTGCATGGCTACCGTATAGCCACTTGGCCTTCCCTATAACTGTACCGCCGGATATTGCTTCTATTTATATTTTTTTGCTATTGTAAAATATCCTGAGGCTTTCTTTGCTGATATTCAGATGTCTTTCCCCCTCTTTTTACTTACTGAATTATATATGGAATAAACTTGTTGCTCAAGTATCCTAAAATAAAAATTGTGAATTGTTTACATCCGCCTTTGTGTCTTTTGGGACTTTTTTGATTTTTTGGTATATCCGGGTTGGATATTTATATGAGATATTAATTAATCCTTAGTAAAAGAGTATTAATACTTTGACTCCGTTCCAAGAACAACTGTAAATATTGGAAATCTTATTGTCTATGAGTCTGTGCATTAGGGAAAAAGTTCTTGAGTATCTTTTAAAAGAAAGCAAGGGCAAGCTATTTTCGATATGAATCTTACTCCCTTACTAAGGGCATGAACCTAAGTATTAAAACTTTGACTCAGGACTTCTGGTTCCGGCGCCTTGATGAGAGGACGCACCTGAGGCAGCTCCGGAGCCCACCGCCGCAATCCGCCCGAATCCTCAGCCTCTGGATCCCTAACCAGCCCAGAATACCCACAGGCAGGTCCAGGATGGCGGCGACCATGGACCGGTATGTCGTCAGGGCCAGGGACGCGGTATTGAACACTCCGACCGCCGAGGCTGCACATGATGGCGGAAGTAGGAGCGCGGGCATTAAATGGCTGCGGCTGCGTCCCCTCTGTCTCCTCCGTCTCAGTGCCCAGGAGGGAGGGAGATTGCTGGTGGAAGAAGATTGTCCTCGTTCATGTGGGGACAAGGTGATTACAACAGGAGTGAGGAAAACTGACCAGCCACAGAATCAGAGTGGAGAGTCAGTGAGGGGAGATAGTGATGGAGTGTCTTTTAAAAGAAAGCAAGGGCATGCTATTTTTGCCATGAGTCTTACTTAGGCTCATGCCCTTAGTAAGAGGGTATTAAAACTTTGACTCAGTTCCAAGCACAACCATTCATGATTAGATCTGTTCCGGTGGGACAGTTCTTGCGCCTCCGCAGGATCTGTTCCTCCGATTCAGACTACCATGAACGGGCGTTAGAACTTAAACTCCGGTTTCTTGAGCGTGGATACAGCCATCGCTCGATTAAATACGCGGTTAATAGGGCACGACATCTTTCGCGCAATGAAGTTCTCTATAAAAATAAACCATCTAGACAAGAAAAACAAATTCGCTTTATAACTACTTATCATGGACAGTTTAGGGAGATGCGGAGATGTTTAGATAGAGCTTGGCCCATTCTACGCACAGACGCCACTTTATCTAAAATCCTGCCGATACACCCTAAAATTGCTGTCAGGAGATCTAAAAATTTGTGCGATCATTTAGTGTCCAGTCACTATGAAGCCCCTAACAATAAAAAAACATTTCTAGATACAGTACCCAAGAGAGTGGGTTGCGTTCCTTGCGGTAGGTGCATTTCATGCCCTAATATTGAAAGAGCGTGCTCTTTCACCAATGCATCAGGCAGTGAAACTTTTAACATACGCAAATTCATTACCTGTAACACCACTGGGGTGATTTATTATGCTGTATGCCCCTGCCCCAAAATCTATATCGGGCTCACTACACGTGCCTTGAAGGTTCGCATTAGGGAGCATGTGCTGGCTATCAATGGGGCGCTCAATTGTGAGGATACCAAAACACTCAAAACCCTGCCAAGACACTTCCATCAGTATCACCAATGTAGGGGTGATCTTCTTTTAGCACGTGGTATTGACACTGTGGACCTGGGAATTAGAGGTGGCCCCCTGTTTAAAAGGCTCTCCCAATTGGAGACAAGGTGGATTTGGCACCTTGGCACTCTCCAACCCCTGGGGTTAAATGAAAACTGGAATTTCGCATCATTTTTGTAGCTACATAAACTATCTGGACCGTATCTATGTAACAGTGACCTAATTGGGTTTCTTTTAATCTCAATTTTATTTCAGGCTTGGCTTCAGCTTATGCTTTTGTAATGTATGAAATATATCTATGGATTATTAACATCACCACCTATCTGCTATTGTCTACTATTCAACATGGATTGGAATGGATTATATACCTAAATATGGATTGCTCAACACTGACCTGCACCATATCACAATGATGATGTGAAGATATACCAACATCTAGAATTAACGGCTGCAGGACATTGGATACCCTCTGTCTATTTCAGTTCAGAGATAATGCACATGAAAACTGTATTCGTATGTTTTTTTTTTTTTAGTTATCTTGAATAATGATGCAATCCTCAGGTATAACCCCTAACCGGCATCTATATAAACTCGCTCCGTCCAGAGTGAAGTGACCCCCTGATGAAGGTCGCCCGAAACGGTTGTTGGGGTCGGTACCCTCCACTCGGACACCACTACCACTAGGTATGTGACATTGGAGCACTTGCTCCACTGTCTAATGTTGCCAGAGACTGCTTCGTGCTAAGTTTACTAAGATCCCTGCTATTTATCTGCACATGGGTATATAGGTAGGATGTTTCTTGTCTGTTAGACTTTCTGGTGAACTATATTATAGTTCTCACAATACTCTGTTATTCACTATATACATCTTATCAACTACATTATAACCCTGAATTTTGTGCTTAATGGCTGTATATATTCCTAGTGCCTTTGTTACCAAAATCTGTGTACTTTAACATCTGTTTGTACAATTTGTACTGGCACATAGTCCGTCTGGAGTGGTTACCCTCCACCTGAGGTTGTGGATCCAGGTTCCTCTGCCCCCTTCCCTTGTTTTAACCTTTAATAAATATCTAAATTTGCATGAAATTGATTTGTCGCATATATCTTTGTTCTATATAAAATAGATAGATTGTAGTGCAGTCTGATTTGTGGGGCACTATATATAATGTATGTATGTTACGTACAAGTTTTTGGTGAGCCTAATCATAGTTGATGCATAAGCTTGGGTAATGGTGCTGCAACCGGTCTTGCAGTGTGTGTGTGTGTGTATTCTGCTGGTTTATTAACTGGATCATTATACATAAGTCTAAGGTGATATATAGGGGAAAAGAAAAAAAGAGCAACAGCTACCATTATAAATTACTGTATATACTCGCGTATAAGCTGACCCGTGTATAAGCCGACCCCCCTACTTTTGTCCTCAAAACCTGGAAAAACCTATTGACTCGTGTATAAGCCGAGTCCCGAGTACAGAATACAGGGCTCGGATTGTAAACTCGCTTAGAATCACTCAGACTAGCTCAGAATCGCTCAGAAATGCTCAAAATCGCTAAGACTCGCTCTCAGAATCGCTATGACTCACTCAGAATCGCTATGACTCACTCAGAATCGCTCAGAAATGCTCAGAATCGCTAAGACCCTCTCGGAATCGCTAAAACCCTCTCGGAATAGCTCAGACTCGCTCGGAATCGCTAAGACCCGCTCGGAATAGCTCAGACTCGCTACTGACAGCAGGTATCCGAGTCCCTAATACAGTGACTCGCGTATAAGCCAAGGGGGTGACTTTTCAGCCCGATTTTTGGGCTGAAAAACTCGGCTTATACGCGAGTATATACGGTATACATAAATCCAGTTCTTACAGTATATAAAGGTCTTGCATTATATATATCTTAGAGCAGTATATAATGACAGGTGAACCATCATCACTTATATGTTACTTCCATGTTACATTAGACTTTACTAGGTATAAGTGGTACGTTTATATATACACAACACAGGCTGTTACGGGGTCCAAGCCGTATACTATGACAAATGTAAGGGAAAAAAAAGGTGATAAATGGAAAAAGGAAACTTGTAAAAATTCTATGAGGGTTTTTTTGCGCCGTCTTACCCAGATGTCAATCGTGCTTTGAAACGACCAGGGAATGTTAGGTATTGGTCTGGAAGAAGAAATTTAGTTAAGCCACTCGATCTCCCTATTCAGTCCCTTAGGTGTCAGTGTGTCTAATGTGTGTATCCAATAGCTTTCTCTCTTCTTGAGTAATCTGATATGGTTACCTCCTCTTCGTGGTCTGGGTACCTGCTCTATAACCTGAAACCTAAGTTGAGCCACATTATGTTTTGCCTCCACGAAATGGTACGGCAAAGGTAACCATGTTTTTTCAGTGCGTATCGTGGATTTATGGCTCTTCACCCTATCTCTGATGGCCTGTGTAGTCTCCCCCATGTAAAGCTGGCCGCAGGGGCACTTGATGAGATAGACAACGAAGTTAGTGTTGCAGGTATAGAGTCCCCTGACCTTATGTCTTTCCTGTCCGTGGGTGTACTATTTCGCTGCCTTTAATGACGTTTGAACAGCATAAACAACCTAGACATGGAAATGTACCTGTTCTACGTGCACCTGTAAGTGTTCTCATCAGAGGTTGTCTTTGTGAACCTATGTCCGCCCTGACTAGTTGATCGCTCATGTTTGTGGGTCTTCTTGTGCACATCAATGGTGGATTTTGGAAAGTCTCTATATTCGGGTGTGCTTTTGTTAATAGGTTCCAATTCTTTCTGATAAGATGGTGTACTTTTGGCGTAATCGGATGATATGTGTGGACAAAAGGTAGTCTATTTTGTGTTGTTGTTTGTTTTGTTTCAATGTCTGTGACACCCATGGCGCTTTCCCTCTCAGATGTCAGTAGGGTTTGGGGGTAATTACATTCTATGAATTTGTTGGACATTTCCTGTAATCTAGTGGATCGTGTTTCTGGATCAGTCACTATTTGGGACACCCTTTTGAACTGTGACCTCGGTAGGTTATTTTTGGTGGCTTTGGGGTGGCAGCTCCCATAGAGTAGAAGGCCGTTGCAGTCTGTGGGTTTAGAGTATAAATCGGTCCTGAGACTACCATCAGTATTTTTTATCACCTGGGTATCAAGAAAGGGGATTACACCGTAATCTGAGTTTAAGGTAAAGGTGAGTTCATGTCGTACAGTGTTGATGTAATAATAGAAACACTGTAGGCTCTCCTCAGAACCATTCCATATGCAAAACACATTGTCAATGTATCTATACCATGTTGTAGCATGTGTTCTGAACAGGTCGTTTGAATAGATGTATGTCTCCTCAAATTTGTTCATATATAAATTAGCGTAGGCCGGTGCTACGTTCGAACCCATCGCAGTCCCGCACGTCTGTACATAAAACTGGTCCTCAAAAAAAAAATAGTTCTCTCTGAGAACCAGCTCCAGCAAGTCCATGCATAGATGAGTGAGGTTGGGCTCTACCCCATGTTGTTCTAATGCGTCATGAACTGATTCCATCCCCTTGTCGTGGCTTATTGATGGCTTATTGATGTATACAAACTGTTGACATCAAATGTACATAAAATACAATCCTTGGGGATATGGCCTAACATCCGTAGTTTGTTAAGGAAATCCCCAGTGTCAAGGATAAACGATTTGGTCAACTTAGTGTAGGGTGTAAGTATTTTCTCTAAGAACATGGAAAGAAAACTGAGAATAGATTCTGTGCCCGCCACAATTGGACGACCGGGTGGGTTTTGAAGATTATTATGTATCTTCGGCAATGTGTATAGAACAGGTGTTATGGGGTGTTCTTGGGTCAGGAAAGTTCTGGTCTTAGCGTCTATGGTGTTGTTGTCATGGTATTTATTGACTATGCGCTGTATCTTAATCCTGATGTTGTATACTGGGTCATGAGGGATTTTTTTGTATGTGTTGGTATCACTCAACTGTCGGTTAATCTCCGAGACATATTGGGTCTTGTTCCTCCCTTATCCGCTGGTTTAATTATTATATTTTTATTGTCCTTGAGGGCTGTGATGGCCTGTCTTTCAAGGGAAGATATGTTAGTGTGGACAGGCAAGAGGCCAATCTGCTGTTCACGAACCAGATCACTCATGTCTTTACTGAGTAAATTGATGTAGGTTTCTTTCTACTGCATGGTCGGTTTTAGGGGGCATAAAGTTACTTGGGTTCCTCAGACCTAAACTGCTGATTGAGACCTGTGATGTTGTTATATGTGTCGTGTTGGTGCCCAGTTGGTTGGATGTTTGTGGTATCTGTTGCCCAAAATATGCTTTTCGTCTGAGTGATCTATAGAACCTTTGTAAGTATGATTCTAGTTGAAATGTGTCCCATCTCGGTGTTGGACAAAAAGACAAACCCTTGTTCAAGACTGAGAGTTCAATAGGAGAGAGAGAATAGTCGGAGATGTTAACCACTAAGTTTGGACCCCTACCTGTGACCGTAGGACCATTTGTAGGTCTGCGCCTCCTGGATTGGGACCTCCTAGTGGTACGTTTTGGCCTAAAAAAGATGGTCCTGGCCGTGGCATTGGCGAGCCCCCAGTGTCGCTTCCCGATCCAGCCGGAGTTCCGCCTGATGGAGTTGATCCTCCAGATGGTGGTTGTCCCCCTGCTGGTCGTCGTGATCTGGTCCAGGGTTTTCTGAGTTGTGGTAACGGTTCGTCCCATCTATATACCTTATTCGTTAAATAGTCTTCCGTATCTCTCTGGAATTTTGAGCGTTTCCGTTCCTCCAAGGTCTTTTGGTGTGATGCCAGTGCTGTCTCGACTTTGGTTTTCAGACTTAACGTCAAACGTATGCTTAAATGTCTATTTTCACTGTTTAGACGCGAAAACACACTTTCATGTCAAAGCAATGAATTTTTCTCCAAAACTACTGGAGCTGTGATGCTGTTCTTTGGGATTCCTGCTTAGGTTCATAAAGAGAGCAGAATGGAACAAAAAATTTGAATGTATCTTCTTTCTAGCCAGAGATATAGTCAAACGTATGCTTAAATGTCTATTTTCACTGTTTAGACGCGAAAACACACTTTCATGTCAAAGCAATGAATTTTTCTCCAAAACTACTGGAGCTGTGATGCTGTTCTTTGGGATTCCTGCTTAGGTTCATAAAGAGAGCAGAATGGAACAAAAAATTTGAATGTATCTTCTTTCTAGCCAGAGATATAGACAAACGTATGCTTAAATGTCTATTTTCACTGTTTAGACGCGAAAACACACTTTCATGTCAAAGCAATTAATTTTTCTCCAAAACTACTGGAGCTGTGATGCTGTTCTTTGGGATTCCTGCTTAGGTTCATAAAGAGAGCAGAATAGAACAAAAAATTTGAATGTATCTTCTTTCTAGCCAGAGATATAGTCAAACGTATGCTTAAATGTCTATTTTCACTGTTTAGACGCGAAAACACACTTTCATGTCAAAGCAATGAATTTTTCTCCAAAACTACTGGAGCTGTGATGCTGTTCTTTGGGATTCCTGCTTCGGTTCATAAAGAGAGCAGAATGGAACAAAAAATTTGAATGTATCTTCTTTCTAGCCAGAGATATAGTCAAACGTATGCTTAAATGTCTATTTTCACTGTTTAGACGCGAAAACACACTTTCATGTCAAAGCAATGAATTTTTCTCCAAAACTACTGGAGCTGTGATGCTGTTCTTTGGGATTCCTGCTTAGGTTCATAAAGAGAGCAGAATGGGACAAAAAATTTGAATGTATCTTCTTTCTAGCCAGAGATATAGTCAAACGTATGCTTAAATGTCTATTTTCACTGTTTAGACGCGAAAACACACTTTCATGTCAAAGCAATGAATTTTTCTCCAAAACTACTGGAGCTGTGATGCTGTTCTTTGGGATTCCTGCTTAGGTTCATAAAGAGAGAGAGGTGATGTGTTTGGATCTGTTGGAAGGCGAATGACAAAATTGATCTTTTTAGCGATCAGTAAGATGTTACGAAATTGTAGCAGATTTTTTCGGTGTGATGTCTTTGGTTGTTGTCTAGGGAGGACAAAATTGATATTTTTGAGATAGTCAATGTAATGTTATTTGTAGAGCGAAATTTCAGTAAGAATGATTTTCAAAGAGCTGTGATGTGTTTGGGATCTGCTAGGTTCATAGAGGCAGATGACAAAAAATTTGATGTATTTTTTTAGCAGGATTGTAAGATGCTAATGTTTTTCATGTTAGACGGAACACATTTATGTAAGAGAATTTCCAAATATGTGGATCTTCTTTGATTCTCTTAGTCATAAAGGAAGGACAAAATTATTTCTTCTAGCAAAAATGAATGTTATTATGTTAGAAAATTATTAAGCATTTCAATTAGTGTTCTGTTTGATTCTTGTATAGAATGGGACAAAAAATTTGAATGTATCTTCTTTCTAGCCAGAGATATAGTCAAACGTATGCTTAAATGTCTATTTTCACTGTTTAGACGCGAAAACACACTTTCTTTTTTTTTTTTTTTTTTTTTTTTTTTTTTTTTTTTTTTTTTTTTTTTTTTTTTTTTTTTTTTTTTTTTTTTTTTTTTTTTTTTTTTTTTTTTTTTTTTTCACTGTTTAGACGCGAAAACACACTTTCATGTCAAAGCAATGAATTTTTCTCCAAAACTACTGGAGCTGTGATGCTGTTCTTTGGGATTCCTGCTTAGGTTCATAAAGAGAGCAGAATGGGACAAAAAAATTTGAATGTATCTTCTTTCTAGCCAGAGATATAGTCAAACGTATGCTTAAATGTCTATTTTCACTGTTTAGACGCGAAAACACACTTTCATGTCAAAGCAATGAATTTTTCTCCAAAACTACTGGAGCTGTGATGCTGTTCTTTGGGATTCCTGCTTAGGTTCATAAAGAGACAGCAGAATGGGACAAAAAATTTGAATGTATCTTCTTTCTAGCAGAGATATAGTCAAACGTATGCTAAAATGTCTATTTTCACTGTTTAGACGCGAAAACACACTTTCATGTCAAAGCAATGAATTTTTCTCCAAAACTACTGGAGCTGTGATGCTGTTCTTTGGGATTCCTGCTTAGGTTCATAAAGAGAGCAGAATGGGACAAAAAATTTGAATGTATCTTCTTTCTAGCAGAGATATAGTCAAACGTATGCTAAATGTCTATTTTCACTGTTTAGACGCGAAAACACACTTTCATGTCAAAGCAATGAATTTTTTCCAAAACTACTGGAGCTGTGATGCTGTTCTTTGGGATTCTGCTTAGGTTCATAAAGAGAGCAGAATGGGACAAAAAATTTGAATGTATCTTCTTTCTAGCCAGAGATATAGTCAAACGTATGCTAAATGTCTATTTTCACTGTTTAGACGCGAAAACCACTTTCATGTCAAAGCAATGAATTTTTCTCAAACTACTGGAGCTGTGATGCTGTTCTTTGGGATTCCTGCTTAGGTTCATAAAGAGAGCAGAATGGGACAAAAAATTTGAATGTATCTTCTTTAGCCAGAGATATAGTCAAACGTATGCTTAAATGTCTATTTTCACTGTTTAGACGCGAAAAACACACTTTCATGTCAAAGCAATGAATTTTTCTCCAAAACTACTGGAGCTGTGATGCTGTTCTTTGGGATTCCTGCTTAGGTTCATAAAGAGAGCAGAATGGGACAAAAAATTTGAATGTATCTTCTTTCTAGCCAGAGATATAGTCAAACGTATGCTAAATGTCTATTTTCACTGTTTAGACGCGAAAACACACTTTCATGTCAAAGCAATGAATTTTTCTCCAAAACTACTGGAGCTGTGATGCTGTTCTTTGGGATTCCTGCTTAGGTTCATAAAGAGAGCAGAATGGGACAAAAAATTTGAATGTATCTTCTTTCTAGCCAGAGATATAGTCAAACGTATGCTAAATGTCTATTTTCACTGTTTAGACGCGAAAACACATTTCATGTCAAAGCAATGAATTTTTCTCCAAACTACTGGAGCTGTGATGTGTTCTTTGGGATTCCTGCTTAGGTTCATAAGAGAGCAGAATGGGACAAAAAATTTGAATGTATCTTCTTTCTAGCCAGAGATATAGTCAAACGTATGCTTAAATGTCTATTTTCACTGTTTAGACGCGAAAACAACTTTCATGTCAAAGCAATGAATTTTTCTCCAAAACTACTGGAGCTGTGATGCTGTTCTTTGGGATTCCTGCTTAGGTTCATAAGAGAGCAGAATGGGACAAAAAATTTGAATGTATCTTCTTTCTAGCCAGAGATATAGTCAAACGTATGCTAAAATGTCTATTTTCACTGTTTAGACGCGAAAACACACTTTCATGTCAAAGCAATGAATTTTTCTCCAAAACTACTGGAGCTGTGATGCTGTTCTTTGGGATTCCTGCTTAGGTTCATAAAGAGAGCAGAATGGGACAAAAATTTGAATGTATCTTCTTTCTAGCCAGAGATATAGTCAAACGTATGCTTAAATGTCTATTTTCACTGTTTAGACGCGAAAAACACTTTCATGTCAAAGCAATGAATTTTTCTCCAAACTACTGGAGCTGTGATGCTGTTCTTTGGGATTCCTGCTTAGGTTCATAAAGAGAGCAGAATGGGACAAAAAATTTGAATGTATCTTCTTTCTAGCCAGAGATATAGTCAAACGTATGCTTAAATGTCTATTTTCACTGTTTAGACGCGAAAACACTTTCATGTCAAAGCAATGATTTTTCTCCAAATATGGAGTGTGATGCTGTTCTTGGATTCCTGTTAGGTTCATAAAGAGAGAGAATGGACAAAAAAATTTGAATGTATCTTCTTTTAGCAGAGATTAGTCAAACGTATGTAATGTTTTTTCACTGTTTAGACGCGAAAACCACTTCATGTCAAAGCAATGAATTTTTTCCAAACTATGGAGCTGTGATGCTGTTCTTTGGGATTCCTGCTTAGGTTCTAAAGAGGCAGAATGGGACAAAAATTTGAATGTATCTTCTTTCAGCCAGAGATATAGTCAACGTATGTTAAATGTTATTTTCACTGTTTAGACGCGAAAACACACTTTCATGTCAAAGCAATGAATTTTTCTCCAAAACTACTGGAGCTGTGATGCTGTTCTTTGGGATTCCTGCTTAGGTTCATAAGAGAGCAGAATGGACAAAAAATTTGAATGTATCTTCTTTCTAGCAGAGATATAGTCAAACGTATGTTTAAATGTCTATTTTCACTGTTTAGACGCGAAAACACATTTCATGTCAAAGCAATGAATTTTTCTCCAAAACTACTGGAGCTGTGATGCTGTTTTGGGATTCCTGCTTAGGTTCATAAAGAGAGCAGAATGGAACAAAAAATTTGAATGTATCTTCTTTCTAGCCAGAGATATAGTCAAACGTATGCTTAAAATGTCTATTTTCACTGTTTAGACGCGAAAACACACTTTCATGTCAAAGCAATGAATTTTTCTCCAAAACTACTGGAGCTTGTGATGCTGTTCTTTGGGATTCCTGCTTAGGTTCATAAAGAGAGCAGAATGGGAACAAAAAATTTGAATGTATCTTCTTTCTAGCCAGAGATATAGTCAAACGTATGCTTAAAATGTCTATTTTCACTGTTTAGACGCGAAAACCACTTTCATGTCAAAAAAAAAAAAAAAAAAAAAAAAAAAAAAAAAAAAAAAAAAAAAAAAAAAAAAAAAAAAAAAAAAAAAAAAAAAAAAAAAAAAAAAAAAAAAAAAAAAAAAAAAAAAAAAAAAAAAAAAAGAGCGAAAACACACTTTCATGTCAAAGCAATGAATTTTTCTCCAAAACTACTGGAGCTGTGATGCTGTTCTTTGGGATTCCTGCTTAGGTTCATAAAGAGAGCAGAATGGGACAAAAAATTTGAATGTATCTCTTTCTAGCCAGAGATATAGTCAAGTATGCTAAATGTCTATTTCACTGTTTAGACGCGAAACACACTTTCATGTCAAAGCAATGAATTTTTCTCCAAACTACTGGAGCTGTGATGCTGTTCTTTGGGATTCCTGCTTAGGTTCATAAAGAGAGCAGAATGGGACAAAAAATTTGAATGTATCTTCTTTCTAGCCAGAGATATAGTCAAACGTATGCTAAAATGTCTATTTTCATGTTTAGACGCGAAAACACACTTTCATGTCAAGCAATGAATTTTTCTCCAAACTACTGGAGCTGTGATGCTGTTCTTTGGGATTCTGCTTAGGTTCATAAAGAGAGCAGAATGGGACAAAAAATTTGAATGTATCTTCTTTCTAGCCAGAGATATAGTCAAACGTATGCTAAATGTGCTATTTTCACTGTTTAGACGCGAAAACACACTTTCATGTCAAAGCAATGAATTTTTTCCAAAACTACTGGAGCTGTGATGCTGTTCTTTGGGATTCCTGCTTAGGTTCATAAAGAGAGCAGAATGGGACAAAAAATTTGAATGTATCTTCTTTCTAGCCAGAGATATAGTCAAAGTATGCTAAAATGCTATTTTCACTGTTTAGACGCGAAAACAACTTTCATGTCAAAGCAATGAATTTTTCTCCAAAACTACTGGAGCTGTGATGCTGTTCTTTGGGATTCTGCTTAGGTTCATGAAGAGAGCAGAATGGGACAAAAAATTTGAATGTATCTTCTTTCTAGCCAGAGATATAGTCAAACGTATGCTAAATGTCTATTTTCACTGTTTAGACGCGAAAACACACTTTCATGTCAAAGCAATGAATTTTTCTCCAAAACTACTGGAGCTGTGATGCTGTTCTTTGGGATTCCTGCTTAGGTTCTAAAGAGAGCAGAATGGGACAAAAAATTTGAATGTATCTTCTTTCTAGCCAGAGATATAGTCAAACGTATGCTAAAATGTCTATTTTCACTGTTTAGACGCGAAAACACACTTTCATGTCAAAGCAATGAATTTTTCTCCAAAACTACTGGAGCTGTGATGCTGTTCTTTGGGATTCCTGCTTAGGTTCATAAGAGAGCAGAATGGGACAAAAAATTTGAATGTATCTTCTTTCTAGCCAGAGATATAGTCAAACGTATGCTAAAATGTCTATTTTCACTGTTTAGACGCGAAAACACACTTTCATGTCAAAGCAATGAATTTTTCTCCAAAACTACTGGAGCTGTGATGCTGTTCTTTGGGATTCCTGCTTAGGTTCATAAGAGAGCAGAATGGACAAAAAATTTGAATGTATCTTCTTTCTAGCCAGGATATAGTCAAACGTATGCTAAATGTCTATTTTCACTGTTTAGACGCGAAAACACACTTTCATGTCAAAGCAATGAATTTTTCTCCAAAACTACTGGAGCTGTGATGCTGTTCTTTGGGATTCCTGCTTAGGTTCATAAAGAGAGCAGAATGGGACAAAAAATTTGAATGTATCTTCTTTCTAGCCAGAGATATAGTCAAACGTATGCTTAAATGTCTATTTTCACTGTTTAGACGCGAAAACACACTTTCATGTCAAAGCAATGAATTTTTCTCCAAAACTACTGGAGCTGTGATGCTGTTCTTTGGGATTCCTGCTTAGGTTCATAAAGAGAGCAGAATGGGACAAAAAATTTGAATGTATCTTCTTTCTAGCCAGAGATATAGTCAACGTATGCTTAAATGTCTATTTTCACTGTTTAGACGCGAAAACACACTTTCATGTCAAAGCAATGAATTTTTCTCCATAGAAATGTTATTTTCACTTTTAGAGGAAAACCTTTCATTAAAGCAATGAATTTTTCCAAATACTGGAGCTGTGTGTTTGTTCTGTTAGGTTCTAGAGAGCGAATGACAAATTTGATGTTTTCTTTTGCCAGAGATATTAAGTAATGTTTTTCACTGTTTAACGCGAACACATTATGTCAAAGAATGAATTTTTTCCAAACAGAGTGTGATGCGTTCTTTGGTCTGCTTGTTATAAGGAGCGAAGGCAAATTTGATGTATTTTTTACAGATTAGTCAACGTAGTATGTTATTTTCAGTTGACGGAAAAACACTTATGTCAACAATGAATTTTTCTCAACTTGGAGCTGTGTGTTTTTGGGATTCTGCTTAGTTATAAGAGGCAAATGGACAAATTTGATGTATTTCTTTTAGGATATAGTCAACGTTGCTAAATGTTTTTCACTGTTTGCGGAACACATTTATGTCACATAATTTTCCCAACTGAGCTGTGAGCTGTTTTGGGATCTGCTAGGTTCATAAGAGAGCAAGACAAAATTTGATGATCTTCTTTTAGCCAGAGATATAGTCAAGTTGCTAAATGCTATTTTCATGTTTAGAGGAAACAACTTTCATGTCAAAGCAATGATTTTTCTCCAAGTTTTTACTGTTAGAGCGAAACATTTATGTAGCAGATTTTTCAAAATAGGGTGTGAGCTGTCTTGGTTGTTAGTTTAAGAGAGATGGACAAAATTGATGTATTTTTTTAGAGAGTATGTCAAGTATTAAGTATTTCTGTTAGACCGAAAAATTCTGTCAAGCATGAATTTCTCAAATAGGACTGGATGTGTTTGGGATTCTGTTAGGTTCATAGAGAGAGAGGACAAAATTTGATGTATTTCTAGCAGAGATATAGTCAAGTTGCTAATGTTTTTTCATGTTTGCGCGAAACACACTTTCATGTAAAGCAATGAATTTTCTCCAACTACTGGAGCTGTGATGTGTTCTTTGGGTTCTGCTTAGTTTAGAGAGCAGATGGACAAAAAATTTGAATGTATCTTCTTTAGCAGATTAGTCAAACGTATGCTAAATGTCTATTTCACTGTTTAGACGCGAAACACACTTCATGTAAAGCAATGAATTTTCTCAAATATGAGTGTGATGTGTTCTTTGGTCCTGTTAGGTTTAGAGAGCAGATGGGAAAAATTTGATGTATCTTTTCTAGCAGAGTATAGTCAAGTATGCTAAGTCTTTTTCACTGTTTAGACGCGAAAACAATATGTCAAGCAATGAATTTTCTCCAATATGGACTGTGATGTGTTCTTTGGATCTGTTAGTTCATAAAGACGAATGGACAAAATTGAAGTATTTCTTTCTAGCAGAGATTAGTCAAAGTATGCTAATGTCTTTTTCACTGTTTAGACGCGAAAAACACTTTCTGTCAAGCAATGATTTCCCCACTGTGAGCTGTTTTTGGGTTCTCTTAGGTTCTAAGAGAGCAGAATGGGACAAAAAATTTGAATGTATTTCTTTCTAGCCAGAGATATAGTCAAGTATGCTAATGTCTATTTCACTGTTTAGAGCGAAAACAATTTTTCAAAAATGATTTTTTCCAAACTATGGACTGTGTGCGTTCTTTGGGATTCTGTTAGTTCTAAAGGAGAGAATGACAAAAATTTGAATGTATTTCTTTTAGGAGAATAAAACGTATGTAAATGCTATTCATGTTTGACGCAAAACAACTTTATGTCAAGCATGATTTTTCTCAAAATAGGAGCTGTGACTTCTTTGGATTCTGCTTGTCATAAGAGAGCGAATGGAAAAATTTGAATGTTTTCTTTCTAGCAGAATATAGTCAACATGAAATGTCTATTTCACTGTTGAGCGAAAACCTTTCTTCAAAGAATGAATTTTTTCCAAATGACTTTGCTGTTTTGATCTGCTAAAGGTCATAGAGGCGAATGGCAAAAAAATTTATGACTTCTTTCTAAGAGAATAGTCAACGTTTGCTTTTTATTTCACTGTTTGACGCGAAAACACTTCTGTCAAAGCAATAATTTTTCTCCTACGAGTGTATGCTGTTCTTTGGTCTTTGTTCTAGAACGAAGGACAAAAATAATTATTCTTCTAGCAAGAATTCAACTATGTAATGTCTATTCTGTTTAGGCGAACCTTTAGTCAAAGCAATGAATTTTTCCAAACTCTGAGCGGATGTTCTTGGATTTGTTGTTCATAGAGAGAATGGAAAAAATTTGAATGTATTTTTTCAGCAAGATATAGTCGAACGTTGCTATGTTTTTTACGTTTAGACGAAAAATTTTGTCAAAGAATATTTTTCTCAACTACGGATGTGATGTGTTCTTGGTTCCTGTTAGTTTAAGACAGATGGGACAAAAATTGATGTTTTCTTTTAGCAGAGAATTGCAAATTGTAAATGTCTTTTCATGTTTAACGGAAAACACATTTCATTCAAAGCAATGAATTTTTCCAAAATTGGACTGTATCTTTCTGGGATTCTATAGGTTCATAAAGGATAAATGACAAAAACTTTGATTATCTTTTCTAGCCAGTAAATCAACGTATGCTTAAATGCTATTTTCTTTAGCCGAAACAATTTCAGTAAGATGAATTTTTCAACTCTGAGCGGAGACTGTTCTTGGAATTGCTAGTTTAAAAGTAGATGGGAAACAATTTGAATGATTTTTACCAATATAGTCATGTTGCTTAATTTTGTTTCATGTTAGAGAAAAAATTTATGTCAAAGCAATAATTTTTCAAACTACTGCTAGAATGTTGATCTGTTACTGGGATCCTTTATTGCAATTAAAGAACGAATGGGACAAAAAAATTGAATGTATCTTCTTTCTAGCCAGAGAATAGAAAGTATTTAAATGTATTTTCACTGTTTGACGAATAAATTTTCTCCAAAACTACTGGAGCTGGGATGCTGTTCTTTGGGATTCCTGCTTAGGTTCATAAAGAGAGCAGAATGGGACAAAAAATTTGAATGTATCTTCTTTCTAGCCAGAGATATAGTCAAACGTATGCTTAAATGTCTATTTTCACAGTTTAGACGCGAAAACACCCTTTCATGTCAAAGCAATGAATTTTTCTCCAAAAACTACTGGAGCTGTGATGCTGTTCTTTGGGATTCCTGCTTAGGTTCATAAAGAGAGCAGAATGGGACAAAAAATTTGAATGTATCTTCTTTCTAGCCAGAGATATAGTCAAACGTATGCTTAAATGTCTATTTTCACTGTTTAGGCGCGAAAACACACTTTCATGTCAAAGCAATGAATTTTTCTCCAAAACTACTGGAGCTGTGATGCTGTTCTTTGGGATTCCTGCTTAGGTTCATAAAGAGAGCAGAATGGGACAAAAAATTTGAATGTATCTTCTTTCTAGCCAGAGATATTGTCAAACGTATGCTTAAATATCTATTTTCACTGTTTAGACGCGAAAAACACACTTTCATGTCAAAGCAATGAATTTTTCTCCAAAACTACTGGAGCTGTGATGCTGTTCTTTGGGATTCCTGCTTAGGTTCATAAAGAGAGCAGAATGGGACAAAAAAGTTGAATGTATCTTCTTTCTAGCCAGAGATATAGTCAAACGTATGCTTAAATATCTATTTTCACTGTTTAGACGCAAAAACACACTTTCATGTCAAAGCAATGAATTTTTCTCCATATCAAATTATTTTTATTTAAATAGTAAAAAGTGGGGGGGGGGAGAGGGGGGAGGGATGATAGGGAGGGGGGGAGAGGGGGGAGGGATGATAGGGAGGGGGGGTACATAAGAAAAAAGAGGGAAGGGAAAGGGGGGATAGGAGAGGACACATACATTTTTTTTTATACAATATAATGTTGTGGTACATGTAATAGTAAAATTATACAGGGTATATCGTAAGATAAAAATAAAAAGGTAGCAATGAATAGTACAAACAATAACATTAATCGGACACATTATATACAAAACAATTGAATAATTGAGTGAATATTAATTAAGATAAAGTAGGATAATAAACGAAGTGAAATAACAATAATTCCGAATAAGAGGGTGAAAAGGGTGGTGAATATTTATATTTATATTCGAGCTCACCATAGTTAGAAGAGTCATAAGAATACAGTTGTGATTTAAACTAATTGAGTTGTGGGAAGATTAAGACAAGAGGGAGGGACAATAGGTTGTCAACCATGGTTCCCACTGAAGTAAAAACTTTGACCAATTATGTGCTCTAGTAGCAAAAGCATATTCATGAGAGCAGTGATCGGTAACTCTGTCAATGAGATTTGTGATTGATGGGAGATCTTGCTGCTTCTATTTTGAAGCAAGTAGAGTCCTAGCAGTCAGAATTACATGAGAGACCAAGAGTCTGTAGTGTGGGAGTATTGCCTCGATACCAATCAATAAGAGGACTAGTTGCGGAGTGAAAGTAATGCGGGTTTTTGTGATGTTACTTAGTATCGCTGCAACTTCTTTCCAGAACTGTTGGATTTGGGGACAAAACCAGAAGAGATGAGACAATGATCCCTTTATGCCACATCCCCTCCAGCAAAGGGGAGATTGATCGGGATAGATGCGGTTAATAGCTGTAGGTGTGTAGTACCATCTTGAGACAGTTTTATAATGACTTTCGTGTAAAGTTGCTGATTTGGAAGAAGAATATGCGGATTTTAAGGATTTGGGGAATTCTTCTAAATTAATTTTAAAGTTTAATTCACCTTCCCACGCTTTAAGGAAGGGGAGGGCAGAGAGGTCCAAGTCTTCATTCAGGATTTTATAAAGGCGGTTTGTTGCCCATATTGACTCCTTTTGGGGCAACCTGATTAGTTCCGCGATCAAGGAGGGCAGTTTGAAGTCAAGTCTATGGGCTTGAAAGTAATTGTTCATAATCCTCCTTTGAGTTCTGTCCTCTCTTGTTAAAGGAAACTTTGTTTGCATATCTTGAAAAGATTGTAGTTGACCATCCTGTAATAAATCCAGGACATGGGATTGCTTTTTTAGTTTCCAGTTGGTTAGGTCCAGAGTGGGAATTAGAGTTTCTAGGGTCTCTAAGGGTGCATTTTTGAGTGAAATTTTTGTGGAGTGCTTGTTCGCTTTAATGTTCAGTTGTTTCCAAGCCTGAAGTGTGACCTTAATAGTTGGAGGATAAGAGGTCTTCTTATGGGGGTCAATTAAATAGGCTATGAGGAGGGATTTTAAATGTTTATGTGCAAATGAATCTTCAATATTAATCCAAGGCATGCTAGGGGAATCAAGAAGCCAATTCTGTGAAACTTTGATGAGTGAAGCCAAATAATAGTTATAGAGATTGGGTACACCTAATCCACCAGATAGTTTATGATGTTGAAGCGATGATGATGCTACTCTCGAGCTTTTCCAACGCCAAATAAAGGCCCGAAGTTGAGCTTGGAATTTCGAGAACCATTTTCTTGGAATAAAGAAAGGGATGGATCTAATAACATATAGAAACTTTGGGAAGAGGAGCATTTTAAATGCCTCTATTCTACTCAGCCATGACAATTCAATCCTTGAAAGGCGTTGGTATTCTTGACAGAAAGAGGAGTAGAGGGATGATAAGTTGGAATGAACAATATCTTTCAGTGGTTTCGTTAAGGTTATTCCCAAGTATGTGATCTCTTTGTCTTTCCAGGAGAAGTCGAACTCTTCTTTGAGGTAGGCTAAGAGTGTGTCGTCGATATTAAAATCCAAGACTTGAGATTTGGAAGTGTTGATCTTGTAGAGTGAAACCTGAGAAAATCTCCTGAGTTCGATATCAAGGTGTCTCAAGGATTTTAGGGGATTCGTAATTGAGAGTAGTATATCGTCTGCAAATAGTGAGATCTTATGTTGGTTTTTATTAACAGGAATCCCTTTAATATTCAGGTTGTTCCTTATGCTTGTGGCTAGAGGTTCAATAAATAAGGCGAAGAGCAGGGGGGAGAGAGGGCAACCCTGTCTTGTCCCGTTTGAAAGGTGGAATTTAGGGGAGAGAGTGGTGTTGGAGTAGACCTGGCTGATGGAGATTTATACATTGACTCGATGGTTCTAAGTATATTGCCCTGGAGACCAAATTTTTCAAGCGTTTTGAATAGGAATTGCCACTGTACTCTATCGAATGCCTTTTCGGCATCTAATGCCAAAAAGGCAGATGGTTGACCAGATTTTTCCATAATAGAGATTAGATCCAAAGCACGTCGCGTGGCGTCTGTAGTGGTGCGACCTGGTATGAAGCCGGCTTGGTCTGGGTGTATCAGTTTTGCAACATACTGGGTTAGTCGGTTAGCAGCAAGTTTTGCTATAATTTTGGTGTCAGTGTTAAGCAGTGATATTGGTCTATAATTTTTGACATCAGATGGGTCTCCTTTTCCCTTATGGATCACAGTAATCGTTGCCTCCAACATTTCTTCTGGTAAATAACCTTGAGATGCAGTGTGGTTGGCTAGTTTAGTAAGGCAGGGCGCCAAGATATGTTTAAATTCTTTATATAGTTCTGTTTGAAAACCATCAGGCCCAGGTGCTTTCTCAAGTTTGGATTTTTCAATAACCTCTACAACTTCCGCAAGGGTATAAGGGGTATTAAGTTCAGCTAGATCAGCAGTTGTTAGCGAGGGAAGATCCAGGGAACCCAAATAGTGTTGTATTTCTGTCTCGGTCGGTGAGTAATTTAAAGGGAGATCTTTAAGATTGTACAGGGAGGAATAGAATGAGGCGAATTCTTTAGTAATATCTCCGGGGTGGTGATGTAGTTTATCATGTTGGTCTTTAATTGATTTAATTCTGGCGTTTGTCTGTTGGTGCTTGATTTTTTGGGCTAGCAGTTTAGAAGGTTTGTTGCCAGAATGATAATGTTGGGTTTTTAATTTTTGGGTTAGTTTATCATATTCTGATGTGAGCAGGGATTTTAATTCCAAGCGAAGTTTGAAAATGTCCTCTAGGAGGCGAGGGTCCAAAGAAGATTCATGTAGTGTATCTAGTTCTTGGATTTTGGCCAGCGTATTTTTAAGCTTTTCTTGATTTTTTTTGATAAATTGTGAGTTCAACTGAATTAGTTTCCCACGGATGACTGCTTTGAAAGCTAGCCATAAGTTTAGTATTGAAGTCTCTGGTAAATCATTCTCTTTAAAGTAGTTTGTGATGGATTCCTCAATAGCTTTTTTATAATTCGGATGATTATATAAAAAACTGTTATTTCTCCACATTTTAAGTGGCGCTGATTTTGGACCAATCTTGAAATCAAATGTGATTGGGGCATGGTCGGACCAAGTTCTGGTCCCTATGTCGATTTTAATGAATTTTGGGAGAGAGAAAATTCCTGTCAGCACAAGGTCAATCCTGGAGTAGGAATTATGTTGTTTTGAAAAATAAGAGTACTCTACAGAGGTGGAATTTAGACAGCGAAATGCATCATAGAGATCATTGTTATGAAGCCATGGATCAAGTGATTCGTTATTCATGTTTCTGGACTTGTTCGAAGAGTCCATTTCACTGTTAGGAACGGTATTGAAGTCCCCAAATAATATCAGGTCCCTTGAGTTTTGTCTTTGATAATCCTCATCATCCTATTCAAAAATGTTTTCTGTGCTTTATTAGGGGCGTATATACACACCAAAGTGAATAGGTGGTTATTGATTTTGCAAATAAGCACTAAATATCTTCCCTCTGGGTCCTCAATGCTGTCGATGCGTTCGAAAGTGACATTATTGCTAATCATGATAGCTACTCCTGCCTTTTTTTTTAGGTTGCTGGCAAAAAATATATTTTGAAAGTTTTTATTGGTGAGTCTTGGGGGTTGGAGAGATGAAAATTTGGTTTCTTGAAGGCCTATAATGTCAGGTTTGGAGTCTTTAATTGATTTCCACAGAAAAAAATCTTCGTTGAGGGGAATTTAGACCGTTTGCATTCAATGACAAAAAGCGAAGTGACATGGTTAAATAGAAAAAGTAGCAGTATTATGGGCTCGAAATAAAACAATAACTAAAGTACTTAGGATTCTGTCCTATTCGGAAGCAATTTTTTGTAAATAAAATTAAATTAACGTTAGGAGTTATAGAGTTAAGACTTCACTCAATAACCCAACGGAGGGGATCTAATGATCACGTTTGAAATCCTCCTTTCGAGGCTAAAGTTATCGGCATTACACCTCAGCCAATATGGTGGAAGAGCGATCTATTTACGAGATAATAATACCAATGTCCTTAAGAACTTGAAGACCTCTATTAACCTCTGATAATGCGTAATATCTCCCTTGGTATTGGAATAATACCTTGGTCGGGTTGAAACCCCATTTATATGGGATATTGTTTTTTTGCAAGTAGTTGGTTAATGGGGAGAGTGATTTACGTTGTAGCATGGTAGGTTTGGAAATATCGGCGTACATTCTAATGTGTTGGTACGGGACAGGTAGGGATTTGTTTGCCTTCATGAATTCCACTATTTGGTCTTTAACATGTAAAAAGTGAAATTTTACCAAGATATCTCTCGGGATTTCTGGAGCAAGAGATCTTGGTTTTTTAATGCGGTAAGAAGAGACAATAGTAAGGTCCAGATCTGATAATGAGGGGATTGTTTGTTTAAAGAGATTTTTCACATATTGGTTCAATTGAGTAGTAGATATTGATTCATCAACACCCGAAGCTTAAGATTGTCTCCTGTCTTTGTCATCCAAATCAGTGAGTTTAGTTTGCATTGTTTTGCATTTGTCTTCCAAGAGGGTATGTTCTTTAAGTAGGGTTTCATGTTTGGAGAGTAGGGAAGTTATATCTGTTTCGTTTTTTTTTGCAGTGTGGGTAACATCATCTACATTAATTTGGAGATGGTTAAGTTTTCCTTCTAGTTTTTGTTCAAAATTCTTGGTTTTTTTATCTAAAGCATAGAAAATGTCTCTGAAGAATACTTTGTCTATCGGGCCTGTCCAATCAATGCCTTCGAATGTGTCTGAATCTTGGGAAGAAGGGTAATCCTTCCTTGGTTTCTGCTTGACTGGGCTAGGATTGGGGGTGTTATCGGATTCCACATCAGAGGAATAAGGAGATTTTTGAGTTTGCTGAGGGGTAGTTTTCTTTTTGGTAGCAAAGTCCTTCCTTTTTTGTGAGGAAGCTTGTGGTTTGATGAATGTCCCTTCATCTGTAGTCATATGAGATGTGGAATCCTGATCACTATTGGGATTTCTGGGGGATCTGGAGCGATGTTTTGCTTGTGCATGAGAGGATTTAATATCCGGTCTAGGGGGTTTAGGCTTATCCATATTTTGTATAACTGGAATTTAAATCAGATTGTAAAATCGTCTAGTTTTTAGCGAGGAAGAATTGACTTTCCTGAAGTTAGGTGCCAACGTTAATGTCGGGAGCAAGATAGTGTAGTTATACAGAGGAATTAAGGCAAGAATAAAATTCCTATAGAAATCAGAAGAAAATTTGGATAGGTATTATTTGGGTAATGGGTAATGACTGCTAGGACCCTGTGGCGATCAAGCAGCTAATCTATCCAGTGGAGTTGGAGTATTAGTTGCGGGTGTTAATTAAATTCAGCGAAGAATTTCTTTATGGACAATTGAATTAACAGAGGAAGTGGAAGAGGTTAAAGCTTCCTTGGCTTTAGGTAGTCTTATTTATCAGAATAGGTTTTATGGGCAAAATAGACGGGTGGTTGCCAATATGGAGTCAGTATTAGTTAAAAATATTACTTGGTTGTTATCCTGCCTTAAGGAATCAGAGTGACTTTAGAGACAAGCTATTTTGTCCAGCAGGGTGAGTAATGTGGCAGAAATTTAAGGACTGTTAATAAACGCTGAATGTGCAAGAGAGATGGGTGTGGGGAGCGAAATAACCAGCCCTAATTTCTAATTGGTCAAGTCTCACAAAACAGTGGGAAAAAATAAATTATTTGCAAGTAGAATACCAAAAAGGCAATTCAATAGAGTTCAAAGTGGGTGAGTTTCAATAGAGATTGTAGTATGTAGAGGATATGAGGTGGAGAGGGATATATATGTGAAAAAGGATATAAGAGATTGAAAGAGAAGATTTGAGAAGATTGTAAAGAGACAGAGTGATCAAAAAAAAAGGTAGAGAGTGGGAGGTTTAGAGTAGAAAAGAAAACAACAATAAAGGTTTTTACCTATAACAATTAGGATTATTTCTGGATGATGAAAACAAAAGTTCCTTGTAATGAGGTCCCGTAGATCCTGAAGTTTTGGTCGAGATGAGAGAAGTTGGTTGCTTGAAGATCTGGAGTTGGTTCACGTCGTTTAAGATGATGATGGATAAGTCAATCACATGAGGAGAAGGTCCAATATTCCGAATTAGTGGTGTCACTTGAAGTTTTAAAGTCCATTAGCACTAGAGTTGGTGGATTTCACAAGTGTAGAGGTTAAGATTTCCACGTATTTGTATTAGTGTACCATAAAACGCAGAGTAGTCCAAAGTATCTTTATAATAGTGTATGGTTTAGGCACAGAAATATATCCTAATGGATCAGTAGAGATGTAGATGGAGCGAGTCTGAAGCTTTTTCCCAAGACTCGCAGAAGTAATAGGAAGTTTCTTGCAGGTAGAAGTGACTATCGTATGTATCAACGGGTCTGTAAAAGAGTCGCGGTATAGTATTGAGGTAGCACGTAGGTTACTATAGAAACATGCGAGTTGTCAGCTGAGGTAAAGTGATGTCGGGTATTGTGGCGCGAGTCGGCTCCTGCGGTAAGAAACGAGTCAGTGTTGAAGTCTGTATGGTGAAGTACCAGCAGGGGGAAGCGCTACACAAATCCCAGCTCCTCCAGAGGTCCGCGACAGCTCCAAGGAGTATTATGCGAGTGGAGGCTATTGTGAAATTAACTAGTAAATCTGTGGGGAGAAACGCGGTAAAGTAAGGAAGTAGCGACCCGGTTGCTATAGTGATGATCGAGACTTTAGCAGGGAAGAAGTGGCGTCAGAAGACACAGCACGGGCCGGCCGCCGTGATAAGTGGCGAGACGCCAGTGGGTCCGCAATGATGTGAAGGTCGGCGAGTCACCAGCAAATGCCGGGGGCAGATGCCCTCAGAGGGGGTCGCGCCCAAGAACTCCCGGGCAAACTCGAGCTTCCGAGGCACCAACCTTCAAGGCGGGTCCAGTCCACGTCTCCTCAGATGCCAGAGGCAGATGTAAAATGATCCAATATCCGCAGGGGCCAGGCTCAGGCGCCGCGGAGGTGACAACAAGGAGCAACAATTCTCTGTATAAGAAGTCAGGAAGACGGAGTAGTTGGTTTGAAGATCGTATTCAAATGAGGAGTAAATGACCAGAACCAGTAGAAGTATACTCAGTTTCAAGCAAGAGGAATGGATCATCCAGTGGTCAGAAGCCTCACAATCCAAGTGTGCAGTTCGGAGGTTCTGTAATGAGTTTTGATGGGAGTTGCAGCGCCCTCTGCCGCCAGCGGTTACTATGACCGCAGCTAGTTGTATAAATCAATCAGGAGAAAGGCGGGAAAAAAAAAGAGCAGGAAGAGGTGCGCCCTCTACCGCCGGCAGTCGGTATGGCAACAACAAGTTACATAAGGCAATTAGAGGTGCGCCCTCTACCGCCGGCAGTCGGTATGGCAACAACAAGTTACATAAGGCAATTAGAGAAGCGGCGGGAGAAAAATGGCGGGAAAAAAAGAGCGGGAAATTATGCAGAGTCATTCAGCGGGTCTTAAGTGCCCAAAAAAGTGCCGGGAAGTCAGCAAAAACAGCGGAAAGCCTCTCACCTCGTCCAGAGATTAATTTTCTTAATCTTTTGATGCCAATGACGTGATTTAAGTTAGAGGAAAAGTCGCAGAAGGACCCAAATCCAGATGACAAAAAGAAATGGAAGGGGAATCCAAGATGTGAAAAAAGTCTCCTTGACAAGCCTTGTATTTTTGGAATGTATCCTCTGTTGTAGTAGGCTCGGATGTAGCTTGGAGTCAGGTGGTGGCAGCAGTTGCTATGTCGGGTCCCAGGTCCTCCGCTCAGCCGCGGTAAGGCGGGAAGAGCGGGGAGATCCCGAAAAAGGCGGGAAAAAAGTCTGGAGCCGGTTCCAAAGCTCAATAGCCTCTCGGAACCGGAGAAAAAACTCCAGATGTTGAATGCAGAGATCCAGAGAGCCAACCAGAGCTTAGCTAAATCAAGGATGAAGAAGGAAAAGCAGATTTTTCAGGAGATCCTCTAGTGGAGTGGTCCAGGAAGGCAAAAAAGATGCAAAAGTCCAAGAGGAAAGGTCCAACAAGTCCAAATGGTTCCGGATGGTAGTACAAATAGATCCAAGTTGGTTTGATTGGACTTTTCCCCAAGGGAAAAAGTCCAGTTGGTGTCTTCAGGCTGAGGTGCGGGAGCTCGAGCTAAACACGTCTAGTCAGCATGAGCTCCAAAGCCACGCCCCCTGAATTTTTCTCCAAAACTACTGGAGCTGGGATGCTGTTCTTTGGGATTCCTGCTTAGGTTCATAAAGAGAGCAGAATGGGACAAAAAATTTGAATGTATCTTCTTTCTAGCCAGAGATATAGTCAAACGTATGCTTAAATGTCTATTTTCACAGTTTAGACGCGAAAACACACTTTCATGTCAAAGCAATGAATTTTTCTCCAAAACTACTGGAGCTGTGATGCTGTTCTTTGGGATTCCTGCTTAGGTTCATAAAGAGAGCAGAATGGGACAAAAAATTTGAATGTATCTTCTTTCTAGCCAGAGATATAGTCAAACGTATGCTTAAATGTCTATTTTCACTGTTTAGACGCGAAAACACACTTTCATGTCAAAGCAATGAATTTTTCTCCAAAACTACTGGAGCTGTGATGCTGTTCTTTGGGATTCCTGCTTAGGTTCATAAAGAGAGCAGAATGGGACAAAAAATTTGAATGTATCTTCTTTCTACAAAAACTACTAGAAAAAAAGCAGCATCAGAAAAACTCACCATCCATGCCAAAGACAG
This sequence comes from Allobates femoralis, assembly GCA_033576535.1. Taxonomy (NCBI): domain Eukaryota; kingdom Metazoa; phylum Chordata; class Amphibia; order Anura; family Aromobatidae; genus Allobates; species Allobates femoralis. The sequence goes on from JARQOC010000009.1 coordinate 120,763,539, forward strand.
AAAACCAAAAGCACTTACAGGACGCAGTCAGAGCCCAATTGTAGAGCAAGCCCAGCTGCTGGCTGATGAGTCGCCTCTACCAGCAAAATGTGGGAGGCAACCTGCCATGCATACACTAGGCCTGCATAGAGCACCATTCACACTGATACATATGATGCAGAGTGTCTGAAAGCTACCCAACCGCTCCGCTGCCTGAGCATTGGGCCGCACAGTACAATGCTTCTGCACCACTGGATGAACGGCGCCCCTATGGGCCCACCTGCGCCCTGGATGGATAAAAAAGTGCAAAAGTTTTTTATATGATAAATAAAAAACCTTTATAGATGGGATTTTGGTTCATGTGTTGGCCCAAGACATTTAAGCTGATGACCCACGATCAAGGGATCCCATGCTCACCAGTCCTAACAAAATTGTACAAAAACTACTAGAAAAAAAGCAGCATCAGAAAAACTCACCATCCATGCCAAAGACAGAAAACCAAAAGCACTTACAGGACGCAGTCAGAGCCCAATTGTAGAGCAAGCCCAGCTGCTGGCTGATGAGTCGCCTCTACCAGCAAAATGTGGGAGGCAACCTGCCATGCATACACTAGGCCTGCATAGAGCACCATTCACACTGATACATATGATGCAGAGTGTCTGAAAGCTACCCAACCGCTCCGCTGCCTGAGCATTGGGCCGCACAGTACGATGCTTCTGCACCACTGGATGAACGGCGCCCCTATGGGCCCACCTGCGCCCTGGATGGATAAAAAAGTGCAAAAGTTTTTTATATGATAAATAAAAAACCTTTATAGATGGGATTTTGGTTCATGTGTTGGCCCAAGACATTTAAGCTGATGACCCACGATCAAGGGATCCCATGCTCACCAGTCCTAACAAAATTGTACAAAAACTACTAGAAAAAAAGCAGCATCAGAAAAACTCACCATCCATGCCAAAGACAGAAAACCAAAAGCACTTACAGGACGCAGTCAGAGCCCAATTGTAGAGCAAGCCCAGCTGCTGGCTGATGAGTCGCCTCTACCAGCAAAATGTGGGAGGCAACCTGCCATGCATACACTAGGCCTGCATAGAGCACCATTCACACTGATACATATGATGCAGAGTGTCTGAAAGCTACCCAACCGCTCCGCTGCCTGAGCATTGGGCCGCACAGTACGATGCTTCTGCACCACTGGATGAACGGCGCCCCTATGGGCCCACCTGCGCCCTGGATGGATAAAAAAGTGCAAAAGTTTTTTATATGATAAATAAAAAAACCTTTATAGATGGGATTTTGGTTCATGTGTTGGCCCAAGACATTTAAGCTGATGACCCACGATCAAGGGATCCCATGCTCACCAGTCCTAACAAAATTGTACAAAAACTACTAGAAAAAAAGCAGCATCAGAAAAACTCACCATCCATGCCAAAGACAGAAAACCAAAAGCACTTACAGGACGCAGTCAGAGCCCAATTGTAGAGCAAGCCCAGCTGCTGGCTGATGAGTCGCCTCTACCAGCAAAATGTGGGAGGCAACCTGCCATGCATACACTAGGCCTGCATAGAGCACCATTCACACTGATACATATGATGCAGAGTGTCTGAAAGCTACCCAACCGCTCCGCTGCCTGAGCATTGGGCCGCACAGTACGATGCTTCTGCACCACTGGATGAACGGCGCCCCTATGGGCCCACCTGCGCCCTGGATGGATAAAAAAGTGCAAAAGTTTTTTATATGATAAATAAAAAACCTTTATAGATGGGATTTTGGTTCATGTGTTGGCCCAAGACATTTAAGCTGATGACCCACGATCAAGGGATCCCATGCTCACCAGTCCTAACAAAATTGTACAAAAACTACTAGAAAAAAAGCAGCATCAGAAAAACTCACCATCCATGCCAAAGACAGAAAACCAAAAGCACTTACAGGACGCAGTCAGAGCCCAATTGTAGAGCAAGCCCAGCTGCTGGCTGATGAGTCGCCTCTACCAGCAAAATGTGGGAGGCAACCTGCCATGCATACACTAGGCCTGCATAGAGCACCATTCACACTGATACATATGATGCAGAGTGTCTGAAAGCTACCCAACCGCTCCGCTGCCTGAGCATTGGGCCGCACAGTACGATGCTTCTGCACCACTGGATGAACGGCGCCCCTATGGGCCCACCTGCGCCCTGGATGGATAAAAAAGTGCAAAAGTTTTTTATATGATAAATAAAAAACCTTTATAGATGGGATTTTGGTTCATGTGTTGGCCCAAGACATTTAAGCTGATGACCCACGATCAAGGGATCCCATGCTCACCAGTCCTAACAAAATTGTACAAAAACTACTAGAAAAAAAGCAGCATCAGAAAAACTCACCATCCATGCCAAAGACAGAAAACCAAAAGCACTTACAGGACGCAGTCAGAGCCCAATTGTAGAGCAAGCCCAGCTGCTGGCTGATGAGTCGCCTCTACCAGCAAAATGTGGGAGGCAACCTGCCATGCATACACTAGGCCTGCATAGAGCACCATTCACACTGATACATATGATGCAGAGTGTCTGAAAGCTACCCAACCACTCCGCTGCCTGAGCATTGGGCCGCACAGTACGATGCTTCTGCACCACTGGATGAACGGCGCCCCTATGGGCCCACCTGCGCCCTGGATGGATAAAAAAGTGCAAAAGTTTTTTATATGATAAATAAAAAACCTTTATAGATGGGATTTTGGTTCATGTGTTGGCCCAAGACATTTAAGCTGATGACCCACGATCAAGGGATCCCATGCTCACCAGTCCTAACAAAATTGTACAAAAACTACTAGAAAAAAAGCAGCATCAGAAAAACTCACCATCCATGCCAAAGACAGAAAACCAAAAGCACTTACAGGACGCAGTCAGAGCCCAATTGTAGAGCAAGCCCAGCTGCTGGCTGATGAGTCGCCTCTACCAGCAAAATGTGGGAGGCAACCTGCCATGCATACACTAGGCCTGCATAGAGCACCATTCACACTGATACATATGATGCAGAGTGTCTGAAAGCTACCCAACCGCTCCGCTGCCTGAGCATTGGGCCGCACAGTACGATGCTTCTGCACCACTGGATGAACGGCGCCCCTATGGGCCCACCTGCGCCCTGGATGGATCGTGGGTCATCAGCTTAAATGTCTTGGGCCAACACATGAACCAAAATCCCATCTAAAAGGTTTTTTATTTATCATATAAAAAACTTTTGCACTTTTTTATCCATCCAGGGCGCAGGTGGGCCCATAGGGGCGCCGTTCATCCAGTGGTGCAGAAGCATCGTACTGTGCGGCCCAATGCTCAGGCAGCGGAGCGGTTGGGTAGCTTTCAGACACTCTGCATCATATGTATCAGTGTGAATGGTGCTCTATGCAGGCCTAGTGTATGCATGGCAGGTTGCCTCCCACATTTTGCTGGTAGAGGCGACTCATCAGCCAGCAGCTGGGCTTGCTCTACAATTGGGCTCTGACTGCGTCCTGTAAATGCTTTTGGTTTTCTGTCTTTGGCAAGGATGGTGAGTTTTTCTGATGCTGCTTTTTTTCTAGTAGTTTTTGTACAATTTTGTTAGGACTGGTGAGCATGGGATCCCTTGATCGTGGGTCATCAGCTTAAATGTCTTGGGCCAACACATGAACCAAAATCCCATCTATAAAGGTTTTTTTATTTATCATATAAAAAACTTTTGCACTTTTTTATCCATCCAGGGCGCAGGTGGGCCCATAGGGGCGCCGTTCATCCAGTGGTGCAGAAGCATCGTACTGTGCGGCCCAATGCTCAGGCAGCGGAGCGGTTGGGTAGCTTTCAGACACTCTGCATCATATGTATCAGTGTGAATGGTGCTCTATGCAGGCCTAGTGTATGCATGGCAGGTTGCCTCCCACATTTTGCTGGTAGAGGCGACTCATCAGCCAGCAGCTGGGCTTGCTCTACAATTGGGCTCTGACTGCGTCCTGTAAGTGCTTTTGGTTTTCTGTCTTTGGCATGGATGGTGAGTTTTTCTGATGCTGCTTTTTTTCTAGTAGTTTTTGTACAATTTTGTTAGGACTGGTGAGCATGGGATCCCTTGATCGTGGGTCATCAGCTTAAATGTCTTGGGCCAACACATGAACCAAAATCCCATCTATAAAGGTTTTTTATTTATCATATAAAAAACTTTTGCACTTTTTTATCCATCCAGGGCGCAGGTGGGCCCATAGGGGCGCCGTTCATCCAGTGGTGCAGAAGCATCGTACTGTGCGGCCCAATGCTCAGGCAGCGGAGCGGTTGGGTAGCTTTCAGACACTCTGCATCATATGTATCAGTGTGAATGGTGCTCTATGCAGGCCTAGTGTATGCATGGCAGGTTGCCTCCCACATTTTGCTGGTAGAGGCGACTCATCAGCCAGCAGCTGGGCTTGCTCTACAATTGGGCTCTGACTGCGTCCTGTAAGTGCTTTTGGTTTTCTGTCTTTGGCATGGATGGTGAGTTTTTCTGATGCTGCTTTTTTTCTAGTAGTTTTTGTACAATTTTGTTAGGACTGGTGAGCATGGGATCCCTTGATCGTGGGTCATCAGCTTAAATGTCTTGGGCCAACACATGAACCAAAATCCCATCTATAAAGGTTTTTTATTTATCATATAAAAAACTTTTGCACTTTTTTATCCATCCAGGGCGCAGGTGGGCCCATAGGGGCGCCGTTCATCCAGTGGTGCAGAAGCATCGTACTGTGCGGCCCAATGCTCAGGCAGCGGAGCGGTTGGGTAGCTTTCAGACACTCTGCATCATGTGTATCAGTGTGAATGGTGCTCTATGCAGGCCTAGTGTATGCATGGCAGGTTGCCTCCCACATTTTGCTGGTAGAGGCGACTCATCAGCCAGCAGCTGGGCTTGCTCTACAATTGGGCTCTGACTGCGTCCTGTAAGTGCTTTTGGTTTTCTGTCTTTGGCATGGATGGTGAGTTTTTCTGATGCTGCTTTTTTTCTAGTAGTTTTTGTACAATTTTGTTAGGACTGGTGAGCATGGGATCCCTTGATCGTGGGTCATCAGCTTAAATGTCTTGGGCCAACACATGAACCAAAATCCCATCTATAAAGGTTTTTTATTTATCATATAAAAAACTTTTGCACTTTTTTATCCATCCAGGGCGCAGGTGGGCCCATAGGGGCGCCGTTCATCCAGTGGTGCAGAAGCATCGTACTGTGCGGCCCAATGCTCAGGCAGCGGAGCGGTTGGGTAGCTTTCAGACACTCTGCATCATATGTATCAGTGTGAATGGTGCTCTATGCAGGCCTAGTGTATGCATGGCAGGTTGCCTCCCACATTTTGCTGGTAGAGGCGACTCATCAGCCAGCAGCTGGGCTTGCTCTACAATTGGGCTCTGACTGCGTCCTGTAAGTGCTTTTGGTTTTCTGTCTTTGGCATGGATGGTGAGTTTTTCTGATGCTTTTTTTCTAGTAGTTTTTGTACAATTTTGTTAGGACTGGTGAGCATGGGATCCCTTGATCGTGGGTCATCAGCTTAAATGTCTTGGGCCAACACATGAACCAAAATCCCATCTATAAAGGTTTTTTATTTATCATATAAAAAACTTAGGTTCATAAAGAGAGCAGAATGGGACAAAAAATTTGAATGTATCTTCTTTCTAGCCAGAGATATAGTCAAACGTATGCTTAAATGTCTATTTTCACTGTTTAGACGCGAAAACACACTTTCATGTCAAAGCAATACATTTTTCTTCAAAACTACTGGAGCTGTGATGCTGTTCTTTGGGATTCCTACTTAGGGTCATAAAGAGAGCAGAATGGGACAAAAAATTTGAATGTATCTTCTTTCTAGCCAGAGATATAGTCAAACGTATGCTTAAATGTCTATTTTCACTGTTTAGACGCGAAAACACACTTTCATGTCAAAGCAATGAATTTTTCTCCAAAACTACTGGAGCTGGGATGCTGTTCTTTGGGATTCCTACTTAGGGTCATAAAGAGAGCAGAATGGGACAAAAAATTTGAATGTATCTTCTTTCTAGCCAGAGATATAGTCAAACGTATGCTTAAATGTCTATTTTCACTGTCTAGACGCGAAAAAAGATTTGGTCATATGCAAATTTCGGTTGACAACATAACACACAAAGTAGACAAAAATAAATCAGATATCTCCTCTTTATTGTCTAAGCACGAGGAGCTGGTTGAGGACCACAAATTCCTCAGAGAAAACTATAATTTGTTACAAAACAAACTCTATGACTTAGACGACAAAGATAGGCGACAAAATCTGAAGTTTCGAGGTATTGAGGAATCCATTTTACCCAACCAATTAAAATAATATGCAACAGACCTAATACGACAATCGATTCCATCAATATCAGACCCCAACCCCAATATTATTTCAATTTACCGTCTAAGGAAGCCAAAATCTCTATCACCAGATGTACCAAGAGATGTCTTAATCAAGTTTCAATTCCTCCAAGAGAAGGAACAGATAGTTGAGTATCTAAAAACAAATAAGTCCCTTCCAGCTCCGTACCAACATGTCAGAATTTTTGCTGACATATCAAAATTCACGATGCAACAAAGAAGGGAACTATCACCCATTATCAATTCACTACAGAGGAGCTCCATTTCTTACAAATGGGGCTTTAACCCAACAAGAATAATTTTCCAACATCAGGGAAGGACTATTGCACTCTCAGAAGTGGAGAAAGGTCTTAAAACCCTTAAAGATCTGGGAATTATTATTTCATAAATTAGATCTATTCTCCAACTAATATTGGCTGAGGTGTTATGCCAAAAACACTAGCCAAAAAAGGAGGTTTTTTCAACGTGATCACTGGATCCCCTCCGTTGAATAAATTGAGTTAGGTTTTTAATCTTCATAAACAATTTAGAATAATAAAACTTACTTTGCTACATATCATAGGATTTCCCAAGCAAGAAAAAGATACCATCAGTTAAATCAGCTTCCATTCCAAGTAAATAACATCTTAGATCATTATCTTACCATGTCTCTCCGCTTTTATCCCCAAAATATCAACGGACTTAACTCCCCTAAAAGACGCTTTTTCTTATGGAAAAAGATCAAAGAATCTAAAGCGGATATAATAGGACTCCAGGAAACCAAACTATCGTCACAACAACCACAGAGATTGACCAACAAAGATTTCCAAAACATCTTCTGTGCCAACAACCCGAGGAAAAAGGCTGGTGTAGCCATTATGATCAAAAACAATGTGGCCTTCGATTTAATAGAAACCATTGCAGATCCGGAGGGGAGATATTTGGTCCTCATCTGTAAACTCAATTCCCACATATTTACCTTGATTTGTGTCTACGCCCCTAATAAAGCTCAAAAAACCTTTTTAAGTAAGGTCATGAGGTTAATTAACGACAAAAAACAGGGTGACCTCATTATTTTTGGTGACTTTAACACTGTCCCCAATAGTACAATCGACTCATCTAACAAAATCAGGAATAACAACAATCAATCCCTGGACCCATGGCTCCATAAATTTGACCTATACGACACATTCAGATGTTTAAATTCCACCTCCATCGAATACTCCCACTATTCACAGAGGCACAACTCTTATTCTAGAATCGACTTAGTCCTGGCTGGAGTATTTACCCTACCAAAATTCACCAAATCAGAGATCGGGTCCATAACCTGGTCCGATCACGCCCCCACAACTTTTGAAATCAAGATAGGTCCAAAATCCTTATCTCCCAAACTATGGAGAAATAATAGCCTACTATACTCCCACCCAACATTCAAAAAGGAAATAGAAGAAACCATCATCAACTATTTCAGGGAAAACGATTTGGAAGAAACATCAATAGTAACCCTATGGTCAGCTTTCAAAGCAGTACTTCGAGGGAAAATGATTCAGTTAAATGCTCAATTAAATAGAAAAAAACAGGAAAAACTTAAAAATATGGTGGCCAAAATTCACGAACTTGAGGTGACGCACCAAAACTCTCTGAACCCCCAAATTCTGGAGGAAATTTTTCAACTTCGCCTAAACATTAAAACGCTCCTTACTTCTGATTACGACAAACTTTCCCAGACGCTTAAAATGCATCACTACCATTCAGATGACAGACCATCTAAATTATTGGCCCAAAAAATTAAACTCCAGAAAACCAAGGCAAGAATCAAGGAAATAAAAGACCAACATAGCAAATTACATTACCATCCTGAAGACATTGCAAAGGAATTTGCTAAGTATTATTCCTCCTTGTACAATCTGAAAGAGCACTCCTCGAATCAATCCCCGGAAATAGCAGAAATACATAATTATCTAAACAACTTAGAACTCCCCATACTGACCGACACTGATTTAATAGAACTCAATTCTCCTTATACTACCCCCGAAATAGCTGAAGTCATTAAAAAATCAAAAAATGGAAAAGCACCTGGACCAGATGGTTTCCAAAACGAACTATTCAAAGAATTCAATCAAATCCTGGCTCCTTATCTCACTAAGTTAGCAAACCACACAGCAACTCTGGGATATTTACCAGCTGACATGCTGGAGGCGACAATAACAGTGATCCCTAAAGGTAAAGGAGATCCATCCGACGTCAAGAATTATAGACCAATATCACTATTAAACACCGACACCAAAATTCTTGCTAAACTCGCAGCAAATCATTTAAAAAACTATGTGAGTAGACTAATCCACCCAGATCAATCAGGTTTTATACCCGGACGTACCACCGTTGATGCCACAAGACGTGCATTGGACTTAATCTCTACTATTGAAACGACTAACCAACCATCCGCCTTCTTGGCACTTGATGCCGAGAAGGCATTTGATAGGGTTCATTGGCAGTTTTTATTTTCAACTTTAGAAAAATTCGGACTTAAGGTTAACATTCTTCGTACAATCCAATCTTTGTATAAAGCCCCTACTGCCAGAGTAAGCTCTAACACCACTTTGTCCCCTAAATTTCCACTTTCAAATGGGACACGGCAAGGTTGCCCCCTATCGCCACTCCTTTTTGCACTATATATAGAACCTTTGGCCTCCAGTATAAGACAAAATTCTAACATCAAAGGGATTCTAATTAGCCAAACCCAACATAAAATTTCACTCTTTGCTGATGACATCTTACTATCAATAACTAACCCGTTGAAATCCCTGAGACACCTCGACTTGGAACTCCAAAAATTCTCGCGAGTCTCTTTGTATAAAATTAACAAAGCTAAATCACAGGTTTTGGACTTCAACATCGATATTACTCTCCTACAATATCTGGAGGAAGAATTTGACTTTTCCTGGAAGAAAACAGACATAACATATCTGGGCATCAAATTAACTAAACCCTCAAGCGAAATGGTGCATTTGAATTTTTCATCACTCTATAGCTCCCTATCTAAGGAATATCAACGTCTTTCCAAAATTGAATTGACTTGGTTGAGCAAAATAGAGGCATTTAAAATGCTCCTTTTCCCAAAACTTCTGTTTACAATTAGATCTATGCCCCTGTTCATTCCAAGGAAATGGTTCACAAAAATTCAGTCTCAACTACGTGCCTTCATTTGGCGCAGGAAAAAACCGAGAGTTGCCTCATTTGCCCTACAGCGACACAAATCTTCAGCAGGATTGGGTGTACCTAATATATACAACTATTATTTAGCCTCTTTAATCAAACTATCTCACAGTTGGTTACTTGACTCTCCTGAAATGCCTTGGACCGCCATAGAAGGATCTTATGCAGGGAACAACTTAAAACCTCTCCTTATAGCATGCCTCTTAGATCCCCAAAAGAAAGTTCCATCCCAGCCAATCATTAAAGCAACAATTCAAGCCTGGAAACAATTCACTGTAAAAGCAGAAAAATACTCCACCAAAATTGTCCTTAAAAATGTACCATTGGAAACACTTGAAACACTCATTCCTTCCCTGGACCTATCTAATTGGAAACTAAAAAATAAAACCCATGCTCAGGACCTGATAAGAGACGGCATACTCATACCTTTCCATGAGATGCAAAACAAATTTCCCCTAACCAGGGATGACAGGACCCAATGGAGATCCTTAGACAATTATATCCGGACCCATCGACATGACTTCAAAATTCCATCGATCATAACAGAACTAATCAGACTTCCTCAGAAAGAATCAATCTGGACGACTAACCGCCTCTACAAGATCTTAAACGATGAATTGGAACTCCCAGGTCTTCCCTTTATAAAAGCATGGGAACAGGAACTCAATGTTAAAATCAACTTGGAAACCCTACCTAAAATACTGAAAACCGCCTACTCCAGCTCCAAATGCGCTACACTACACGAAAGTCACTACAAATTACTATCTAGGTGGTACTACACTCCTGTTGTACTAAACCGTTTCTTCCCAGACCACTCTCCTTTATGCTGGAGAGGATGTGGAGACTACGGATCGCTTTCCCACATCTTTTTGTTTTGTCCTAGAATTCGCCAGTTTTGGGATGAAGTGGAGACTTTACTTAGAAACATCAGCAAATGTCACATTACTCTCTCTCCGGAGCTGGCCCTTTTGCTTCTTGGCATAGAAGCTTTCCCTTTTCATACCAGACTTCTAATAGCTCACGTGGTGTTGACTGCCAAGAGCTTACTGGCTGCAAAATGGAAACAACTTGAACCACCTTCAATTGCTAATCTGATAGGAAGAGTTACTGACCACTGCACCCATGAAAACTCCTTTGCAATTCGCAATAATACTTGGAACAAATTCTGCCTTCAATGGGACCCCTGGATTCAATCTTATGCCCCATTGCTCAAACCCTAGACCATCCCTATATTAATTATGCAAATTGTAAACTCTCACTATGCTGTTTTTTCATATCCGAAAATAAGACAATCTTAACCTGTATATTTCTTGTTTGGATTTTTAATCCCATAAAAAATTTTCTTTTATGCACTAAACTCACCCAATTTCTCAATAGTTGTTAATAGCATTATCACGATGACTGTATTTTCTTGTTATACAATTCACTTTTTTCTCTCCACTACTTTAGGACTCTATTTGTTTCATATTATTTGATTCATATAACTTGAATAACCAACACTTTATTTATTGCTTTGTATTCTTGTATATATTGTGTGCTTCCCTATCCCCCCCTCCCCCTACCCCCTTTTATATTATGTAACCTTTCCCTTCCCCTTCCCTCCCTCTTTTTATTATTATACCCTAATAAAAATATTTTGAAAGAAGAGAGCAGAATGGGACAAAAAATTTGAATGTATCTTCTTTCTAGCCAGAGATATAGTCAAACATATGCTTAAATGTCTATTTTCACTGTTTAGACGCGAAAACACACTTTCATGTCAAAGCAATGAATTTTTCTCCAAAACTACTGGAGCTGTGATGCTGTTCTTTGGGATTCCTGCTTAGGTTCATAAAGAGAGCAGAATGGGACAAAAAATTTGAATGTATCTTCTTTCTAGCCAGAGATATAGTCAAACGTATGCTTAAATGTCTATTTTCACTGTTTAGACGCGAAAACACACTTTCATTCAAGCAATAATTTTTCTCAAACTACTGGACTGGAGCTTCTTTGGGATTCCTGTTAGGTTCATAAAGAGAGCAAATGGGCAAAAATTTGAATAATCTTTTCTACCAGATATATCAAACGATATGCTAAATTGTCTATTTTCACTGTTTAGACGCGAAAACACATTTCATGTCAAAGCAATTGAATATTCTCCTTCAAACTCTGGACTTATTCTTTGATTCCCTAGTCATAAGAGAGCAAATGGACAAAAATTTGAATTTCTTCTTTCTACCCAGAGAAAAGTCAAACATCTTAAATGTCTATTTTCACTGTTTAGGACGCGAAAAAATTTCATGTCAAAGAATGAATTTTTCTCCAAATATGGAGCTGTGATGCTGTTACTTTGGATTCTGTTAGGTTCATGTAGCAAATGGACAAAAACTTTGAATTATCTTCTTTCTATGCCATAGATAATCAAACTAGCTAAATTTATTTACTGCTTTAGATCGAAAACAACTTTCAGTCAAAGCATGAATTTTCCTCCCTAAAATACTGTGCTGTGATGCCTGTTCTTTTGATTCTGCTTAGTTCCAATAAAATATGAAGAATGGACAAAAAATTTGAATGTATCTTCTTTCTAGCCAGAGATATAGTCAAACTATGCTTAAATGTCTATTTTCACTGTTTAGACGCGAAAACACACTTTCATGTCAAAGCAATGAATTTTTCTCCTAAACTACTGGAGCTGTGATGCTGTTCTTTGGGATTCCTGCTTAGGTTCATAAGAGAGCAGAATGGGACAAAAAATTTGAATGTATCTTCTTTCTAGCCAGAGATATAGTCAAACGTATGCTTAAATGTCTATTTTCACTGTTTAGACGCGAAAACACACTTTCATGTCAAAGCAATGAATTTTTCTCCAAACTACTGGAGCTGTGATGCTGTTCTTTGGGATTCCTGCTTAGGTTCATGAAGAGAGCAGAATGGGACAAAAAATTTGAATGTATCTTCTTTCTAGCCAGAGATATAGTCAAACGTATGCTTAAATGTCTATTTCACTGTTTAGACGCGAAAACACACTTTCATGTCAAAGCAATGAATTTTTCTCCTAAACTACTGGAGCTGTGATGCTGTTCTTTGGGATTCCTGCTTAGGTTCATAAAGAGAGCAGAATGGGACAAAAAATTTGAATGTATCTTCTTTCTAGCCAGAGATATAGTCAAACGTATGCTTAAATGTCTATTTTCACTGTTTAGACGCGAAAACACACTTTCATGTCAAAGCAATGAATTTTTCTCCAAACTACTGGAGCTGTGATGCTGTTCTTTGGGATTCCTGCTTAGGTTCATGAAGAGAGCAGAATGGGACAAAAAATTTGAATGTATCTTCTTTCTAGCCAGAGATATAGTCAAACGTATGCTTAAATGTCTATTTTCACTGTTTAGACGCGAAAACACACTTTCATGTCAAAGCAATGAATTTTTCTCCTAAACTACTGGAGCTTGATGCTGTTCTTTGGGATTCCTGCTTAGGTTCATAAGAGAGCAGAATGGGACAAAAAATTTGATGTATCTTCTTTCTAGCCAGAGATATAGTCAAACGTATGCTTAAATGTCTATTTTCACTGTTTAGACGCGAAAACACACTTTCATGTCAAAGCAATGAATTTTTCTCCTAAACTACTGGAGCTGTGATGCTGTTCTTTGGGATTCCTGCTTAGGTTCATAAAGAGAGCAGAATGGGACAAAAAATTTGAATGTATCTTCTTTCTAGCCAGAGATATAGTCAAACGTATGCTTAAATGTCTATTTTCACTGTTTAGACGCGAAAACACACATTTCATGTCAAAGCAATGAATTTTTCTCCTAAACTACTGGAGCTGTGATGCTGTTCTTTGGGATTCCTGCTTAGGTTCATGAAGAGAGCAGAATGGGACAAAAAATTTGAATGTATCTTCTTTCTAGCCAGAGATATAGTCAAACGTATGCTTAAATGTCTATTTTCACTGTTTAGACGCGAAAACACACTTTCATGTCAAAGCAATGAATTTTTCTCCTAAACTACTGGAGCTGTGATGCTGTTCTTTGGGATTCCTGCTTAGGTTCATAAAGAGGCAGAATGGGACAAAAAATTTGAATGTATCTTCTTTCTAGCCAGAGATAGTCAAACGTATGCTTAAATGTCTATTTTCACTGTTTAGACGCGAAAACACACTTTCATGTCAAAGCAATGAATTTTTCTCCTAAACTACTGGAGCTGTGATGCTGTTCTTTGGGATTCCTGCTTAGGTTCATGAAGAGAGCAGAATGGGACAAAAAATTTGAATGTATCTTCTTTCTAGCCAGAGATATAGTCAAACGTATGCTTAAATGTCTATTTTCACTGTTTAGACGCGAAAACACACTTTCATGTCAAAGCAATGAATTTTTCTCCTAAACTACTGGAGCTGTGATGCTGTTCTTTGGGATTCCTGCTTAGGTTCATGAAGAGAGCAGAATGGGACAAAAAATTTGAATGTATCTTCTTTCTAGCCAGAGATATAGTCAAACGTATGCTTAAATGTCTATTTTCACTGTTTAGACGCGAAAACACACTTTCATGTCAAAGCAATGAATTTTTCTCCTAAACTACTGGAGCTGTGATGCTGTTCTTTGGGATTCCTGCTTAGGTTCATGAAGAGAGCAGAATGGGACAAAAAATTTGAATGTATCTTCTTTCTAGCCAGAGATATAGTCAAACGTATGCTTAAATGTCTATTTTCACTGTTTAGACGCAAAAACACACTTTCATGTCAAAGCAATGAATTTTTCTCCTAAACTACTGGAGCTGTGATGCTGTTCTTTGGGATTCCTGCTTAGGTTCATGAAGAGAGCAGAATGGGACAAAAAATTTGAATGTATCTTCTTTCTAGCCAGAGATATAGTCAAACGTATGCTTAAATGTCTATTTTCACTGTTTAGACGCAAAAACACACTTTCATGTCAAAGCAATGAATTTTTCTCCTAAACTACTGGAGCTGTGATGCTGTTCTTTGGGATTCCTGCTTAGGTTCATGAAGAGAGCAGAATGGGACAAAAAATTTGAATGTATCTTCTTTCTAGCCAGAGATATAGTCAAACGTATGCTTAAATGTCTATTTTCACTGTTTAGACGCGAAAACACACTTTCATGTCAAAGCAATGAATTTTTCTCCTAAACTACTGGAGCTGTGATGCTGTTCTTTGGGATTCCTGCTTAGGTTCATAAAGAGAGCAGAATGGGACAAAAAATTTGATTGTATCTTCTTTCTAGCCAGAGATATAGTCAAACGTATGCTTAAATGTCTATTTTCACTGTTTAGACGCGAAAACACACTTTCATGTCAAAGCAATGAATTTTTCTCCTAAACTACTGGAGCTGTGATGCTGTTCTTTGGGATTCCTGCTTAGGTTCATGAAGAGAGCAGAATGGGACAAAAAGTTTGAATTTATCTTCTTTCTAGCCAGAGATATAGTCAAACGTATGCTAAAATGTCTATTTTCACTGTTTAGACGCGAAAACACACTTTCATGTCAAAGCAATGAATTTTTCTCCTAAACTACTGGAGCTGTGATGCTGTTCTTTGGGATTCCTGCTTAGGTTCATGAAGAGAGCAGAATGGGAGAGGCGTGGCTTTGGAGCTCATGGAGAGCAGACGTGTTTAGCTCGAGCTCCTGCTCCTCAGCCAGAAAAAAGCAACTGGATCTCTTCCCTAGGGGAGAAATCCTACCAAACCAACCAAGATCTGCCTGAACCAGCTCCAAGAACCATCTGGACCTACTGGACTTCTCACTTCTGGATTTTTTTTCCCTCTTTGGATTACCACAATAGAAGATCTTCTTGAAACTTCATCTTCTCCCCCATCTACTTGGCTTAATTAGGCACTGGACATCTCCTTGGGACTCTAACTCAACTATTTTGGGCTTCTTCCCGGTTCCGAGTGGTCAGAGGATCCTTAAACCAGCTTTTGGACTTTTCCCGCCTTTTTTCGGGACTTTCCCGCTTTCCCGCCAAAACCGCGGCTTTTTCCCGCCTTTTTCGGGGGTTTCCCGCCTTCCCGCCGCGGCCGCGGCTCTGAGGACACTAAAAACCAGCTCCGGGACCTTTCCCGCCCTTTTTCGGGACTTCCCGCTTTCCCGCCAAAATCGCGGCTTTTTCCCGCCTTTTTTCGGGACTTCCCGCTTTTCCCGCCAAAATCGCGGCTCTATTGTAGACCCGCGAGTTACTATAGCAACGGCCACTAGGGGCAGACTCCGATACATAGCAGTCTCTTCTATGCATAGAAGCACTTGGATGATCAAGCCTGGGACTACAACTTCTTCTCTCACTATGAGTAAGTGAGCCTTCAGAAAAGGTGCCAGCTCCCTTGGTTTCTCTCTGTGTTTTCGGGACAACTGTGAGTATATACTGAGGTTCCCGTCGCCGCCTTGCCCTGGGGGAACCGGGACCCGATCTACTGACTTCCGATTCAGGTAGGAATCTCCTTGAACCTGTGTTGAAACTCTCGGCTCCACTCCGGACTTCCAGGACCCCCCGGGGACTGACGCAGCAGTTTCCCGCCCTTTTCACAGCCACGTTACATAATCATTTGTTGTCAAAACAACAGCTGGCAGCAGATGGCGCTAACACTCTTCTGACATTCCACTATACTGAAAGATTCTGAAGCAACGAGTGACTACATCGAGCTCTGCTCAGTAAGGACTGTGCCTGCCTTCCCCGGACTAGTGGAACTGCTGCTCTGCTTCTGCTCCTGGCTCTGCTCTTCACCGTTGCCATAGCAACTGTTTATACTCGCACATTATCCCCCGACACTACTGCGATTCGGCTGGAGACTTGCAGTCTGTCATAACAACGATTACTATTCTTCTAACCGGCTTAACTCCTCATTAGCTGGCGACTTTATCAAACTAATCTCTAGAAGTGTTAACTCCTTCAACACTGGGTCTATTGTTCTCTAGACTTAATCTATTTAAGTTCTTAATGAGACCACACCAACAGGATCGCTCTGAACTTGTTTGAATCTCTCTTTATTGATCATTATCTGCATTGGGATCCTGTCAAGACTTTTCATCACACCTGCAGAATAAAACGATTCTGCTTGGACCAGTAACTATTGACTGTCTCCTGGTTGCTCTGATTTTACATCTAATCTTTTAACAACAAGGACTGCTCCGGACCTTATCAAGATTTTCAGCTAACATTAAGGAACAAATTGGACCTGCTTGGATTGATGACTATTAACCGTTTCCAGGTCGTTTCAATCTCACCCTTGACCTTCAATCAACAGAAACTTACCCAACCTGTCCTGCTCCATTTGGGTTTCTGGGTCTGTATTGCATAAGCATCTTCTCAATCTCTGGGTTTTTTTCTTACCGTTTGAAGACTGATCTCTGGGACAGCATTACATAAAGCATTTCCTAAATTGCTGGGATTTTTACGTTTGAAGACTGGTAAATATCTTATTAGATCTCCTCTGTCCTACTGGTTTATATACTCATCTATAACTTCAACTTCCATCTTATTACCCTCTACCTCTCTACATTACTCTTTTCATTTACCGCTATTTTTCTTATAACCCCTCCCCCCCTTCTTTATTTTCATTTCCTCACGGAAATCACCATCACTTCCTTAAACACCTCTTCCTATCCTATCTCTTGACTCAAGATTAACCCCCAGTACTATCCTTAGACTGCTACCCTTCTAACTTCTCTTTTTCTTATCATAACCAGTAGATCACTTCTCACTTCTTCCTATCCCACTTTTTTTACCTTACCTTGTATCCTTTCTTATAAGCTTTCATCTCCTATTCCTTTTTAGTAACTGACTTATAATCCTTACTCTCTCCTAACTTGTACTTATCTTTCATATTACTCCATTTTCATTACAACTTTATAGTTCTGATCATTGTTAATGGGCTAAAACCAGATTTTCCTTAGGACCAGGCACTTTCTGACCCACTTTATCTACCCTGGGACACACCCTAAACTGAATAACCCTTACTTAACTCTTTAAACTTGATACCCTGACAACAAATTGCTACTGCCACTGATTTTTCTTGTATCTACTACAAACATTTCTCCTAAACGACTTGTATATTGCATAAACCTTTGAGCGGTTACTATATAGTTATTTCTGGTCGTGACTCATATAAGGCCACTACTGACCACAACCTAACTCTAACCTGAACACTACTTGGAGGCATTGAATAGAGGAACAATTGCTGACGAATAAACGGGACTTCTCAATCAGGGAATAATTTAACACTTGAGTTTACACTCCTTCCAGGTAAGCTAGTCGACAACTGACAGAGATTAATGCTCAATCACACCATCTATAACTTGGCTGAAGTGTATTTAGTGGTCTCTTCCACTGGATTATACTAGTTATCAAAATAAAGAAAAACAAAATATCTGATCCCTCTAGGACTAAATATACCCCTGCAGATACAAGTTCTCGACAGTTAATACCACATCTTGTTCCCCCTGGCTCTCCCTAGAGAATAAAACATTAAAAAACCCAAATAATCCAAATCTATCCTAGCAAACTCTTCAGTAATACTACTGATAAAGCAACTAGTCTCTTTATCTTTACCACTTAAGTCTGACCATAGTCTATCCAACATGGCCACAGCGAAACAATCTAAGGAAAAACCCAAACCACCCAGATCAGATATAAAGATCACTCATGCAGAATACAAACATCGCTCCAGATCCCCTAGGGATCACAGCAGCGACCGAGGTTCTGACTCCCACATGACTGTAGAAGAGGACAACTATGCAAAACCGCAAGTTTCCTCCCAAAAAAGAAAAGAATTCGCAACCAAGAAAAAGACTAACTCTTCCCAGACATTCAAAATTCCAAACTCCTCAGACTCTGATGAGACTCCTAACGCCAGTCCTATCAAACAAAAGCCCAGGAAAGAACCTACATCACCGCAAAACACTGACACTTTTGAGGGAATAAACTGGACTGGCCCGATAGATAAAAATTTTTTCAAAGAGATTTTTTATGCTTTGGACAAAAAAAATAAAGCTTTTGAGGAAAAACTAGAATCAAAATTCGAACACATGCAAATTTCGGTGGATGCCATAACACATAAAGCAGACAGAAACGAATCGGACATTTCATCTTTGTTATCCAAACATGAGGAACTGGTTGATGACCACAGACTCCTCAAAGAAAGCCACAAATTGATGTTGAATAAAATAGCTGACTTAGAAGACAAAGACAGACGGCATAACCTAAAACTGCGAGGTATTGAGGAGACCATCCTGCCCAACCAACTTAAACAATATGCAACAGACTTAATAAAACAAATGATCCCCTCACTCCCAGACGCCAACATGAATATAGTTTCAATTCACCGTCTTAGGAAGCCAAAGTCACTAACCCCAGATATACCAAGAGACGTCCTTGTCAAATTTCAATTTCTCCAAGTGAAAGAACAGATAGTTGACTACCTAAAAATAAATAAGTCCCTCCCAGCTCCACACCAACATGTCAAAATTTTTGCTGACATAACAAAATCTACAATGCAGCAAAGAAGGGAATTATCCCCCTTAACCAACACGTTACAAAAGAGCTCTACTCCCTACAAATGGGGCTTTAACCCTACAAGAGTCCTAATCCAACACCAAGGAAGATTTATTGCACTCTCGGAAGTGGAGAAAGGCTTAAAGACCCTTAAAGACCTGGGCATTATCATATCCTAAATAGATCTATACTCCAATAAATTATGGCTGAGGTGTTATGCCAAGAACACTAGCCCAAAAAGGAGGTTTTCAAACGTGATCTTTTGATCCCCTCTGTTGAGCAAATTGAGTAACGTTTAAAAATTTAACTGCAATTTTAGAATATTAAAATTATATCGCTATACATCATAGAAGTTCCCAAACGAGAACGAAACACCATCATCCACACAGTTATTACCCCAACTATACAATAATTTAGATCAATATCTGATCATGTCTCTCCGCTTTTACTCCCAAAATATCAATGGACTTAACTCCCCTAAAAGACGGTTCTTTCTGTGGAAAACACTCAAAGAATCCAAGGCGGACATCATAGGTCTCCAGGAGACCAAACTATCGTCACAACAACCACAGAGATTGGTTAATAAAAACTTCCAAAATATCTTTTGTGCTAACAACCTGAGGAAGAAGGCAGGAGTAGCCATCATGATCAAAGACAATGTCACTTTTGAATTGATAGAGAACATAGCAGATCCGGAGGGGAGATATTTGGTCCTCATTTGCAAACTTAATTACCATACATTTACTCTAATATGTGTCTACGCCCCCAATAAAGCCCAAAAAACTTTTTTAAGCAAAGTCATGCGGTTAATAAACGACAAAATACAAGGGGATCTCATTATATTTGGAGACTTCAACACCGTCCCAAACAGTGTAATTGATTCATCTAATAAGACCAGAAATAACAACAACCAGTCCCTTGACCCATGGCTTCATAAATACGATCTTTATGACACATTCAGATGCTTAAATTCCACCTCTGTCGAGTACTCCCACTATTCAAAGAGGCACAATTCTTATTCCAGAATTGATTTAGCCCTGGCTGGAATATTTACCCTACCAAAAATTGTCAAATCAGAAATCGGGTCCATAACTTGGTCCGATCACGCCCCCATTACGTTTGAAATCAAGACCGGTCCGAAATCCCTATCCCCCAGACAATGGAGAAATAACAGTTTACTGTATTCCCACCCAACATACAAAAGAGAGATAGATGAAACCATCACCAACTATTTTAAGGAAAACGATTTGAATGAGATGTCAACAGTAACCCTATGGTCAGCCTTCAAAGCGGTACTTAGGGGAAAATTGATTCAACTAAACACCCAACTAAACAGGAAGAATCAGGAAAAACTTAAAAACATAGTGGCCAGAATCCACGAACTAGAGATGACGCACCAAAGCTCTCTGAATCCCCAAATTCTGGAAGAAATTTTTCAACTTCGCCTAAATATTAAAACGCTTCTCACCGCTGACTATGACAAAATCTCCCAGACCCTTAAGATGCATTACTACCACTCAGACGATAGACCATCTAAACTACTGGCCCAAAAAATTAAACTCCAGAAAACTAAAACAAGAATTAAGGAAATAAAAGATCATCACAACAATTTACATCACCATCCTGAAGACATTGCAAAAGAATTTGCTAAGTATTATTCTTCCTTGTATAATTTAACAGACCACTCCTTAAGTCAATCCCCTGAAGTGACCGACATACACCATTATCTTAACAATTTGGAACTCCCCATGCTGACTGAAATTGACCTAATGGATTTAAACTCTCCTTATACTACTCTTGAAGTAGCTGAAGTCATAAAAAAATCGAGAAGTGGGAAAGCCCCTGGACCTGATGGTTTCCAAAACGAATTATACAAAGAATTTAACCAACTCCTAACCCCTTATCTTACTAAGCTAGCAAACTATACAGCCTCACAAGGCTATCTACCACAAGACATGCTTGAGGCAACAATTTCGGTGATTCCTAAGGGAAAGGGAGATCCATCTGACGTTAAGAATTATAGACCAATATCTTTGCTGAATACAGACAC
Organism: Allobates femoralis; assembly: GCA_033576535.1. Lineage (NCBI taxonomy): Eukaryota > Metazoa > Chordata > Amphibia > Anura > Aromobatidae > Allobates > Allobates femoralis. Next base: position 120,784,588 of record JARQOC010000009.1, read on the forward strand.
CAAAATTCTGGCCAAACTTGCCGCAAACCGATTAAAAAACTACGTGGGCAAACTAATACACCCAGACCAAACAGGTTTCATACCGGGACGCACCACCGTTGACGCTACAAGACGGGCACTAGATTTAATTTCCACCATTGAAACGACTAGCCAACCATCCGCCTTCTTGGCACTCGATGCCGAGAAGGCGTTCGATAGGGTTCATTGGCAGTTTTTATTCACAACGTTAGAAAAATTCGGTTTTAAGGGCAACATTCTACGTACGATTCAATCTATGTACAAGGCCCCCACAGCCAGAGTCTATTCTAATACCATCTTGTCCCCTAAATTTCCTCTTTCAAATGGGACACGGCAAGGTTGTCCCCTATCCCCACTTCTTTTTGCACTATTTATAGAACCTCTGGCTTCCAGCATAAGACAAAACTCTCATATCAAAGGAATTTCAATTAATCAAACGCAGCATAAAATCTCACTCTTTGCTGATGACATTCTACTCTCAATTACTAACCCATTGAAATCCTTGAGACATCTCGACGCTGAAATCAAAAAATACTCTCGAGTCTCACTATACAAAATCAACACAACTAAATCGCAAGTTTTGGATTTCAACATTGATAACACTCTACTACAATACCTTAAGGAAGAATTCGACTTCTCTTGGAAGGAAAGGGACATAACATACTGGGAATTACATTGACTAAACCTTCAAGCGCAATGGTTCATTCAAACTTAACATCACTGTATAGCTCCCTATGTCAGGAATACCAACGCATATCCAAAATTGAATTAACCTGGTTGAGCAGAATAGAGGCGTTCAAAATGCTCCTTTTCCCCAAATTTCTATACATAATAAGATCTATGCCCCTTTTCATTCCAAGACGATGGTTCACGAAATTCCAATCCCAACTGCGTGCCTTCATATGGCGCAGGAAAAAGCCGAGAGTTCCCTCAGTAGCGCTTCAGCGACACAAATCTTCAGCTGGACTGGGTGTACCCAATTTATTCAACTATTATTTGGCCTCACTAATTAAACTATCGCACAGCTGGTTCCTCGACTCTCCCGATATGCCCTGGATCGCCATCGAGGGCTCTTTTGCGGCTAACAACCTGAGGGCTTTCCTCATTGCATGTCTTTTAGACCCCCACAAAAAGACTCTGCCCCACCCAATTATAAAAGCGACGATTCAAGCATGGAAACAATTCACTGCCAAAACGGATAAGTACTGCACCAAAATTGTCCTCAAAAATATATCATTGGAGACGCTTGAAATGCTTATTCCTTCCTTGGACCTGTCAAACTGGAAAATAAAGGACAAAACTCACGCTCAGGACCTGATCCGAGACGGCACACTAATTCCCTTCCATGAGATGCAAACCAAATTCCCTTTAACCAGGGACGACAGGACCCAATGGAGATCCTTAGATAATTATCTCCGAACCCATCGACTCGACTTTAAGTTTCCATCAATTCTAACAGAACTAATCAGACTTCCTCAAAAGGAATCAATTTGGACGACCAATCGACTTTACAAAATCCTCAATGACGAATTGGAACTCCCAGGCCTACCTTTCCTTAAAGCATGGGAACAGGAACTGGACGTTAAAATCAATCTGGAATCCCTACCCAAAACACTGAAAATTGTGTATTCCAGTTCCAAATGCGCCACCTTACATGAAAGTCACTTCAAAATACTATCAAGGTGGTATTACACCCCTATTGTATTGAACCGCTTTTTTCCGGACCATTCCCCTTTATGCTGGAGAGGATGTGGTTCGCGTGGATCACTTTCCCACATTTTTTGGTTTTGCCCCCAAATCCGCCAGTTTTGGGAAGAAGTTGAGACTTTACTAAGAAACCTCACCAAAAGCCACTTTACTCTTTCCCCGGAGCTGGCCCTCTTGTTGCTGGGAATAGAAACCTTTCCTCCACACACCAGACTCCTGATAGCTCATGTGGTACTGACTGCCAAGATCCTAATCGCTGCAAAATGGAAACAACCTGAACCACCATCAATAGCTAATTTGGTAGGAAGAATCACTGATCACTGCACCTATGAAAACTCATTTGCCATTCGCAACAATACCTGGAACAAATTCTTCCTTCAATGGGAACCCTGGATGCAACTGTATGCCCCATTGCTTTTGCCTTAGATTCTTTACATATTACACCTGTAAAGAATTAACTAAAATAGTAACCCTCTTACTGTTTCTCATATACACGAAAACAAGACAATTTTTTGTTTGATCTTCTCGTTTTGGAAAAATAGCTCCACCACTACATCTCCCCTATATTTACATATATAACTTTACTCAATTTCTCAATAGTCATTGTTAATATTTTCTGTTGTGACGATTGTCTATTCTTATTTTTCTTTGTTTATTCTTTATATAACCTTATCGTGTTTATCACTACAATAGAATTCTATTTGTTATTTTCAACTTAAAAGATTCAAACTCTGTATTTAATGCAATGTTTGCTTGTATATATTGTGTGTTCCCCCACCCTTCCCTTCCCCTTTTTCCCCCCTTTTTTATTATGTAACCTTTCCTCCCTCCCCTTCTTTCCATTTTTATCATTATACCCTAATAAAAATATTTTGATGGAAGAGAGCAGAATGGGACAAAAAATTTGAATGTATCTTCTTTCTAGCCAGAGATATAGTCAAACGTATGCTTAAATGTCTATTTTCACTGTTTAGACGCGAAAACACACTTTCATGTCAAAGCAATGAATTTTTCTCCAAAACTACTGGAGCTGTGATGCTGTTCTTTGGGATTCCTGCTTAGGTTCATAAAGAGAGCAGAATGGGACAAAAAATTTGAATGTATCTTCTTTCTAGCCAGAGATATAGTCAAACGTATGCTTAAATGTCTATTTTCACTGTTTAGACGCAAAAACACACTTTCATGTCAAAGCAATGAATTTTTCTCCTAAACTACTGGAGCTGTGATGCTGTTCTTTGGGATTCCTGCTTAGGTTCATGAAGAGAGCAGAATGGGACAAAAAATTTGAATGTATCTTCTTTCTAGCCAGAGATATAGTCAAACGTATGCTTAAATGTCTATTTTCACTGTTTAGACGCGAAAACACACTTTCATGTCAAAGCAATGAATTTTTCTCCTAAACTACTGGAGCTGTGATGCTGTTCTTTGGGATTCCTGCTTAGGTTCATAAAGAGAGCAGAATGGGACAAAAAATTTGATTGTATCTTCTTTCTAGCCAGAGATATAGTCAAACGTATGCTTAAATGTCTATTTTCACTGTTTAGACGCGAAAACACACTTTCATGTCAAAGCAATGAATTTTTCTCCTAAACTACTGGAGCTGTGATGCTGTTCTTTGGGATTCCTGCTTAGGTTCATGAAGAGAGCAGAATGGGACAAAAAATTTGAATGTATCTTCTTTCTAGCCAGAGATATAGTCAAACGTATGCTTAAATGTCTATTTTCACTGTTTATACGCGAAAACACACTTTCATGTCAAAGCAATGAATTTTTCTCCTAAACTACTGGAGCTATGATGCTGTTCTTTGGGATTCCTGCTTAGGTTCATGAAGAGAGCAGAATGGGACAAAAAATTTGATTGTATCTTCTTTCTAGCCAGAGATATAGTCAAACGTATGCTTAAATGTCTATTTTCACTGTTTAGACGCGAAAACACACTTTCATGTCAAAGCAATGAATTTTTCTCCAAAACTACTGGAGCTGTGATGCTGTTCTTTGGGATTCCTGCTTAGGTTCATAAAGAGAGCAGAATGGGACAAAAAATTTGAATGTATCTTCTTTCTAGCCAGAGATATAGTCAAACGTATGCTAAAATGTCTATTTTCACTGTTTAGACGCGAAAACACACTTTCATGTCAAAGCAATGAATTTTTCTCCAAAACTACTGGAGCTGTGATGCTGTTCTTTGGGATTCCTGCTTAGGTTCATAAAGAGAGCAGAATGGGACAAAAAATTTGAATGTATCTTCTTTCTAGCCAGAGATATAGTCAAACGTATGCTAAAATGTCTATTTTCACTGTTTAGACGCGAAAACACACTTTCATGTCAAAGCAATGAATTTTTCTCCAAAACTACTGAGCTGTGATGCTGTTCTTTGGGATTCCTGCTTAGGTTCATGAAAGAGAGCAGAATGGGACAAAAAATTTGAATGTATCTTCTTTCTAGCCAGAGATATAGTCAAACGTATGCTAAAATGTCTATTTTCACTGTTTAGACGCGAAAACACACTTTCATGTCAAAGCAATGAATTTTTCTCCAAAACTACTGGAGCTGTGATGCTGTTCTTTGGGATTCCTGCTTAGGTTCATAAAGAGAGCAGAATGGGACAAAAAATTTGAATGTATCTTCTTTCTAGCCAGAGATATAGTCAAACGTATGCTAAAATGTCTATTTTCACTGTTTAGACGCGAAAACACACTTTCATGTCAAAGCAATGAATTTTTTCTCCAAAACTACTGGAGCTGTGATGCTGTTCTTTGGGATTCCTGCTTAGGTTCATAAAGAGAGCAGAATGGGACAAAAAATTTGAATGTATCTTCTTTCTAGCCAGAGATATAGTCAAACGTATGCTAAAATGTCTATTTTCACTGTTTAGACGCGAAAACACACTTTCATGTCAAAGCAATGAATTTTTCTCCAAAACTACTGGAGCTGTGATGCTGTTCTTTGGGATTCCTGCTTAGGTTCATGAAGAGAGCAGAATGGGACAAAAAATTTGAATGTATCTTCTTTCTAGCCAGAGATATAGTCAAACGTATGCTAAAATGTCTATTTTCACTGTTTAGACGCGAAAACACACTTTCATGTCAAAGCAATGAATTTTTCTCCAAACTACTGGAGCTGTGATGCTGTTCTTTGGGATTCCTGCTTAGGTTCATAAGAGAGCAGAATGGACAAAAAATTTGAATGTATCTTTTCTAGCCAGAGATATAGTCAAACGTATGCTAAAATGTCTATTTTCACTGTTTAGACGCGAAAACACACTTTCATGTCAAAGCAATGAATTTTTCTCCAAAACTACTGGAGCTGTGATGCTGTTCTTTGGGATTCCTGCTTAGGTTCATGAAAGAGCAGAATGGGACAAAAAATTTGAATGTATCTTCTTTCTAGCCAGAGATATAGTCAAACGTATGCTAAAATGTCTATTTTCACTGTTTAGACGCGAAAACACACTTTCATGTCAAAGCAATGAATTTTTCTCCTAAACTACTGGAGCTGTGATGCTGTTCTTTGGGATTCCTGCTTAGGTTCATGAAGAGAGCAGAATGGGACAAAAAATTTGAATGTATCTTCTTTCTAGCCAGAGATATAGTCAAACGTATGCTTAAATGTCTATTTTCACTGTTTAGACGCAAAAACACACTTTCATGTCAAAGCAATGAATTTTTCTCCTAAACTACTGGAGCTGTGATGCTGTTCTTTGGGATTCCTGCTTAGGTTCATGAAGAGAGCAGAATGGGACAAAAATTTGAATGTATCTTCTTTCTAGCCAGAGATATAGTCAAACGTATGCTTAAATGTCTATTTTCACTGTTTAGACGCAAAAACACACTTTCATGTCAAAGCAATGAATTTTTCTCCTAAACTACTGGAGCTGTGATGCTGTTCTTTGGGATTCCTGCTTAGGTTCATGAAGAGAGCAGAATGGGACAAAAAATTTGAATGTATCTTCTTTCTAGCCAGAGATATAGTCAAACGTATGCTTAAATGTCTATTTTCACTGTTTAGACGCGAAAACACACTTTCATGTCAAAGCAATGAATTTTTCTCCTAAACTACTGGAGCTGTGATGCTGTTCTTTGGGATTCCTGCTTAGGTTCATGAAGAGAGCAGAATGGGACAAAAAGTTTGAATTTATCTTCTTTCTAGCCAGAGATATAGTCAAACGTATGCTAAAATGTCTATTTTCACTGTTTAGACGCGAAAACACACTTTCATGTCAAAGCAATGAATTTTTCTCCTAAACTACTGGAGCTGTGATGCTGTTCTTTGGGATTCCTGCTTAGGTTCATGAAGAGAGCAGAATGGGACAAAAAATTTGAATGTATCTTCTTTCTAGCCAGAGATATAGTCAAACGTATGCTTAAATGTCTATTTTCACTGTTTAGATGCGAAAACACACTTTCATGTCAAAATTTTTTTGTCCCATTCTGCTCTCTTCATGAACCTAAGCAGGAATCCCAAAGAACAGCATCACAGCTCCTGTAGTTTAGGAGAAAAATTCATTGCTTTGACATGAAAGTGTGTTTTCGCGTCTAAACAGTGAAAATAGACATTTTAGCATACGTTTGACTATATCTCTGGCTAGAAAGAAGATACATTCAAATTTTTTGTCCCATTCTGCTCTCTTCATGAACCTAAGCAGGTATCCAAAGAACAGCATCACAGCTCCAGTAGGTTTGGAGAAAAATTCATTGCTTTGACATGAAAGTGTGTTTTCGCGTCTAAACAGTGAAAATAGACATTTAAGCATACGTTTGACTATATCTCTGGCTAGAAAGAAGATACATTGAAATTTTTTGTCCCATTCTGCTCTCTTTATGAACCTAAGCAGGAATCCCAAAGAACAGCATCACAGCTCCAGTAGTTTAGGAGAAAAAATTCATTGCTTTGACATGAAAGTGTGTTTTCGCGTCTAAACAGTGAAAATAGACATTTAAGCATACGTTTGACTATATCTCTGGCTAGAAAGAAGATACATTCAAATTTTTTGTCCCATTCTGCTCTCTTTATGAACCTAAGCAGGAATCCCAAAGAACAGCATCACAGCTCCAGTAGTTTTGGAGAAAAATTCATTGCTTTGACATGAAAGTGTGTTTTCGCGTCTAAACAGTGAAAATAGTCATTTTAGCATACGTTTGACTATATCTCTGGCTAGAAAGAAGATACATTCAAATTTTTTGTCCCATTCTGCTCTCTTCATGAACCTAAGCAGGAATCCCAAAGAACAGCATCACAGCTCCAGTAGGTTTGGAGAAAAATTCATTGCTTTGACATGAAAGTGTGTTTTCGCGTCTAAACAGTGAAAATAGACATTTAAGCATACGTTTGACTATATCTCTGGCTAGAAAGAAGATACATTCAAATTTTTTGTCCCATTCTGCTCTCTTCATGAACTTAAGCAGGAATCCCAAAGAACAGCATCACAGCTCCAGTAGTTTAGGATAAAAATTCATTGCTTTGACATGAAAGTGTGTTTTCGCGTCTAAACAGTGAAAATAGACATTTAAGCATACGTTTGACTATATCTCTGGCTAGAAAGAAGATACATTCAAATTTTTTGTCCCATTCTGCTCTCTTCATGAACCTAAGCAGGAATCCCAAAGAACAGCATCACAGCTCCAGTAGTTTAGGAGAAAAATTCATTGCTTTGACATGAAAGTGTGTTTTCGCGTCTAAACAGTGAAAATAGACATTTAAGCATACGTTTGACTATATCTCTGGCTAGAAAGAAGATACATTCAAATTTTTTGTCCCATTCTGCTCTCTTTATAAACCTAAGCAGGAATCCCAAAGAACAGCATCACACCTCCAGTAGTTTTGGAGAAAAATTCATTGCTTTGACATGAAAGTGTGTTATCGCGTCTAAACAGTGAAAATAGACATTTAAGCATACGTTTGACTATATCTCTGGCTAGAAAGAAGATACATTCAATTTTTTTGTCCCATTCTGCTCTCTTCATGAACCTAAGCAGGAATCCCAAAGAACAGCATCACAGCTCCAGTAGTTTAGGAGAAAAATTCATTGCTTTGACATGAAAGTGTGTTTTCGCGTCTAAACAGTGACAATAGACATTTAAGCATACGTTTGACTATATCTCTGGCTAGAAAGAAGATACATTCAAATTTTTTGTCCCATTCTGCTCTCTTCATGAACCTAAGCAGGAATCCCAAAGAACAGCATCACAGCTCCAGTAGTTTTGGTCAAAAATTCATTGCTTTGACATGAAAGTGTGTTTTCGCGTCTAAACAGTGAAAATAGACATTTAAGCATACGTTTGACTATATCTCTGGCTAGAAAGAAGATACATTCAAATTTTTTGTCCCATTCTGCTCTCTTTATGAACCTAAGCAGGAATCCCAAAGAACAGCATCACAGCTCCAGTAGTTTTGGAGAAAAATTCATTGCTTTGACATGAAAGTGTGTTTTCGCGTCTAAACAGTGAAAATAGACATTTTAGCATACGTTTGACTATATCTCTGGCTACAAAGAAGATACATTCAAATTTTTTGTCCCATTCTGCTCTCTTCATGAACCTAAGCAGGAATCCAAAGAACAGCATCACAGCTCCTGTAGTTTTACTCAGTTCCAAGCACAACCGTAGATATTGGAAATCTTTTTGTCTATGAGTATCAATGCATTAGGGAAAAAGTTTTTGAGTATCTTTTAAAAGAAAGCAAGGGCATGCTATTTTACCATGATTCTTACTTAGGCTCATGCCTTAGTAACCAGTATTAAAACTTTGACTCAGTTCCAAGCACAACCGTAGATATTGGAAATCTTTTTGTCTAGAGTATCAATGCATTAGGAAAAAGTTTTTGAGTATCTTTTAAAAGAAAGCAAGGGCAGCTATTTTCACCATGATTCTTACTTAGGCTCATGCCTTAGTAACAGATATTAAAACTTTGACTCAGTTCAAGCACAACTGTAGATATTGGAAATCTTTTTGTCTATGAGTACAATGCATTAGGTAAAAGTTTTTGAGTATCTTTTAAAAGAAAGCAAGGGCAAGCTATTTTCACATGATTCTTACTTAGGCTCATGCCCTTAGTAACAGAATATTAAAACTTTGACTCAGTTCCAAGCACAACTGTAGATATTGAAATCTTTTTGTCTATGAGTATCAATGCATTAGGGAAAAGTTTTTGAGTATCTTTTAAAAGAAAGCAAGGCAAGCTATTTTACCATGATTCTTACTTAGGCTCATGCCTTAGTAACAGAGTATTAAAACTTTGACTCAGTTCCAAGCACAACCGTAGATATTGGAAATCTTTTTGTCTATGAGTATCAATGCATTAGGGAAAAAGTTTTTGAGTATCTTTTAAAAGAAAGCAAGGGCATGCTATTTTCCATGATTCTTATTTAAAGGCTCATGCCTTTAGTAACAGTGTATTAAAACTTTGACTCAGTTCAAGCACAACTGTAGATATTGGAAATCTTTTTGTCTATGATGATCAATGCATTAGGAAAAGTTTTTGAGTATCTTTTAAAAGAAAGCAAGGGATTGTCTAGATAGCATAGAAAGTTTATATCTTTAAAGAAGCAGCTATTACATGATTCTATTAGCGCCTTAAATATTAAAACTACATCAGCCAGTAATATTGAATCTTTTTGTCTAAATGATAGAAAGTTTTTTATTTTAAAAGAAAGCAGCACATTATGATCTTACTAGGTCACTTGTACATATTAACTTTACTATCAAACGTAATATTGGAAATCTTTGTCTAGTCAAGCATAGAAAGTTTGATATTAAAAAGCAACACGTAGATATTAATCTTTTTGTCTATAGTATCAATGCATTAGGAAAGTTTTTAGTACTTTTAAAAAAAAGCAAGGCACTTTACCATGATTCTTACTTAGCTATGCCTTAGTAACAATATTAAAACTTTGACTCAGTTTCAGCACAACCGAGATATTGAATCTTTTTGTCTATGAGTTCAATGCATTAGGAAAAAGTTTTTGAGTATACTTTTAAAGAAAGCAGGACATGGATTTTTTACCATGATTCTTACTTAGGCTCATGCCTTAGTATACGATATTAAAACTGATAGTTCAAGCACATCAACTGTTAATATTAGGAAATCTTTTTGTTATGAGATCAATGCATTAGGAAAAGTTTGAGTATATTTTAAAATCAAAGCTAGGACAACATTATACCATGATTCTTACTTAGTCATGCATTAGTAACAAGTTATTAAAAATTTTGACTAGTTCCAAGCACAACGTAGATATTGGAAATCTTTTGTCTATGAGACAATGCATTAGGAAAAATTTTTGAGTATCTTTTAAAAGAAAGCAAGGCATGCTATTTACCATGATTCTTACTTAGACTCATGCCCTTAGTAAAGGTATTAAAACTTTGACTCAGTTCCAAGCACAACGTAGATATTGGAAATCTTTTGTCTAGAGATAAATGCATTAGGGAAAACGTTTTTGAGTATCTTTTAAAGAAAGCAAGGCATGCTATTTAACCATGATTCTTACTTAGGATCATGCACTTAGTAACATATTAAAACTTGACTCAGTTCCAGCACAACGTAGATATTGGAAATCTTTTGTCTAGAGTATCAATGCATTAGGAAAAGTTTTTGAGTATATTTTAAAAGAAAGCAAGGCATCTATTTTCACCATGATTCTTACTTAGCTCATGCCTTAGTAACAGAATATTAAAACTTTGACTAGTTCCAAGCACAACTGTAGATATTGGAAATCATTTTTGTCTATGAGTATCAATGCATTAGGGAAAAAGTTTTTGAGTATCTTTAAAAGAAAGCAAGGCAAGCTACTTAATCCATGATTCTTATTTAAGGCTCATGCCCTTTGTAACAGTGTATTAAAATTTGAATCAGTTCCAGGACAACGTAGATATTGGAAATCTTTTTGTCTAAGGTATCAATGCATTAGGGAAAAGTTTTTGGTATCTTTTAAAAAAGCAAGGCATGACTATTTTACCATGATTCTTACTTAGGTCATGCACTTAGTAACAACAGATATTAAAACTTTGACTCAGTTCAAGCACAACGTAGATATTGGAAATCTTTTTGTCTATGAGTATAATGCATTAGGTGAAAAGTTCTGTTTCTTAGTATCTTTTAAAAGAAAGCAAGAAACAAGCATTTCCATGATTCTTACTTAGGTCATGCCTTAGTAACAGAATATTAAAACTTTACTCAGTTCCAGAGCCAACCGTAGATATTGGAAATCTTTTTGTCTATGAGTATCAAAGCATTAGGGAAAAAGTTTTTGAGTATCATTTTAAAAGCAAGGGCATGATATTTCACCATGATTCTTACTTAGGTCATGCTTAGTAACAAGTATTAAACTTTGACTACGTTCAAGCACAACTGTAGATATTGGAAATCTTTGCTATGCTATCTAAATGCATTAGGTAAAACGTTTTTAGTATCTTTTACAAAGAACAAAAGATTTCATATATTCTTACTAGGCTCATGCCTTAGTAACAGTTATTAAAACTTTGACTCAGTTCAAGCACAACTGTAGATATTGGAAATCTTTTTTGTCTAATGAGTCAATGCATTAGGAAAAGTTTTTGAGTATCTTTAAAGAAGCAAAGGCAGTATTTTCACCATGATTCTTACTTAGGCTCATGCAACTTAGTAACAGTATTAAACTTTACTAGTCAAGCACAACGATAGATATTGGAAATCTTTTTGTCTATAGAGTACATGCATTAGAAAACGTTTTATGATTGATTTAAAGAAAGAACAAGTATTTCCATATCTTACTATTGCTCATGAACTTAGTAAAGTATTAATAACTGTTACTAGTTCAGGCAAACCTAGTAGATATGGTAAAATCTTTTTGTCTATGTATAAAGATTAGGGAAAATTTTGATACTTTTAATTGCAATTGATCATAGACAAAGATTTCCAATATTCTACAGTTGTGCTTGAATAGTCAAAGTTTTAATACTTGTTACTAAGGCATGAGCTAAGTAAGAATCATGGTGAAAATAGCATGCCTTGCTTTCTTTAAGTATCAACTTTTACAATGATACTCATAGACAAAAAGCATTTCCATATCTACGTTGTGCTTGGACTGAGTCAAAGTTTTAATACTGTTACTAAGTGCATGAGCCTAGTAAGAATCATGGTGTAATAGTTGCATTGCTTTCTTTTAAAGATACTAAAAACGTTTTCCTATGCATTGATACTCATAGACAAAAGATTTCATATCTACAGTGTGCTTGACTAGTCCAAAGTTTTAATTTTACTAAGGCATGCCTAGTAAGAACAGTGAAAATAGCATGCCTTGCTTTCTTTTTAAAATATCAAAAACTTTTCCTATGATTGATATTAGCAAAGATTTCCATATTCTACGTTGTGCTGAACTGATAGTCAAAAGTTTTATACTTTTATAAGGGCATGACTTAGTAAGAATCTTATTAGGCTTGCTTTTAAAATTAAAACTTTCTAGTTACTCATGACAAAGATTTATATACTTTTGCTTGGAACTAGTAAAGTTTTAATATTTTTAAGGCATGACTAGTAAGAATCATGGTAATAATAGCTTGCTGCTTTTTATAAAATACTAAAAACTTTTTCCCTAATGCTTTGATACTCATAGACAAAAAGATTTCCAATATCTACAGTTGTGCTTTGGAACTGAGTCAAAGTTTAATATCTGTTACTAAGGCATGACTAGTAAGAATATGGTAAAATAGCTTGCTTGCTTTCTTTTAAAGATACTAAAAACTTTTTACCTATGCTTGTATCATAGACAAAAAGATTTCCAATATCTACGTTGTGCTTGAACTGAGTCAAAGTTTTAATACTGTTACTAAGGCATGAGCCTAAGTAAGAATCATGGTAAAATAGTATGCCTTGCTTTCTTTTAAAAGATACTCAAAACTTTTTCCTAATGCATTTGATACTTAGACAAAAAGATTTCCAATATCTACGTTGTGCTTGGAACTGAGTCAAAGTTTTAATATCTTTTACTAAGGGCATGAGCCTTAAGTAAGAATCATGGTTAAATAGCTGCCTTGCTTTCTTTTAAAAGATACTCAAAAACTTTTCCTAATGCAGAAAATAGCATTGCCCTTGCTTTCTTTTAAAAGATACTCAAAAACTTTTTCCCTAATGCATTGATACTCATAGACAAAAAGATTTCCAATATCTACGGTTGTGCTTGGAACTAGAGTCAAAGTTTTAATATCTGTTACTAAGGCATGAGCCTAAGTAAGAATCATGGTTAAATAGCTTGGGCCTTGCTTTCTTTTAAAAGATACTCAAAAACTTTTACCTAATGCATTGACTCATAGACAAAAAGATTTCCAATATCTACAGTTGTGCTTGAACTGAGTCAAAGTTTTAATACTTGTTACTAAGGCATGAGCCTAAGTAAGAATCATGGTGAAATAGCTTGCCCTTGCTTTCTTTTAAAAGATACTCAAAAACTTTTTCCTAATGCATTGATACTCATAGACAAAAAGATTTCCAATATCTACGGTTGTGCTGGAACTGAGTCAAAGTTTTAATACTACTGTTACTAAGGCATGAGCCTAAGTAAGAATCATGGTTAAAATAGCTTGCCTTGCTTTCTTTTAAAGATACTCAAAAACTTTTCCTAATGCATTGAATAGACAAAAAGATTTCCAATATCTACAGTTGTGCTTGGAAACTGAGTCAAAGTTTTAATACTTGTTACTAAAGGCATGAGCCTAAGTAAGAATCATGGTGAAAATAGCATGCCATTGCTTTCTTTTAAAAGATACTCAAAAACTTTTTCCCTAATGCATTGATACTCATAGACAAAAAGATTTCCAATATCTACGGTTGTGCTTGGAACTGAGTCAAAGTTTTAATATTCTGTTACTAAGGGCATGAGCCTTAGTAAGAATCATGGTAAAAGTAGCTTGCCTTGCTTTCTTTTAAAAGATACTCAAAAACTTTTCCCTAATGCATTGATACTCTTTAGACAAAAAGATTTCCAATATCTACAGTTGTGCTTGGAACTGAGTCAAAGTTTTAATACTTGTTACTAAAGGATGAGCCTAAGTAAGAATCATGGTGAAAATAGCATGCCCTTGCTTTCTTTTAAAAGATACTCAAAAACTTTTTCCCTAATGCATTGATATCTAGACAAAAAGATTTCCATATCTACGTTGTGCTTGGAATGAGTAAGTTTTAATATTGTTACTAAGGCATGAGCCTAAGTAAGAATCAGGGTTTAAAATGCTTGCCTTGCTTTCTTTTAAAAGATACTCAAAAACTTTTCCTAATGCATTGATACTCATAGACAAAAAGATTTCCAATATCTACGGTTGTGCTTGACTGAGTCAAAGTTTTAATATCTGTTACTAAGGCATGAGCCTAAGTAAGAATCATGGTAAAATAGCATGCCTTGCTTTCTTTAAAAGATACTCAAAAACTTTTTCCCTAATGCATTGATACTCATAGACAAAAAGATTTCCAATATCTACAGTTGTGCTTGGAACTAGTCAAGTTTTAATACTCTGTTACTAAGGCATGAGCCTAAGTAAGAATCATGGTAAAATAGCATGCCTTGCTTTCTTTAAAAATACTCAAAACTTTTCCCTAATGCTTGATACTCATAGACAAAAAGATTTCCAATATCTACGGTTGTGCTGGAACTGAGTCAAAGTTTTAATACTGTTACTAAGGGCATGAGCCTAAGTAAGAATCATGGATAAAGCTTGCCTTGCTTTCTTTTAAAAGATACTCAAAAACTTTTCCTAATGCATTGATACTCATAGACAAAAAGATTTCCAATATCTACAGTTGTGCTTGAACTAGTCAAAGTTTTAATACTCTGTTACTAAGGCATGAGCCTAAGTAAGAATCATGGTGAAAATAGCATGCCTTGCTTTCTTTTAAAAATACTCAAAAACTTTTTCCTAATGCTTTGATACTCATAGACAAAAAGATTTCCAATATCTACGGTTGTGCTTGGAACTGAGTCAAAGTTTTAATATCTGTTACTAAGGGCATGAGCCTAAGTAAGAATCATGGTAAAATGCTGTCCTTGCTTTCTTTTAAAAGATACTCAAAAACTTTTCCCTAATGCATGATCTCATAGACAAAAAGATTTCCAATATCTACAGTTGTGCTTGGAACTAGTCAAAGTTTTAATACTCTGTTACTAAGGCATGAGCCTAAGTAAGAATCATGGTAAAATAGCTGCCTTGCTTTCTTTTAAAAATACTCAAAAACTTTTTCCCTAATGCTTTGATACTCATAGACAAAAATTTCCAATATCTACGGTTGTGCTTGGAACTGAGTCAAAGTTTTAATACTGTTACTAAGGGCATGAGCCTAAGTAAGAATCATGGTAAAATAGCTGCCCTTGCTTTCTTTTAAAGATACTCAAAAACTTTTCCTAATGCATTGATACTCATAGACAAAAAGATTTCCAATATCTACGGTTGTGCTTGGAATGAGTCAAAGTTTTAATACTTGTTACTAAGGCATGAGCCTAAGTAAGAATCATGGAAAATAGCTTGGCTTGCTTTCTTTTAAAAGATACTCAAAAACTTTTCCCTATGCATTGTCTCATAGACAAAAAGATTTCCAATATCTACAGTTGTGCTTGGAACTAAGTCAAGTTTTAATACTCTGTTACTAAAGGCATGAGCCTAAGTAAGAATCATGGTGAAAATGCATGCCCTTGCTTTCTTTAAAATTACTCAAAAACTTTTTCCCTATGCTTTGATACTCATAGACAAAAGATTTCCAATATCTACGGTTGTGCCTGGAACTGAGTAAGTTTTAATATCTGTTACTAAGGCATGAGCTAGTAAGAATCATGGTAAAAATGCTTGCTTGCTTTCTTTTAAAGATACTAAAAACTTTTCCCTAATGCATGACTCATAGACAAAAAGATTTCCAATATCTACGTTGTGCTTGGACTGAGTCAAGTTTTATTCTTTATAAGGCATGAGCTAAGTAAGAATCATGGTGAAAATAGCATGCCCTTGCTTTTTTTAAAAATACTCAAAAACTTTTTCCTAATGCTTGTACTCATAGACAAAAAGATTTCCAATATCTACGGTTGTGCTTGGAACTGAGTCAAAGTTTTAATATTCTGTTACTAAGGCATGAGCCTAAGTAAGAATCATGGTAAAATGCTTGTCTTGCTTTCTTTTAAAAGATACTAAAACTTTTACCTAATGCATGACTCATAGACAAAAAGATTCAATATCTACAGTTGTGCTTGAACTGAGTCAAAGTTTTAATACTGTTACTAAGGCATGAGCCTAAGTAAGAATCATGGTAAAATAGCTGCCTGCTTTCTTTTAAAAGATACTCAAAAACTTTTCCTAATGCATTGATACTTAGACAAAGTTTCCAATATCTACGGTTGTGCTTGGAACTAGTAAGTTTAATACTGTTATAAGGCATGACCTAGTAAGATCATGATTGTTGCTTGCTTTCTTTAAAATACTCAAAACTTTTCCAATGCTGATATAGACAAAAAGATTCATATCTACGTTTGCTTGGAACTAGTAAAGTTTTAATATTGTTACTAGGCATGAGCTAAGTAAGAATCATGGTAAATGCTGCTTGCTTTCTTTTAAAAGATATAAAAATTCCTAATGCTTGACTCATAGACAAAAAGATTTCCAATATTACGTTGTGCTTGATGAGTAAGTTTTATATTGTTTAAAGGCATGAGCCTAAGTAGATCATGGTGAAAATAGCTGCCTGCTTTTTTTAAGATATCAAAAATTTTTCCTAATGCTTTGATTCATAGACAAAAAGATTCCAATATCTAGTTGTGCTGGAACTGAGTCAAGTTTTAATTTTACTAGGCATGAGCTAGTAAGAATCATGGAAATAGCTTGCTTGCTTTCTTTTAAAGATACTCAAAAACTTTTCCATGCATTGAT